>CM062296.1:689631102-690231102 GCA_031216915.1 Pictodentalium vernedei | reverse complement strand
CTCTTTTTTTTTTTTTCTGCCACCTTTCTCTCATAGTTGGGGGTGTTCTACTTTCTGTATCTGTTGAGTTCACCTTTTTCTTCTACTGCTCTCACCTCTGTTATATCCAGTTCAGTTCCTTTAGGGCAATGCCTTTTGCCCTCGCTTTTGGTGTGTTCTCGTGGCTGTTCCTCCTGCACCTGCGGGGGAGGGGGGGGAACACTGTCATTTCGGGGCCTCCCGACACAACCACATCTGATGAGAGTTATACCCCCTCTATGGGGGATGTGCAGCTCCTCCCACACCTGCCGGGAGGGGGGAAATGCTGTCCTTTTGGGGCCTCCCAACACGACCACGTCTGGTGAGAGGATACCCCCTCCGTGGGGGATGTGCAGTTTTTTAATGTGGTGGATAGTGCGGGAGCTGCTGGATGTCTGGTGAAAAGATGCCTGGTTCTGGGAATATGCGCCCTCTCCAGTCGACATCTGAGGCTGTCACTAGGGTTATGACTCTTCCTTTGGAGGCCGAGCTAGGTTGCTCTCTCCCCTTTTCCGCCAGTTTCAACAGCTCCTGTCGTATCTGCTGCTACTGCTGTTCCATCTACAACGTCATTGGTCACCGTTTTAGCCGGCCTCGGCTTATCCCTGCAGGGGTCTGCAGTAATGTCTGTAGTGTGGATGTGGGGTATCGGCCTCAGCCTTCCGTGACTTCAACTCGACGAAGTCGGAAATGGCTGCCGACCGAACCCCCTGCTGCGTCCTCTCAGCCGTTGAGCACAGCTGTTTTATCCCTGCAGGGGTCTGCTGAGGTGTCTGGTAGTGTAGACATGGGGTATCGGCCTCAGCCTTCCCTGACTTCAACTCGGCGAAGTCGGAAGTGGCTGCCGACTGAACCCCCTGTTGTGTCCTCTCCGCCATTGAGCACAGCAGTTTTATCCCTGCAGGGGTCTGCAGAGATGTCTGGTAGTGTAGACGTGGGGTATTGGCCTCAGCCTTCCCTGACTTCAACTTGGTGAAGTTGGAAGGGGCTGCTGGCCGAACCCTCTACTGTGGTCTATCAACCGTCGAGTACCTCAGTTTTTCTCTTTGGATTCGGATGTTCATGGTGGGGTCACCATGAGCTCCGTGGCATTTCCGTCCACGCACTCTGGTCCCATGGCCAGTTTTGCGGGACCAACACTTTTTGTGCAGCCTGGACCTTCTGTCCCGCAGAGGTCTGCGGCGGCTCTCTTGAGTTTCCGCTCTGTTGATCCTCGGGGTATGTCATACCCCATTACACATCTGCCTTCAGATGTTTTGGCTGCAGCCCGTCGCTCCGCATCGGGTGTATTTGATGATCGTGACCCTTCGCTGATAAAATGGGTCAGGAGTGAAGCCACTTTGTCGGTTCATTCCCACGTCGAACCATTCTGGTACAGTCAGTGTGCTTAGGGAGGCCCTCTCCTTGCTCACTTAGGTTCTGTCCAAGAGCCTTTTCAATTGCTTCCAGCGAGGCTACGAGTGGTTTTCGGGTGCCTCCTGTGGCGCCGCCTCCAGGGATTGGAAACAGGCCACTTTCTGATCCCCCTGATGTGACTACACCATGGGAGGCATCGACTGGTTTGCCCATGATGGGCTATGTGTCTTCCGACTCATGGGATGAGTCCGACATACCTGACGTCGAGAGCCAACAGTCTTCTTACTTGGGGGCAGCTCTTGACTTTGTGTTTGGGTTTTTTCAGATCTCAAACCTTCAAACCAGCCGACAGTGTCAGCCCGGCCGCGATCATCGGTCGTGCGCCTGCAGCCTGTGCCTTTAGGTATAGGTGGTTGAAGCTTTTACAGCTTTGGACTCTAAGCTGAGTTCCAAGGCAATGAAGACGTCATTCTTCATCAGGGTTGACGCTTTTTTGCCTCTGGTGTGTTATCGTTTCTACGATTCATCCAATCCGTCAGTCTGCCAGACTTTGACGTCTTGGATCGGGACTCCAATTTCCAAACAAGCCATTTTTCATATGGAGACTCTGGAGTCCATGTTGGGCGTATCGGGAGAGATGCTGGAATGCTTTCTCTCTTCGATCACGTCGTCTCTGCTTTGCTGCTTATCTGCTCATAGATAAGTTTGATGACGAACAGGTTTTTTGTGTGTGCTTTCCAAAGCGCTCATGCATCTTCTCACATATATGGCTGTAACACGTTTAACTTGGAATTAGTTCGCAGGGACGCTGTGCTGGACACATGCCGTTCCCTTCTTGTGGGGCAGTGCGCTGCTCTTTGATCTGCCTCTATCGGCGGGTTCGCTACTACTCCATGGTTCCGTGGCGACGGTCCGGGATGACTCCCTATGTCATTCCATAGATCAGCTGTGGCTTCGTCAGCTTGATCAGCCTCCTGTTGGAGGCAGAGACCGTACAAAGCCTAACAAGTACCCTTCTGCTTCCTCTGCGAAGCTAAGGGCTGATCCTCCTGCCGCCACTTCTACTCACTCACAGGGTAAGAGTAGGCATCGGCAGCAGTCACCTCGAATTCGTCCCAGGTTGAGGCATTCCACTCAATCGAGAGTGCCTCTTCCCACACAAGTCCCTTTCAACGTTACACGTTGGGAACTTTTGATCACGGAGATAGGCAATCTCCTGTCAAAGGGGGTGATCGAGGTTATCCAGAACATTCTTTCAGTGGGATTTTATTCCCGCCTGTTCTTGGTGCCAAAGAAGGACGGCTGACTCAGACAGGTTATCGATCTGAGTATCCTGACCCAGTCTATCATTGCTCCTCAGTTCAGCATGGAGGCTTTCAGGTTGGTTCGTCGCTCCATTCCCCAGGATGTTTTCCAGTTCAAGACCATGCCCTTTGGGCTCGTCGTTCGATCCTTTATCCCAGGTGGATATGCATTTTCTCACATACAGGACGTTTTTTCTGATGGCTTTTGCCTCAGCCAGATGGGTTAGTGAGCTTCAGGCCCTCTTGGTTGACCCGGCCTTTTTCTGGAGCTCTCCCACCAGTGTTATGTTTACCAGTGCTTGCTCCTTTCTGGCCAAGAATCAGATACCGGAAACTACTCGGCCTCCTATCTGTATCAGTACTCTTCTTCTGTTGAGGGTGAACACCCTTTGCTCTATTCATTTGGAAGGGTAGGATCCATTTTCTGTCTCTTATTCCTGGTCGACAGAAGGTCTCTCCTGAATCCATTTCTCGATGGATTTGTCTTGCTATTCATGCAGCTTCTGCTCGTCTAGCGACTGGCGATTGTATTACCAATCATTTTTCTGCCACGAGGTGCGTGCATTGTCTACCTCTTGGGGCTTATACTAACTCTGTCATGTTGCCGGATGTTATTCTGACAGCCTACTGGAGAAATACTACTTTCTCCACTTATCTGCGACAGTTGCAGGCGCAGGCAGAGGACCTTTGTTCTACGGGCCCTCTTTCGTCTGCTCAGGCTGTGGTCTATCCCAGCCATTCAGCTGTTTACAAGGTAGTTCCAGCTCTGTGCTGTTACTGCCCTTTCTGTCTGCGTCTCACAGAACCATACACCTCATCTCTCATTGTCTTTTACTAATGTTTGTGATGCTATGGTTTGATAGGCCTAGGGACCTCTTCCTCTTTCCACGGTTCCAGTGCAGTTGGGTTATGTGTGGGTTGGTTTTGTGATTCCCTCCATCCTATTGTCTGTTCAGCCTGTAGTAAACAATTGTAAGGTAGGTTGATAAGAAATTTAAATTTTATAGTAAATTTGCTTTCTTATTATACCTACCGCAATTGTTTACATGGAGGCCCTCCCGTCTTCTTATTCGGGTAAGAATCCTTCCTCCCCGCTGATCACATAACTCCTATGTTGGCGGACTCAAAAGAATGGTCTGATGACTGCTTGCGCACTGGTTAACAGAAGTCGTGGAATTGTACTAAGAGAAGAGCGACCCCTACTGGGTGTGCGCTGATGGTGCTCGACCCAGTTTTGGCTTATTTTTTCATGGTGTTTTTACACCAGTTTTCTTTCCCAAATCTCTTGGGAAAGATTAAAATAGAGAGTATTTTATCTGAGTTAGGGTCTTCCACTGTAGGGCAAGCCTGTAGTAAACAATTGCGGTAGGTATAATAAGAAAGGAAATTTACTATAAAATTTAAATTTTTTGTCTGAGTTATTGCCCATAATGGACTTAGAATTTTGTTCATTTTTACAATCAGTAACAGTTTAGGTGCAAACTCGCAATTTTTTGACATCCGACTCCATTGAAATGTTCATGTCATCAGGTCATGACTGCATTAACTTGTAGAGTGCTGGAAGCCTATATTTGACCTTTATTCTGAAGTGCAGACACTGTATCTTAGAAGGCTACATATTCAGCGAATGTGCTTCACATCATCATTGAAGTAAAAGTCTAAGGATTTGTCTTGTTACAATTTATGAGAGAGTGCCACAGGCACACTCCCATAAATTGTTACAAGACACAGACATGTGAACAAATTTGACAACTGAGAATAATTTGGAACTCTACAAGTTAAAGCATGGTCATTGGGTATTTTTTTTTTTTAACCCTTTACCTAACATGAAAAGCAGACGACACTTGCAAACAGAATTCTTGAATAACTAATTTTTTCATTTTTTTGTCTCAAAAACATAGGTTATGACCCCTCATTGGAACAAGCTCGACGGGCTCGTTCCAATGAGGGGTCATAACCTATGTTTTTGAGACAAAAATGAGAAAAATAATGAAAATTAATTAGCGATTTTTGTGAATAGTGCTGGCTGGTTTTGGCCATTACGTTGGGTAAAGGGTTACTTTCCAGACTTGTTTATATTTGTTGATACAACATTGTTTCATCTTTTAGTGCAAAAATAGCAGTTTGTTTCAAGAATCTGATTGATACTTTTGTAAATTTGTTGTTTTGTTACAGTTTAAAACCGAAACTGAGGTAAAAGTTTTAACTTTCATCGATATAAATATTCCTATTACAGAAACACTTTGCTGATGTAGAAGTGAAGTTCAATAAATTCCAGCGACCAGCTGATTTCGATTTGAAAATGTGTCATGTGAAACGTGAGCTGGATAACATAGAGGAGAGAATACATCTGATAGAATTGCAGGATGATGATCCAGAGAAAGTACAGAATCAACTGGATCAGTGCATGGTGAGTGAAAAAGAAGTCTTGTCCTGTCATTTAGCCATATCTTGAAGTCACGCTAGTATAGATTTAGTGAGAAAAATGAATGTTTATCAGAATTTGTTTAACCCTATATCAAACAAATTGGCCATATCTGCCCACGTAATTTCCCAATTGAGCAGTTGAAAAAATATTATTTTTTCAAAAAAATTCAACAAAACCATATCATGTGATGATGGGTAGTTCAGTGGGGTCCATTGACAAGAGATCTTGTCTGTCCCAATACAGCCCAATCCACTCCCTTGACTTGGTACTGTTTGGGGTATGTTATTACCTCTGGTGCAATCTCTTGTTATACCATCACTATTGAAGAGTTGGGGTGGGGGTGGGGGGAGAGGAGTGCATTGTATTGCATGCATTTGTCAGTCTGCAACCATCCATCTGTATGTCCATTCATCTTTTCAAAATCATTAAGTTGAAATAACTTCACGGGTTGAAGGATTGTAATATAATTTGTGATTCCCCATCATAAACCAAATACTCACAGTACAAAATTACGAGGCCCAGGGATTTTGTCCAAGATCTATGTCCCTTCATTCAAAAACACAGATATTAGAATTGTTTTTTTCACAACTTCACCAATGGTCAATTGTAATGAAATTGAATTGCACCTTTCTCATCATTATGCCATATTTACTGATGATGTAAAATCATGATGCCAGAGGATTCCATCCAAGAGTTATATCCCTTTGTTTGTTGAAAAATGTTCATGTTGGACTGCTGCTGCTGTTAAAATTAGCAACATTTACTACTTACCACTCCCGAAACAAGACAAATGTAGTAACAAGGACATCTTTTAGATGACTTAAATTACCCCAGATTATTCTGTGTAAAAATGTTGGATGCACCAATGATGAGAAACCAGAAGTCCAACAGAAATCAGAGTTAAGCCACAATCCTTGCAGATTATTGATGAAGGTGCTGCTAGCCATGTCAACAGATTATGATATCGGCCCTTTCTGGACTGTATATTTGAAGTGGAGAAAAAATTTGTTGACCACCCAAAAATGCTGTGCGATTTGATCATAAATTGATCCTTTGACCCAATGTTATGACCATAACTGGCCAAGGATATTCACAAAATTCACTATTTAAATTTTATTATTTTTTCAACTTTTGACTCTGGAATATAGCTTATAACACTTCATTGGAATGAACTCATCAGGCTTGTTTTTGATTCAACAATTAACATTTTGAATTAATCAAGAAAATGTCTTTGGACATGTCTTCTGGTCATGTTAGATTTGTTTTCCAAATATTGTACTGTACATGACCGTGTTAAGGTCACAGTATAGACCAGATCATTTGGTTTTAATCTGCTTGTTGGTTCACTAGCTATAAATTGTTTGCTGGTACTAGCCGAAAGTTTTTTGGCACCAAGGGTAATTTTTGATCGGTGCCAAATGAACTATTTTGGTGTAAAATGAAAGATTTTGTGCCAAATGGAGTCAGATCATAAAGGAGAACAAATTAACCATGTACCGTTTCTTGAGTGCAAGAAGGCACCATCTGCAAAGACAAAGCATTGCATGTGGTGCCTTGTTTCACACAAAGTACAATATTTTAATTTAGGGTTACTTGGCTCTTTGAAGTATCTTAGTTGTGAAAAAACCCACAAGTGATAAAAAATACAGATGTTAAAAAATAAAAGGCTATTATTAACATAACAGTCACAAAATAATTTCATGATTATTATTTACTCACTCCAAATAAACTAGTTGCAAATAATTTATTATCTTCCTGAAAGATTATAAAACGATTAAGCAAGATGAAAAAAAGATTAAGGGACAAAAGAAATATTTTGAAAAGAATCAGATTAAACGGATAAACTCTTAACAAATAAAGAACAATGAATATACCTGGCTGTTACCTTTAGATTACTTAACAGGCATGAATTGTGTCTCGCCTGTGTCATCAGCAATTTTATTGAAAATGATGCACTGAAATAATAAACCACAAAGCCTTTGAGTCCAACCAAAAGTATGTTTTTGGTGCCAAATGTTGGTGCCAAATGCTGTATTTTTGGTAACAAATGAAATATTTTAGTGCCATTAGCACCTGGAAGCGTAAACACTGCTGTTACCTCAAGTTTCTACTAGTCTTGCAGATAAGGAAATGTACTAGTATCCACGTGCAGAGTGACCTTTTAACAAATTGCCCTGTATATACTGTATGTAAATATGATTATTTATCAGATATGATTTTCTTTGCCAGAATTGCCCATTATCAAGCTCGGCAGGTATGACTTCTAACTCGGCTGATACGACACTGATCTTGGCTGATTTACAGTTAAAACTAGAAGTCCTGTCACAAACTGTACGCTTATCTAGGCTTAATTACGAATAGGATTGCGCACAATTGCCATATCGAATGGCATCCAAAGCACGGCAGGTTCTCCTGGTTACTCGTAGCAAACACAGGCAATGTTTCTACCAATGGACCTCCGGGTTACCCAGAGGTCCATTGCCTGTGCACATTGCCTTATGTACAGAATTTGATTGCCTTACTATGGTCATAACATAACACATAGATCAATGCGCAGACTGATGTGCTATTTGTGTGCATTTCATGACAGGACTTCTATTTTTAACTGTAAACCAAGCTAGAGTTTCCCCTTGATGTATTACCAGGTGCAAACAGTCTGTTTACAACAAAATTGTTCACTGTTCTTCAACAAATGCAATCAGGAAAATTTACATTACCAGGCATAACTGAGTAGTTTGATGTTGTGTTGTGTTATGGTGTTGAATTAATGATGACAGTAAGTAAGGATTGGGGGTGCGGTGGAGTTGCGGTAACTGGTTCTCATCAGATCACCAAAGTTAAGCAATGTCAAACCCGGTTAGCCCTTGGATGGGTGACCATATGAGCGATCGATTAGGACTCCCACGTTGTGTCCTTGGACTAGGCACTTAACCCTGATTGTCCACATGGAGGCACGATGACACTTGTGTACTAAGTCGTACTGCACATCGATGGTGTGCATGTCTTCAACCAATGTAACCCAGCCTGTGCTGCAGTGCGGAGTTACAACGTTGGGGAGCTAGCAGCTGCTCATCATTGCTCGGCGTTTCTCTCTGGGTACTCCTCCACTCGTAAAACTGTCACCAACACAATATGACCCTGGCTGTTAAAGTGTTGTTAAACCTAAATAAATAAATAAATAAGTAAAGATTAGGTTAGTGTTGAAACGATTAGCCGACTAATCGATGTCGACGCGATTATTAAATTAGTCGATCCCTAAATCTGCTAGACGATTAGTCGGAACATCTGCCCCAACCATACACCATCCCCTTAAATTCACCCAACATTGTTGCAAATGTCACAAGTAAACTCCCGAAATCAAAAAACAACCCACGGAAATAACGCGTTTGATGTTTCCGACTGCATGAATAACAACCGTAGTTGGCCAACTGACCAGAGATTGAATAAGACCAGGGGTGCGTGAAGTAAACAGGGAAAAATATATGGGTGAGCTTATTCTCGAGGGAGCAGCCTGCAGGAAAATTAGGTCCCAAAGTTGACATGAAATTAGGCCACCTACGGACATCAATTTGTTCTCCAGGTACTGGAAAGTTCGAAATGTTTTACAGAAACATCAAAGAGAAATTATAGAAGAACACATACCAGTTCGTATTTGGAACAATTTGTTATCACTAAAGAACCAATTACAAAATCCATGTGCTTTTTATTTTCATTTTGTAAATACATGCGGACAAATTCCTGGAAATCTGTGAGTTTCCGGGAAATTGAAAGTGAAACTAGCTTTTCCTCGAACTGCAACTGAGTTAAGAGGAAACCCAATCAGGTCAGGTGATGATTTTCAAAGCAGACATTATGGAAATTAGTAGGCGTGTTCGATGTATGCATAATTATGGACAGATAAGAGGTTAAGTCATAATACGAGAAGTTGTGTGGGAGTGTTCAGTGTACAATTGTTGACAGGCTGATGACTGCTGTGGGCGTTAACTGTGCTTAATTTTCGACAGGGGATGTACATCACGCATGCGTAAAGAGCACTTCCTTTTGTTAACATTCAATGGGATGGAACGAATAATATAAAAAAACCTGAATAATGATTTATTTTATTAAAATATCAGTGACTATATTGAGAAAAAATGATTTTAAACAGAAGCTACCAACATTAATTCTCTCTCGAAACTGAAAGAGGTTTTGAGGACTTTGAAAGCTTCACTTGCCATTGTTTCATTGCAAGTATTACTGTTAGTTTTAACCAGGGAAGAACGGCAGTACACGTGTTTGATAACAATAACATGGGGGCTTCGACTAGTCGATTAGTAATCGATTACTGCTGGCGACTAGTCGATTCCTGAAAATCACTAATCGTTTCAACACTAGATTAGGTGGATGAAGATAAAAAGGAAGAGAATTGTACAGATAATTAAAAGCAAACTAAGATTCAGGGTCATAAGTGTAGATTCATTGAAGTAGGAGAAGAGATAGTTCAGTTATCTGAATGTCATGGCTTCCCCAGTGGGGAAGCCAAGACATTCGAATAGCAGAATTAGGAGGAGAGGAAACTGTGGACTCTGTGAAAAAGATTAGAAACTATAACACTGTCAGAAAACTGTAACAGATCTTAGAACATTTAGGGGATAACTATGTTGTATTTGATTGTTTGTGACCGAAAATGATGGTTTTACTGTTGCAAATTGAGTTTTCCTGGCGACGCATTAGCGGAACCAGTAAAACGGATATTTGTGACAGTAAAACCATCATTTACAGCCCCAAACAATCAAATACAACATAGTTATCCCCATTCTAATATAATTCGACTGAAAACGGAGATAGTATTTGATCTCCCAACTATAAAACAAGACAACAATTTAAATCTAAAAATACAGTCTTCATGACATCATTTGGGATTTCCGAACCAAATCACGAAATATATTTTACGCTGCCACTATACAAATAGTTCCAAACGTTTTAGTCATTTTATCACCAATAACAAAATATATTCATATTTGTACTGACAACATTTATCATGTTTAAATGTTTGTGACAATCTGAAAACAAAATACGCCGACTGCTTTCCCTCTTCAAAATTTAGAGTTCACCTTGTGATGTTTCAGTCTGAGTCGGAAAGCACTCAAGGATTGACCATTAAAGTTAAAAATTTTGAGATCTTTGATTGGAAGCCCTTGTTTAACCATAATAATTACTTATGGTTACAGAACAGTTGTTCATTTCAAACTGTTTCTGGGAAGTGATATCTTGTGGAATTGGGCTACTGGTATTGACATAATTGTTGCAGAACGAATAGTTCACTTCTTTCAGTGGTGAACGCGTTTCTGTAGCTGTACATGTTGGTGCCACGAACGCAGGTGACAAATTAGAAAATGAAAGGACCACTTGCACTTGAAGTCGATGTTATAACATTGCTAGCAGATCGGTCAGAAATATTTGGCCTTGAACAATTAAAATTATTATTGCCAGTTTTCAGAATTTTGGTTTTCTATTTCGCACATAGCGTCCATAAATTCTTCATCGCACGAAAAATTGCTATTTATAAATTATATTATAATATAATATCACTGACTGGTTCTACACAGTTGCCGTTAAGCCTGTAGGAATCAGTTTTTTCAACTCTCATTTCATTACTCAGCTGTCTCTGCCAAACCTCTTCCACATTAAACTTTCCAACTTCTTCCATATTAATTACAGTTAATTACAAGAAAGATAGAAAACTTTTTTTTTTTTACAGAAAGTCAAAGCGTTCACAGCATTTGTTTACTTTGGATATGGTAGTCAATGACTCCAAATGGAACGAAAATAGAATGCCCACGAATACATCTTGACTTTCCTGAAATAGTTTTTGAAAACACAATTTTCCGACAGGTTATGCCGATTTTACTGTCGCAAGTTTTATTGATTAACCAACCAGATTTCGAGATTTATAGTAATTGTATTAGAATTTATAATTATTTGTTTTGGTTTAATAAATAAAGAGGTTTTTACTTGGTTAGTTTCATATCAGCAGAGATATCAGCCCTCAGTAACTTCACATCAGCCTTCATCCTTCAGTCTTGGGCTGACATGAAGTTACCAAGGGCTTATATCTCGGGCGGTATAAAACTAACCAAATATTAAAATCTAAATATTTGTTACCCTAAAAATCATTGCCCTTTTCCGACTAGGGCCCTGCGAAACTTCAGAGATTTGATTTCATGTCGACATCAATAGCCTAATTTGTCATCAACATTAATTCAGCTTTTTGATTCCTGTATTTTCAACTCTGGCAACTCATTTATTTCATGAAGGGGCGATGGCAATTAACTGTCTTCCATCTGCATGCTGCAGAAATTAAAGAATTACTGCCTTGCGTTTTTCAGTTCGATCAGCATTCCTGTCTGCCTTACAAGTTACACTTGTACAACAGTACTTATAAAGTGGTGGACAGGAATCCCATGCTTCACATTATAAGTACTGTTGTTGCAGTGTAACTTGAGACCTCTGCACTTGGGTACTCACCCTACCTGCCACTCGTGCAAGTCACAATGATACAGTACAGTTGCCGTGGCTGGGCGTAACCCACATATGGGCAGCGATGTCCTGGATGTGTTTACCAGGTAATAAAAATCATCATCAACAAAATTTTAATTAATGAAGCACCGGGTTGTACCCGGTGCTTCATTAATTTAATTTTTCATGATTATTCCTATAATTAGTGTTTGGACTCGAATATTATTGTCTCCGTGGAAATATTGCTCACCCATGGAAAGTGACCGGTCCACGGCAGCCATTCTGTATGCATGGTAATCAGGTAATTTGGTAAAATAAGGGATTTTACGACAGTTGTTTCACGCTGTTTCTGATTCGATTTTTATTTGATATTGATGTCGTAATCAGACCCTGATTCGATTAAGGATAGCAATTCCAATTCGCAGGGCCCAATTACAGACAGTCATTGCTCTGCCCCCAGTACTGGTATACTAGTATATCTGCACAGCTCCAGTTGGTAGGATTGTGTGAAAATCATGTTTTAAAATAATTGTTTGAAAAATGGAAAACAAAATGCTCATGTTTTTGACATTTCATTTCAGAAATACTACAAAATTATGAGTGAATTAAAACCTGAGGTTGAATATGTAATTAAACAAGGAAGAGAAGTTGTTTCAAAGAAACAAGTTGATTTTCCTGATAAACTCAACAAACAGCTTGATTTTATTAAACAGCAGTACAATGATTTGGGAGCTCAGGTAAGATTAGATCATTGAAAGTAGTTTTTAGCTTTAGTAACAAATTACTTGTCGCCAATATTGTTCACCATTGTCCATTGTGAAGTTTACATTATCAATTTCTTTTCAAAACTACTGGACAAAATAAATAAAAATTTGGTATGCATGTTCCTTTTTGTATGTCAATTCAAGTTTTGTTCAAATAAAGATGCCACATCCACAGGGACACCACAAAAGGCATAACTCTCTTTGCACCCAAAACAATTTTTAAAAATAAAAAAAAATCTTATTTTTACACTGTAAACCAATAGCCCAGACTAGCTGGTGCTTAACTCAAAGTTATTAAGGGCCAAACACAAATTTTGAACCACCCCAATCCCCAAAATTTGCTTGCAAAACCGAAAATTAAATGTCCTATCTGGCCCTCCATACATTTACTCTCCATGCATGCGTAGACGTCAGGAAGTGACCGGAATTGGCGCCAACATCATTCTTTGTTTGGCCCTAAAAGTCATCAACAATGAAATGACATCTGTGCTTTAAAATCTCCATTTTTGAGGATGCCAGACACAAATCAATGCAAGAATTGGTGGATACAAGGCTGTTATTGGATGAAGGAAGTGTTCAATGGTGGTTTTGGATATTCAGAGCTGTAACTTTATAATATTTATAAAATTATTTTATGTTTCCCAATTTCAAGACATATGCCTGACGTCATCATTTTTAAAAATGATTATTCCACTGTTTGTTAAGTATTCCTTCTCTATCCTTCCATGAACCCTTCCTGTTAAACTCTTAAGCTTTTGGGCTATTTTTTATTGAATTTTTTTTATTAAATTTCTTGGGAGTTTAACATTTTATTACAGAATATTATTCTGTTTCTTCCCCAGGGTTACGTCCTCACCCTAGGGGTGTTAGGCCATTTAGTCTTGCATCTTCTATCCAATGTATCGTTTTTTCTTCGTATGAAGATCTAGCTTTGCATTTGGTAGCATTTCAATTGGTTCTGATTTTGGGCCTTTTTGTGTGCCTGATGTCTTGTTTACATTGCCATTGTTTACATTCTCAACGTCCTCATCTATACGTACTTTTTTTTATTTTCTATTACTGTAGTATACTGTAGGATACATGGATTGTTATTCTGGTAGTGTAGCTCCAAAAATTTTGGATTTTGTCCGGTGAAGCGGTACTCCGTCCGTGGGTGCCAGGTAAGTCTGTTGCGGTCTAAGAAGTGGATTGGGTAGAGCAAGCACTATAATATAAATAGCTCACCCTGCGATGACGGAAATAGGGAGGAAGTCTGCAAGTTCTTGTACTCGGCGAGGTCTAATAGACCACAAGCGGGAGAAGCCTCCCTCTCTAATCTAGCAACGTCTGGGGTCAGATGTTGTTTTGAGAAACTTGCACAAGCCGGAGCATATGTCCGGCCTCCACTCGGGACGCTCTGTTTAGTCTGCAGCCGGGGTCGGAAAACCGCTGCTCCTCAGGCCTCAATGACGGACTTGCTGTCGCAGATTGCGCAGCTAATCGTAGCATCCCAGCAAGTGCAGATGCAGCCTCCCTCAGACTCAGAATCTGAGCTGTCGGACGGTGCTGGGTCGGTCCAGTCATCTGTTCGTGCAGGTGCAATGGACCGAGATTCGCAACTGATTCTCTCGGATGGTGAAAGGGATAAGGAAGAGGATTACCCTTCCCTTTTGGAACAGTACATGTTTGCAATGGCTTTCATCCATCAATACCACCCTGATTTTGTTCCGCTGATTCAGAATGCTGCGACGACAAGAGAGAAACCGCTGGCGGTGTTAGGCGTAGGCTTTATCCGGACAAAGGAGGAAGTCCTTTCTTTTCTGGTTCAGTTTATGCAGGTGTCGCAGGCCTTCGGCCATATAGACGACGCCGTATTTATCTACTTGAGTGCGAGGAAGAGGACATTTTATTTTCGACAACTTGCTTTCGTTAGTCTATGAACAGGCTATTAAGAAAGCGTCTAGTGCTCTGCTTTTGAAGTCGGTGTATCAACAACCCGCTTCAGCAGACAAGAGTAAATAAAGGAGGGCGTTCCAGACAAAAATCGTCAAAAGGAAACTCCTCACAAGGGTACAAGAAACCGTCTAATAATTACTCTGGAGGTCGTCAGTATAACGACTCAGGAAAGGGGCGTAGGTCTGATCGGGACCATAAGTCAGATGCCCCTAGGCCGACGAGACAAGGTTTTTTGCAGGGAGGACGTGGTTCCTCCTCCCATAAGCCTCGCAGGTCATACAGGTGATGGTTTAGACCTCTATTGCTGGCCAGTTGGCAGAAGGTTATCAAGCTCCGCAAAAAACTGGGTAAAATCACGGAAGATCAGTTGGTGAGAAGTTAGTCTCGGATGGCTTACGGCTATCATTCCGAGTAAAACCCCACTAACAAGTTGTCCGCGTTGGACAAATCTTCCATCAAATTCTTGCATAAGAGAGTTTCTCCTATCGGAGGTATAAGCTCTCTTATCAAGGAAGCAATACAGTTCATCTAGAATCAGGATTCTCAAGATTTTTACAGTCACCTGTTTTCCCCGTACCAAAGCCAGACAGCTCGTTCCGACCGGTAATAGACTTGAGCTGGACAACAAGTTTATCATGGCTCTAAAAGTTTATTTATGGAAATCATTCAGTCGGTAAAAGCGAGCATTTGAGTGATCGACTATGCGGCAGGCTTAGATCTAAGGATCTGTACTTTCATGTCCTGGTACATCTGGCATTCTAAAAGTACCTGCGGTTCGACGTACAAGGGAAGGTGTATCAGTTCAGAACAATATACTGTGGTCTGAATCTGGCCCCCTGGGCATTTCACTCAAATAATGAACTCAGTAATGTCTTACTTATGAGCTCATTTGTCTGTGGTAACGTCAGCTTACTTGGACGACCTTCTACAGGGATACGGCAACAGAATTATTCTTCAGAACGATGTTCAGAGTCTGCTTCTATTACTCCGACATCTCGGTTTCATCGTAAACGAGAAAAGTCGGATCTTGCTCCGTACAAGTCGTCTATTCACTTGGGATTGAGCTTTGAGACTCACAACAATCTGGTTCGTCTGCCGTTACCCAGAGCGAAATTAGTCAGTTGTTATGCTCACTTTTGTCTACACTCATTATTAGTGAGGGAATTCATGCGACTGTTGGAGCTGTGCGGAGTGTCTGTGGTCTGCGTGCACGTCCCCTCCAGATATTCTTTACTCAGAACTGGAGTGTGAAGACGCTTTTGCTTGAACCAGTATTGTTTTAAAGGACCTAGTAAAATAAGGGTTGAAATTAGGCAGATATTCAGTGGTTAACTCAGGGAGTTACGCTGCAACTGCCGGATCCGGCTTTCACGATTATGACGTATGTGAGTCAAGACGGGTTGGGGCACGACCCTAAGTCCTGCAGTCTTGAAGTGTCAGGGTCTTTGGGACCCTCGGTTCTAGGAGAAACACATAAACATCAACGAGATGATGTTAATTATAGCTAGCACTACAACATTGGATTCACATAATAACGGACGTCCATGTTCAATTTGGTCGAACAACTCGACAGTTGTAGAGTACATCGGGAACCAGGGAGGCACCCATTCATTTTCGTTATGCCAACTAATGGAGAAGATTTTCCGAATACGTCATGAATAATCATCATGTTTATCTTTCTATCCGTCATATACCGGGTCGTCTGAACGTACTAGCAGACTCGCTCTCTCGGAAAGGTCACCTGTTGCAATTGGAGTGGATGCTCAACAAGTGAGTATTTGGACAGATTTGCTACCAGAGAGATCGCCCCATGATAGATCTGTTTGTGACGCACCGGAACAATCAGTTACTGTCGTTTGTGTCGCCATGCCCAGACCATTGAGCGTATGCAGTGGATGCTCTGCCGATCTCATCGGGATGGATGATAGGATACACGTATCCTCCAATTCATTTGATTCAGTAGATTCTGTTTAAGATCAAACAGTCTTGTTGCGAATCCTACTAGTAACACCTCTGTCATCACAGAAACCTTGGATCAGTCTTCTCAAGTGTCTGTTATGGGACGTTCCCCGGAAGCTTCCTCCATGAAAGGACCTTCTTTATCAGGGGAAATTTTTGTTCTTCACGTCCTTCTCTGCCCATAGTGGCATAATGGAGTCGGTTAGACACGAGGGAACCATTGCAGTTCCTATATTATTTTATGACTAACACAAGAACGATTATGTAATGCATGTGAGGAGGGTTTGATATGACTTTGAATCCCCCCCCCCCCCCCCCCACACCGCCAATGTGTTTAGAGGCGATTACCCGGCAAGACATAGTTTTCTTCCCGCAAGTCTAGTATGAGTTTAAATACATACATGCATTTCTTCACTTCTCGATTGGTGCCTGGGTCATGTTTTATGGCGACCTCATGGGCACATCCACTTTTTACTTGGTTGGTTTCCTGTGATTATTTGTCTGCATGTCATATACGAGGGCATATTTCATCATAAATAAATTGCTAGTCTTTGGGTACCTCGGAGTCTGCATAACCAGTTAACTGGTATTCAGATTATTACATGCAGGATTTTAATGCTCACGTGCATAATAATTATTAGGCTGACGCTTTATTGTTTGTTATGGACCTTAGAAATTATGAATTATTTCGTGAGCGGTCCGTGTCGGAGCCTGTTAATCATACCTACTTCCATTTCTAGATCCAGGTTTCTATTAATGCTAGTACTCAACTCGTATATTTGCATGTTTATTGTGTCATAGATATCGAATAGTACACGTCGGGGAGTGTTGTTACTGGAATTTATTGTTCACCTGAATGGGGTTGCCTGTGGTTTACCTCGGAAGTGTGTTTACTCTCCAGAGATCGTTCATTGTGGTTCGTTTGGACATGTGTATGTTATATATTATATAACCGGTTTTCGACCTATCTGCGTATGCCGTCTCAAGTGTACGTTATATAGCGGGCAATATTAATTACTGGGATAGTCGCTATAGCCTTAACTTCTGAAGTGACGTTAAGCACCATTTATTAATAATAAATTAATACCTGAGTGCCTGTTTGACGAATATTTATATTGTTTTTTGGTACCGCTTTTACTGATTCCAGAGTGCTCCCATCTTTCTTTTTGAAGATTCCTTCAAAAGAAAAGGTGGGGGGGGGGGATTTTTTACCTTTCCTCCGGCTTGATAGGTATGTAACTATGAGGGAAGGTGTTTTGTTTGTAATTACATCCTGCATACAGCTGGAGTTTTATTGTATATGGCGTAATATTGGGAACTCATTACATCCAATTAGCATAGTCTTCATACTAAGTATACGGAATTACTTGAACTGGGCTCCTTTTGTATGATATGTTTTCTCTATTACTATATAGAGAGACATACATGTAATTCCTATTAATTTTAATTTCCTTTCACCTTGGATTGCAGGATTGGAACTATGTTGATCTACTAATTCTGAAGTCCTAGGCCTTCCACCTTTTTACGATTCAGCTAGTCTGGGCCATTGGTTTACAGTGTAAAAATATTATAAATTCAAAGTAATTTGTATATTTTTATACTTACCAATGGCCCAGACGGAGATGGCCCTCCCATAAGTGGGCACTCATACCTCCCCGCTGAATTATTATGTAGTACTCTCTTCTACAAAGAATGATGTTGGCGCCAATTCCGGTCACTTCCTGACGTCTGCACATGTGCGGAGAGTAAATGTATGGAGGGCCAGATAGGACTTTTAATTTTCGGTTTTGCAAGCAAATTTTGGGGATTGGGGGGTTCAAAATTTGTGTTTGGCCCTTTATAACTTTGAGTTAAGCACCAGCTAGTCTGGGTCATTGGTAAGTATAAAAATATACAAACTACTTTGAATTTATTATTTTCTCCAGAACCACCAATCAGAATCTTTTGATATTTGGTACATAACCTATTTAGGTACATAACCTATTTAATGGGGTCAGATTCTAGTTTGTTCAAATCAACTCCCTGGGTTCATAATTGGCATCCCTATGGGGGCCCGAATTTTAACTTTTTTTTTTCTTTTCCTATTTTTTATTCAGATCTTAGGTTTTTAATTACAATCAAAAGCATTTTTTCCATGAACTAATTTTACAAAAAGGTGTTATACATGACACAAAAAATAGCAAAGTTTGTTATTCATTCATAGTGATATGAAGTTTCATTTGTAGCTGCACTGTGTTGCAGGAAGCTGGTGTCTGAGTTTTGGTATGGGATCGAGATGGTACATGCATATCAATTTACATACATGTACAAAAATGTGACTACATCTGTGTATGAATGTCATTTTATATAAAATCTGGTGTCGAAGCCTCTCCACTCTCATCACAAAAATTGTAAGAATGGTTGAGTTGTTGTCGTGCACTGATCTCTGTAATGACCTCTGCAGGTTGTTAGTCTAATTAGCTTAACTTGACAAAGTGAAGATAAGCTATTGCCATCACGCGTGCGGAAGTCTGTTAGTCTGTGAGTCTGTTCACATTTTCCTTTAGCACGGGCTACACCCCGCAGTTCTTGTCTGATTGTCATGACATTTCATATGCAGGTTTGGGGTCATGTCTAGATGAGAACGTCCCCTTTTGGTCGCGATCAGGCAACTGGTATGGCTGCCCGAGCCCAAAACCCGAAAACCATTAGCACAGTCTACAGGTCGTATTTATGAAGGGATTTCATTGTAACTTGGTAGGATGCCTCTGTATAATTCCTAGATGAGAACGTCCCCTTTTAGGCATGATCTATCAACCGTGATGGCTGCCCAAGCCCGAAACCCAGAAACTTTTAGCACAGTCTGCAGGTCATGTTTAATGTGGAAGGATTTCATTGTAACTTGGTAGGATGACTCCTTATGATGTCTAGATGAGAATTTCCCCATTTGGGCATGATCTGCCAACCATGACGACTGCCCTAGCCCAAAACCCGAAAACCTTTAGCACAGTCTACAGGTCATATTTATTGAGGAATTTCATTGTAACTTGGTGGGTTGACTTCATACAATGTCTAGATGAGAAAGTCCCCTTTTGGCTGTGATTGGGCAACTGTGACGGCTACAGGGGCCCGGAGCCCGAAAACCTTTAGCACAGGCTAGAGGTCATATTTATGAAGGGATTTCATTGTAACTTGGTAGGATGACTCCAAATAATGACTAGATGAGAACGTCCCATTTTGATCGCGATCATACAGCCTTCATGGGTGCCCGAGCCCAAAAACCTTTAGCATAGGCAAAAGGTCATATTTATACCCCCGCTTCGAAGAAGTGGGGGCTATATAGGAATCGCCCTGTACGTCCGTACGTCCGTCCGTCCGTCCGTCCGTCTGTCCGTCCGTCCGTCCGTCCATCCGTCCGTCCGTACGTCCGTCCGTACGTCTTTCCGCACATGAAATTCTTGTGTGCGCATCTCCTCCTACATTTATCAATCAATTTGGACACAAACTTTTCAGACATCATCACTACTAAGTGAACATGCGCATATTCCAAGATTTTTGATCTGCGACAATTTTAACCAGGTTTTCACCCTTTGACTTAGATTTATTGTGTCTTTCCATCCGAACAAATTCTTGTGTGCGCAACTCCTCCTACATTAATGAACCGATTTTGATGAAACCTTTCAAACATCATCTCTACTAAGTGAACATGTGCATATTCCAAACTTTTTGATCTGCGACAATTTTTAACCAGGTTATCTCTCTTGAACTTTGATTTAATATGGGTTTCTGCATGAAATTCTTGTGTGCGCAACTCCTCCTACATTTATCAATCAATTTGGACAAAACTTTTCAGACATCATCACTACTAAGTGAACATGCGCATATTCCAAGATTTTTGATCTGTGACAATTTTAAACCAGGTATCTCCCTTTGACTTAGATTTATTATGTCTTTCCATTCGAACAAATACTTTGTGTGCGCAACTCCTCCTACATTAATGAACCGATTTTGATGAAACCTTTCAAACATCATCTCTACTAAGTGAACATGTGCATATTCCAAACTTTTGATCTGCGACAATTTTAACCAGGTTATCTCTCTTGAACTTTGATTTAATATGGGTTTCTGCATGAATTTCTTGTGTGCGCCAACTCCTACATTTATCAATCAATTTGGACGAAAGTTTACAGACATCATCACTACTAAGTGAACATGCGCATATTCCAAAATTTTTGAGCTGGTGGCAATTTTAACTAGGTTATCTCCCTTTAACTTAGATTTATTATGGGTTTCTACATGAAATTCTTGTGCGTGCAACTCCTCCTACATTTATCAATCAATTTGGACAAAACTTTTTCAGACATCATCACTACTAAGTGAACATGCGCATATTCCAAGATTTTTTGATCTGCGACAATTTTAACCAGGTTTCTCCCTTTGACTTAGATTTATTGTGTCTTTCCATCCGAACAAATTCTTGTGTGCGCAACTCCTCCTACATTAATGAACCGATTTTGATGAAACCTTTCAAACATCATCTCCTACTAAAGTGAACATGTGCATATTCCAAACTTTTTAATCTGCGACAATTTTAACCAGGTTATCTCTCTTGAACTTTGATTTAATATGGGTTTCTACATGAAATTCTTTGTGCGTGCAACTCCTCCTACATTTATCAATCAATTTGGACAAAACTTTTCAGACATCATCACTACTAAGTGAACATGCGCATATTCCAAGATTTTTGATCTGCGACAATTTTAACCAGGTTATCTCCCTTTGACTTAGATTTATTATGTCTTTCCGTTCGAGCAGATTCTGTGTGCGCAACTCCTCCTACATTATGAACCAATTTTGATGAAACCTTTCAAACATCATCTCTACTAAGTGAACATGTGCATATTCCAAACTTTTTGATCTGCGACAATTGTAACCAGGTTATCTCTCTTGAACTTTGATTTAATATGGGTTTCTGCATGAAATTATTGTGTGCGCAACTCCTCCTACATTTATCAATCAATTTGGACAAAAGTTTACAGACATCATCACTACTAAGTAAACATGCGCATATTCCAAAATTTTTGAGCTGTGGCAATTTTAACTAGGTTATCTCCCTTTAACTTAGATTTATTATGGGTTTCTACATGAAATTTCTTGTGCGTGCAACTCCTCCTACATTTATCAATCAATTTTGACGAAACCTTTCAAACATTATCACAACTAAGTGAACATACGCATATTCCCAAATTTTTGATCTGCGACAATTTTAACCAGGTTATCTCCCTTTAACTTGGATTTATTATGGGTTTTCAATGGGATTCTTGTGTGTGCAACTCCTCCTACATTAATGAACCGATTTTGAATACATGTTGCACATTGTAAATGTGTTTTTCCAAATGTAAACCATATATGTGTGGGCTCTTTAAGTATTCAGTGCTGTTCTGTGGAAGGCCACATGCAAATACAAATTTCAACAACAAAAAATGATCTTTATGTATACATTTCCTTATGGCCTTTGCCTACATGATCAGAAGTGCATTCCTCTAAAAACCCAAAGCGGGGGTATTAATCACCTTCAGTGATAGTTCTAGTTATGGAAGGATTTCATTGTAACCTGTTAGGTTGACTCCATATAATGCCTAGATGATGACATCCCCTTTTGGTCGTGATTGGTCAGTTGTGATGGCTCAAGTGCCCGAAGCCCGAAAACCTTGAGCACAGTCTACAGGTCATATTTATGAAGGGATTTCATTGTAACTTCTTAGGATCACTCCAGATGATGCCCAGATGAGATTGTCCCCTATGATTGCGATCATTCAGCCATGATGGCTGCCCGAGCCCAAAGCCCGAAAACCTTTAGCCCAGTCTACATGTCATATTTATGAAGGGATTTCATTGTAAACTTCTTAGGATAACTCCAGATGATGCCCAGATGAGATTGTCTTCTATGGTTGCGATCATTCAGCCATGATGGCTGCCCGAGCCCGAAGCCTGAAAACATTAGCCCAATCTACAGGTCATATTTATGAAGGGATTTCATTGTAACTTGGTAGGTTAACTTCATATAATGTCTAGATGAGAATGTCCCCTTTGAACATGATTGCGCAACTGTGACGTCTAAAGGTGCCCAAAGCCCGAAAACCTTTATTTAGCACAGTCTACAGGTCATATTTTTGAGGGATTTCATTGTAACTTGTTAGGATGACTCCAAATAATGTCTAGATGAGACATTCCATTTTGATCGCTATCAATCAGTCTTGATGGGTGCCCGAGCCCAAAAACCTTTAGCATAGACAAAAGGTCATATTTATGGAAGGATTTCATTGTAACCTATTAGGTTGACTCCATATAATGCCTAGATGATGACATCCCCTTTTGGTCATGATTGGTCAGCTGTGATGGCTATAAGTGCCTGAAGCCCAAAAATCTTGAGCACAGTCTGCAGGTCATATTTATGAAGGGATTTCATTGTAATTTCATAGGATCACTCCAGATGATGCCCAGATGAGATTGTCCCCTTTGGTTGCGATCATTCAACCATGATGGCTGCCTGAGCCCGAAGCCCGAAAACCTTTAGCACAGTCTACAGGTCATATTTATGAAGGGATTTCATTGTAACTTGGTAGGTTGACTTCATATAATGTCTAGATGAGTACGTCCCCTTTTGGACACGATTGGGCAACTGTGATGGCTTCAGGGGCCCAAAGCCCGAAAACCTTTAGAACAGTCTACAGGTCATAATTATGAAGGGATTTCATTGTAGCTTGGTAGGATGACTCCAAATAGTGTCCTGATGAGAACGTTTCCCTTTTGGTCATGAGCATTCAGCCTTGATGGCTGCCTGAGCCCAAAAACATTTAGCATGTCTGTAGCTCATATTTATGGAAGGATTTCATTGTAACTTGTTAGGTTGACTCCATATAATGCCTAGATGATGACATCCCCTTTTGGTCGTGGTTGGTCAACTGTGATGGCTACAGGTGACTGAAGCCCGAAAATCTTGAGCACAGTCTACATGTCATATTGATGAAGGAATTTCATTGTAACTTCATAGGATCACTCCAGATGATGTCCAGATGAGAATGCCCCCTTTTGGTTGCGATCATTCAACCATGATGGCTGCCCAAGCCTAAAGCCCGAAAACCATTAGCACAGTCTTCAGATCATATTTATGAAGGGATTTCATTGTAACTTGGTAGGTTGACTTCATGTAATGTCTAGATGAGAACAGCCCCTTTAGGACACCATTAGGCAACTGTGTTGGCTATAGTGGCCCAAACCCCGAAAATCTTTAGCACAGTCTACAGGTGATATTTATGAAGGGATTCCATTGTACCTTGGTAGGATGACTCTAAATAATGTCTAGATGAGAACATCCCCTTTTGGTCGCGATCATTCAGCCTTGATGGCTGCCCGAACCCAAATCCTTTTGCATAGTCTATTGGTCATATTTATGGAAGGACTTCATTGTAACCCGTAAGTTTGACTCCATATAATGCCTAGATGATGACATCCCCTTTTGGTCGTGATTGGTCAACTGTGACGGCTTCAGGGGCCCGAAGCCCAAAAACCTTGAGCACAGTCTACAGGTCATATTTATGAAGGGATTTCATTGTAACTTTGTAGGATCACTCCAGTTGATGCCCAGATGAGGATGTCCCCTTTTGGTTGCGATCATTCAACCATGATGGCTGCCAGAGCCCAAAGCCCAAAAACCTTTAGCACAGTCTACAGGTCATATTTATTAAGGGATTTCATTGTAACTTGGTAGGTTGACTTCCTATAATGTCTAGATGAGAACGTCCCCTTTGGACGCAATTGGGAAACTGACGACTACAGGGGCCCGAAGCCCAAAAACCTTTAGCACAGTCTACAGGCCATATTTATGAAGGGATTTTAATGTAACTTGATAGGATGACTCGTTTTGGAATAATTTCACTGTAACTTGGTAACTTTTGTTGATATACGTTACCTGTGAGGGCCACATACATTAACTGTGAGGTCATATTAACCCACCCCTCAGCTCTTTAATACAGTGTACACCTCATATTATTTTTATCATAAACATATCATACAGGTAATGAGATGAACATATTCCCAATTATCACAATTCTTGTCTTATTTCATAATCCTTTCATAAACATTGAACATTATCCTTTTCATCAAACACAACACACAAGTTAAGCTACCGTGTCATTGACACTTTCATTTTGTGTGGAGGTCTCGAGGGATACCCCTTTTAACATGAACCAAAACATGCACAGACTGAGCCATTCTATACACCAGCTTGTGGATCATATGCATTAACAGTTCACCTTACTGTTTAACTGAAATGACATGAAATTACCAGGAGTACTTTAGACCTTTACCCAAAATAATGGTTAAAACCGACTATCACCATATGTAAAAGACAATCTGCAGTTTCAGTATTTTTTCAGATACTCCTCTCGCAAAACAGCTCATAACCCATCACTAGAACGAGTTCGTCGCTATCGCTCCACCGATGGGACAGAGGCTGCGATCTAGAAGGAAAATTTTGTCATTTTGAGCAAGCAACAACATATTATCAAAGCTTTGTGTTAGGTAAAGGGTCAAGGCGACTCAACCTAAGCAACGCACAGCGCTCATCCAGACTGTGTAACATCGCTACAAGTAACATATAAACATTTCATGGTGTTATAAATGCCGATTGCAATCTGGGATTTCACTAGATTATCGTGACAAAACAGTATATGAAAATGCAAATGGGGTTAACCAGTTAGCAGTGAACTGATTGTATCCCACCTTAAGTTTGTTTCCTTCGTACGTTTAATCAAGTATGCATAATTGGTCATGAGTTCTAGATTTCTGTAGTTATTTAATTATTTATTAACCCGACTGTCTACAGTGAGGGCTATAGTCATGACTTTCATCCATCTGTCCGTCCATCTGTCCGTCTGTTAACATTTAGAGTTTTGGTTAAAGTTTGTGGTTAAAAGTTTTTTACTGAAGGTTCAAGTGGGTTTTTTTTTTTTTCCTGTTTAGTCATGACTTTCGACTGTCCGTCTGTTAACATTTGGAGTTTTGGTTAAAGTTTGTGGTTAAAGTTTTTTAGTCAGCCTTAAAGTTTTTTGGGTTTTTTTCTTTTAAATTAATATTACCTTTGATTGTATCATTCTCATTATGTTTTTTTTTATGTTTCTTGTTATTTGGGGAAATATTTAACCCTTTTTTGTATGGCAATTTAACTTACAACTTCCAGGTTAATGTTTTTGGTTAAAGTTTTTTTTTTGGGGGGGGGGGGGGGTTGTTTTAAAATTACACCTTTAAATCTTCAAACATTTTAGTGGAATGTCACTGTTTCTTATTTGAGACAATGTCTACTATCTACTGAACATTTCTTCAGTGATTTTCATTAATATTGGCATGATTTTAACCCCTTTTAAACATGTTATCAGACTTACTTTCTTTGTATTTGAAATCAGACTTTGCCACATACTATCTATCTTTAATTCTTGCATGGTCAATACAACTTAATGATTTCATTTACATCAATGATTTCTTTTATCAGTTTTAGGAAATATTTAACACTTGTTTGCCAGTCAATTTTACTTAGTATTCCCAGCTTAAAGTTTCAGATTAAAGTTTTTCTTTTCAAGGTTCTACCTTTCATTCTTCAAACACTGTGTTTCAGCATCATTGTTTTTTATTTGGGGCAAGGTCTGCTGAACCTGTATACAGTGGCTTCAAATAATATTGGCATTAATTGAACCCTTTTCAAAATGGTTTTCGAACTTAGTTTCTCTGAATTTCAAATTAGGCTTCTACCACATACTTTCTTACTTTTTATCCCCCCACAAGGGAGGGATATAGCCTAGAGCTCTGTCCGTCTGTCTGCTCCATCCATCTGTCCAGCTGTCCATCTGTCCGTCTATCCTAACTTTGTTTATGGCATAACTTGAATAATAGTTAACAGTTTTCAATTTTTTTCAGTAACAGTATTCAATTTTTTTCAGTATATATTTCTATAGCAACAATGTCTACATCAAGTTTGATGACCACCATTATCCAATGAAAATTGTTGGGAGTTATTGAAGGATTGAGGGTTATTACATGCAAAAAAAAAATGGACTCCTATAGCCCCCCCCCCCCTCCTCCCCCCCCCCCCCACCCCCTTTTTATCACGAGTGCAGATATGGCAGATTCGTTAGGTAAACGGTTACCAAAAAATAGCTCAGACTATTTTGTGTCTAAGCATTGCCATTGCTGGGACAGTCGGGCTACATGCGTGATATCACTCTAGTTTATTTATTTATTGGTGTTTAAGGTCACATACTTATTCACAATGGCTAATCGTGACCATGACAGTTTTATGGGTCGAGGAAGCTGGAATACCTGGAGAGAACCACAGAGCATCGATGAGCAACTGTCAGCTCCTCAACATTCTAACTCTGTTCAAGCTCTGCTCAAACAGGGTTACAGCAGTTGAATATATGTGCACCATCGATGTGCAGAACACCTTGGTACACAGAATTATCGTGCCCCCATGTAGGCAACCGGGATAAAGTGCCTTGCCCAGGGACACAACATAGGTCATCCTGGGCGGGAATCGAACTCGGGACCTCTAGCAGAAAAGTCCAACAGTCTACCACTGAGCCACCGCGCACCCTCTATAGTTTCTTAATTGTTCAATAAATGCTGTATAGGTTGGTAGGTTATTTTTCACTTTGCAGGAATAAATAAACTTTCAGTAGATCAACACATGGAAGTTTGTTGTGTTATTGGGAGGAGCATGGATATTTCTGTAGCCTAAAATAATATATTCTGGGATGAAGGGAAACTCAACATCACACTTGTCCTTCAAATGTTCCCAAAAATTCAGAAGAACTGTTTTCACAACAGAACATTCAAAGAAAGAACAAGTGAAGTATTGACTCCTTTGTATTGCAACAGACAGTATATAGTACCATTTCATAGAGTTTGCATTTATAAAGTTTTGAATTAGTATATAAAATTTGGTAGACAATTTTGAAATGCAAACTTTGTAAATATGTATCGTCCTTGAGTGTAAATGGGATTTAATATATAAAATTCCAGTCATCCAAAACCTCATTTGATTTATTCTGCATATGAATGGGGGGGGGGGGGGGGGGGGAGGGGGGAGGGGAGGGAGGGGTTGTGTGCAGTTCTAAAAATTTAAAATAAAAGGCTCGGGAGACTTATTAGTAGATTTTAACTTTTCAACGGTTTCTGTGCTGAATATTAGAAGGGGGCAGTCAGATTCAAATTTGTTATGCCCCCGACCTCCGAAGGAGGATTCAGGGGTATCTAATTAAGCCCTTCATCTGTCTGTCCATACAAACGTTTTCCATTGTAATTTCAAAGCCATTAGTCGGATTTGGTCTCCTTTGGCATGCTGATAGACCCACATGGTGAACAGATATGCACAAGGAAAGGGTGCCATCCAATAATTTTTTCCAGAGTTATGGCCTTTTTAGTCGAGTTTTGACAAAGTCAAACTCGACTTATAGTTTGATGAAGTGGCGAGCGGGGAGCGTAAACAATTGGTTTCCGGGCAATAACTTTAGTTCTATTTGACGCACCTTTATCAAACTTATACCAGAGGTTACCTTATAGGAAGGGAAGACACCTATTGATTTCGGAGTCTGGGACTCCAAGGTCAAGGTCACTGTTACTATAAACAGCTTATTTCTTCAGAATTTAATGTCAAAACTTGACTTCTGGATCTGTGATCCTCTTGCTGGATTTTTCACTTTTTGAATTTTGAAATTTTCTATTTTCACTCTTTTGACTTAGAAAATTTTTCTGTCCCACAATACTTTTAAGGCTAGTTTGAACATGCCTATGGGTCAGGGGCAGTTGCTCATTCTTTGCGTAGCCCTTGTTCAAATTTGGGAGCCCCATTTTTAACTTGGTAACCACCAATCAGAGTCTTTTGATATTTGGTATAAAGCACCCTTTGGGAGGGCAGACAAATTTTAAATTAGTGCAATTTGAAAAAAACTCTTTTAAAATCTTCTTCAGAACCACCAGTCAGAATCTTTAGATATCTGGTATTCAGCAAACATAGGAGAATCAGATTCAAGCTTACATCATCTGACATGGACATCAGAGTTATAAATAATTACAGGACTTCATTCCTCTGTAGTGTTGAATAGTCATAGATGCTGAATGTGACTTTAAATCCTTTAAACAAATTTCTCTCATGAGTGCCTGAGACCCCCTGGGGCCTCTTGTTGAACATTTACCAGACATCATGACTTAGTAGAGAAGACTTGCAAAGATATTATCTTGAATAACTAAATATTTTTATTTTTTGACTCCCAAATCATAGCTTATGACACCTAATTGTAACACGTAGAGAATGATCTGTACAAAGTTTTGCCCAGCAGTTCACTTTCAAAACTATATTTTGTTTAATACTGATAAAAGTCCTTTTCTTTGAAGGTTACCCGAGGAAAAAGTGACTTGGAGAAAGGCTTGAGACTAACCAAAAAGTTGCGAAAAGAGATGGTTTTGATTGAAGAATTCATTAAAATTTCTAACAATGAAATAGATAAAAGAGGAGATGTAGGAAGTACATCAAACTTGGATGAAGATGAAGCATTTGTTAAAGTAAGTAGACTTTTTTAATTGGGGATGTTTTCAAGGGAACTTATCTTATATTTTATAGGAAATAGCAGAGTTTTTATGAGAGTGTGTTTTATTAGAAAGTCAGTATATATATAAAGAAATTAAGCATAGTCCATTTAACCCAATACTTGTTAATTGAATACCTTCATTAACTGGTAGAATGCTAAATAATTTTTATAATAAAAATTTGTTCATATGTCGTTGCCTTGTGACTCTCCCATAAATTGTGTCAAGGCAAACCCATACCAGCTAAATAATTTCACTTCACAGATAATATAAAGCACATCCACAGAATATGGAGATTCTAAATTGTGATTTCTGCTCATCAGAATAAAACCAAATTTGGGATTCCAGCACTCAGCCATTAAGGTGCAAATGATTTTCCAGCAATAAATTATTTTTTTTACCCTGTATGTTTACGTCTGTGAATCAGGTTGGTGTGTAGGCTAGTCTGGGAAGTGGGTAGGTGTTTGTGTGAGTGGTTGGGTAGTCTGTCAGTTGGTCATGTTTTGGGGCTTTTTTTGGTAATGTGTGCCATTCATGTGTATTATTTGAGCAGGTGGGCTTTTGTTTTCCGCAGTGAGACTTTTGTTGCCTTTGCTAGAAGAACAATTTTTTGTTATGATCACAACATGAAGATCAGTTTCAGTTTTCAGATTTTTTGTGCAATACAGTGGAATGTTGTAAATAGAAAATAGACACTTTGTCAGAGAAAAATGTTCAATTAGCAGGAGTATACCATTTACACGAATTAGATAATTTTTAGCTCAACTTTGGCAAAGCCAAATTTGAGGTATTGTCATGGCCTGTCGTCCGTCATCCATCTGTCCATCCGTCTGTCTGTCCGTCCATCGTGCTGTCAACACGGCTCGGGCTAGAGGCCGTATTTATGAACCGATCTTTACAAAACTTCTTGGGTACCTTTGTGATCACCGTGGGATGAGTACGAGTGTTTTGGGGTCTGGTCCGAAATTCAAGATGGCCACTGGCAGCCATTTTGTACAAAATTGGGTGCAATCAGATTTTTGTGCAGAACTTCCATATGAAAGCTCTGGTTTGAATAATTTTTTGTATGAATGTTTAGTACCATGGGATACATTACATATAATACAGGTTTTTTTCTCGTGCATAAATTATGCCAATTAGACTAACGTTGATCTATTTAGTGTTACTTTCAGCATTGTAACTGCAAATGCCAATACGGCTCGGGCTAGAGGCCGTATTTATAAACGAATCTTTACGAAACTTCTTGGATATCTTTGTTATCACTGTGGGATAAGAACGAGGGTTTTGGGGTCCTGTCCGAAATTCAAGATGGCCACCAGCAGCTATTTTGTACAAAATTTTGTGCAATCAGTTTTCTGTTCAGAACTTCTCTGTAAAAGCTCTGATTTGAATAAATTTTTGTGTGAATGTTTACTAACATGGGATGCATCACATATAATACTTATGTCCGATTCTTTAGACCATTGCAGTCACCTTGTAATTGATTTACTATGGTTGACGTGGTCACAACAAAACTCCTTTTTCTCTTATTCATTATTCATTATTCTTGACTTGGACACAACAAATACTGATTCCTGTCATATTCATTATTGTTGACCTGGTCACAGCAAATACTAATTCCTGTTATATTCAAAGTTGAGCTACAGTGTCATTGACACTTTCATTTTTTATTGAAAACATGGCATACAGGGAACAGAAATTAACATTCTCAGTTATCAAAAATCTTTACGTATTTCATAATCTTTTCATAAACATTGAACATTATCCTTTTCATCAAACACAACACACAGTCTAGTTAAGCTACAGTGTCATTGACACTTTCATCCATTTGCAGGCAGCAGAAGAAGAGATGAAAAAACGAGAAACGATTGTATCTTCTGTAGATGATATCATTAATCAAATAAAACTATTAGCTCCAGATGCTGATATGGCAGAAGCAAAGGATAATGCTACATTGATGACTAATGAATGGAAGCTGTTATGTAAAAGAATTAAGAAACGAAATGGTGATCTTCAAGTAAGTCAGCTGGAACCACACATGTTCACCTCCAAAAAAATTGTTTAGTTTTCAGGGAAATTGAAGTTGATTTTCAGAGAAATGGCATGGATTTCAGGGAAAAATTTGTGTGACAGAAAATGCTGTATGGAACAAGTCGACTATCATTAAATCACCCTCATTGAGAGGATTTCTCTCCGAAGGAGATACTACAATAATAATAATAATAATACATAATTATGTTGTATTTTGAAATAAAAATATTGTCAAAATATATAAATATAAATTTTCATTCTTGAGTTATACTACTGCTCATCTCAACTGGTTCTGTATCTTGTCTAGTGGCTTATTCAAACTGTATTCTATTCACAAACTTTGGAATCACAATCACAACAGTAATCAGGTTTCTCCCAATCCCCCCCCCCCCCCCAAAAAAAAAAAAAAAAAATAAAGAACCAAAAATTCCGGGGAAAAAAACCCTTCATTTTTCAGTTTCAAGTACAACACATGTAGATGTCAAACTTAAAAAAAATTGTTCTCTTACACTTCTACAATCAATTCATGACTGGAGCAGTAATCTGAAGAAAAACAATTTATAAAAAAAAATGAGGCACAAGTTACTCCCAGAAATGTTCAGAAATTTCAATTGTTCAACTTCAAAAAATTTCTTGCAGTTCTACAATCACTTCATGGCTGCTGAAGAGCAAACATGAGTTGAAAGAAATAAAAACTGAAGAAAATTCTCAGGAGTATAAAAATAGATTACTGAACAGAGGACCTCTTAAAAAATGTTAGACACAAAAAGAATTTCTCTGTAGATCCTATCCATTTCAATATCCTTTTTCAAGAAATAATAATAAATAAAATAATAAAATAAAAACACTTCGAAAAGAGGCCTTTGACCTAGAATTAAACCAGAGTTGTCATCAGTTCAACTTCTAAAAACACTGGCTTGTTTGATTCAAAGATTTACATGAAAGAAAGAGGTGATTCCCAGACAGATATTTTTATCACTGGAAATAGATCATAGAACTTCCCCAGTATCTCCCAGAATTCAAAGTTAAAAATGGCAGCACCCATCAACTCAGTTGTGATTTACATTTTCTTTTCAATGTTCAAACACAGTGTTGCAGTTTGTAAAGCAAATTTGAGTGTTCCCTTATTAAAGGGGAATTCTCTGTTGAATAAAACTTTTTTTTACAAACCAAACATCTGAAGTTGTTGGTAATTCAGGTGTTTGAAACTGGCTTTGAAAAAAGGTACAAACATCTTTTTTTGCTTTTATTAATGAATTTTATGATCATTTTCATGATTTTTGAACAGGGTAATGCCAACACTATGAATCTTTTGAAACTGATCACAAATTGACCCTTGAAATCATTTCAAATCTGCTGAATGTTTTGATTGATATTTTCCTGGATTTTCGGCCCAAGGAGATCTTTTTCCACAACCATGTTGAATTCCTGGGAATTTCCCAGGCGTTCCGGGAGGGTTAACATGTCTGGCTGGAACTTAACTGAGAAAACATTGTTTCGATGTAAAGAAAATTGTAAATTTTATACAGCTAGTTATTGTTCAATAGAATAACTTGGTTAATTGCATAAAATTACAAAAAAAAATAACCTATTTACATACCTTTAGTAAAATTTGTCCTGTCAGTTCAGCTGTCAGAGTTGACATCTGAAAAATAAATTATCAAGAAGTTGTCATGACATCAGTCTGGATTGGTTAAGTGGTGCTAATGACCATTAGTAGTGTCCTGTTGTGATTTCTAGTGTCTTTTTTAATCTATTAAACTTCCTTAACCCTTTACCTAATGAATCAACCACATCTGCCCATGTAATTTACAAATTGAGCAGACGAAAACAAATTTTTGTTTTTTAAATTTTAACTAAAAGACATCATGTGACCCCTCATTGGAACGAGGGCATTCCAGTGAGGGGATCACATGATATGGTTTTGTTGAAATTGTTTGAAAAATTTGAAAAAATAATAATTAACCTAATAAATTTTCATACTCCAGTACGTTGGGTAAAGGGTTAACTAACCCTTTACCTAACACAATGGCATTAACTTTCCATCACCATTAAAAATAATTGCCTTTTCTTATTTGATTATTTTTTTTCAATTTTTGCCTCAAAAACATAGCTTATGCCCCTCATTAGAACAACTCAATATGAATTTTTTCCAGTGAGATGGCATAAGCTATTTTTAGTGGTAAAGATTGAAATTTATGCTTCAGACATCCCATTAAAGGCATCAAAGGGAATCAACCCTTGCAGATGCGTAGATAAATGAATAAAAAATGCTATGTAATTAGATAGAGTAGATATCTTTGGCCAATATGCAATGCAAAGCTGGCTGAATTAAACACCACATTGAACCATAATATCCACTGAAAAATGAAACTAACTTATGAGGCAGAAGGGATTGGGAGGGAGGGAAAACATATTTCACAGCCCACACTGCTCCTTTGTTTCTTGAATTGTCAATGAAAAAGAGGCAGCTGTTTATGTCTGGTAAAGGGCAAAGATCAAATTCTTACCTTGCTGTCTTATTGATTGGAATTGTAAGATTACATCACTACCAGGACCCTTACCAAATTCTGATTGATTGGAATTGGGAGAGTACATCACTAGCTGCAATGACCCTCCTCATCTGTATACTGTTGAACTGGTCCTTAATAATTTAGTTTTTTCTAAATATGGTAGCTCCTTTGTTTTCAAACAAACGATATAGATGCCATTCATGAATGTTGCTTTAGAAGAATAAGTGCTGCTTTCTACAGTCTGATATGTTATATATTCCAAATGTTGAAAAGTACAGCTGTGAACAGAAATGGCTGGTGTTCATGACATTTAATACTTTGAGCTTGACTGAACTGCCTGTGTTAGCTCAAAACATAATAGTTGTATGACACTGCATTTATGACCCAGGCACCAAATAAATTACATCATTTAGAACTACCCTTGCAAAGGAGACACTGTGTTTGCATTGAAAAAAGTAAAATAGCACTATATTTTGCTACAAGAGCTGTATGATACATGTATTATGAAGAACTTCATCTACTTATGTGATGAAACATAGTATATACAGCCAATATGCAATACAACAATACAAAGGTTGCAGAATAAAACACCAAAGATGTGAGGTTATAAGATACCAGTTAGCTTGCTGCTTCGGTTCCATAACTGATAGTTATTCAATTAATTTTTTAGCAAGTGTCTTCCATTCCTATTAGGTAAAGGGTTAATATCTGTAAATTTCTTTTAACCCTTAAGTCCTCAGATTAATTTTATTTTATGTTAATAACTACCGTATATACAAGTATACAGCTGTAGATGACCTAACAATGATCTTCATTATTGTTGGCTGCCTGTAAAGGCAGCCAACAATGATGTAAAAACACTGTCAAGATAAATGCATCCCACCAATAGAGTTTTCAAGGAGGAACAAACTTGGGGCAGCTTTTTCAAAGCAAAATAAAGGAGGCAGTTTATGGCTGTGTGGGGACTTAAGGATTAATATGTTGGTTATGCCCCCGACCTCCAAAGAGGGGTTTGGGGGTATCTAGTTAAGCCATCCATCCATCCATCCCTCTGTCCATGCATGCGTCTGTCCATCTGTCTGTACAAATATATTGCATTGTAATTTCAAACCCATCAGTTGGATCCCCTTTGATATGCTAATAGACCCACATGGGGGAATGGATATGAACAAGGAACAGGTTCCATCCAATAATTTTTCCCAAGTTATGGCCCTTTTTCACTCTTTCGATTTGTAAAATTTTTCTGTTTTCACTCTTTTAATTTAGAAAATTTGAAAATAATTTTTGATAAAAGAATAATAAAATTTCTAGGCTTTTGAAAGTTTTAATTTACACATTTTACAGTTAAGAGTGAATTGTAATAACATTTCTTTTAGGTTCAAAATGGACATTTAGAGACCTTATTCATATCATTTCAAACAACCTCTATGAATGTGAAAGACTGGTTGTCTGAGGCAGAAGTCAAGTTATCAAGATATGCTAAACTCTCTGAAGAAGAAAAGGACTCAGAATATGAGAGGAAAAAGTTGGAGGTGAGCACAATGAATCTAAAAACATTTTTGCTTTGAATTTAGTTATAGCAGAGTTAATTTAACCATTAAGGGCCTAATTCCGACTTTGATGACTAACAGAACAGGTACCCCAACATGATGTCTGTGGAAGCTTTCAAGTTACATTCTAAGTGCCTGGGCAGTTGTTTATATGCAAATCTTGGCTACTGATATAAGCAGCCAAGACTTGTAGAGACACAACTGCTACAAAAGCACAGAATGTAGACTGTTAAAAGTATAGAAAAAATGTATAAAATTCTCCAGTCCCAAAGGGTTAATGACTCAATGAAATCCTGTGTTTAACCCAAAAAGTCAGACATTTGACTTTGAAAGCATTTTGGTCTAAAATGAGGTAGTGTAACTAGTGTCGCACAGTTCAATACCTTTAGCTATACTCCTGGATGTTGAAAGTCTGTTCTATCGCCATTGTGGTACATAGCATTGCCAAGAGACTTAAAGTTAGATAGTAACATAATCTCAGTTAGACTCGGTTCTGTCCTGACCGTCAAGGTTCATCCAGGCATTAACCCTTTGAACACTGGTGGTATCTTCCATGCCAGTTAAATAGCAGTAATTGGAAGAGTCCATATCCATTATTTGGGGTAGAGCAACTAATATTTTTAACGTGCAGCCTTCAGGCTGCATGTTGAAAATATTAATTGTTCTACCACACACATTCACTTAGTAGCCATCCTACTTTATGAAATTATGCCGTATCGGGTTGCTGGACCTAAAAAGCGGTCTCTCATGTTGAAAGAGTTAAACCTTAAAGGACTGGAGATTTTTCATACATTTTTGCCACACTGTGACATTCAATGCTCTGTGACTTTGCAGTTGTGTCTATTCAAATCCTGGCTGCCTATATTGGATATAGGCAGCCAAGACTTGCCTAGAAACAACGGCTAATGTACTTAGCATGTGCCTTGCAAGTTTACCCAAACACAGCAAGTTGGAGCACCTGTTATAATACAGTAAAAATTGACCAAAGTCAGAAAAAGGCCCTTAAGGGTTAAATTATACCACAATGAAACCAACACAATATTTGTATTTCAAACTTGGTTCCAAATGATAGCCTACAAAACAGAATGATGTCAACAGGGTTATTACAAATATGAAAGATTGAGGGGTGTAAACCTGATATATCCCAACTGTGTTGGCTCATGTCCTGACTGATGAAATATTCCAGCCACATCCTCAGAGCATTCCTTCATCAAAGTCGTGCTGCAATGATGAAGCTGGAATATTAGTCCATCAGGATTAGAGTTAAGAAACTCCAGACATCTTAGAAATTTATTTGTTTATAATTAAACGTTCATAATCCATGTAGTAGTCATGATGTCACTTCTTATTTAATTAACAAATACGTCTGACTTAGGAGTAGAGATAGGCAATATACCGAAAAACTGAACTGATATCGATATCTTGGTGATACAGAAAAACTGAACCAAACCAATGATTGAATACCAAAACCGTCTCAATTTTTAAATTTTCCTTCATTCACTATTTATAGGGCCTTGTGGTGGCTTGTTAGTAGTTGAAGGGTTCATATTTTTATTCTGTACCAATGACCCAGACTTAGCTGGTGCTAACTCTTAAAAATATAGGGCCAAACACAAATTTTGCCCCCCAATCCCCAAAATTTGCATCTAAAACCAAAGAAAACATGTCCTGAATGGCCCTCCACACTTCACCTCTACTGCGCATGCGCAGTGTCAAGGATGTCCCGAAATTGGCGCCATTAATCATTCTTTGTTTGACCCTATATCAGTTAACATCTGACTGATCTTTGTGCTTGTAAATCTCAGTTTAAATGATGCTAGACACATAAATATTAGAGAAATGGTGATTCTAAGGAGGATATAGAAGGAGGAGAGGAAAAATGAGTGACAGAAAATAATCAGGGCTGTAACTTAAAATTTTTTAATGAAATTATGTTAAGTTACCTATTTTTGAGGCAACAGCCTGTTGTGGTCATTCTTGTTAATCAAATTACACTGCTTGTTCAGTGTTTTCCTCTCTCCCTTTCCTTTATGTTCCCTCTTGCTATTCTCCCATGCTTTTGGCATATTTTCTGTAATTTTATTACTAAATTTTCTTGGGAGTTTTAGCTGGATAACAGAATGAATTCTGTTCTTTTCCCCATGTTTACGTCTTCACCTATGGGTGGTTAGGCATAGTGTTCTGCATCTACCATCTGATGTTCTGCAGTTTCTTCCCTGGAAGTCTCTGTTTTGCATCAGATAGTGTATTATTGGTAACTGATTTCGGGCCAGGGTGCCTGGAGTCTTGTTCTAGTGTTTTTACACTTATTGTTTACATTTACTACAGCCCTCTGTGTGAGGGGGGATATTTTTATACTGTACCAATGACCCAGACTTAGCTGGTGCTAACTCCACAAAAACCAGGGCCAAACACAAATTTTGCCCCCCAATTCCCAAAATTTGCATCCAAAACAAAAAGAAATCATGTCCTAAAGGACCTCCATAGTACGACTCTACTGCGCATGCGCAGTGACGCAGTCCTCCCGAAATTGGCGCCAAATATCATTCTCTGTTTGGCCCTTCATCAGTCAACATCTCACTGATCTTTGTGCTTGTAAATCTCAGTTTAAAGGATGCCAGACACGTAATTCTTGGAGAAAATGTGATTCTAAGGAGGATAGAAGGAGGAGAGGAAAAAAGAAGTGGCAAAAAATAATCAGGGCTGTACTTAAAATTTTTTGTTGAAATTATGTTAAGTTGCCTATTTTCGAGGCAAACGCCTCTTGTTGTCATTCTTGCTAATTGTTGCACTGCTTATTCAGTGTTTCCTCTCCCCTAACCTTCTAAAGTCCCCCCTTGCAATTCTCCCATGCTTTTGGCATATTTTTGAGAAGTTTCATTTCTAAAAATTCCCTGGGAGAGTTGCTTGGTTACAGAATGTTTTCTGTTATTTTCCCCATAGTTACGTTTTCACTCATGGGTGTATAACGTTTGTGTTCTGCATCTTCCATCTGATGTTCTGCAGATTCTCCCCTGGGAGTCTCTGTTTTGCATCAGATAGAGTGTAATTGATGACTGATTCCGGGCCAGTTTTTTCAGTGCCTGGAGTCATGTTTTCTTCTGTGTTTACACTGTTTGTTTTCATTGGCAACAGCCTTTTTTGAGGGGGGCTGTTTGCCTTTGAGGTAGTTTATCTCATTATAAGATACATTTATATTATCCGAAAGTGTCTCATTAATTATTTTATATAATTTTAAAATTTTTGACCACACTTTGCCATCGGATCCATCGGGGCTCAACGTTACTTTTCAGCAACTTGGGCTTCTCTGAAAAAATATTTTTTCAAAATTATTTTGTTTTGCAATTGTTTTTTCATTTATTAATGGATCATGTTATTATGTATCTTTGTGTCAGGGGTTTTTGCGAGTAACTAGGACTTATTGTTGTTCTTTCACAATGAAGGGAACTTGTTCAAATTGTAATAGGAAGAAATCTTCCTCTGACTTTCATGATTATTGCATTAATTGTAGTCAGTGTTCTCGCATTAATCCCTGTCCTGTATGTGAACATTGGGATGAGAAACATTGGAAACGTGTGTCACGATATGTTGTTTCTGGAGAAAGAGCGATGCCGGCTCTTTCTCCACAAGGTCACTCTACTCTCTCAGTTTCTATTTCAGAGGAACCAGAACAGGGTGATGTTTCCATGTTATCTTCTTCAAGTGTGCGTCCGTCGTCACAAATAAATACAGAGCTAGCGGCAAAAGTGCTCATGGAGATTAGACAAATGTCGTCCGCTAGCTCGCCCGGTGTAGCGTCCATTCACCGAATGGTTCGGCAGCCGGGTTCGTCCGATGCGGTCCAAGAGGAAATTTTGGGTGATGCGAGCACTATAAAAATAATAGATGCACACCCAGTGACGGCGGATAGTGAACGAGAACGGAGGAAGCCTTTTAGTCCGGTTCCTAGCTCGTCCAGGTCCAGCCGGGCCGCGAGCGAGAGAGGCCCCTCTCTCAGACAACAACATCTGGGACCAGATGTTGTGGTACAAAATGTGTCTTTAGCGGAGCATACGTCCGTCGCTCGGGACGCTCCGTTGTATAAGCAGTCCGCAGAGACTGTTAAGGCTTCCTCTTCTCGCCGGCGCACACGACCGCACCTTGGCTGCGTGACCTCCGATATTTTGCCAGCTTCGCCGATGAAGGATTCTTCGGCGACCAGGTCACACCATCCGGCAGCCAGGGATTCGAGACCGATGGACTCCGGACGTTCGCATAGGAAAAGTATGCGGGAGCCATCTGATGCGGAGCTGCCCTCGGCAAAGCAGCGAAAGACCGCTCCTCCGCAGGTCTCGACGTCGGACATTCTAGTGCAGATAGCACAGCTTATCGCAGCATCCCAGCAGCCGACAGAGACGGTGTCGGATCGAGAATTATCCGACGGCGCTGGGTCGGTACGCTCCGCCGAAGCATCGGGGGCGGACGACCGGGAACATCGGGAGGTCCGACCGGATGGTGAAAGGGATACGGATGAATTGGAGCTATCCCTTTCGGAACAACACAAAGCTGCCGTGGACTTCATCCGGCACTTTCTTCCTCAAGTTGTTCCGTCGGGCCAGACTGCTGCGCTTCCGGACAGGAGAATTATAGCGTCATTGGACTCTGATTTTTTCGAGCGGTTCAGGGACATCGCTCCCGAGTTTCCGTCGCAGTCCAATAATGTTGCAAGAACATTTGAATTATTGAACGACGCTATTTTTAAACTTGCTTCCAGGACGGGGAAAGCAGGCTTCTTGTCCGCAAATACTCTCAACCTGCCTTTCATTAATGCAAGGAATAAATTCGACACGGCAGGTCAGGGTATACCGAGAGTTCCTCTGCGTATGGACGACGAGGCGGAAGACTTAGAGCTATCATTACCGTCGTCAGCTTCTATTCCAACCGCAGTGTTGGAAACAGCTATTGCGTCTAACAGAGCCAATTTAGAGGCCTTATCTTACGCAGATCACCTTACGAAGGCGTTATCACTGCGTCTTCAAGGGGAAGAGTTTCAGGATATACAATCCTCCTTAAGACTTCTTTCAAGGGCAGTAGCTTATTCCACGTGTAACTCCGCCCTTTCAGTGGCAAATCTGGAGTTGGTTAGACGTGACGCAGCCCTGTCTACATCCACACTAGTGGATTCTAAGGTGAAGAACTCTCTTAGAGTCGCTTCGGTCTCAGGAGATCTTCTCTTTGACGGCAAGCTTTCCGCTATTTATGATAATATTAAAAAGAAAGCTAGTGATTCTCTGTTGTTTAGATCCGCTCCTAAAAGGTCGGATACAGCAGACACGAATAAGGCGGGCACTTCTGGGTCTTATCCGCCCAAGAGAGGTTCCTATAGAGGTTCCGGTGTGTCCTCTAGCTCTTATTCGAGAGACCGTCAGGATAGCGACTCTCGTTCGGGACGTCCTTCAGGCCGGGACAATCGGTCGGACGCCCCGAGGTCGACGAGGCGAGGTGTGGGTCGTGGAAGACGTGGTTTCTCCTACCGCAGGCCTCGCAGATCCAGGAGGTGATGGCTCAAACCTCTATCGCGTTCCGGTTGGCGGAAGGTTGTCGAGTTTTTCTCAAGAGTGGGCGTCGATTACGGACGACCCGTGGGTGAGAGGAGTGACTTCGGAAGGTCTAAAGATATCCTTCAAACGAAAGCCTCCATTAACTCGAAGTCCAAAGTGGACTCATCTTCCGTCAAACCCTCAGAAAAGAGACGCTCTGCTATCAGAGGTGCAGTCTCTTTTAATGAAGAACGCGGTAGAGGTCGTAGAAAACCAGGAATCGCTGGGATTCTACAGCCATCTGTTTCTGGTTCCGAAACCAGACGGCTCGTTCCGTCCAGTCATAGATTTGAGCTGGATAAACAAGCTGATCGTCGCTCCGAAGTTTTATATGGAGACGATTCGATCGGTCAGAGCGAGTATTCGGGTGAACGATTATGCAACGAGCATAGATCTCAAAGATGCGTACTTTCACGTCATGGTACATCCGACATTCCGAAAGTATCTACGCTTCGCAGTCCTAGGAGTGGTGTATCAGTTCCGGGCCATGTGCTTCGGATTGAATCTAGCACCCTGGGCTTTCACTCGGGTAATGAACTCTGTAATGATCTACTTCCGAGCTCATTCGTCTGCGGTAACGTCGGCCTACCTGGACGACATTCTTCAGAGGTACGGCAACGAGTTAACGCTTCAGAACGATGTTCAGAATCTTCTTCTATTGCTCCGACGTCTCGGTTTCATAGTAAACGAGGAGAAGTCGGATCTGGTGCCGTCCAAGTCATTCACTCATCTGGGAATGAGCTTCGAGACGCACAACAATCTCGTTCGTCTGCCGTTAACCAGAGCGAAATTAGTCAGTTGTTACGCTTGCTATTGTCTGAATACAGACAAAGTCACGGCGAGAGAATTTATGAGACTGATAGGTCTGTGCGGAGCCGCCGCGGATCTCATTCCGATGGGACGGCTACGCACACGGCCTCTTCAAATTTTCCTGACTCAGAATTGGAGTGTGAAAATTCATTCGCTCGATGTAGACGTTCTCTTGTCAGATCAAGTGAAACAAGAGATTCAGACTTGGGCAAACATTCAGTGGTTAACTCAAGGAGTTCCGCTGCAGTTGCCGGATTCGAGTTTTACCATTATGACGGATGCCAGTCAAACAGGTTGGGGTGCATCATTAATCCCAACGGATTCGAGATGCCAGGGTCTTTGGGATCCGCAATTCCTGTGCAAGCACATAAACATCAAGGAAATGATGTCAATTTGGCTTGCGTTACATCACTGGATGGACATTATTCACGATGCTCATGTCCAAATCCTATCCGACAATACGACAGTAGTGGCGTATATACGGAATCAGGGAGGCACTCATTCAGTTCCGTTGTTCAATCTAACGGAAAGAATCCTTCTGTTTGCGTTGGAACATCACGTTCTTCTTTCGGTCCGTCACATACCGGGTCGTCTGAATGTGCTAGCAGACTCCCTTTCACGAAAGGGTCGCTTGTTGCCGTCGGAGTGGACTCTCAACAAACAAGTATTCAATCAGATTTGCTACCAATGGGAACGGCCAATGATAGACTTATTTGCGACACATCTCAACAATCAGTTGCAGACGTATGTGTCCCCGTGTCCGGATCCAAGAGCATTTGCAGTAGACGCTCTATCGATCCCTTGGGACGGAATGATAGGATATGCGTATCCTCCAGCGCCGTTAATTCAACAAGTATTGCTAAAGATAAAACAATCTCAATGCAAGATTCTGTTGGTAGCATCTCTGTCGCCACAGAGACCGTGGATAAATCTACTCAGGTGTCTGTTGTGGGACCTACCGCGGAAGCTCCCTCCACGAGAGGATCTTCTTTGGCAGGGGAAATCGCGCCAACTACATCACAACCCGCAAGGTCTCAACCTTCACGTTTTTCCGTTGTGCGGTCCTTCTTGCATGGCAAGCACTTTACAGGACGAGCAGTGGACGCGATTTCTAACTGTAGGAGGACCTCCTCTTCGCTAAACTATGCGGCTAAGTGGAAGGTTTTCCGTCGTTGGTGTAGGGATCATTCTGTTGATATATTTGATCCCTCTATACCAGACATTGCTAACTTTCTAGTATACTTGTTTGACGAAATCAAACTGCAACCTGTTACTATAAAGGGTTATAGATCTATGTTATCTGATACCTATGCACATCATGATAGTTTACAAATTGGATCTAATGTCTCTTTATCGAAATTGGTTAGAAACTTTTCGATAAATAGACCCAGAACTCTTAGATTAATTCCTAAGTGGAATTTAGCTTGGGTTCTCCTTAAATTGAAGGAAAAGCCATTTGAACCTCTTGGGACAGTAGATTTCAAATTCTTATCTTATAAGACAGCTTTTCTCTTAGCTTTCTCTTCTGCCAGAAGAGTCAGTGAGCTTCATGCACTATCGGTGGATGATTCTCATTATCGTAGTGTTGGGAACACTATCACCTTCACTACTAATGTCGGTTTTTTAGCTAAGAATCAGGCTCCTAATAAATATCCGGAACCTATTGTTATTAAGGCTCTTCCGTCTTCAGACGGGCGTAGGCCTTTACTCTGTCCTGTTAGAGCACTACGTATCTATAAACAGAGATCTCAGTTCATCAGAAAGGGACGGAAACGTTTCTTTCTGTCTTTGATGCCTAATAGAAAGGACATTTCAGTCCATTCTATTGCTAGATGGATTCAGTTAACTATCCGTACTGCGTATGAAGATTTATCTTCTTCTCAGCAGTCTGTGCTTAAGATTTCTGCTCATGAAGTAAGAGCTCTTTCTACTTCCTGGGCTTATGCTAATAGTGTTGCTATTACAGATTTAATGAAGGCTGCTTATTGGTCTCAGCCATCCACATTTACTAATTTTTATCTCAGAAATATTGAGTCCATTTATGGAGACCTGCATTGTTTAGGTCCGTTATCTGTTGCTCAGAATGTCGTCCACTAAACAGTTGCAACTATAGTTATGCAGGCTTTCTGTTCCGGCAGTGACTCCGTCCGGCTGCCCTCTTCGCTCTGGGCTATTTGACCCAGGGCAAGGGGAAGGGGGGGGGGGGGGGCGGGTGTTCCCTTAGGTCACCTGCTTTATAGTGAAAAGCAAGGGAATGCCTCCTCCAAGACAGTATTTCTGAGTCGCTTCCGGGATGGTTTTAAAGTGTAATATTAATGTTTAATTTCATTCATGTCTTATTTTTAAAGTGTAGCTCGGTGTGAAGCATTTGTATATGTCAAGTGTCAAACGGGCTTTAATATACAATACTCGGACACTTTTAAATGATTATAAAGAGTCTCAATTCTCTGGACTACTTTATTTATTGGCTTGCTTTAAAAATAATTAGTATAAAGGTTATACTGGATGTTAATAGAGAACATGAATGTTATTGTGCTCAATTATTAAGGGTAGTGTATCTTTCTAATTTAAATATTAAATAAGAAAGATACATGTAAAGCCTAATACTCCTTTTCTCCTTAAGGGGTTACCTCTTTATTTTATAATTGAGCTTATTGGATTTTCCTCTATGTCCTAGGCCCTCCAGCCTGTTTACTATTCAGCTAAGTCTGGGTCATTGGTACAGTATAAAAATGTTAAAAAATTTATAGTAATTTATATATTTTTTATACTTACCAATGACCCAGACGGGGATGGCCCTCCCTGAGTTGGGAACTCTTGCCTCCCCGCTGAGTACATAGCGCTGACCAGGCACTGCCAGTAAGAATGATATTTGGCGCCAATTTCGGGACGACTGCGTCACTGCGCATGCGCAGTAGAGTCGTACTATGGAGGTCCTTTAGGACATGATTTCTTTTTGTTTTGGATGCAAATTTTGGGGATTGGGGGGCAAAATTTGTGTTTGGCCCTGGTTTTTGTGGAGTTAGCACCAGCTAAGTCTGGGTCATTGGTAAGTATAAAAAATATATAAATTACTATAAATTTTTTAACTTCTTGAAAATTATATCTGGATGTTAATTTAATCATATCTAGATACATTATTATTGTTCGTAAGTGTTGCATAAATTGTTTAAAATATTTTTAGAATTTTTGTCCACACTTAGGCTTGGGATCCATTGGGGCTCAACGTTACTTTTCAGAAACTTGGGCTGTTCTGAAAAAATATTTTTTCAAAATTTTTGATTGCAATTATTTTTTCTATATTAATGGATCATATTATTATGTATTTTGATTGTCAGGGGTTGGTGCGAGTACTAGGACTTTGTTTTCTTTTCACAATGAAAGGATATTGTTCAATTGTAATAAGAGGAAATCTTCCTCTGACTTTCATAATCATTGTATATGTAGTCAGTGTACTCGCACTAACTCCTGTTCTGTATGTGTTAATTTCGATGACAAAATGGGAAGCGTATGTCACGTTATGTTAGTGGGGAATTGGCCATTCCGGTCCTTTCCCCGCTGGGTCACTCTACTTTATCAATCTCTATTTCAGACGATCAAGAATAGGGTGATGTATCCGTGATGTCTTCCAAAAGTGTGCCTCCGTCGTCACAATTAATGAAGAGCTAGTGGAAAAGTGCTCATGTAAATACGCCAATTGCCTAAGAGGACCCTAGTAGGTTCGATGGCCGTTGACGTCCGCTAGCTCGCCCGGTGTAGCATCCATTCATCGAATGGTTCGGCAGCCGGGTTCATCCGTTGCGGTCTAGAAGGAGTTTTGGGGTGATGCGAGCACTATAAATCAACCAAATGCACACCCAGTGATGGCAGATTAGAGGGAGAACGGAGGAAGCCTTTCAGTCCGGTTCCTAGCTCGTCCAGGTCCATCCGGACTGCGAGCGAGAGAGGCCCCTCTCTCGTACAGCAACATCTGGCCCCAGATGTTGTGGTACAAAATGTTTCGCATTCGGAGCAAACGTCCGCCGATCGGGACACTCCGATATATAGTCAGTCCGGAGAGACTGTCAATAAGGCTTCCTCATTCTCATGGTAGCGCACATGACCACTCTTGGCTACGTGACCTCAGATATCCAGTCAGCTTCGCCACTCAGAGAATCATCGGCGACCAGGTCACACCATCCGGTAGCCAGGGACACGAGGCCAGCAGACTCCGGACGTTAGCATAAGAAAGTGTGCGGGAGTCAACGTACACGGAGCTTCTGGCGGCAATGCATCGTAAGACCGCTACTGCACAGGCCTCGGTGACGGGCGTGCTATCCCAAATAGCACAGCTTATCGCAGCATCCCAGCAATGACAGAATCTGTCGCATCATGTATTATCCGACGCCGCTGGGTCGGGACGCTCCGCAGAAGCAGGTACGGAGGTCCAAAAATTTCATCCGGTCTGACGGGATGCCGAAAGGGATTCGGAGGATTTCGAGCTTTCCCTTTCGTAACAACATAAGCTGTTGTTTATGTCATCTGACTTTATCTTCTAGAGGTTCTTTTGTCGGACCAGAATGCTGCGATGCCGGATAAGAAACTGATAGCGTCGGTGGACACAGAAATTTTTGGTTCGGTTCAGGGACATCGTCCCTCAGTTCCGACATAGTCCAATAATGTCACACAACTTTCGAATTATTGAACGACGCTATATATATTATTATTTGCTTGCTATTAACAAGCATGTCTGGTTTCTTGTTCGCAAAGTTACGGAGATGTCTTTCAAAAGTGTGCCTCTGTCGTCATAGTTAATGAAGAGCTAGCGGCAATAAGTGCTCATGGAATATGTCAATCGCCTAAGAGGTCCCTAGTGGGATCGACGGAGTTGACATTCGCTAGCTCACCCGGTGTAGCGTCCATTCATCGAATGGTTCGGCAGCCGGGTTCGTCCATTGCGGTCTAGGAAGGAGATTTGGGTGATGCGAGCACTATAATAAACTTTAGTACACACCCAGTGATGACGGATTAGAGGACAGATCGGAGGAAGCCTGTTAGTCCGGTTTCTAGCTCGTCCAGGTCCGTCCGGGCTGCGAGCGAGAGAGGTCCCTCTCTCATACAACAACATATGGGACCGGATGTTGTGGTACAGATATTTCGCATTCGGAGCATATGTCCGCCGCTGGGACGCTCCGTTATATTGACAGTCCGAGAGACTGTCGATAATGCTTCCTCATCCTCACAGCAACGCACACGACCGCACATTGGCTACGTGACCTCGAGTATCCGGCCAGCTTCATCATTCAGTGATTCCACGGCAAACAGGTCACGCCATCCGGTAGCCAAGGGACACGAGGCCTATACACTCCGTTCGTTCGCATAATAAAAGTATGCACGGGGTAACGAACACGGAGCTTCCAGCGGCAATGCATCGTAAGACCGCTTCTCCACAGGCCTCAGTGACGGACGTGCTATCCAAGTTAGCACAGTTTGTTTATCGCAGCATCCCAGCAATCGACAGATTCTCGGTCGGATCAGGAATTATCCGACGGCACTGGGTCGGTGCGCTCCGCTGTTGCATCAGGTTTGGACGACCGAACACTTTATAGGGTCCGACAGGATGGCAAAAGGGATTCGACGATTTCGAGCTTTCCCTTTTGGAACAACGGAAGCTGCCATACATATCTTCCGGCATTATCTTCCACAGGTTGTTCCGTAGGACTACATTGCTGCAATGCTGGATAAGAGACTAATAGCGTCATTGGACACGGAGTTTTGGATCGGTTCAGGGACATTGTCCCTGACTTACCGACACAGTCCAATAATGTCATTAGAACATTCGAATTATTTAACGACGCTATATATAAGCTTGCTACCAAGCATGATAGTCTAGTTTCTTGTCCGCAATGCTCTTCTGCCTTTTATCAATTCTAGGAAATAATTTATTTTGGCAGAACAGGGCATACCGAGAGTTCATATGCGTCTAGACGGCGGGGTTGAAGACTGGGAATTATCTTTTTCGCCATCTATGTCAATTCCAACCACGATGTTGGAAACGACAATGATGTCTAATAGACTTAACTTAGACGCTTTATCATACGTAGACCACCTTACTGAGGCGTTATCATTACGTCTTCAAGAGAAAGAATTCCAGGATATGATCCTCAATGTGATTTCTTTCAAGGGCAGTAGTTTTTCCACGTATAACTCCGCCCTTCAGTGGCAACCTGGAGTTGGTTAGACGTGACGCAGCCCTAGCTACATCCACGCGCGTGGATAGTAAGGTGAAGAACTCTCTCAGAGTTGCTTCGGTCTCGGAGAAGCTTCTCTTCGACGGCAATTCTTCAGCAATCTATGAATTGCTCAATGTACACATTCTCTTGTCTATCAAGTGTAGCAAGAGATTCAGACTGGGGCAACATTCGGTGGTTGACTCAGAGAGTGCCACTGCAGTTGCCGGATCCGAGTTTTATGATTATGACGGATGCCAGTAAAACAGATTGGGGTACAATATTGATCCCAACGGATTTGAAGTGCCAGGGTCTTTGGGTTCCGCAGTTTCTAGGCAAGCACTTATCTTCCAGGGAATAATGTTCTTTAGGCTTGCACTATGTCATTGGATGAACATTATTCAGAAACGCATGTCCAAATCCTGTCCGATAATACGACAGTAGTTGCGTATCTCCGGAACCAGGGAGGCACTCATTCGATTCCGTTATTCAATTTTAACGGAAAGAATCCTTCTGTTTGTTATAGTACACCAAGTTCTGCTTCAGTCCGTCATATTCCGGGTCGTCTGATTGTATTAGCAGACTCCCTTTCACGTAAGGGTCGCTTGTTGCCGTCAGAATGGACTCTCAACAAACAAGTATTCAATCAGATTTGCTATCAATGGGAACGCCTAATGATAATTTATTTGCGACACAACTCATTATTCATTTGCAGACGTATGTGTTTGCATGTCCGGATCCCTGAGCTTATGTTGTTAACGCTCTATTGATCTAATAGGACAGAATGATAGGATATGCGTATCCTCCAGCACTGTTGATTCAGCAAGTATTGCTAAGATAAACATCCATAATACAATTCTGTTGATAGCATCTCTGTCTTCACAGAGACCGTGGGTAAATTTACTCAGGTGTCTACTGTGGGACTTACCGCAAAAACGTCCTCCATGAGAGGATCTTTTTTCGCTGGGTAAAATCGTGTCATCTTTATCACAACCCGCAAGGTCTCAACCTTCACGTATTCCATTGTGTGGTCCTTCTTGCATGGCAAGCATTGTACAGGACGAGCTTTGGACGCGATTTCTTACTGTAGGAGAACCTCTTCTTCGCTATACTATGCGGCTAAAGTGGAGGCTCTTCCGTCGTTGGTGTAGGGATCATTATGTTGATATATTTTTATACTGTACCAATGACCCAGACATAGCTGGTGCTAACTCTTAAAAATCCAGGGCCAAACACAAATTTTGCCCCCCAATCCCCAAAATTTGCATCTAAAACCAAAAGAAATCATGTCCTAAAGGACCTCCATACTTTGCCCTTACTGCGCATGCGCAGTGTCAGGGACGTTCCGAAATTGGCGCCAATTATCATTCTCTGTTTGGCCCTTCATCAGTCAACATCTCACTGATCTTTGTGCTTGTAAATCTCAGTTTAAAGGATGCCAGACACGTAATTATTGGAGAAATGGTGATTCTAAGGAGGATATAGAAGGAGGAGAGGAAAAAGGAGTGACAAAAAATAATCAGGGCTGTACTTAAAATTTGTTATGAAATTATGTTAAGTTGCCTATTTTCGAGGCATGGGCCTGTTGTTGTCATTCTTGCTATAAAGTTGCACTGCTTATTCAGTGTTTCCTCTCCCCTGGTCTTCTAAGTCCCCCCTTGCTATTCTCCCGTGCTTTTGGCATATTTTTGAGAAAGATCATTTCTAAATTCTCTTGGGAGAGTTAGCTTGGTTACAGAATGAATTCTGTTATTTTCCCCATAGTTACGTTTTCACCCATGGGTGTATAAACATTGTGTTCTGCATCTACCATCTGATGTTCTGCAGATTCTCCCCTGGGAGTCTCTGTCTTGCATCAGATAGAGTGTAATTTTGATGACTGATTTCGGGCCAGTATTGTCAGTGCCTGGAGTCATGTTTTCTGGTGTTTTTATACTATTTGTTTACATTGGCAACAGTCTCTTTTGAGGGGGGGGGGGGGGGGGTTGTTTGCCTTTGGAGTAGTTTATCTCACTATAAGATACATTATTATTATCCGTAAGTGTTGCATTAATTATTTAATATAATTTTTAAATTTTTGACCACACTTAGCCTTGGGATCCATTGGGGCTCAATGTTACTTTTCAGAAACTTGGGCTTCGCTGAAAAAATATTTTTCAAAAATTATTTTGATTTTCAATTGTTTTTTCAATATTAATGGATCATGTTATTATGTATCTTTGTGTTTAGGGGTTTGTGCGAGTACTAGGACTTGTTGTTGACTTTTCACAATGAAAGGATATTGTTCAAATTGTAATAGGAAGAAATCTTCCTCTGACTTTCATGATCATTGTATTAATTGTAGTCAGTGTACTCGCACTAATCCCTGTTCTATATGTCAATATTGGGATGACAAACATTGGAAACGTGTGTCACGATATGTTGTTGGTGGAGAAAGGGCTATGCCGGCTCTTTCTCCGCAGGGTCACTCTACTCTATCAGTTTCTATTTCAGAGGAACAAGAACAGGGTGATGTTTCCATGTTATCTTCCGCAAGTGCGCTTCCGTCGTCACAAATGAATACAGAGCTAGCGGCAAAAGTGCTCATGGAGATAAGACAAATGTCGTCCGCTAGCTCGCCCGGTGTAGCGTCCATTCACCGAATGGTTCGGCAGCCGGGTTCGTCCAATGCGGTCCAGGAGGAAATGTTGGGTGATGCGAGCACTATAAACATTCAACGTGCACACCCAGTGACGGCGGATAGTAGGAAAGATCGGAGGAAGTCCAGTTCCTAGCTCGTCCAGGTCCAGTCGGGCCGCGAGCGAGAGAGGCCCCTCTCTCGTACAACAACATCTGGGACCAGATGTTGTGGTACAAAATGTGTCACAAGCGGAGCACACATCCGTCGCTCGGGACGCTCCGTTGTATAGGCAGTCCGCTGAGACTGCTCAGGCTTCTTCCTCTCACCAGCGCACACGACCGCACCTTGGCTGCGTGACCGCCGATATTTTACCAGCTTCGCCGATCAGGGATTCTTCGGCGACCAGGTCACGCCATCCGGTAGCCAGGGACACGAGGCCGGTGGACTCCGGACGTTCGCATAGGAAGAGTATGTGGGAGTCACCAGCTGCGGAGCTGCCCTCGGCGAAGCAGCGAAAGACTGCGCCTCCGCAGGCCTCGATGTCGGATGTGCTTGTTCAAATAGCACAACTTATCGCAGCATCCCAGCAACCGACAGAAACAGTGTCGGGAATTATCCGACGGCGCTGGGTCGGTACGCTTCGCCGAAGCATCGGGTGCAGACGACCGGAAGCATCATGAGGTCCGACCGGATGGTGAAAGGGATACGGATGACTTGGAGCTATCCCTTTTGGAACAACATAAAGCTGCCGTGGACTTCATCCGGCACTTTCTTCCTCAAGTTGTTCCGTTGGGCCAGACTGCTGCGGTTCCGGACAAGAGAATTATAGCGTCATTGGACTCTGATTTCTTTGAGCGGTTCAGGGACATCGCTCCCGAGTTTCCGTCTCAGTCCAATAATGTCGCAAGAACATTTGAATTATTGAACGACGCTATATTCAAACTTGCTTCCAAAACTGGAAAAGCGGGTTTCTTGTCCGCCAATACTCTCAACCTGCCTTTCATTAATGCAAGGAATAAATTCGATACGGCAGGACAGGGTATCCCGAGAGTTCCTCTGTGTATGGACGACGAGGCGGAAGACTTAGAATTATCATTACCGTCGTCTGCGTCTATTCCAACCGCGGTGTTGGAGACGACTATTTCGTCTAACAGAGCCAGTTTTGATGCTTTATCTTACGCAGACCACCTTACTAAGGTGTTATCACTGCGTCTTCAAGGGAAAGAATTCTAGGATATACAATCCTCTTTAAGACTTCTTTCAAGGGCAGTAGCTTATTCCACGTGTAACTCCACCCTTTCAGTGGCAAACCTGGAGTTGGTTAGACGTGACGCAGCCCTAGCTACATCCACACTCGTGGATAGTAAGGTGAAGAACTCGCTCAGAGTCGCTTCGGTCTCCGGAGAACTTCTCTTCGATGGCAAGCTTTCTGCAGTTTACGATAAAATTACTAAGAAAGCTTCAGATTCTCTGCTGTTCAAATCTGCTTCTAAGAAGTCGGACACGGCAGATAAGAGTAAGACAGGCACTTCTGGGTCTAATGCGCCCAAGAGAGGTTCCTATAGAGGTTCCGGTGCGTCCTCTTGGTCTTATTCAAGAGACCGTCAAGGCAGCGACTCACGTGCGGGACGTCCTTCGGGCCGGGACAACTGGTCGGACGCCCCGAGGTCGACGGGACGAGGTGCGGGTCGTGTAGGACGTGTTTTCTCCTACCGCAGGCCTCGCAGGTCCAGGAGGTGATGGCTTCAACCTCTATCGCGTGCCGGTTGGCGGAAGGTTGTCGAGTTTTTCACAAGAGTGGGCGTCGATTACGGACGACCCTTGGGTGAGAGGGGGTGATTTCGGAAGGTCTAAAGATATCCTTCAAACGAAAGCCTCCATTAACTCGAAGTCCAAAATGGACTCAACTTCCGTCAAATCCGCAGAAAAGAGACGCTCTGTTATCAGAGGTGCAGTCTCTTTTAATGAAGAGTGCGGTAGAGGTCGTAGAAAACCAGGAGACACCGGGATTCTACAGCCATCTGTTTCTGGTTCCGAAACCAGACGGCTCGTTCCGTCCAGTCATAGATTTGAGCTGGATAAACAAGCTGATCGTCGCTCCGAAGTTTTATATGGAGACGATTCGATCGGTCAGAGCGAGTAATCGGGTGAACGATTATGCAACAAGCATAGATCTCAAAGATGCGTACTTTCACGTCATGGTACATCCGACATTCAGAAAGTATCTACGCTTCGCAGTCCTAGGGGTGGTGTATCAATTCCGGGCGATGTGCTTCGGATTGAATCTAGCACCCTGGGCTTTCACTCGGGTAATGAACTCGGTAATGATGTATTTCCAAGCTCATTCGTCTGCGGTAACGTCGGCCTACCTGGACGACATTCTTCAGAGGTACGGCAACGAGTTAACGCTTCAGAACGATGTGCAGAATCTGCTTCTATTGCTCCGACGTCTCGGTTTTATAATAAACGAGAAGTCGGATCTGGTGCCGTCCAAGTCATTCACACATCTGGGAATGAGCTTCGAGACGCACAACAATCTCGTTCGTCTGCCGTTAACCAGAGCGAAATTAGTCAGTTGTTACGCTCGCTATTGTCTGCACGCAGACAAAGTCACAGCGAGGGAGTTCATGAGACTGATAGGTCTGTGCGGAGCCGCTGCAGATCTCATTCTGATGGGGCGGTTACGCACGCGTCCTCTCCAAATTTTCTTGACTCAGAATTGGAGTGTGAAAATTCATTCGCTCGACATAGACGTTCTCTTGTCAGATCAAGTGAAACGAGAGATTCAGACTTGGGCAAACATTCAGTGGTTAACTCAGGGAGTTCCGCTGCAGTTGCCGGATCCGAGTTTTACCATTATGACGGATGCCAGTCAAACAGGTTGGGGTGCATCATTGATCCCAATGGATTCGAGATGCCAGGGTCTTTGGGATCCGCAATTCCTGGGCAAGCACATAAACATCAAGGAAATGATGTCAATTTGGCTTGCGTTACGTCATTGGATGGACATTATTCACAATGCTCATGTCCAAATCCTATCCGACAATACGACAGTAGTGGTGTATATATGGAATCAGGGAGGCACTCATTCAGTTCCGTTGTTCAATCTAACGGAAAGAATCCTTCTGTTTGCTCTAGAACATCAAGTTCTTCTTTCGGTCCGTCATATACCGGGTCGTCTGAACGTACTAGGAGACTCCCTTTCACGAAAGGGTCGCTTGTTGCCGTCGGAGTGGACTCTCAACAAACAAGTATTCAATCAGATTTGCTACCAATGGGAACGGCCAATGATAGACTTATTTGCGACACATCTCAACAATCAGTTGCAGACGTATGTGTCTCTGTGTCCGGATCCAAGAGCATTTGCAGTAGACGCTCTGTCGATCCCTTGGGACGGAATGATAGGATATGCGTATCCTCCAGCGCTGTTAATTCAGCAAGTATTGCTAAAGATAAAACAATCTCAATGCAAGATTCTGTTGGTAGCATCTCTGTCTCCACAGAGACCGTGGATAAATCTACTCAGGTGTCTGTTGCGGGACCTACCGCGAAAGCTTCCTCCACGGGAGGATCTTCTTTCGCAGGGGAAATCGCGTCAACTCCATCACAACCCGCAAGGTCTCAACCTTCACGTTTTTCCGCTGTGCGGTCCTTCTTGCATGGCAAGCACTTTACAGGACGAGCAGTGGATGCGATTTCTAACTGTAAGAGGACCTCCTCTTCGATAAACTATGCGGCTAAGTGGAAGGTTTTTCGTCGTTGGTGTAGGGATCATTCTGTTGATATTTTTGTTCCCTCCATACCAGACATTGCAAACTTTCTAGTATACTTGTTTGACGAAATCAAACTGCAGCCTGTTACTATTAAGGGTTATAGGTCTATGTTATCTGATACCTATGCACATCATGATAGTTTACAAATTGGATCTAATGTATCTTTATCTAAGTTAGTTAGAAACTTCTCGATAAATAGACCCAGAACTCTTAGGTTAATTCCTAAGTGGAATTTAGCTTGGGTTCTTCTTAAACTGAAGGAAAAGCCATTTGAACCTCTTGGGACAGTAGATTTCAAATTCTTGTCTTATAAGACAGCTTTTCTCTTAGCTTTCTCTTCTGCTAGAAGAGTCAGTGAGCTTCATGCACTGTCGGTGGATGATTCTCACTATCGTAGTGTTGGGAACACTATCACCTTCACTACTAATGTGGGATTTTTAGCTAAGAATCAGGCTCCTAATAAATATCCGGAACCTATTGTTATTAAGGCTCTTCCGCCTTCAGACGGGCGTAGGCCTTTACTCTGTCCTGTTAGAGCATTACGTATCTATAAACAGAGATCTCAGTTTATCAGAAAGGGTCGAAAACGTTTCTTTCTGTCTCTGATGCCTAATAGAAAGGACATTTCGGTCCATTCTATTGCTAGATGGATTCAATTAACTATCCGTACTGCTTATGAAAATTTATCTTCTTCTCAGCAGTCTGTGCTTAAGATTTCGGCTCATGAAGTAAGAGCTCTTTCTACTTCTTGGGCTTACGCTAATAGTATTGCTATTACAGATTTAATGAAGGCTGCTTATTGGTCTCAGCCATCCACATTCACAAATTTTTATCTCAGAAATATTGAGTCCATTTCTGGAGACCTGCATTGTTTAGGTCCGTTATCTGTTGCTCAGAATGTCCTCCACTAAACAGTTGCAACTATAGTTATGCAGGCTTTCTGTTCCGGCAGTGACTCCGTCCGGCTGCCCTCTTCGCTCTGGGCTATTTGACCCAGGGCAAGGGGAAGGGGGGGGGGGGGGAGGGTGTTCCCTTAGGTCACCTGCTTTATAGTGAAAAGCAAGGGAATGCCTCCTCCGAAGTCAGTATTTCGTTTCCGGGATGGTTTTAAAGTGTAATATTAATGTTAAAAATTCATTCATGTCATATTTTTAAAGTGTAGCTCGGTGTGAAGCATTTATATATGTCAAGTGTCAAACGGGCGTTAATATACAATCCTCGGACACTTTTAAAGAATATAAAGAGTCTCAATTCTCTGGACTAGCTTTATTTATTGGCTTACTTTAAAAATAATTAGTATAAAGGGTTATACTGGATGTTAATAGAGAACATGAATGTTATTGTGCTCAATTATGAAGGGTATTGTATCTTTCTAATTTAACATAACATAAGAAAGATACATGTAAAGCCTAATACTCCTTTTCTCCTTGAGGGGTTGACTCTATATTATATAGTTGAGCTTATTGGATTTTCCTCTATGTCCTAGGCCCTCCAGCCTTTTTACTATTCAGCTATGTCTGGGTCATTGGTACAGTATAAAAATGTTAAAAAATTTATAGTAATTTATATATTTTTTATACTTACCAATGACCCAGACAGGGATGGCCCTCCCAGGAGTTGGGAACTCTTACCTCCCCGCTGAGTACATAGCGCTGACCAGGCATTGCTTGTAAGAATGATAATTGGCGCCAATTTCGGAACGTCCTTGACACTGCGCATGCGCAGTAAGGGCAAAGTATGGAGGTCCTTTAGGACATGATTTCTTTTGGTTTTAGATGCAAATTTTGGGGATTGGGGGGCAAAATTTGTGTTTGGCCCTGGATTTTTAAGAGTTAGCACCAGCTATGTCTGGGTCATTGGTAAGTATAAAAAATATATAAATTACTATAAATTTTTTAACTTTTGATCCCTCCATACTAGACATTGCAACTTTCTAGTATACTTGTTTGACAAGATCTACTGCAGACTGTTACTATTAACGTTATAGGTCTATGTTATCTCATACCTATGCACTCTATGATAGTTTACAATTGAGTCTTATGTCTCTTTATCTAAGTCAGTTAGAAACTTTTCGATAAATAGACCTAGAATCATTAGATTAAATTCCTATACGGAATTTAGCTTCGGTTCTTATTTAGCTTATGGAGGTCCTTTAGGACATGATTTCTTTTGGTTTTAGATGCAAATTTTGGGGATTGGGGGGCAAAATTTGTGTTTGGCCCTGGATTTTTAAGTTAGCACCAGCTATGTCTGGGTCATTGGTAAGTATAAAAAATATATAAATTACTATAAATTTTTTAACTTTTGATCCCTCCATACTAGACATTGCAACTTTCTAGTATACTTGTTTGACAAGATCTACTGCAGCCTGTTACTATTAAGGTTATAGGTCTATGTTATCTCATACCTATGCACTCTATGATAGTTTACAATTGAGTCTTATGTCTCTTTATCTAAGTCAGTTAGAAACTTTTCGATAAATAGACCTAGAATCATTAGATTAAATTCCTATACGGAATTTAGCTTCGGTTCTTATTTAGCTAAGTAATCATTTGAGCCTCTGGAAACAGTAGTTTTCAAATTTTGACCTTTTAAGACAGTAATTCTGTTAGTCTTCTCTTTTACTGAGGAGTCAGTGAGCTTCATGCACTATCGGTGGACGATTCTCACTTTTGTAGTGACGGAAACACTACTTCCTTTACTACTTAGGTTGGATTTTTGGTTAAGAGTCAGGCTCCTAATAATATCCGGAACCTATTGTTATTAAGGTCCTTCCGTCTTCGTACGGGCATAGGCCTTTACTCTGTCCGGTTAGAGTTTACGTATTTATAAACAGATATCAGTTTATTAGTACGACGTAAGCTTCTTCTGTCTTTGATGCCTAATAGAAGGACATTACGCTCCATTCTATTGCTAATGGATTCAGTTAACTATCGGTACTGCTTATGGTATATCATTGACTCAGCAGTTTGTGCTTGAGATTTCGGCTCATGAAGTAAGAGCTCTTTCTACATCTTGGGCTTACACAAATAGTGTCGCTATTATAGATTTTTGAAGGCTGCTCATTGCGCTCAGCCATCCACATTCATGAATTTTTATCTCAGAATATTGAGTCCATTTTTGGAGGCCTCCATTGTTAGGTCTATTATCTACTGCTCAGAATGTCATTCACTTAACAGTTGCTACTATAGCTAGGTAGGCTTTCTGTTCCGGCAGTGACTCCGTCCTGCTGCCCTCTTCGCTCTGGGCTATTTGACCCAGGGCAAGAAAAAGGTGGGGGGGGGGGGGGGGGAGGGTGTTCCCTTTGGTCACCTGTTTTATTATGAAAACAAGGGGATACCTCCTCCGGAGTTAGTAATTCTGAGCTGTTACTGGGATGGCTTTTAAGTGAGAAGTTTATGTTTTAAAAATTCATTCAGGTCATAGTTTTTAAAGTATAGCTTTTGAATATATCACGTGTCAAACAGGCGTTATTATACAATCCTCAGACACTTTTAAGGAGTATAAAGAGTCTCTATTCTCTAGACTTTATTTATTGGCTTACTTTAAAAATTATTAGTATAAGGATTATACTGGATATTAATAGAGTACATGGATGTTATGATGCTCAATTTTGGAAGGTGTTGTGTCTTTCTAATTTATCATAAATAAGAAATATACATGTAAGGCCTAATACTCCTTTTCCCCTAGAGGGGATGACTCTATTTTATATAATTGAGCGTATTTCAACTTGCTCTATGTCCTAGGTCCTCCAGCCTTTTTACTATTCAGCTAAGTCTGGGTCATTGGTACAGTATAAAAATGTTAAAAAATTTATAGTAATTTATATATTTTTTATACTTACCAATGACCCAGACGGGGATGGCCCTCCCAGGAGTTGGGAACTCATACCTCCCCGCTGAGTACATAGTGCTTACCAGGCACTGGTTACAAGAATGATTAATGGCGCCAATTTCGGGATGTCCTTGACACTGCGCATGCGCAGTAGAGGTGAAGTGTGGAGGGCCATTCAGGACATGTTTTCTTTGGTTTTAGATGCAAATTTTGGGGATTGGGGGGCAAAATTTGTGTTTGGCCCTATATTTTTAAGAGTTAGCACCAGCTAAGTCTGGGTCATTGGTAAGTATAAAAAATATATAAATTACTATAAATTTTTTAACTTTCATGAAAGAAGTGGCTGGTTTTATTTTCAGTTTTGTTAACCCTCAGGGGCCTGGGCAATTATCCTGAATTCTCACTAGACTACAACCTGTACATGTCCAGCTGCTTAACAGTGATTTCTAGTCTAGTCTTGGCTGCCTTAACAGGCAGCCAAGACTTCACTAGAAATCACTTCCCAGGTGATTTGTGTCGCAGGACCTCCTGAAAATGGCATGGTCAGGGCACATGCTCTGAGATTGAAAATGCCTCAAATAAGCCTTTAAAGGTTAAGGTGTGTTTAGAAGAAGTCACAAAATTACTGTAGATATGATTTGTTTTCATAAAAGAAGGCCACTGTGAAGCTCATTGGCAGTGGCATTTTTGGAGCTGTGGTAGAATGGTACAAGAACTACTTATTCTGTATTTTTCTGATGTGAATTCCCCTTTGGTACTATCAGCAAATCTCATTCAGGTTTGATACAGAATACCAAACTGATACCGAGGTATACACCCTTAAAACTACCGAAACCGATACTGAACTCAAAATTCCAATTCCACCCATCTCTACTTAAGAGGGAATTGATGTCGGAAAAATTATTGGAGGGGCATCACACCCCTTGGGACACACCTTTGCTGGATGTTAACATCATTCCTATTAAAATGAAATATTTCCAAACTACCGGTATATGAAAATTAAACATATTATTTAAAAGTCTCCAGAATAACTCATGAGTTTCTGCATGAACAACTAAAATCTGATATTGATGTCTTTTCATGATAGTTGGCTGTCTGCATGAATAACTCAATATCCGGCCTACCTGTTGGAATCTCAGAAAGTGGAGTAGTGCTTATTTCATATGGTCAACAATTGCTGTTTTACTACAGTGGAACCCACTCAATTGGATATGTCCTAATTGAATACTCTAAAAGCCACTTTAGTAGCTTTACACTGTATGCCTTAGCTTCTTCACTCAACAGTAAAATAAAAATTGTTTGTATAAAATTGTTTCATTACAGTTTATTGAAGAGTGCCAAAATTTATGAATAAATCCTACTAAAGTAAAAGTAAGGTTCTTTATGCTGGTAGCATGGTATTTAAAAAAATTTAAACTCGCATTGCAAATCACCTTTGAAAAATTACTGGTGCTCAACTAGTCAATCAACAGTGGCTCAGTAGGTAGAGGTGCAGGCTGCAAGCCGAGAGATCAAGTTTGAATCCCACCTTTGCGGCAACCACATTGTGTCCTTGGGCAAGACACTTCAATCCCATTGCCCATGTGGGGGGCATGGTGACGTTGTGTACTAAAGCGAATTGCACGTCGATGATGCACCTGTCTTCGGCCAATGCTAACCCTGCTTGTGTGGTCATGATTAGCCATTGTTCAGAAATATGTGACCTTAAACACCAATAAATAAATAGTTAATCTGTTGCAATTGAAAGTTAAATATATTATTTACTGATTTTACTGGAATTCCACTGTCCAAACAAACAACAACTATGAAGTGATTGAGTCAAAAACATAAATTACCATTCAGATTTTAGTTTCCAGATCATAGCTTAAGACACCTCATTTTTAGCTTAATTTGACAAAGTCAAGATAAACTATTGCCATCACGTGTGCAGAAGTCTGTGAGTCTGTTCACATTTTCCTTTAGCATGGGATACACCCCGTAGTTCTTGTCCGATCGTCACGATATTGCATATGCAGGTTTGAGGTCATGTCTAGATGATAACATCCCCTTTTGGTCGCGATCGGTCAACTGTGATGGCTGCCCGAGCCCAAAACCTGAAAACCTTTAGCACAGTCTACAGGTCGTATTTATGAAAGGATTTCATTGTAACTTGGTAGGATGCCTCTGTATAACATCTAGATGAGAACATCCCCTTTTGGTCATGATCTGTCAACCGTGATGGCTGCCCAAGCCCGAAATCAAAAAAACTTTTAGCACAGTCTACAGGTCATATTTAATATGGAGGGATTTCATTGTAACTTGGTAGGATGACTCCGTATGATGTCTAGATGAGAACTTCCCCATTTGATCGCGATCTATCAACCATGACGACTGCCCGAGCCCAAAACCTGAAAACCTTTAGCACAGTCTACAGGTCATATTTATTGAGGGATTTCATTGTACAGTACGTGGAGAGTGTATTATCACTAAACCACCCACAGAGTGGAGATTCCACCCGAGGAATAATTGCAGATTTGTTGCAAAGCATAACCAGCACCAGCAAAGTTTCAGCCAATGGACCTCCGGGTTAAACCCGGAGGTCCATTGGCTGAAACATTGCTTGTGTTTTTGTCGATATTTTCAAAATTTGAAAGTTATAGCTTGGGTGATAACTCCACTCCATGAGTGATTTAGTTACAATCCACTCTCCACGTACTGTAACTTGGAAGGTTGACTCCGTATAATGTCTAGATGAGAATTTCCCCTTTTGGTCACAATCATTCAACCGTGATGGCTGCCCGAGCCCAAAATGCGAAAACATTTAGCACAGTCTACAGGTCGTATTTATGGAGGGGTTTCATTGTACCTTGGTATGATGACTCCATATAATGTCTAGATGAGAACGCCCCCTTTTGGTTGCGATTGGTCAACTGTCACAGCTACAGGGGGCTGAAACAAAAACCCTTTAGCACAGTCTACAGGTTGTATTTATGAAGGGATTTCATTGTAACTTGGTAGGATGACTCCAGATAATGCCTAGATGAGAACGTCCCCCTTTTGGTCGTGATCATTCAACATTGGAGCGTAGTTTTAGCATTTTGAATGACATACCATACAAACCTTTCATCTAAAAATGTCTTAACCCTTTACCCAATGCACGGGATATCAAAATATTTATTATTTTAATTACTGTTTTTAGCTTAACTTGACAAAGTCAAGATAAGCTATTGCCATTACGCGTGCAGAAGTCTGTTAGTCTGTGAGTCTGTTCACATTTTCCTTTAGCACAGGCTACACCCAGTAGTTCTTGTCCAATCGCCACAAAATTTCATATGCAGGTTTGAGGCCATGTCTAGATGAGAATGTCCTCTTTTGGGCACGATCGGTCAACCGTGATGGCTGCCCGAGCCCAAAACCCAAAAACCTTTAGCACAGTCTACAGGTCGTATATATATGAAAGAATTTCATGGTAACTTGGTAGGATGACTCTGTATAATATCTAGATGAGAACGTTCCGTTGTGGTCATGATCTGTCAACCATGACAGCTGTCCAAGCCCGAACCCCAAAAACTTTTAGCACAGTCTACAAGTCATATTTAACACGGAGTGATTTCATTGTAACTTGGTAGGATGACTCCGTATGATGTCAAGATGAGAACGTCCCCATTTGGTCACGATCTGTTAACTGTGATGACTGCCCGAGCCCAAAACCCGAAAAACTTTAGCATAGTCTACAGGTCGTATTTATGGAGGGATTTCATTGTAACTTGGCAGGATGACTCCATATAATGTCTAGATGAAAACATCCCCTTTTGGTCATGATTGATCAACTGTGTCGGCTACAGTGGCCAGAAGCCTAAAAACCTTTAGTACAGTCTACAGGTCGTATTTATGAAGGGATTTCATTGTAACTTGGTAGGATGACTCCAGATAATGTCTAGATGAGAACATCGCCCTTTGGCCACGATCATTCAGCCATGATGGCTGCCCGAACCCGAAACCTGAAAACCTTTAGCACAGACTACAGGTCATATTTATGAAGGGATTTCATTGTAACTTTGTAAGATGACTTAGTATAATGTCTAGATGAGAACGTCCCCTTTTGGTTGGGATGGGTCAACTGTGATGGCTATACAGGCCCGAAGCCCAAAAACCTTTAGCACAGTCTACATGCCATATTTATGAAGGGATTTCATTGTAACTTGATAGGATGACTTGTTTTGGAATAATTTCACTGTAACTTGGTAACTTTGGTTGTCATACATTAACTGTGAGAGCAACATTAACCCACCCCTCACTTCTTTAGTACAGTCTACACCTCAAATTATTTTTATTGAAAACAGCATACAGGAAACAGAAATTAACATGTTCTCAATTATCACAATTCTTGTCGTATTTCATAATCCTTTCATAAACATTGAACATTATCATTTTCATCAAACACAACACACAATCAAGTTAAGCTACAGTGTCATTGACACTTTCATTTAGCTCAACTTGACAACATCCTTACATCTGTTCCTCTGTCTGTGCACAATTCCTTTAGCACACCCTAGAGGCTGCAGCTCTCACCTGATCAGTTCCAAATTTCATACATGGCTTTAGGTAATGTCAAGATGGGAGCTATCAAATTTTTCCAAATTTCTTTGTAAAACATGGCTCCCAGTAGCCATCTTGGATTTGGATATAAATTGTCCAGCAATTCCTTTAGCACACCCTGCAGATCACAGCTCTGACCCAATCAGGCCCATATTTCATATGTGGCCTTGGGGCAATGTCTAGATAGGAGCTATCAAATTTTTCCAAATTTCATTGAAAAACCTGTCTGCCAGCAGCCATCTTAGATTTGGCACATAAATTGTCAACAATTCCATTAGCACACTCTACAGTCTGCATATCTCACCCAATCTTTTTCAGATTTCATATGTAGCTTTGGAGTGATGTTTAGATAGGAGCTCTCGAATTTTTTTGAATTTTGTTGAAAAACATGGCTGCTAGCAGCCATCTTGGATTTGGATATAAATTGTCCAACAATTCCTTTAGCATTCCCTACAGGCTGCAGCTCTCACCTGATCAGTGCCAAATTTCATATATGGCTTTGGGACAATACCCCAATGGGAGCTATCAAATTTTTCCAAATTTCTTTGAAAAACATGGCCACTGCCAGCCATCTTAGATTTGGCACATAAATTGTCAACAATTCCATTAGCACACCCTATAGTCTGCATCTCTCACCCGATCTTTTTCAAATTTCATATGTAGCTTTGGTGTGATGTCTAGATGGGAGCTATCGAATATTTCTGAATTTTGTTAAAAAACAGCCATCTTGGATTTCGATATATTGAATTTCAATTGTAGCTTTGGTGTGATGTCTAGATGGGAGCTATCAAATTATTCTGCATTTCGATGAAAAATATCACCACCAGCAGCCATCTTGGATTTGGCATATAAACTCAACAAATCCATTAGCACACCCTGCAAGCCGCACCTCTCACCAAATATTTTTCAAATTTCATATGTAGCTTTGGTGTGATGTTTAGATAGGAGCTATGGAATTTTTCTGAATTTTCTTGAAAAATATGGCTGCCAGCAGCCATCTTGGCTTTGGCATATAAATTGTCAACAATTCCATTAGCACACCCTATAGGCTGCAGTTCTCATCCAATCAGGCCCATATTTCATATGTAGCTTTGGTCTAATGTCTGGATAGAGATAGGAGCTATTAAATTTTTGTGACATTTGTTGAAACACATTGCCACCAGCAGCCATCTTGGATGTGGCATATAAATTGTCAACAATCCCATCAGCACACCCCACAGGTGGCACTCCTCACCCCATCTTTTTGGAATTTCATATTTAGCATTGGTGTGATGTCTAGATATTAGCTACCTAATGTTTCTGAAATTCATTGAAAAACAAGTCTGGCAGTGGCCATCTTGGATTTGGCATATAAATTGTCACCTCTGCTATCACCTTGGGACGAGAACGAGTGTTTCTATATGCAGTACGAAATTCAAGATGGTTCCAGTGGCCATTTTGTACCAAAATTAGGTCTAATCAGTTTTTTGTACACAACTTCTAGAGGCTATATTTATGAACCGATCTTTACGAAACGTCTTGGGTACCTTTGTTATCACCGTGGGATGAGAACAGGTGTTTTTGGGTGTGGTCCGAAATTCAACATGGCCACCAGCAGCCATTTTATACCAAAATTAGTGCAATCAGTCTTTTGTACAGAACTTCTGTATGAAAGTTCTGATTTGAATAAATTTTTGTATGAATGTTTACCATTTATGAACCTATCTTTACGAAACTCCTTGGGTACCTTTGGTATCACCGTGGGCCGAGAACGAGTGTTTTGGGGTCCAGTCCGAAATTCAAGATGGCCGATGGCAGCCATTTTGTCAAAATTTGGTGCAATCAGATTTTTGCAAAGAACTTCTAAATGAAAGCTCTGATTTGAATAATTTTTTGTGTGAATGTTTAGTACCATGGGATACATCACATATAATACGGGTTTTTTTCTCGTGCAGAAATTATGCAAATTAGATGAACTTTGATTTTTTCAGTGCTACTTACACACAGTAAGTACACATGTCAATACGGCTCGGGCTAGAGGCTGTATTTATCAACTGATCTTCACGAAACTTCTTGGGAACCTCTGCTATCACCTTGGGATGAGAACGAGTGTTTCTGAGTGCGGTCCAAAATTCAAGATGGCTGCCAGTGGCTATTTTGTACCGAAATTAGGTCCAATCAGGTTTTTGTCACAACTTCTGCATGTATACAGCTTGTATTTATGAACTGATCTTCATGAAACTTCTTGGGTACCTTTGTTTTCACCTTGGGACAGGAATGAGTGTGTTTTGGGGTGCCTTTGTTATCACTGTGCTATGAGAACAAATATTTTGGGGTTCAGTCAGACCCACTCTGGGACTCAAAGATTTTTTTCTAGTTTAGCATCTGACTGTCACCCACCTTTACAATACTTTACCTATACATTTGTTACAGGCTATGGTCAGTATTTATGTACAGGCCTTTACAATACTTTATATGTACCTTTGTTATCAGGTCATTACCTAGATGTTTGTCATTGCTGGGTCACATACTATACATGTACATGTCTTGACAAGTTGAGCTACAGTGTCATTGACACTTTCATTTTCATTTTTAGCTCAACTTTGACGAAGTCAAATTTGAGCTATTGTCATGGCCCGTCGTCCGTCTGTCCATCTGTCCGTACGTCAACAATTGGCTATGGCTCGGGCTAGAGGTCGTATTTATGAACCGATCTTTACGAAACTTCTTGTGTACCTTTGTTATGACCCTGGGACGGGAACGAGTGTTTTTAGGTGTGGTCCGAAATTCAAGATGGCTGCCAGTGGCCATTTTGTACCGATGATGCAAAAATCAGTTTTTTGTACAGAACTTCTGTATGAAAGTTCTGATTTGAATAAAGTTTTGTATAAATGTTTAGTACCATGGGACACATCACATATAATATGGGTTTTTTTCTCGTGCGTAAATTATGCAAATTAGACTGACTTTGATTTATTTAGTGTTACTTTCAGAGCTGTAAGTGCCAAGCTGCTATGGCTCGGGCTAGAGGCCGTATTTATGAACCGATCTTTACGAAACTTCTTGGGTACCTTTGTTATGACCGTGGGACGAGAAAGAGTGTTTTTGGGTGCGGTCCGAAATTCAAGATGGCTGCCAGCCGCCATTTTGTACCGACGATGCAGAAATCTGTTTTTTTGTACAGAACTTCCATATGAAAGCTCTGATTTGAATAATTTTTTGTATGAATGTTTAGTACCATGGGATACATCACATATAATACGGGTTTTTTTCTCGTATGTAAATTGTGCAAATTAGACTAATTTTGATGTTTTTTGGGGTTACTTTCAGCACTGTAAGTGCAAATGCCAATACGGCTCGGGCTAGAGGCCGTATTTATGAACCGATCTTTACGAAACTTCTTGGGTACTTTTGGTATCACCGTGGGACGAGAACGAGTTTTTTGGGGTCCGGTCCGAAATTCAAGATGGCCGATGGCAGCCATTTTGTACAAAATTAGGTGCAATGAGATTTTTGCACAGAACTTCCATATGAAAGCCCTGATTTGAATAATTTTTGTGTGTGAATGTTTAGTACCATGGGATGCATCACATATAATACGGGTTTTTTTCTCGTGCAGAAATTATGCAAATTAGATGAACTTTGATTTTTTCAGTGCGACTTACACACAGTAAGTACACATGTCAATACGGCTCAGACTAGAGTCTGTATTTATGAACTGATCTTCACGAAATGTCTTGGGTACCTTTGTTATCACCTTGGGACGAGAACGAGTGTTTCTGGGTGCGGTCTAAAATTCAAGATGGCTGCCAGTGGCCATTTTGTACCGAAATTAGGTCTAATCAGTTTTTTGTACACATCTTCTATACAGCTCAGACTAGAGGCCATATTTATGAACCAATCTTTACGAAACTTCTTGGGTACCTTTGTTATCACCGTGGGATGAGAGCGAGTGTTTTTGGGTGTGGTCCAAAATTCAAGATGGCCACCAGCAGCCATTTTGTACCAAAATTAGTGCAATCAGTCTTTTGTATAGAACTTCTGTATGAAAGTTCTGATTTGAATAAATTTTTGTATGAATGTTTAGTAACATGGAATACATCACATATTGTAAGGGGTTTTTTTTCGTGCAGAAATTATGCAAATTAGATGAACTTTGATTTATTCAGTGCTACTTACACAATGTAAGCACACATGTCAATACGGCTCAGGGTAGAGGCTGTATTTATGAACCGATCTTCACAAAACTTCTTGGGTACCTTTGTTATCTCCTTGGGATGAGAATGAGTGTTTCTGGGTATGGTCCAAAATTCAAGATGGCTGCCAGTGGCCATTTTATACCGAAATTAGGTCCAATCAGTTTTTTGTCACAAGTTCTATACAGCTCGTATTTATGAACTGATCTTCACAAAACTTCATGAGTACTTTTGTTTTCACCTTGGGACAGGAACGAGTGTGTTTTGGGGTGCCTTTGTTATCACTGTGCTATGAGAACAAATATTTTGGGGTTCAGTCAGACTCACTCTGGGACTCAAAGATTTTTTCTAGTTCAGCATCTGACTGTCACCCATCTTTACAATACTTTACCTATACATTTGTTACAGGCAACGGTCAGTATTTATGTACAGACCGTTACAATACTTTATATGTACCTTTGTTATCAGGTCATTACCTAGATGTTTGTCATTGCTGTGTCACATACTAAACATGTACATGTCTTTGTCTTGACAAGTTGAGCTACAGTGTCATTGACACTTTAATTTGTCTCAAAAACATAATATGACCCCTCATTGGAATGAGCTCAACAAGCTCATTCCAATGAGGGGCCATAACCTATGTTTTTGAGACAAAAAAATGAAAAAATAATAAAAATTAATTGGCGATTTTTTAGAATAGTGCTGGCCAGTTTTGGCTGTTACATTAGGTAAAGGGTTAACCGCTGCTAACTCTGCTTGTGCCATATTAGTAAATTGGACATTCTGGCAGTTGCTCGCCTCTGCTTGGCGGTTCTCTTTGGGTATTCTGGCTTCCTCCACCCAGAAAACTGACTGACCTGATAAGGCCCTGGCTATTAAACATGCTGTTACACCTCAATAAACAATGAAACATATATATTTTGATATCAGTGTGCAGGGGGTTAAATTATATGCCAAATAGTATTCTGTTTGACTTACATTGTAATTTTTCTGTCAAAATGAATTGCTGACGATATCATATCAATCATATTTTAGTAAATAATACACATGTTTGTTCATATTAGAAATGCAAGATTAGAAAAAGCAAGTGATACTAAAAGTATTAGAAAAAACAAGTGATCCTAAAAATGTTTACTACAAACCTGGTAAATCCTGTAAAATCCCTCCATTACTTAGCAATTTGTTTAGTGTTAAATATATGTTATATTGTGAGCTGCTGTGCCGTGTACTGTTACTTTTTTTTTGTTCAGTTCTGAAACGTATAGCATATTCTTTGCATAAATATAGTTTAAACTAAACCTGGCAAATGAGTAGAAGTAAAATGACTTGTTACTGAACTTTATGAGTTTATGAATATGAAAGAGATAAAATGTTGTATTTGTAAAGAAAATGGATATCCAATAATACATGTTCACATAAAAGACCATGCTATTATTATCATGAGAAATGACATTGGGTTAAATGAATGTGGATTGAAAAAGTTATCTTCTCAAGATGTATGATCTTGAAAGAATATCTTGAGGTCACAGAGGCAAATTTATTCTCCATATACCAAGGGAGATAATTAAGCAGTTTGAATTTTTGTTGTGGTCTGTACATATCAAAGGGAGCCAGCAATATTATTAATTTTTCAAAGAACTTTCCATTCTTTAGCCCTGTTCTCCAATAGAAATTGTACGCTAAATAAAACCTAGTTAAATTTATCCATCATTAAAATAGTATTGTGACAAACAGATGAAACATTTTATATTTGTTATATCTTTGCAATACCTTTCCACCAATCCATCACAGTATGCACAGGCAATATGGTACTTGTTCATCCACCAAATTGACAACAGTTCACGCCTTACTGCCTATAACAAAGCATCCTGAAGGTTTCAAAAAAGAAGTTTGCAGTTCAGCAATGGCCAGGTGGACTACATAGTGGTAGGATTGAAATGACTGGGATTCTGGAGTCGATTAGCCAACACCCAAAAGACAAGCTGGAAGTCAACTAGTCAGCACCCTAATTTCTGTCAAGATTTCCATAGCAATACCTCTGCAGTTGAATATTTTTCTCCATTTGTACACTTTATTGATGCCGGTTGATAAGTAATAAATTAAATTGCTTGGGAATCTCTACATAGTGCTGGGCAATATTAGCCGAAATAATAATCGTGGTTTTGGGGAAATAAGATCGTGATTAACGATACAGTCATGATATTGACATTATTGTTCTTTTGTGAAGGTTGTGTTTATTCTAGTAAATAGTGTTAATACAGTTTAGTGTACGTAATGTAATTAACTCAGCCTTATTAATCAGAAATATACTGAGCACATAACTTTGATTTAAAACATGTGTTGTGAACTTGTGTCTGCACATATTCTACAGGTAGAGAGGCATGGTACGTATTAAAATCTAATGTTCATGTTTCAGCTTTTTACCTCCCTTGATTAGGGCTGGGTGGTTTTTCGGTTCTGTTTGTTTTTTTTTTAAAACTGAAACCAAACCGCCGCCTTAACAAAAAAACGAGACTTTCGGTTTCAACAAATTTCCCAGAATTGGTTAAGTTTATGACCACTCAATCACTTGCTTTCTGCACGCCAAAGGTTTAAATGTGAGGCAAAGGTAAATGCTGTGCCATTTATGTTTACTTCGAGAGGACTGACAACAAATCCCCCCCCCTCCTCCCCCCACAAATAGTGGTAGTAAATTTCTTATATCTTAAACAATATCTACAGAACCACCAGGAGATGGAATATGAAAAATTAAAAAGTCTTACGTAAAAATCCACACATGCAATTCAAGAATCGTTAAGTAAATTTAATGAACCGGGCATATTCGACCAAAGAAGTATTGCAAGTTACCTGACAATATATGGTATAAAAGTATTATAAATTACTTTTGACCCAAAGTCATCTGTGTACGGCACGTTGTAAATTAGATTGGAGGTAAACATAAAATTTAATGAGTTTTAAAACCTCAAAGTTCACATGGGAAAAATGACGAGTAAATAATGTTAATTAACCGACTACTGTCACGTTCTCTGAAGTCACATGCTCAGAGATAACGCTGCGCATTGGCAGTTATGTTTTTTATTACCTCAACTTTGGCGAAGCCAAATTTGAGCTTATGCCATGGTCCGTCTGTCCGTCAACAATTGGATACGGCTCGGGCTAGAGGCCGTATTTATGAACCAATCTTACGAAACTTCTTGGGTGCCTTTGTTATGACCGTGGGACGAGAACGAGTGTTTTTGGGTGCGGTCCAAAATTTAAGATGGCTGCCAGCCGCCATTTTGTACCGACGATGCAGAAATCTGTTTTTTGTACAGAACTTCCATATGAAAGCTCTGATTTGAATAATTTTTTGTATGAATGTTTAGTACCATGGGATACATCACATATAATACGGGGTTTTTTCTCGTGCGTAAATTATGCAAATTAGACTAACTTTGATGTTTTTTGGTGTTACTTTCAGCACTGTAAGTGCAAATGCCAATACGGCTTGGGCTAGAGGCCGTATTTATGAACCGATCTTTACGAAACTCCTTGGGTACCTTTGTTATCACCGTGGGACGAGAACGAGTGTTTTGGGGTCCGGTCCGAAATTCAAGATGGCCGATGTCAGCCATTTGGAACAAAATTTGGTGCAATCAGATTTTTGCAGAGAACTTCCATATGAAAGCACTGATTTGAATATTTTTTTGTGTGATTGTTTAGTAGCATGGGATAATCATATATAATACGGGTTTTTTTCTCGTGCAGAAATTATGCAAATTAGATGAACTTTGATTTTTTCAGTGCACTTACACACAGAAGTACACATGTCAATACGGCTCGGGCTAGAGTCTGTATTTATGAACCGATCTTCACGAAACGTCTTGGGTATCTTTGTTATCACCTTGGGACAAGAACGATTGTTTCTGGGTGCGGTCCAAAATTCAAGATGGCTGCCAGTGGCCATTTTGTACCGAAATTAGGTCTAATCAGTTTTTTGTACACAACTTCTATACGGCTCAGGCTAGAGGCCGTATTTATGAATCGATCTTTACGAAACTTCTTGGGTACCTTTGTTATCACTGTGGGATGAGAACGAGTGTTTTTGGGTGTGGTCCGAAATTCAAGATGGCCACCAGCAGCCATTTTGTACCAAAATTAGTGCAATCAGTCTTTTGTACAGAACTTCTGTATGAAAGTTCTGATTTGAATAAATTTTTGTATGAATGTTTAGTAACATGGAATACATCACATATAGTACGAGTTTTTTTCTCTCGCAGAAATTATGCAAATTAGACTAACTTTGATGTTTTTTGGTGTTACTTTCAGCACTGTAAGTGCAAATGCCAATACGGCTCGGGCTAGAGGCCGTATTTATCAACCGATCTTTACGAAACTCCTTGGGTTCCTTTGTTATCACCGTGGGATGAGAACGAGTGTTTTGGGGTCCAGTCCGAAATTCAAGATGGCTGATGGCAGCCATTTTGTCAAAATTTGGTGCAATCAGATTTTTGCAAAGAACTTCCAAATGAAAGCGCTGATTTGAATAATTTTTTGTGTGAATGTTTAGTACCATGGGATACATCACATATAATATGGGTTGTTTTCTCGTGCAGAAATTATGCAAATTAGATGAACTTTGATTTTTTCAGTGCTACTTACACACAGTAAGTACACATGTCAATACGGCTCAGGCTGGAGTCTGTATTTATGAACCGATCTTCACAAAACTTCTTGGGTACCTTTGTTATCACCTTGAGACGAGAACGAGTGTTTCTGGGTGCGGTCCGAAATTCAAGATGGCTGCCAGTGGCCATTTTGTACCAAAATTAGGTCCAATCAGTTTTTTGTCACAACTTCTACACAGCTCATATTTGTGAACTGATCTTCACGAAACTTCTTGTGTACCTTTGTTTTCACCTTGGGACAGGAATGAGTGTGTTTTGGGGTGCCTTTGTTATCACTGTGCTATGAGAACAAATATTTTGGGGTTCAGTCAGACCCACTCTGGGACTCAAAGATTTTTTTCTAGTTTAGCATCTGACTGTCACCCACCTTTACAATACTTTACCTATACATTTGTTACAGGCAACAGTCAGTATTTATGTACAGACCATTACAATACTTTATATGTACCTTTGTTATCAGGTCATTACCTAGATGTTTGTCATTGCTGTGTCACATACTATACATGTACATGTCTTTGTCTTGACAAGTTGAGCTACAGTGTCATTGACACTTTCATTGTTTGTATACTAATTGAACTTACTTTAAGGAATCATGCAGATCTGTCAGGTACACATGCTGCATTCCCAATACGAAGATATTTCAATCAACACGTGTTTTCCCATGACCATGTGTATTTTGTAAACACAACAAATCCTAAGATGCAATATTGCAAACTTTCTTTCAAATCCCATTATGCAGCCATCTCCCTTCAAAAACATCAATCGCCTGTCTTGACTGAGATGAAATCAGTGCAGGGATCAGCCAAGAGGGCAAAGTAAAGTTGGTAATATCTTCGCCTTGGCACCACTCATTTCGCCCAATTTCTATGTTTGGGCAAAATAAAAGTAAAAAACGAACCTCTACAGTCGAAATTAGGAGAGATATTGTGAAAGCATTGGAGTGAGTTACCAATAAAAGTGATTCGTGTATCACGACTTACTTCAATAATAGTTATCAAAATCAGAAGAAATATGATTTGTGTTCCTCTTATTCCACTGTCATTTGAAGCAGGAACCATCAAGAAACACAGGGCACGTCTATTTTCAAGCGATGTGATAATTACCGAAATAAGCACAACAATTTCATATTATCCACCAAAACCAGGGTGAGAGCTTAGCGACTCCATAAAAATAAGGAAATGTTGATTTTTGCTAAAATGTAGCTTTTCTTGTGAATTTTTGCATCTTGTCTTGACAAGGCCCCAAATCTCACTGACAGAACAAGGCAGATCCCACCAGTGGTGGAGCCATGGTTTGAAATCCTATGGACCATGCTGGTGAAGAATTTTTATTTTTTTTTTTAGGGGGGGGGGGGGGGAATCTCATGACTGAGGGTACTGTACTTGTACTGAGGGCAGGAAATCAAAAAGAATCTTTTCAAATTTGGGGATGGGAGAAGCAAGTGGGATTTTGAGTGTGGGGGGGGGGGGGGAGGGGGAGGTGGTCTCCCTAGATACCTCATGGCTCCACCACTGTTGCCCACTAGAGTAGCCCAACACAATATGTCCATTAGCTGAGAAGAGTGGTGAACACTGAGTAACCCGAATGACTCAACACGCTATATGACTTGGATGGCAAATACAGACACATTTCGTGTGTACATTACCTTCCAAAATGTGGATTTCTACATTTTTTGAAAAATCAAAAACCGGACCGAAAACCGAGTTTTTGTACAAAACCGAAACCGAACCGAAATGCAAATTTCAAAACCGCCTAACACTACCCTTGATGTGCCTCTCCACTGTTTACTCGAGTGCAGGCAACATTGGAGAGACACATCAAGGGAGGTAACTGAATTGAACAGTGAATTTTACAAACTAAAAATGTGTTTGTGACAACCATGTGACATACATGTTGTGTAACAATCATCAGCCATTGAAAAAAAGATTTTATTTTAGCTTTTTTCTCCATTTTATTCTCCTATTGTGTTGTGATGTCTGGATCATGAAATCATACTGCAAACTACCGGCTGAACACATTGTATTTATTCACTAATGTGATGTACTCAATGCAGTGTTGTGTTATCAAAGGCCAGTGACATCAATCAGCTGGAAAACATCACAGCCGCTATCAAAAACAAATCAGCCCAATTATTGTGTTAATTGAACTCTGGCTTTTCCAAAATCTTCTGAAATGGAGCAGTACTGCGTTCTTTGAGCAGTGTTAGGTTTTTGTCAATCCAGGAGGGCATGGGAATGATTTCTCAACATGACGATATTTCGATTTTTTCTATTTCCTACCTTATATTTTTAGCTCACCTTGACAAAGTCAAGCTGAGCTAATCCCAATCGCTCTCTGTCCATCGTCCGTTGTCCGTCCATCCATCATCCTTCAACACCATGTTTTGGTCTTCTCCTCCAAAACCACTGGGCCAATTCAAGTGAAAGTTTGTGTGAGTGATGGTCCCGAAGGGGCATTGCATTTTTGTTCAACTCAACATGCCCAGCCCCATATGGAGGGGGTGGGGGAAAATGATCCAAAATATTTTTTAAATCTTCTTAACATGAACCAGTGGTTACAATGACTTGATATTTATTATGGAGCTTCCTTTTGAGGTGTAGATTCCACTTTGTTCAAACAAAGTTTGTGAAGCAATATTTGGCTTTGTAATGGAAGGGGTAAGATTTTTGGTCTTGCCTATAATTTCTATTTTCTGAACCAATGGTCTGATTTGAACCAAATTTGGTATGTGGTATTATTGGGTCATAAGTTCTGGACTCGTGCAAAAAAACCAAAACAATTCCTACATCCCCAAGGGAACCCCAGAAGCAAAAAATAGAAATATTTCCCAAACCACACTGAACAGAAAACTGTTATTTGGTATGAAGCATCCTTAGGACCAGTAGAATTGAATGGTAAAAAAAATTGACTTTGGTTATGTTTGGGTGTTCTGTAGAGGGCATCGAAAAAATGGATGCGGAGTCAGCATATTTGCAAAAATTTTTTTAAAAATCTTTTCTCTAGAACCAATGGTCAGAATCTTTTGATATTCGGTATACAGCATCCATAGGAGGGTCAGATACAAGTTTGTTAAAATAAAGCCCATTGGTTCATATTTGGACTCAGTACAGGAGCCTGAAATTTTAACTTTGGGCAATATGAGGAATATTCTTTAAAAATCTTCTTCTTCAGAACCACCGGTCAGAATCTTTTAATGTTTGGTATACATCATTATTCATTGTTATGAGGGTCAGATTCAAGATTGTTCTAACCAAGTCCCTAGGTTAATATTTGGGCTTCCTACGGAAATTTTAACTTAGTTCAGTATGGGATATAATTTTTAAAAATCTTCTTCTTGAGATCCACGAGTCAGAATGCTTTCATATTTGGTATACAACACCTCTAGGGAGGTCAGATTCAAGTTTGTTCAGATCAGATCCCAAGGTATGTATTTGGTCTCACTATGGTAGCCCAAATTTTAACATAGTGCAATATGAGGAAATTTCTTTAAAAAATCTTCTTCTTCAGATCTACCAGTCGGAATGCTTTCAAATTTGGTATACAACATTTCTAGGGAGGTCAGATTCAAGTTTGTGCAATTTGAGTGCCTGGGTAATATTTGGGCTCCATATGGGAACCTGAAATTTAACTTCAATTTCTTCAAAAATCTTATTCAGATTCACCTGTCAGAATTCTTTCATATTGGGTTTACAACATCTCTAGGGGAGTCAGATTCAAGTTTGTTCAAATTGGTTCCCTGGGTTAATATTTGGGCTCCCTCTGGTAGCCCGAATTTTAACTTAGTGCAATATGAGGAAATTTCTTTAAAAATCTTCTTCAGATCCACTATCAGAATGCTTTCATATTTGGTATACAACCTCTCTAGGGGGGGTTATCAGAGTCAAGTTTATTCAAATTGGGTCCGTTGGTTAATATTTAGGCTTGCTATGGTAGCCCAAATTTTAACTTAATGCAACGTGAAGAAATTTCTTTAAAAATTTTCTTCTTCAGATCCAACAGTCAGAATACTTTCATATTTGCTATACAACATCTCTAGGGAGGTCAGATTCATCTGTTTTTCAAATCGAGAGCCTGGGTTAATATTTGGGCTCCCTATGGGAGCCAGAATTCACCATGTAGCTGAAGAATTAGAAGTTTTGTATTCAGTACCCTCTTGACGTGTGTAACTATGATTAATTAGGTTGTTTCAAGGGGCTTCATGGGGAGCTCCACATTTTACATGATGATCAACTGAAGAAAAGGCATGATGCTTGGACTATTTTTGTCACTCCTGAGGAGCTCAAGGATTGACAATGTATCCTATAGAGATGGATTGCTTAATGTCGACTCATTCTTGGACTGCTGGACTGTTTATATCGTGTTCTGTTCAAGGTGAGTGCTTCAGGCCCTGTGGGGCCTCTTGCTAGCTCAACTTGACAAAGTCAAGCTGAGCTATTGCCATCACTTCTTGTCCATCGGCATACATACGTACGTTAATACGATAGTATGTTAGTACATTAGTACGTATGTCCACAATTTCCTTTGGCACACCTCACAGGTCGCATTTATGATCAGATCGCTTTGAAACTTGGTATGCTTGTTTGGGGTGACCTCTAGATGGGAGCTATCAATTTTCTTCAATTTTTGTCAAAAAATGTTGCCGCGGCCAATGTTCTTAGAACTTAGTTTAGACAAACCTCAATATTTTCATTTGGCACACCCTACAGGGCACATTTATGATCGGATTGCTTTGAAACCTGGCATGCTTGTTTGGGGTGACCTCTAGATGGGAACTATCGATTTTTTCTTCCATTTGTATTGCTTTGAAACTTTGTATGCTTGTTTGGGGTGTCCTCAAGATGGGAGCTATCGATTTTCTTCCATTTCCGTCAAAAAATGTTGTCGTGGCCAACGTTCTTAGAACTTAGTTTAGTCAGACCTCAATATTTCTCTTTGGCACACCCTACAGGGCACATTTATGATCGGATTGCTTTGAAACCTGGCATGCTTGTTTGGGGTGACCTCTAGATGGGAACTATCGATTTTTTCTTCCATTTCCGCCCATCAAAAAATATTGCCGCTGGGAACGATCTTTGAACTTAGTTTAGACAGGTATCAATATATTCCTTTGGCATGCCCTACAGGGCCCATTTATGATCAGATCGGTTTGAAACTTTGTATGCTTGTTTGGGGTTTCCTCTAGATGGGAGCTATCGATTTTCTTCGATTTCCGTCAAAAAATGTTGCATTGACCTTCGATGAACTTAGTGCAGTTAAGCATCAATATTTCCCTTTGACACACCCTACAGGGCACATTTATGATTGGATCGCTTGCAAACTTGGTGTGCTTGTGTGGGATGACATCTATATGGGAGCTGTCGATTTTCTTCCATTCTGTCAAAAAATGTTGCCGCTGGCCTTTGAACTTAGTTTAGTCAGGCCTCAATATTTCCCTTTAACACACCCTTCAGGGCACATTCATGATCGGTCCACTTTGAAACTTGGTATGTGTGTTCGGGGTGACCTCTAGATGTGAGCTATTGCTTTTTTTCATTTCCATAAAAAATTATTGCCATTATCACCAGCCTTTGAACTTACTGCATTTGTGCATCAACTTATTCCTTTTGAACTCTCAGCAGGGTATATTTATGAATTTCCATAAAAAAAAACATAAAACCATTGCCACAAGCAATGATCTTCTACTTAGTGCATGTGTGCATTTCATCTTCCTTTGGCATGCTTCAGAGGGCATATTCATTATCAGGTTGTTTTGAAACTTTGTATGCTTATGCAGGGTGACAAAGACAAAAATTGGAGCTATTGATTTTCTTTTTATTTCCATCAAAAACTGTTGCTGTTAGCAACAATCTTTGAATTTATTGCATTTGTGCATCAACATTCTTTGACATGGCGTACAGGCCACATTTATCATAGGATTGTTTTTGAATTTGGTGTGCTTATTAGGCAAGACCTTTAGATAAGAGCTATTGATTAGCATTCATTTCTGTGAAAAAAGTTGCCATTTACAATAACCTCTGAACATACTGCATTTGTGTATCAACATTCTTCCTTTAGCCAGTCTTACTGTTTACATTTAAAAATTGCATGGATTACTCTGACGTTGTGTACACACAATGCTGTTATGTTGAAATTTCATCAAATAACATTGGTACTAATGATCTTCAATTTTGCCGTTTCATTTATAACTTACCAAGTTCAAGTTTGTCAAGTTGAGCTACAGTGTCATTGACACTTTCATTTTTATAACTAGCTATACCTGATAAATCGGGAAACCAGCCAGCACTATCTCCACAGTAGAAATTTTACTGTGTGGAGACAAGTTCAAATAACTAAGCCATTAACAGTATTAAGGCAGATGCAGTGTGACCACTGTCAGCGAGTTCAAAGGAGCTCACGCATCACAGTGAACTTTCTCGTCTACTTTGATCTCAAAGTCTGTGTCAGTTATCTCATTATTGGTGTTGTGACTTCACTCTCTGAAGAGATCAACTGACAATCGTAATCATTTTAACTCCTCCTTGGTACACCTTGCATCAGAATTTCGTTATGTTGTAATGTTTTTATAGGAAAAAACTTATGTTCCAACTAGTTGACACAGAAATCCAGAGTTTACTTTTTTACTATCTCGGCATCGACAACAACTAGTCGACTAATGGTTTCAACACTACTTAGTGGTCAGTGAACTGCAAACTTTGCAAGCTTCAAAACTTTAATCTGTTATCAAACATAACTGTTGTATCTCTCTATTCACCACAATTTTTTTTAGTAATTTTGCCTTGAAACACCATTTATGACCTCTCATTGCAAAGAGCTCTTTCATCAAAGGGGGGTATAAGCTGGTTTTTTAAGCAGGAAAGGGACAATTTTTTAAATTCAAGAAAATTTTGTTGCAAGTTGTGTCTTCTCGTCAGGTTAGGTAAAGACTTTGAAAACAGAATATAAAGCATAAATGTTGGGTGGGTCTAGTAAATAACTATATATAAATGTTCTCCTGCCCAGTGGCTCAGTACCTTATCACCATTTATGTACTGTAGAGTAATTGAAAGGTATGAGAAGATGCTCAGATTTGTTTGGGAAGCATATAGTACCCACTTATCAATTTGTTTGTTCTCTTTTTATTGGATCATTCGTCCATCCTGAAATTTACATTGGGCCATAAAACTTGATCTGATGGACATACCTGGATCATACTTAACAAAATTGTTACCCATTACCCAACAGTATGTCATGACATTAATCCATGGCCATACCTTCAATCTTCAAGGTTAAGATCATTGACATGAAGATTTTGATGTTGTTTTATCATGTTTATCTGGTCCATTTAAGTTGATCCCTCAATAGCTTTTGTTCATACTTTACAGAGTTGTTGCCCACAATCAAAGAGTGTTTAATGATCTTTGACCAAAGAAACATACCTTTAAGGTCAAGTTCCAAACAGGAAGTCTTCGATATTGCTGTAGTGTCCTTGTTTGGTTCATATTGCCTGAATTTAATCAACAGATTTTGTTCATACATTTTAACAATTGTTGTTCATGTTTCAAGGATGTATTATGACCATGACCCATAACCAAACCTCTAAGTCTCAAGATGGGCTGACTTTGATATTGTTGTAAGATCCTTGTCTGTTCCATATAATTTGATCTAATTGTCAGACCTTATTCATATTCCATACAGTTGTTATCCATGACCTGAAGGTGTGTTGTGTGATCAGGACCCAATGATGTGTTTTGACCTTAACACCAGATAAAGCCTCCAAGTTCACAGACAGAATATTTTTGCTGTACCATCCTTAACTGGTCTACAAAATCTGATCCAATTTAAAGATTTTGTTCATACAATTTTTTTGCCCATGACTCAGTGATGTGTATTTTTTTTAAATTTTGTTCTTCAGATCCACCAGTCAAAATCTCTTGATGATTGGTGTACAACATCCCAAGGGGTGGGGGATTATTTGGGGGGGGGGGGGGGGGCTGGTGCTGCAAATGCAAATTTGTCCAAATCAATTCTCTGGTGTCATATTTAGGCTCCCTGTGGAAGCCAAAATATTAAATTGTGCATTATGAAGACTGCCCTTTAATAATTCTTCTTCAAATCTACCTGTCAGCCTATTTTAATATTTATTATACTGCATCCTTAGTAGGTTCAGATTCAAGTTTGTTTCAAATCTAGTCAAGGATTCTTATTTTGGCTCTCTATGGGAACCCAAATTTTAACTTGCTGCAGTATGAATAAATTCTTATAAAATCTTTTCTTTCTGATCCACCAGTCAGAAACTTTGGATATTTTAAATGTAGCTTCCTTTGGAAGTTTGTTCAAATGAAGTCCCTTGGTTTACATTTGAACTCCCTTTGGGATCCCAAATTTGAACCCCAAATTTGAACTTTATGAAGAATATTCTTCCAAAATCTTCATTGATATGCTGTCATGTAATATACTGTTGAAAAAATTAGAGAAACCATTCGAACAATATGTTACATCACTGTATTCCATTGCCAAAGTTGAAAACACAAAGTATTATTATCATTATAAAATAGATCACGGTTCTTGGAGACTCTCAATTTGATGTAGCACACTTTTGATCTAATGAATCAGAAATAATGAATTTGAAGTTTGTGTAAAACAAATGGGGGTAATATTTGGTGGTACTTTGTTTTCATAATTAAGCAACTTGGGTAAAAAATATAAGTACCCTGAAGCTTATCATCAGCATGAGGTGAACTCCCTCCCACCACCTCAAAACTCTATGGCTAGTGAAAAGCATGCCTTCAACTGAAATATTCAATTAACCAGCATTTGGTAAACTTTCTTTTCTCTGGTAAAATTTAAGTGTTGAATTTAATATTCTTTCAACAAGATTTTTAGAGGTTATTACTTGGTTAGCTGCATATTGGCGACAGGCCTGAAAATAAGCAGTCTGACATTTGCAGAATGAGGTCCCCAGAGGGTGAATTTGATGATGCTATCCCATACAGTGGGGCAATTTATCTTCTGGATACCTCTTTCTGTTTAGTTTTGAGATCCTGATTCATATTGAGATTCACAGAGGGTAAATTTGGTGATGCTACCCTGCTGTGCAGGGTAGCATCACTAAATTCACCCTCTGGGGACCTCATTTTGCAGATGATAGTCTGCTTATTTTCTGGCTTGATTGTCGAGACATCAGCTTGAGATAACTTCATATTAGCCTGGGACCTATATTAAACCCAAACAAATAATCTTATTTATTAACCCAAAACAAATAATTACAAAATGTTCACAGATCTGTTGCAATTGTCTGACAGTGTTATTGTTATTCATTCTTTTCACAAATTCTAAATTTTCCTTTTCTAGTTCAGCTCTGTATATGTCTCATCTTCCCCAGCTATCTCTCTCTTACTTCGACGAATCTCTGCCTTTTACCCTGAATCTTAGTTTGGCTTGAATTTTGTGTACAACTCTCGTAATTTTTCCTTATCCACCTGATCCTTATTCATTAACATCATTAATTCTTCATCATACAAAACTACTCCCTTTTGACCGGTAATGCCAACTTTGCTGATTGATTGCTTTAGATGAATAACAAAGCAGTATTGGCAACCAAGTCTTGACTAGAAACCACCGCCAAGGTAATATGTCTATTTTCAGCTGGATCTCCTCATGATTACATGTTCAGACTACCTGTTCTGAAGATGTAAAAGTTGGAAAATTAACCCGCTAAGTATTTCTTTCGGTTTCTCATAAATCAAGTTGTGAATATAAAGCAGCCATGACTTGATTTGATAAAAAATACAGTATAGTATGGCATCAAAATATTATTGATGAGGACTGCTGCTATTTATAGGGGTGCAGTTTGTTAACAAGAGTCAGGAACACAAATCTTTTGCTAATGAGTAATGTTCTGGGCAATAGAATCTGCCTGCATTAGGCAGAGTTGGGTATTTATATTGGTAGTACTGAGGCGAAAAAAGGAATACAAGGCAAAGTATTTTCAGACTGCCTGTATAAATTTTGATGCATCACAACATTTTTTTTTATTCAGTTAACATACCGCTGGAATCCGGTGAAGTGGAGCAGTGGTTGTTTACTGAGGTAAACAAGTTCTACTTTACTGGTAAAAAAGGACTGGGTAACCCGTGCATGGGGCGAAATGCCTCTAATGTGGAAGGCACATGGATAGACTTGACTTTGTACTTGTGTAACAGTCATGATATGGTCATAGTGGCTGAAAGTGACCTTAAACACCAATAAATAAATAATTATTCAGTTAACTGAGTTTATTCTCTTACCCATATGCAACTTAGTTGTGAAGATGTGGCTAATGGTTTAACCCTTTACCCAATACACAGGATATTATAAGTTATCTCCACCAACATGTATGGTATATGGAGATTTAATACCGGGATGTCAGCTACGTGTTTAAAAGACATCCCAGTATTAAAACTCCATATGCCATACATGTTGACAGAGATAACTTTTTGGTCCATTTGAAACACAATAGAAACAGAGTGGAAACCATTTTGTGGACACATTTCTCATGTTCTGCAATCAGTTGGGCCAAACTCTTGAATAATTGTTTTGTTTTTACAAATGCAGAAAACAACAGATAGAGTCACATCACTTGGGTCGTTATTGGAAATGCGTAAACAGATCGGGTGCTATTTTTGTTGACAGATTTGCTCTCATTTTATTTTTCTCAAATTGTTTGGTTTAATTAGTCGCATATTTAATTTATAACAGCAAAATATGATCAAATTGTCAGAAATCTAATCATATTTGTGACTATTTTTGGTTTTTTTGGTTCAGTTTTTATATCGAGGCGAGCGGAAGCAAAAAAGCTTCCATTTAAGCCACTTCCCCCCTATGTTTCACGTGCGCTTATACCCTGGATGTTGCATGCTCTCATATACCTTGGATGTTGGGTGTGACTTTTGCCATGGCTATTTGTCCTAGGCATTCTGACCAATCAGAAGACAGAATTTATCAGGATATAGGGACAAATTTTTTTTATTTTTTATCCCCGCATTTTAAAAAATGCGGGGATATTGTCATGATCTCCGTCCGTACGTCCGTATGGCCGTACGTCCGTACGTCCGTACTTCCATACGTCCGGTTTTGTAATTCGAAACGCTGTAACTTTCTACAGTTGTTCGATAGGGTCTGTGCAACCCCAAAATACAACTTTTAAATTTTTGTGCCACCAGGAGGCTTCTGTGGAGCCACTTGAAAAATGCGTTATTTTTTCACTTTTTTGCTGAATAGTCCCAACCTATGTAATTCGGAGTTCTAAAATTACACTAGGGTGTTGCTAAATGATCTGTAGATATGTAGGAAGGTTTCGGATTTTTCGGGTGCCACGTGGCTGTGCCACCGTAGCCACTTTTGTGTTTTCTTAGACCGTTTCCGGCAAAAGGCTCGTAGGATATGTAATTCGAAATGCTAAATCCATGCTCAGATGTTGCAGTAGGGTCTATAGATGCGCAGGAAAGTTTCGGATTTTTCGGGTGCCACGTGGCTGTGCCACCGTAGCCACTTTCGTGTTTTCTTAGACCGTTTCCGGCAAAAGGCTCCTAGGGTATGTAATTCGAAATGCTAAAACCATGCTCAAATGTTGCAGTAGGGTCTGTAGATGTGCACGAAGGTTTCAGATTTTTCAGGTGCCACGTGGCTGTGCCACCATTGCCACTTTTGTGTTTTCTTAGACCGTTTCCGGCGATAGGCTCCTAGGGTATGTAATTCGAAATGCTAAAACCATGCTCAAATGTTGCAGTGGGGTCTGTAGATGTGCACGAAGGTTTCGGATTTTTCAGCTGCCACCTGGCTGCGCCACCATTGCCACTTTCGTGTTTTCTTAGACCGTTTCCGGCGAAAGGCTCCTAGGGTATGTAATTCGAAACGCTAAAACCATGCTTAAATGTTGCAGTAGGGTCTGTAGATGTGCACAAAGGTTTCCGATTTTTCAGGTGCCATGTGGCTGTGCCAGCGTAGCCACTTTCGTGTTTTCTTAGACCGTTTCCGGCAAAAGGCTCCTAGGGTATGTAATTCGAAACGCTAAAACCATGCTCAAATGTTGCGGTAGGGTCTGTAGATGTGCACAAAGGTTTCAGATTTTTCAGGTGCCACGTGGCTGTGCCACCATTGCCACTTTTGTGTTTTCTTAGACCGTTTCCGGCGAAAGGGTCCTAGGGTATGTAATTCGAAACGCTAAAACCATGCTCAAATGTTGCAGTGGGGTCTGTAGATGCGCACGAAGGTTTCGGATTTTTCAGGTGCCACGTGGCTGTGCCTTGTTGCCACTTTTGTGTTTTCTTAGACCGTTTCCGGCGATAGGCTCCTAGGGTATGTAATTCGAAATGCTAAAACCATGCTCAAATGTTGCAGTGGGGTCTGTAGATGTGCACGAAGGTTTCGGATTTTTCAGCTGCCACCTGGCTGTGCCACCATTGCCACTTTCGTGTTTTCTTAGACCGTTTCTGGTGAAAGGCTCCTAGGGTATGTAATTCGAAACGCTAAAACCATGCTCAAATGTTGCAGTAGGGTCTGTAGATGTGCACAAAGGTTTCGGATTTTTCAGGTGCCACGTGGCTGTGCCACCATTGCCACTTTTGTGTTTTCTTAGCCTGTTTGCGGCAAAAGGCTCCTAGGGTATGTAATTCGAAATGCTAAAACCATGCTCAAATGTTGCAGTAGGGTCTGTAGATGCGCACGAAGGTTTCGGATTTCTCAGGTGCCACGTGGCTGTGCCACCGTCGCCACTTTTGTGTTTTCTTAGACCGTTTCCGGCGAAAGGCTCCTAGGGTATGTAATTCGAAATGCTAAAACCATGCTCAAATGTTGCAGTGGGGTCTGTAGATGCGCACAAAGGTTTCAGATTTTTCAGGTGCCAGGTGGCTGTGCCACCGTTGCCGCTTTTGTGTTTTCTTAGACCGTTTCCGCCGAAAGGCTCCTAGGGTATGTAATTTGAAATGCTAAAACCATGCTCAAATGTTGCAGTGGGGTCTGTAGATGCGCACGAAGGTTTTGGATTTTTCAGCTGCCATGTGGCTGCGCCACCATTGCCACTTTCATGTTTTCTTAGACCGTTTCCGTCGAAAGGCTCCTAGGGTATGTAATTCGAAACACTAAAACCATGCTCAAATGTTGTAGTGGGGTCTGTAGATGCGCACGAAGGTTTCCGATTTTTCAGGTACCACGTGGCTGTGCCACCGTTGCCACTTTTGTGTTTTCTTCGACCGTTTCCGGCGAAAGGCTCCTAGGGTATGTAATTTGAAACGCTAAAACCATTCTCAAATGTTGCATTGGAGTCTGTAGATGCGCACGAAGGTTTCAGATTTTTCAGCTGCAATGTGGCTGCGCCACCATTGCCACTTTCGTGTTTTCTTAGACCGTTTCCGGCAAAAGGCTCCTAGGGTATGTAATTCGAAATGCTAAAAGCATGCTCAGATGTTGCAGTAGGGTCTGTAGATGCGCACGAAGGTTTCGGATTTTTCAGGTGCCACGTGGCTGTGCCACCGTTGCCACTTTTGTGTTTTCTTAGACCGTTTCCGGCGAAAGGCTCCTAGGGTATGTAATTCGAAACGCTAAAACCATGCTCAAATGTTGCAGTGGGGTCTGTAGATGCGCACGAAGGTTTTGGATTTTTCAGGTGCCACGTGGCTGTGCCACCGTTGCCACTTTTGTGTTTTCTTAGACCGTTTCCGGCGAAAGACTCCTGGGGTATGTAATTCGAAATGCTAAAACCATGCTCAAATGTTGCAGTGGGGTCTGTAGATGTGCACGGAGATTTCGGATTTTTCAGCTGCCACCTGGCTGCGACACCATTGCCACTTTCGTGTTTTCTTAGACCATTTCCGGCGAAAGGCTGCAAGGGTATGTAATTCGAAATGCTAAAACCATGCTCAAATGTTGCAGTAGGGTCTGTAGATGTGCACGAAGGTTTCCGATTTTTCAGGTGCCACGTGGCTGTGCCACCATTGCCACTTTTGTGTTTTCTTAGACCGTTTCCGGCGAAAGGCTCCTAGGGTATGTAATTCGAAATGCTAAAACCATGCTCAAATGTTGCAGTGGGGTCTGTAGATGCGCACGAAGGTTTCAGATTTTTCAGGTGCCACGTGGCTGTGCCACCGTTGCCACTTTTGTGTTTTCTTAGACCGTTTCCGGCGAAAGGCTCCTAGGGTGTGTAATTCGAAACGCTAAAACAATGCTCAAATGTTGCAGTGGGGTCTGTAGATGTGCACGAAGGTTTAAGATTTTTCAGCTGCCTAGTGGCTGTGCTGTTGCCACTTTCACATTTTCTTAGACCGTTTCCGGTGAAAGGCTCCTTGGGTATGTAATTCGAAATCCTAAAACCATGCTCAAATGTTGCAGTAGGGTCTGTAGATGCGCACAAAGGTTTTGGATTTTTGGGGTGCCACGTGGCTGTGCTACCGTTGCCTCTTTCATGTTCTCTTAGACCATTTCCGGCGAAAGGCTCCTACAGTATGTATTTCAAAATGGTAAAACCATGCTTCAATGTTGCAGTAGGGTCTGTAGATGTGCACAGAGATTTCGGATTGTTCAGGTGCCACGTGGCTGTGCCACCATTGCCACTTTCGTGTTTTCTTAGACTGTTTCCGGTGAAAGTCTCCTAGAGTATGTAATTCGAAACGCTAAAACCATTCTGAGATGTTGCAGTAGAGTCTGTAAATGCGTAGGAAGGTTTTGGATTTTTTGGGTGCTAAGTAGCTGTGTCACCGTTGCCACTTTTGTGTTTTCTTAGACCATTTCCAGCGAAAGGCTCCTAGGGTAAGTAATTCGAAATGCTTAACACATGCTCAAATGTTGCAGTAAGGTCTGTAGATGCGTACAAAGGTTTCAGATTTTTCAGATGCCACGTGGCGGTGCCACCGTTTTTCTTTCGTGTTTTCTTAGATCATTTCCGGCGAAAAGCTCCCAGAGTATGTAATTTGAAATGCTAAAACTATGCTCAAAAGTTGCAATAGGGTCTGTAGATGTGCACGAAGGTTTCGGATTTTTGGGGTGCCACCGATGCCACTTTCATGTCTTCTTAGACCATTTCCGGCGAAAGGCTCCCAGGGTACATGTATGTAATTCGAAACGCTAAAGCCATGCTCAAATGTTGCAGTGGAGTCTGTAGGTGCGCACGAAGCTGTGTCACCTGTGCCACTCAATATGATTTTAGTGTGTCATATAATACATTTCTTCTTTGTATCAAGCATTCATACAAAGTCAAGGATGCAAATGCAGGGATACACTATAGTGTGCTTTGCACACAAGTGACACCATCTAGTTTAAATATTGCTTGTTCAAATTTTTACAAAACATTTCAACAGAACCATATGTTATCGGAATGAACTCATTGAGCTCGTCCCAATGAGGGGGTCACATGATATGGTTTCGTTTAAATTTTTTTTTTTTTTTTTCATCTGCCTAATTTGCAAATTACCTGGTTGGGTGCAACCAGTTCGTTAAGTAAAGGGTTAAACAGTCATATGTGGAGTTAGAGTTATTGTACAATTGGGTCACTGATGTGCACAGTTTTTAGTTTTAACCTGTTCAACTTCATAATGATAACAGATTGTGTGTACACCTTTTGGTTAAAATGAGATTAAAACACCATTTTGATAAGGAAACACTTGATCTCAAGAGTTTGATATCATAAAGAATTTGTACTTGGGCATATTACAGAGGATGTAGAATTTGGTATGTTAACCCAATCGTCCATTGTTATTAATTTTTATGATGATAAAGTCTAAATGTGACACTTGATCATTTCCAGTGTTTTCAGATGCTGAAGACGGTTCTGTCTGCTTAGGTGGGATCCTCATTTATTTTAACATTCTTGGAAATAAACACCAATTACTAGACTTATTGGTCAATTTTGATAGGATCAAAATAAAATGACCTTATTCTAACATAAAAACCAAAACTTATCAGTTATTAACTCTAAATGCCTGGATTTTTTATGCATTTTTTCCATACTTTGACAGTCTACACCCAGAGGGTTTGCAGATATTTCTTGGCAAGTCTTGGCTAGGCAGCCAACTGTTATAGGCCCCTATTATAATATCAGAATTAATATGTCCTTGGTTAATAATTATAAACAGTTAATATTTTCTAAAATAAAAAAATATTTTTCAATTAGAATAAGCTGACTCTGACTTGTGTACTCATTTATTTGTACTGAGTGACCTTTGAATGTACCTATTAACATGTTTACAAATACTATTAAACATTAAACAGGATCTATTTTTAGCTCACGAATTGTTTATTTGGGTCAAACTTGTTTACTTGAATTTATTTATTTATTTATTGGTGTTTAAGGTCACATATTTCTACACTATAGAAAATCATGACCATGACAGTTTTACGGGTGGAGGAAGCCAGAGTACCCAGAGAGAACCACTGAGCAACAGCAAGCAACTGTTGGCTCCCCAACATACTAACTGCACACAAGCAGGGTTAGCATTGGTTGAAGACAAATGCACCATTGACGTGCAGCACGCCTTAGTACACAATGCCACCGAGCCCCCATGCGGGCAATGGGGATGAAGTGTCTTGCCCAAGGACACCACATGGTTGCCGCAGGAGGGATTCAAACTGAGGACCTCTACTGAGCCACCATACCTCCTGTTTACTTGAAATTATCAGAATCATCTAAAAGCTTATTGAGGTGATTTAATTCAGACAATCACCAATTGATAGAACAATAGGACACTGGAGAAATTTCTCATTCTGGAACATTCGGTTTGAAGACTCTATGAGTCTCTGTGAATAGACTTCTGACATTCTATTTATCTCGCCAGCATTGAGAAGTAACTTATTTACACATTCAGCCTGCATTGAACATTGGAGATTATATTCTGTCATCTGAGCATCATTTCATGTTGGAAAAGTGTTTCCAAATCTTAGAAGAGAATTTATGCTAGCTGTGAACCAGAATTTACATGTGTGAAAATCAGAATTCTACTGGATTATTTTAAAACCACCTGTGGAGCTAATACTTGTTGGATATTATTCCATTTAAATTCTGCATGTTGCTTTATTATACGCTCGTTTGAAAAACGGGACGTATTATGTAAATGGTCTCGCCGTCCGTCTGTCTGTCTGTCCATCCGTGGACACATTTCATTTCCGGACGATAACTTTAGTTTTAATGGTTTGTGCTGAGTTAAATTTGGCTTATGGATTTAGTACAACAAAATACAGGTTGGGTTCGATTTCTAGTCTTTAGCGGCCCATTTTTAGTAGAGTTATGGCCCTTTATTTTTTAGCTCACCTGAGCGAAGCTCAGCGGGAGCTTTACTGATCGTGATCTGTCCGTCGTCCGTCCGGTGTTAACTTTACATTATCGACTTCTCCGAAGAAACCACTAGCCCAATTTTATTCAAATGTTGGCTAAATGTTTATTACCTAATGCCAATTCAGATTTGTTCAAATGAAGTTGCCCCTCCTCCTGGGTGGTGCCACGCCCCCAAGGGGCACCAAAATCTTTGTAAATCTTCTTCTCATGAACCACCAGTAGCAGAGACTTGATATATGGTATGCACCTTCCTTTTGAGGTGTAGACTCAGATTTGTTCAAGAGAAGTTTGAGGGATAATATTTGGCGTTGTTATGGGAGGGGCAAAAATTTTGACCCCGCCCCTAATTTCTATTTTCTGAACCGAGAAGCCGATTTTAACCAAATTTTATGTGAGGGCTTATTGGGTCATGAGTACTTGATTTATGCAAAAAAAAAATTTCCCGCAGCCCCGTGGGAACCGCAGGAGCTAAAAATAGAAAAAATTTAAAACGCCCTTATCTCCAAAACTGCACGGCACCAAGAATTTTTATTTGGTGTGCAGCTTCCTTAGGACCAACAGAAAGGATTGGTAAAAAAAAATTGCCATCGGTTTTATCATAGGGCACAGTTTCGGGACTTTGAAAAAGTGCTGAGTCAGCACTTTTTAACACTGTAGGCAATGGGAAAAACATTAAAAAATCTTCTTCTCCAGATCCAGCAGGCAGAATCTTTTGATATTTGGTATGCAACATTGTAGGGTGGATCTGATTCAAGTTTGTTCAAATCGGCCCCCTGGGTTCATATTTGGGCTCAGTATAGGAGCCTGATTTCGAACTTAGTGCATTTCAGGCAAATTTCTTAAAAAATCTTCTTCTCCAGATCCAGCAGGCAGAATCTTTTGATATTTGGTATGCAACATTGTGGAGTGGATCTGATTCAAGTTTGTTCAAATCGGCCCCCTGGGTTTATATTTGGGCTCAGTATAGGAGCCCAAATTTGAACTTACTGCACTTCAGGCAAATTTCTTTGAAAATCTTCTTCTCCAGATCCAGCAGGCAGAATCTTTTGATATTTGGTATGCAACATTGCGGGGTGGATCTGATTCAAGTTTGTTCAAATCGGCCCCTTGGGTTTATATTTGGGCTCAGTATAGGTGCCCAAATTTGAACTTGGTGCATTTCAGGCAAATTTCTTTGAAAATCTTCTTCTCCAGATCCAGCAGGCAGAATCTTTTGATATTGGGTATGCAACATTGTGGGGTGGATCTGATTCAAGTTTGTTCAAATCGGCTCCCTGGGTTTATATTTGGGCTCAGTATAGGAGCCCAAATTTGAACTTAGTGCTTTTCAGGCAAATTTCTTAAAAAATCTTCTTCTCCAGATCCAGCAGGCAGAATCTTTTGATATTTGGTATGCAACATTGTGGGGTGGATCTGATTCTATTTTGTTCAAATCGGCTCCCTAGATTCATATTTGGGCTCACTATAGAAGCTCGAATTCGAACTTAGTGCATTTCAGGCAAATTTCTTCAAAAATCTTCTTCCGCAGATCCTGCAGGCAGAATCTTTTGATATTTGGTATGCAACATTGTGGGGTGGATCTGATTCCAGTTTGTTCAAATCGGCCACCTGGATTCATATTTGGGCTCACTATAGAAGCCCAAATTCAAACTTAGTGCATTTCAGGCAAATTTCTTCAAAAATCTTCTCCAGATCCAGCAGGCAGCATCTTGTGATATTTGGTATGCAACATTGTGGGGTGGATCTGATTCAAGTTTGTTCAAATCGGCCCCCTGGGTTTATATTTGGGCTCAGTATAGAAGCCCAAATTTGAACTTAGTGCATTTCAGGCAAATTTCTTTGAAAATCTTCTTCTCAAGATCCAGCAGGCAGAATCTTGTGATATTTGGTATGCAGCATCCTTGGGGGGTGAGATTCAAGTTTGTTCAAGCCATGTCCCTAGGTCCATATTTGGGCTCACTGTGGGAGCTTGAATTGTAACTTTGTTCGAAATGAGGAATTTTCTTAAAAAATCTTCTTCTTCAGATCCCGCAGTCGGAATGGTTTGATATGTGGTGAGTAGCATCCTTGAGGGGGAAGGGGGGGGGGGGGGGAATTCAAGTGTGTTAAAGCCAAGTCCATGGGTCCATATTTGGGAGCCCAAATTATAACTTAGTCAATATGAGGAATTTTTCTTTAAAAAGCTTCTTCTTCAGATTCAGCAGTTGGAATGTTTTGATATTTGGCATGGAGCAACCTTAGTGGGCTGAGATTCAAGTTTGTTCAAGCCAAGTCCCTTGGTTCATATTTGGGCTCACTATGGGAGCCTGAATGACAACTTAGTTCAAAATGAGGAATTTTCTTTAAAAATCTTCAGATCCAGCAGATGAATGCTTTTGATATTTTTTATGCAGCATCCTTAGGGGGGTAAGATTCAAGTTGGTTCAAGCCATGTCCCTAGGTCCATATTTGGACTGATTGTGGGAGCTCGAATTGTAACTTGGTTCAAAATGAGGAATTTTCTTTAAAAATCTTCTTCTTCATATCCAGCAGTCAGAATGTTTTGATATTTGGTGTGCGGAATCCTTAAGGGTGTGAGTTTCAGGTTTGTTAAAGCCAAGTCCCTGGGTTCATATATGGGCTCCCTGTGGGAGCCCGAATTATGACTTAGTTCAATATGAGGAATATTCTTTAAAAATCTTTTTTAAGATCCACTGGTCAGAATATTTGGATATTTGGTTTCAGCTTTTCTTAGGAGGAGCAGATGCAACTTGTGGAAATCAATTCTCTGGGTTGATATTTAGGCTACCATGTCAGGTGAGCGCCCTCAGGCCCCCGGGGGCCTCTTGTTTGTAATGACCTCAGATCTCTTAATATGAAAATAGGTGAATTACCCTTTACCCCAGACAGGACAGGGGAATGGGCAATGATTATAGGGGGGGGGGGGGATAGACATAGTCGAGTCAACAAAAATTTCAAACTTTACTCCAGAGAAACTTGTGCATGTTCCAATTTTGACGGGCATATGTTGCCCCGCTAGGCGGTGCTCTTGTTGGAATTTATTGGAGACAGCTAAATTTTTGAGTGAACATTTTATTACAATTTATTGGATACTGTTTCTGCAAGCACATTCTTGGACATTATAATACCAGCTGGAAAGTTTTGTCATTATTGGAGTACTGGATTCTATTGAACTTTATTTCGGACTAACTTTTCTGTTTGTATATTTGTGTAAACCAAATAGTGTAAAAGAATTTGTATTATTTTCATTAGCTCAACTTGACGTCAAGTATGAGCTATTGGGATGGGTTGTGATCCGTCGTCTGTCTGTATGTCCATACATTCATATGTCCATCCACAATTCCTTTAGCACACCCTACAGGCCAAAGCTCTCACCCAATTAGTTCCAAATTTCAGATGTGGCATTTGGGCAATGTCTAGATGGGAGCTATCGATTTTTTTCAAATTTAGTTGAAAAAAATGGCCGCCAGTAGCAATCTTGGATTTGGATATAAATTGAATTTTCAACAATTCCATTAGCGCACACCCTACAGGTTGCATCTCTCACCTGATCTTTTTTGAATTTCATATATAGCTTTGGTGTGATGTCTAGATGGGAGCTATCAAATTTTTCAGAATTTTGTTCAAAAATATGGCTGCCAGCAGCCAACTTGGATTGGCATTTGAATTGTCAACAATTTCATTAACACACCCTGCAGGTCACATCTCTCACCCAATCTTTTTCAAATTTCATATGTAGTTTTGGTGCAATGTCTAGATGGGAGCTATCAAATGTTTCTGAATTTTGTTGAAAAACAAGGCCAGCAGTGGCCATCTTGGATTTGGCTTATAAATTGTCAACAATTCCATTTGCAGACCCTACAGGCCACATCTCTCATCCGATCTTTTTCAAATTTTATATGTGACTTTGGTATGATGTCCAGATCAGACCTGTTAACCTCTGAAGGTGACTGTCAGTGAGATTTTGATGAGCTCTTAGTGAGATTTGGACGCTTGTCAGTGAGATTTTTGTGCGCCGTCAATACATCAACAAAAGTAACTAATCCTGTTGGTTCAAAATGAAGACAAAATACTCTGGTGGACATGATTGTTCTGAATCTGTTTATATATAAGTAAGGGGAGGTAACTTAATTCTTGTGATATCTCACAACAGATTTTTTTTCTGTTTTCAACAAACTTTCAATTATATTTTTTTTTACACAAAACGGATAAATTTGGTATGAACCATAACAATAGTATATATAAAAGGTCAGCTGAAGTTAATTATACTTGAGAGATTATGTTTTTACTTAATTTATATTTTGAGTTTATATAATTTTGATTTCACGTAACCGCGACAGTATGAGAATATATTTGGCATACAATGCATTTGAAAAAAAATGTGATGCCTGCTGAAAACCTAGAACCACTGCATGCTTGGGGAGAGGTAGTACCTTTGTGAGAGGACCCAACCTCCCACACTGGTCCTCACCCGAGGTTTCAACCGAGATATGTCAACGAAGCCATCATGCCACAACCAGAGACACCTGCCGAGTACCTGAACCTTTTCCCCCTTCAACACGCCTAGACATGTGAAAACTACCCATATACAGTCACTGAGGGTCGAAAGGGGCTTGCTTCCCAAAACCGTCCCTGCGCGCCTTCGGTGTGCAAAACCATTCCGTCCGTCTTGTGATGTGATGGATTTCAGGACAGCTATTTTGAAAAGTGTCACATCAGGAGGAAATAGGATGTGACCATGAGAGTGTGAGTTGGTGCCTCAAATTGGGAGACTCACGGTGAAACCGGGAGAGTTAACAGGTCTGGTCCAGATGGGAGTTATCAAATTGTTCTGCATTCCGTTGAAAAAGATAGCCGCCATGGGCCATCTTGAATTTGACATTTAAATTGTCAACAATTCCATTAGTACACCCAACAAGCCCCATCTCTCACCCAATGTTTTTGGATTTTATTTGTAGCTTTGGTGTGATGTCTTTTCTGTAGAAACTTGAGTGAGTGACATGGTGATACTGGATCTTTCTCTTTAATTCACTCCCTTCTTGTACAAGTTGAGCTGCAGTGTCATTGACACTTTCATTTCGAATTATTTTTATTACATTTTAGAATAGTTATATCCGAGTTATTGTTGATTCTCCGATTTCTTTCTGTTATCATTATTGTTATTACACACTGTAACACTACACTTGCCTAGAAACCACTTACTAGACACTTTGAATGTAACTTACATTTTAACCCAAAGAATACATGCTCGGGCACCTGTTTTGTTGCAGTAAAAAGTGATAAAGTCAGAAATAGGCATTCAAGGGTTAAACCTTAAGGACTGGGCAGTGTTTCAGAAATTCCAATGGACTGCAACCAATGACTTTGGGGTGATATCTAGTGAACTCTTGGTATGGTCATGTGAGATTTGATAATTGTGTTGGGTACTTCCTTTATGATTGGGCAGTGTAGAACATGTTCTCAGGCACCAAATATATATCAGAGTTGCCATTAGACTTTCAGTGTTAATTAGCATTGGAACTACGGGAATAAAAACATAATTGGTCTTTTGTAAAAGACAAGTTCTGGTTCACTAGTTAAACAGGGCTTGGTGAGCAAGTCTGTTTGTTTAATTCTTTTCACACAATAGCCAGAGATGCTCAATGTGATCCCGAACTGCAACAAATTGATGAATTAACTTTAAAATGCGAATCACAAATAACTAAAATTTTGTATTTACTTGTAATATTGATTTGTTGACTGCAATTCATGTTAAATAATTATGAGAACTGCTTTCCCTCAAGTTGTGTCATGCTGTAAGACAAGGGTTAACTACTTGCATTCTGCTGGCAGATATTCCTGCCCAGGTAAGGATTTCTCTTGTCATTGAAATAAGTACAGTTTGGACACATTTAATAATATTTTCCCCCTGTAAATTGAATGGATTTTTTCACCAATTATTACATGTATTATTATTATTTAGATTAATTTTTCATCACATCTAGTCATGGCTGCTTTGTAGCAGCCATGACTAGATTTGATTAAAAATATCTTGGAAAATCCTCAGAGGGTCAAGAGTTAAAACCATGAGAAAAGGCACACAATATTGTATATCTAATTTTATAAACAAGATAATGTTAACATGTTCAACATAATATGATAATATACCAGGAACACATAACCTGACCTCACAATAAAATAGTGACTTCCTGTACATGGCAGTTTATGTTTTTATTGGTAACATTTATTAAAGACAAATTTAATATATAATAAATGTAAAATATATGATAAAAAATACAATTTTGTTAAGAAGATAAGTGTATACTTATTGATCAGCTATGTTCGACATTATAGAGGGATAAGATACAGTGAACTAATAAATAAGAATTTGATGGAAGCTGATCACATTATCTTTGATAGTGAAGTGAAAAAAAAAAATCAATACTCGATCTGAAGATCTGCAGTGTTCATTTCAAATGTGATATATTGACATTTTATAGTGAAATCGACTGTGCATTTTTGTCATCTTCCTCAATTACTGTTGTTTTTAATATGACATAAGAGATTAGTTGTATTATGCGGCTGTTGTGAATATATAATGAAGGCTTGTTTTGGGAATACTTCTAATCTTATTGATTGGTCACAGAAGAATGACGCATTGTTTACATTCACACTACTAACTATGGGATTTCTGCTGTGCACAGAAAATGATTTTAGTTAGCATGGTAAGATTTCCATTATGACAACATGTCGTGGAAATGTAACTTTTTAAATAATTAATTTTAATGATACTGATGAAAATTTTGCTTGGCTCATTATTTGTCTTTCCTCAGTCCCCAATTCACCACCACAAGAACTGTGTTGAATCATTTAATTATTTTTGGCACATGGTTAAATATATTCCGAAGGCAGAAAAAGTTTATCAATTCTCCTTGACCTAAATCATCTCTCAGTTTTTTCCAGATTTGTAAGGTTTGGGTTTTTCCTGGAAATCTTTTTTGGTTGAGAGTGCTTAACAGTAACTAATGATTTTATAGAAGCCTATATCTAAATTTTATTGAGAAGTCCTGAAAGCCGATGTTTGGCTTTACTGCATAACAAATTGATTCAGTATTTACTTGAATAGAATGCAAGTCTCCATTGAAAAAAAAAATTCTTACAGTTTGTTGGAGAGTGCTAACAGGCACTTCTCTATAAACTGTAAGAAAAAGGGTTTTATGAATAGAATATATGTGATACTTCATAAAAATAGAAAGCGCGGAATTTCATTGTCACATGTTCGTCATTCAATAATTATCTAGATTAAAGGACTCATTCATTTCCTCTGTTGGTTTGACATTCAGTATTTCTTATCAACCTACCTTACAATTGTTTACTACAGGCTTGCACTACAGTGGAAGACCCTAACTTGGATAAAATACTCTCTATTTTAATCTTTCCCAAGAGATGTGGGAAAGAAAAGTGGTGTAAAAAACACCACGAAAAAATAAGCCAAAACTGGGCCGAGCGCCATCGGCGCACACCCAGTATGGGACGCTCTTTCCTTAGTACAATTCCACGACTTCCGTTAACCAATGCACAGTGCAGTCATCAATTAATCATTCTTTTTTTGTCCGAGACACGTGGAGGATGTGTCTCCATTTTGCATTACGAAACAGTGATAATTCAACTCGTCGATAATGGTTTTACTGTGACTAGAATTATGGATCTGAAGCTCATATAATAACAGGACTGTGTTTTATATATTCTCCTTAATATTTTCAACCACATTCTCATTGAATTTTATTTATATATTCCGATTTCGCGAATGTTTTTCGACATCATGTCAATGCGGTTTGGACCTAAAATTTTTCGGTTGATAAATTTTATTATTATTATTGGAGTTAGGTGTCAATGAGGGACTGTATGGACAGGATTTCTTCACTCTGTTGAGGGCTGAATTTCTGTTTTTTAGGTCCATGTCGGCTGTCTGAATTCTGTCATGTACCCACCGGTTATTTTTTCTGCCACCTTCTCTCGTAGTTGGGGGTGTTCTTCTACTTTCTGTATCTGTTGAGTTCACCTTTTTCTTCTGCTGCTCTCACCTCTGTTATTTCCAGTTTGGTTCCTTTAGGGCAATTCCCTTTGCCCTCACTTTTGGTGCGTTCTCGTGTCTGTTCCTCCCATACCCACAGGGGGGGACACTGTCGTTTTGGGGCCTCCTGACACAACCACATCTGGTGAGAGTTATACCCCCTACATGGGGGATGTTCAGCTCCTCCCACACCTGGGGGGGGGGGGGGGGGGGGGGGGTGAACGCTGTCGTTTCGGGGCCTCCCATTGGACTTCCCCACGTCCGATCGTGTTCTGACGGTAATTGCCAGCGATCTTGGATGGGGTGTGACGTTGGATCCACTAGGTCTTTTCCTTCACGGATCATGGGACCAGGATCTAGCAGATCTTCATGTCAACCAGAAGGAGCTTCTTGCTCTTCTGTGTTTCCAGCAGTGGATCCTCCGCTTTTCGAATTGTCAGGTCCTTCTGTGGTCTGACAATTCTACGGTGGTTGTTTACATTCGGAACCAGGGCGACACGCACTATGTTCCCATGTATGCATTGGTTCAGGATCTTCTACTGCTCGCTCCGGATGTCAATGCCAGAGTGATGGTTTGTCACTTTCCCGGTCGTCTGACCTTCCTATCCGACTCCCTGTCCCGACGGGGCAGGTTTTTTTCCATCGGGTGGATGCTCCCCATGGCGCTGTTCCAGTCTTTTTGCGATTTCTGGTGTTGTTCCTAGATTGATATCTTTGTGACTCATTGGAACCATCAGGTGGACACTTTCGTGTCCCGTGTCCAGATGCTCTGGCTTTCGCCATGGATGCTTTATCCTTCCTTTGGAACGGTAGTGTTTTTTTCGAGACGAGCAGTGGAGTTGCTCTTCTTCTTCAAGGAGGCACTCACGCCACTGGTTTTGCCTCTGTGGCTAAGTAGAAGGTTCTTCTGTCGATGGTGTGCGATCACTCTGTTGCTTCTATCACTCCTTCGATCACACCGATTGCAGAGTTTCTGGTATATGTTTGTTTCTGGGGGTCTTCAGCAATGGGTACAAGTCCATGCTTCGGAGACTTTTTTCATATGTGGGACAGCATCGTATTGGCACTCATCCTTGCCTCTCCAAGCATGTTTGGCACTTTTCCTTGAAAAGGCCTAGGACTTTGCAGTTTACTCCAAGATGGACACTTTCTTGAACGCTGCTCTGCTTGGGGGGGGGGGGGGAGGGGGGGGGCATTCGCACCTTTATCCCGGGTGGATATGTGTTTTCTCACGTGCCAGATCTCTCCTGAATCCATTTCTCGATGGATTTGTCTTGCTATTCGTGCAGCTTCTCCTCGTCTAGCTACTGGCGATTGTATTACCAATCGTTTTTTTCTGCCATGAAGTGCATGCATTGTCTTCTTCTCAGGGCTTATACTAACTCCGTCATGTTGTCAGATGTTATGCTGGCAGCCTACTCGAGAAATGCTACCTTCTCCACTTAACTGCGACAGCTGGAGGAGCAGACAGAGGACCTTTGTTCTACGGGCTCTCTTTCTTCTGCTCAGGCTGTTGTCTATCCCAGCCTTTCAGCTTCTTACAGGGTCAGTTCCAGCTCCGTCCTGTTACTGCCCTTTCTGTCTGTGCGTCGCACATCACCATACGCCTCATCTTTCATTGTCTTTTACTAATGTTTGTGATGCTATGGTTTGATAGGACTAGTGATCTCTTCCTCTGTCCACAGTTCCAGTGTAGTTGAGTTATGTGTGGATTGGTTATGTGATTCCCTCCATCCTATTGTCTATTCAGCCTGTAGTGAACAATTGTTTAGGTAGGTTGATATATAAATTTTATAGTAAAATTTATTTCTTATTATACCTACCGCAATTGTTTACATGGAGGCCCTCCCATCTTCTTCTTATGATCACATAACTCCTATGTTGGCAGACTCAAAAGAATGATTAATTGATGACTGCACTGCACATTGGTTAACGGAAGTCGTGGAATTGTACTAAGGGAAGAGTGTCCCATACTGGGTGTGCGCCGATGGCGGCCGACCCAGTTTTGGCTTATTTTTTTGTAGTGTTTTTTACACCACTTTTCTTTTCCACATCTCTTGGGAAAGATTAAAATAGAGATTATTTTATCCGAGTTAGGGTCTTCCACTGTAGTGCAAGCCTGTAGTAAACAAATGCGGTAGGTATAATAAGAAAGGAAATTTACTATAAAATTTATATTTCAGTTTTTTATTAAATACTGTTTAATAACACATTTCTTTGATTTGATTGGTCACTTTTGAAATACAACACCCATAATTGGATATAATTATTTTAACTTGATGCTTTGTTGTCAAATTTGTTTACCCATAAAGAGAACTATTTCAAAACAATAACAATTCCACCAGAGATAAAAATAAGCAGTATCGCATCACATTTAGCAATGCAAAACCAGTAAGAGTGACACAAATGTTTAACTCCTGTCGCAAAATGCGATACATCTTCCGAGGGGGCCATGGTGCATCAATAATCCGCCTTGTGTCGCTGACCATGTACCATATTTCATCTAAATGTTCTGATGCCAGAAAGTAATCAAGTTTTCCGTTGTCTGAAAATTTAGAAAATAGCCAACATACATGCAGACAGCAGATGTGGGTGGAAATTTTGAAAAAATATTTTGTACCGGTTAGTAAATTTAATGTACACAAGCTACCTCAGAAATGGGAAAGATAAAATGGCTGTTCAAAATGGCGACTTTAATCATCAGCGTCATCACTGGAAATATAAATTTGAACATACTCGTTGTTTGCGGTTTTCTTATTTATTTTCCCAATAAATCTCTGAGAAGAAATCACTTTTGATCTACCGGTACATGAAAAGTTATGACGTTTCCATGTATTATGTTAACTCTCTGCACTCTGATGTCAAAATGGCAAAGTTTTAAGCAACAAATATTTCCTATGATGCAGGTTGATATTTAACCAAATATACCTTGATTGACAGAGCTCAGTGAGCTCTTTCAAACAAGATATAATTGATTATATTCTTAGCTAAACAAGAGAAAAACAAGAGTGATTGGAAAAAATTTTGTTGCACTACCAGAGTGCTAGGAGTTAAACAGTAATCAAGCCATGCGCTTGTGTTGTTAAATGCTGAGCTGGCTGCAGTGTTTTCAAAATTGAACAATGTAGCCATTCAAAGGCAATGAAGCTTTTTTTTATGTCAGCCCTTCTCTGCCCCACCCCCACAGTGCTGCTCACCTTAACTATCTTTTTATTGTTTGATTACTACTAGTATAATCTGCCCACTCAACTGATGCCCAAATCCAATACAATAGCAAAGGTGTGAATCATCCAGTGTACGAGTCGCCCCACCCTCCCCCGGTGTGGAAAACAGTTGCTATTATTTTGAAAGGCAAATTATTGGCGTAGAAGTTTGTTTTATTCAGCCTCCTCCATCACCAGATATAGAAAGCAATTGTAATTATTTATAAAGACGAATACGCTTTCTTTTATTCCCTTCACCCCCAACATGCAAATCATGTACTGAACAGAATTTAAAAAATGACGACTATTTGCTCCACAGTTCCTCCTGTATTTCCTGTTTTCGTTTTTTGAAGCCCACCCTCCCCACATACAATGCAGATGTCGGAGAAAAATATTATCAACTACTGGTACACTTTGATAGTGTTCGTGTCCTTGTGTTAATTTTTCTGAAACCCTTCAACAGCACTTGGTGACCCCATTGTCATTTGTTCTATTTTTAATGTTGGGAATTTTGTTGCTGATCAGTGCACTGAAAGCAATAATTTCCCTGTTCTGTTGATGGTGCTTGGTCTATACTGCATTATATGGATTTATTTATGGGACTCTTTAATTATTGTCATTATTTAAGGTCAGTACAACATAACATTTGTGGTTTTCTCTTTCCATATCCTGAAGAAGTTGAAAGCACACTTTTTTAAAACAAAAATTTGATTGGTCAGTTCTTCAAACATGTCAGTTTGATAAGGAAAACAATACTTACCTATCAATAAATAAAGAACAAGTTTCAAATAATGTTGTTTTATTAATTCTATTTCCATTATACAATATATTGTGCATACAATACATGTTTGTAACATACAACAAAATAAGAAAGGTGAAATATTCATTGTCTTGGTTGATTTACCTGCTGTCATTCATCCTTGGTCACTGGTGTTCAAAAATGCTATTCAATTTTCAGATAATGTATAGCATTTCACTATGTAAATAAACAAATTTATTTTGATCCCTTAATTCCACTGTGTCAGAATATATTCCAAATTTCAAACTGAAAAATGTCAAAAAGGACAATCTCAGTTTTATACGGAGTTAGTAAAATTGAAACATGGAATTATTTTGTTCAACACATGTGAAAAAAAATCATGTCATTGTGAAATATCTCAGAGTCGATTGCCACAGGCCCAAAGCTGAGATCTCTGAATTCTTTCCCACATAAAACTCAAGTCTCCTGGATTACTATAGCATTATGTCATCACATATTGCACGCCTGATCTCTTTTTGAAGCACAGAGTTTAATTAATCATAAGATTTCATGGATGGCTGACCGTCCACTATAAAAGCCACTGAACCCATGTACTGTCCATTCTTTAAAGCCAGTTCAGTTGTAAATAATTTGTTGGGAGGGACACTGCCCCAAGCAGAAAGGGGTGGGAGGGGCAGTAATCCCTCCAACATTTCGTTTTATGTAGGAAAGAATCCATCTCATCCCTCGTATACATGCTTGTATGGGAGGGGTTTTTCCAACATAGTGGGGAGAGAGCTAAAAATTTTCTGCAGTGTTCCAGATCATTGATCGTTGTGGGAACTTAAACCTAATTCAGTATACTTTTATCCTGCCAAGAAAACAAATTATGACGAACATTGAAATGACATTGTCATTTCTGCTGCTCTGAAAATTCTGTGAGTGATCGGATAACAAGATCAAGATTGACAAGAGCTACATCATACATGACATTTTTGAAAAACTTAGTACATTCTTGCCTTCATGTCAATTTATTAAATTGGAACATTTCATAAATATCAATTTCATATTCTCTATTAGGTATACTCCCTGTGAGGACCCTGGAAAGCAGAGCTATTCTTGATCATTGTTGTAAGCAACTTCTATTTAGCTCAACTTGACAACTTCAGGTATGAGCTATTCGGATGGATTGTCCATATGTTTGTCCATCCATGATTTCTTTAGCACCCCCTACAGACCATAGCTCTCACCCAATCAGTTCCAAATTTCATATGTGGCTTTGGGGCAATGTCTAGATGGGAGCTATCAATTTTTTTCAAATTTCTTTAAAAAACATGGACACCAGTGGCCATCTTGGATTTGGATTTAAATTGTCCAGCAATTCCTTTAGCACACTCTACAGGTCGCAGCTCTCACCCAATCTGTTCCAAATTTCATATGTAGCATTGGAGTAATGTCTAGATGGTAGCTATCGATTTCTTCTGAATTCCGTTGAAAAACATGGCCGCCAGCAGTCATCTTAGGTGTGGCATATAAATTGTCAACAATTCCATTAGAACACCCTACAGGCCGCATTACTCACTCAATCTTTTTCAAATTTTATATGTAGCTTTGGGTTGATGTCAAAATGGGAGCTATTGAATTTTTCTGAATTTTGTTGAAAAACATGGCTGCCAGCAGCCATTTTAGATTTGCATGTAAATTGTCCAACAATTCCTTTAGCACACCCTGCAGGCCGTGGCTCTCACCCGATCAATCCCAAATTTCAGATGTGGCTTTGGAGCAATGTCTAGATGGGCGCTAACAAATTTTACTGAATCTTGTTAAAAAACATGATTGCCAGTAGCCATCTTAAATTTGGCATATCAATTGTCAACAAGTCCATTAGCACACCCTCACCCTACAAGCTGCATCTCTCGCCCAATCTTTTTTCAAATTTCATATGTCACTTTGGTGTGATGCCTAGAGGGGAGCTATTGAATATTTCTGATTTTGTTGAAAAACATGGCTGCCAGCAGCCATCTTGGATTTGGATATAAATTGTCAGCAATTCCATTAGTACACCCTACAGGTCGAATCTCTCACTTGATCTTTTATGAATTTCATATATAGCTCTGGTATGATGTCTAGATGGGAGCTATCAAATTTTTCTGAATTTTGTACAAAAATTTGGCTGCCAGCAGCCATCTTGGATTGTTATGGCATTACTGGATCTTTCTATTCAGTTCAGTCCCTTCTTGGGCAAGTTGCTTGACACTTTCATTTTCTATTATAATGACCTGGTATCCAATGACTAAATAACTTGTCTTCATACTCATGTTTCAGACATGGTATAGTCCAAGATGAGAAAATTACCTTGATCACGAATAAACAAACAAAACAATCTTAATTGTTTATGTATTAAATCAGGTTGATTGTCCACGTGCGAATCTCATGAAGTATGGCACTGGTCTGATAACGATAGAAACCAATAATTTCGTCCATTGAGTGGAACTAGGTGCCATTCACAATGCTTTAGCATTATGGATGTTGACTTGTTCCATTCAAGAGACAGACTGTTTTACTGGTTTAATAGGACCCTTAATCTATGTTTGGGATGTAAGTTCTCTTAGTAGGAACCATAATTAAAAGTATTTGCTAAACTTTACTTTATGATGTGGTAACCATATGACTATAGATGCTGAAAGTGACCTCAACCCCAGTAAACATAACAAGTTTCAATGATCATGTTCAGAATCATCAATTGCTTGCAGAGTTCTTTTCATCTCCATGGGGACAGTTGGAGTAGGGGTTTCTTGTTGGGGTTGACAAATTATGCTTGAAATTTAGATACAGTGGCACCCACTTAAATGGATATCTCATAATTAAATAAGCTTGTTAATTGATTATTATTTCCAAACACAAGACCATTTACCATACCTTCAGTACAAATCGTACCGTTATTTGCATTTAGCTTGCAGACTAAACTACTTTGAATAAAAACTCATGTAATATGTTTTGAAATTACTGTGACACATCATCGATTTTCATCATGCTTATATACCTATTTGGCATCAGTACAGTCAGTACAGGCATTTAATCTATTATATCTTGTTTAACAGTGCTCCATGATATAATAGACTAAATACACAGTTTATCTCTAGAATCCATCTCAGGAACCCTGGCAGGTGAATCGGTGCTTGTTTACTGTGGTAAACAAGTTCTGTTTTACTGGTAAACAAGGACCCAGTCACCAATGCTTGTTTTGGACCTGTCACCAATGCTTGTTTTGGAAGTCCACTGAAGTGGGCAACATGGGTATAAATGATTGACTAAACTTGACTTCCTGTCCAAGTTGTGGTCACGATTAGCCATTGTGCAGAAGTATGTGACCTCAATCACCAGTCAATAAATAAATAAATCTCCAGAATACAGGAAAGTGACTAAATTCGTTTTAATTGAATACTCCAGTTAATTGAATAATTTCCACTGGCAAAGTGGCTATTCACTTTACAGGGCTCCACTGTATTTCTGCATCATTGTGTCCAGAGGATTGGACATTCTGCTTGTTGTATGGGCTGTCGTTGTTTTGATTTTTGTTATTTGTCTGTCAGGAATCCAAAAAATTAGTGTTATTTCATTGAAGATCCTGAGAAAGGATATGTTGATGACATGATGCAATAATGATAAAATGCTTATCTACTGTTTCAGTGAGAATTTGGTGTATTAAATCTTGTTTGAATACAGCTCAAAGCCAATATTGCTTGTTTGACTGTGACTCTTTGAGAAATATCCAATTGGAAGGTGGCTTGATTGACCATCAAGTGGGAAGCAGTTGACTTGAACAGATTATTTTTGGATGTGAGGGGTTTTACCTATAGCATCAATATACAGGATATTCCTTGTTTTGTGATAACAATTTGTTTTTCCTCCTGAGGGATTATAATATAAAATGAGAAAAGACACAAATAGGTCAGTTCAGTTGTCATTTATTCATTGAAATCGGAGCACTGCATGGTATTGATTTTTTGGCTTGTGTAATAAAACAGGCAAAAACATTACTTCTAGATCACTGAACCAAGTTTAAGGCTGTGCAGTTCTGCAAGCCCAGGAAGTCTAGAATTGCTTGTCTACCACATTATACCGGTACTTGTTCTATCCTATCATAACTCTACCTCAACTCTATTCACAGCAGTGCTGAGAATTCATGCATGCAATTCTATCAAATGATTCTCGCAAGCAAACAAATGAGAATCATCTTCGATTCTCACAACATGTTCATTTGATTCTTGTCATAGTTTTTAAAAGTGTCCTCCACCCTTTAACCAATGTGCATGATAACAAAATTTGTTGTTTTAATTTTCTTTTTTTTCCATTTTTCCAACAAATTTCAACAAAATCATGTGACCTCTCATTGGAACGAGCTCAAGGACAATATGTTTTTTTAATGTTTTTTAAAAAAATATTTTTTCAGTTGCTCTTATTTGTAAATTGCATGGTGTGGCTGATTTGTTATGTAAAAGCTTAAAGGTCTGGAGAATTCTACTTATTTTTTGAGCTCTCATAATGAAGTAACACTTTGACATAGCAGTGGTGTCAAGTTAAGTCTTGGGTGCCTATACAGGCAGCCATGACTTCACTAGAAACCACTGCCAAGGTATTGTAACTTCCATCAGCAAGACCACCAAAAGCCTGCATGTTGGAACATGTTCTGCATACATGTAAGACAAGAAAATAGAACTTGAAACTAGTCTCTTAAGGGTTAAACTCTAGTATGTATTATATATAAATATGAGGCTTGTTGTTTATGAATGAATATTAACTGGTTGCTTTGACAAGGGTACAACAGTGCTCTCAAAGTATGAATTATTACCGAACATGAAAATGATTCTGACAGCATGAGTTGCGAGAATTGAAATTGATTCTTGCAAATCAGGTCAAATTTTAAGGTCTGCACAGATGTTCTGTGAATAAATATGTTGTTTTGAAAACACATAAGACAGAATAAGAATTAATCCTTTTAGCACAATGAAGAAACATTTAGCCTTTGATGATGGTATAATAAATTTCAAATGATAGATGTATCTGTAACACCCTGGAACCCTTTCAATAGAATAGCAACTTTGCCACTGAAAAATATTCATTCAACAAGAATATTCAATTAACCCAAATTTGTTCATGTTGCTACATTCTGGTGATAAATTGATTATTCTCTTATGTCATATTATGCCCCAACCTCTGGAAGAGATTACAGTGGGCAAATACGAATCCATTGATTCGTACTTCTGTATGTTTGTATAAACATTTTGTATTATAACTCAAATATCGCTTGTCAGATTTTAATGTCTCTTGGTGTGGCTAGAGACCAGTATGGGGGAAAAGATATCTACTAATTGCAGGGTTGTCTAAGCATACTTGTCAGAGTTATGGCCCTTGTTAGACTTTGAAAATTGTCTGTCAGATATTTTGCATTGTAACTGAAGCATCGGTTGTCAGATTTTGATGTTCTTTAGTATGGTTAACCATTGCCCCCGTGGGGGCATGGTGGCATTGTGTACTAAGACGTACTCCACGTCGATGGTGCACTTGTCTTCAACTAATGCTAACCCCGCTTGTGTGGAGTTGGTATGTTGGGGAGCTGACAGTTGCTCGGTGGTTCTCTCTCTTCCTCCACCTGTAAAACTGTCGTGGTCATGATTAGCCATTGTGCAGAAATATGTGACCTTAAACACCAATAAATAAATAAATAAATATTTAGTATGGTGAGAGATCTGTATGGGAGAAAGGACTTCTGCATATTGTGGTTTTTGTCTCTGAATACTTTAAGAGTTATGGCCCTTGTTAGACTTTAAAAACTGTCACTATGAACATTTTGCATTATGACTCCAGCATCTGTTGTCAGATTTTAATGTCCTTTGGTAGGGTGGTAGACCAGTATTGGGAAAAGGGTATTGGTAGGGTGGTAGACCAGTATTGGGAATAGGGTATATGTGCATATTGCAGGTTTGTTCAGGCATACTTTCCAAAGTCATGGTCCATCGACCTAAAAATACTGACCCAGTGGATTTTTAATTTTTTTTTTATCCATAGGTATGATTTTTATTGAATGGCAGCAAAAAGTTGAATTGTTTTTAAATTGCCCATGTTGAATGAGTAAACAGGGGGTGGTGAGAATTATTTCTGTGGTAGCATCTGAATACCAGAAAAATGAGTTGATGTGAACAACAGAGTTCTAAATACAACTTTGGTCTGTTACCTCAGGTTCCCTTGGGCATCTTGTTAAGATTTTTCAGTCAAAATAGACCCAAAATAGGCTGAAATTTTGGAAAAATACCCCGTTTTCCATCCAATAATATTTGAACTATTCAGAATCAGTTGAATTTTGAAAACAATATCTAGGTCTAGTTTGATATAGTGGAAGTTTTTACTTTTTTTCAGCCTGTAGACATGAATATTTTGAAAAGTTTTTGTTTCTGTGGTATAACTTTTGAAAAATTGCTCAGAACAAATTGGGTTGACATGCTTTATTAAGTGAACAATATCTGGATCATTTTTCATTAGATGTTAGAATGGATGTTGCAGGAGGTCTTTTAAAATGGCTGCATACCAAATGTGAGACTTGATGTTTGGGGGCATTCAGTAAGGGGTGCTTAGTGCTTAAAGACAGGTTTAGTTTATATAGCTGAGTTCCGTTCCAACTTTCATCACCGTGCTTGAAAAATATCTTTCAAATAGTTGTGCTTCTGAAGTTGGAGGTCTTTTTATGTTAAATATGTAAATTAAAATAAAAGAATTGAAAAAAAACTTTTTGATTATTTTTTCAGGATCTACAGAATGAAATGAAAGATTTGAAAGAAGACATGGATAAAATTGGAGATACTGCAGTGGATATTATGAGTAAAACAGACAAATTTACAAAAATGGTAGAACCAGAATTAAACCATCTCAACCAAAGATGGTCTGAAGTCACCAATAAACTAAAGGCATGTCTTAGTTTTCACTCTTTCAGCAACATGTGGGCCATATTAACTCTACCTAACACAAATAGAGGACGACACTTGCAAGAACAAATTTTTTAAACAACTAAATATTTTTATTTTTGCTTAAAAAAACATAGTTTATGACCTCGCAGTGGAATGAACTCATCCCAATGATTGGTCATAAGCTATGTTTTTGTGATTAAAATTGTAAAAATATAATGGAATTTGAAAGGAAATTTTTGTGATAAGCACAAATCGTTTATGGTCGTAACATTAGGTAAAGTATTAACTTGATTAAAATTATTCCAGAAATTCAAGTCAAGAGTTCTGGAAGGAGATAAGTTGAACAGTTTGTTTTCATGATTTAGTGAGTTTAGGCCTAAAAAAGTTAAAAATCTGTTTCTCAGGCCCTCCTGCATGGTCCTTTTAGCTGCAGCATGCTCTCTTTTTAAAACCAATGCAAACTTAACAAAATAATAATTAAATGATTTATGTCTGATATTTTACCCAAGATAATATAATTGATAAATTTGTCCGTTCAGTGCAACAAGGCTTTGCAATGTTTCAGCATTGCAAAGCCTTCTTGCACTCAAGTGAGGAAATACTCCACCACCCATGCTATTCTATAGGCCTAAAACATAAAACAAATCAAGAACATAAACGTTTGATGGCAAAGAAATAATTACAAAAATAGAAAATAAAATAAGAAGCTGCCCGCCCACATGCAGTTTTACAAAAAATGTTCTGAGAAACATCAGATCTACTTTGTGTGGCCTAAGTGGTGATTTTTATTTTTATTTTTTTGTTAGCTCACCTAATTTAAAAGTCAGGTGAGCTATTGCCATCACTTGCCATTCGTCGTCAGTCATCCATTGTCCACTGTCCGTTAACATTGCTTATCAGTCGTCTTCTGAACCACTGGACCAAACAGTGCCCGAAAAACTTTAAGTTCTTCCAAAGTCTTCTCATAAACCACAAGTCACAATGCTTTGAATTTTCACTCAGTTGTGTCATGGGGGTACCATTAAGGGTTAATGGAAAAATGCTGAGTCAGCACATTTCAAAAATTAAATACAATTCTTTCTCCTGAATTATCAATAGAAATCTTTCGATATGTGGTATACAACATTCCAAGGGAGATCCAATTCAAGTTTATGCAAATGAAGTCCCTAAGTTCTAATTTGGGCTCCGAATGGGAGTCTGAATTTCAACTTTGTGAAATATGAGGAAAATTTGTTATAAATATTTGCCTTCAGATTCATCAGTCAGAATCTTTTGATATTTGAGAGGGGGGGGGGGGGGGGGGGGGGGGGGGGGGAAGGAACCTAATTCAAGTTTCTTCAAATTAGTGCCTAGATTCATATTTGGGTTCCCTATGGGAGCACAAATTCCATTTGGGTAAAATATGAGAAATATTTATTATAAAAATATTATTTGGATCCACCGGTCAAACTCTTATCATATATGGTATACAGCAACCTTAGGGGCTCAGATTTAAGTTGTTTGTTAAATCAAGTCCTTGGGTTCATATTTAAAATCATGTAAACATTTTTGACCTCCCATGCAATCTACGCATTTTAGGGCATTTGTGCACTACCAGTACTGTTCAGTTTGAAAGCCACCAAATTTTCACAATAGGCCTACATTGTGTAATTTGACACACAATTGGGGTAGTCATTACTATGCCACACGGACTGAGTTAGAGCTAACTCGAAAAGTAAGTTCTTTGGTTTTGATGATGACAAGTAGAATATCAAGCAATTAACTTTTTTGCTACTACAATATGTTAATGGTTAAATCCAACTGTGTAATCTAGAGCATGAAAGGAAAGTCCATTATGAAAATAAAGAGGTTAGAAGTATTAATTTTCATATCCCCTGCCTGATTTGAAATTTTATATTGCTCTCCTCTTTACCTTAAAAAAACCCCATCTTGCATGTTTATACTGAAGCGTGACGGCACTAGTAAGGAAAAATTAAGTATATAAACATAGTGGTTAGCAGTGTTTTTCTGCCAGGGAAAAATAAATGAGGCCATAATGTGGTGACCAAGAGTAATCGCTGCCATGGGCTGACCTCGGTTCTGCCTGTAGTAGAAAAATTTTGAATTCCAGGTGGCTCCAAACCCCCATTTCCTTGCATCTGAGGAATATTTTTAGTTTTTTTTACAGCGATATATATTTTAGTGTTGATATTCTGAGAGCCGGTAACTACGGGTGAATAAGGAACGATGAGGAAAAATTCAGGTGAAAAATCATTCGTACAGATTACAGTACTTACAGACAATACTGGTCCATGGCAGGGATAATCCAGTTCAACAACGATTGTGTGTATGGGGGTGGCCAAAAAATATTCCCTGACCTTGGCTGAAGAATGTAACATCACATCACGTCCTAGCATCTGCCAGTGACACTAATTCCTATTCGTGTTGCCACAGCTGATCAGGATTCTGTCTTTAAACCGAGAAATAATTAGATCTGCACACCTTACTTGCTAACATTGTTATCAGTTTTCACACAGCACAATCTTGACAAAAAAAACTGTGTCATCGATAATCCCGCTATGCACTTTTCGGCCCCTTGCTTGTCGAAGATGCTGTCTATCTCTGTTTTGAGATCCTCAGTAAATTTGATCACTACTGCTTATATGAACGATTCAGTTCCAAAATTGTGGGGTCTGCTTTGGGAGGGACATGCACCCTTACTTCTAGCAGATGCTATTTCCATGAAGTTGGCCACTTCATAGAATTGGGGAGTAGGAGAATCATCTTTACATCTCTGCCCAATCTAAGATAGTCGATGATCTGGTCCAGACTTTTTTGTGCTACAGGAATCAATGATGGAATAGCTGTGAAATTCAAGTCTTGTAGTTGAAGCATTTTGTTCAACCGACCAGTTATTAGCAGAACAACACATAGAAGCAGCCACATAAACACAAAAGTTTTGCCAGTCAAATGCAACTTCAGTCCTAAAACTTCAGCATCACTGGTGTCAGAATAAATTGCATCCAGTGCATGTAGAATTTCAGTGTACGTACATATATTCGAACTCAGTAATCGCGATGAGATAACCATCTTGTTGTTAATGGCATGATCAGTCATAGCGGTTTCTTCTCTGAAGCCTCTTGCACAGTCATGAACACGGCAAGTTTTTTTTGCTGATGTATCAAATTGCCACCATAAAGTGAGAAGTGTATTGTCGACAAACTGCAGTTGTTTGTAGATTCTTCATTAGGTGCACAAACGTCAATGCTAAATTATTGCAATGACAGTTGATGTACTTTGAGAACACAGATTCATGCCTAAACATTCTTTGGAGACCCCCCATGTTTGCCAGACCTAGCATTAGTGCCATCGAGAGCGACGAAATAAATGTTTTTCTTGTCAACATTATTTGTCCAGAACAACTCTCTTATTGCCTCAAACATTGTTGTGGCATATGTATTTTTGAGAAGAATTAAGGCTAGCAAGTGTTCAATAATCGCACCCTTTGAATTTTTGCATCTCCCAACTGCAGCAAATTGCTGAATATCAGCATTGTCAGTGGACTCCTCCGCAAGCAAGGATAGTAATAAATTCAGCATCTCTAATCTGACTCCAAGCCTCTTCCTCTAAATATTCGCTCATAAGGAAATCATTTCCTTGTTAGACTGGTGTGACATGTAACTAACACTGCTGAGAAGATGCAAATCAGTATCCATGTCTTCCAACAAATCTGCAATGTCTTTTATTGATGTCGAATGGGCCCAATTTTTCTTCACTTCCAATTCCATACGCTTGAAAATTTTCTTGATTTTCCCCCTGTTTTCCTCATGAATAGTGTTTGATACTGTCTGCATCTGTTGCACTATAGTTCCAGTTGCCACTGTAGCCACTTGGTCTATGCTGATTTGCAAGCACTGGACACGACATGCTGAATTGAGTGTCTTTTGAATTGGCATTTGAGATGGTCTGTTAACTTCAATCCCATATCAACCCATGACAGGCTGCTTTGTTGCAGGTCCATGGAAACAGTTTTTCTATTCATTTACACCATGACCCTACATCTGCATGAGATGTTGAAGCTATTGGCTCATTGCTGCTTGTCTGGTCATCACTTCCAGTTGTGGTTTTGACATTCACATCCGTGCTGCTGCTTTCACCGTGATCTCCAAAAAATGAAGTAATTTTAGATGATGCTCTGGAATAAACAGCTTGAAGTTTTTAGTGTACCTTCGACTCATGACAGTACTGTCGGAATATGGAATGAATATTTAGAGCGAAAGTAAAAATATTCCACCAATCCGTCTCATGATGTCATCACTCAGCTGAAATCCCTGCAAGTGATTGCTTTGACATTTGATGTGAGCGACAGAGTGATTGCTTTGATGTAGCGGACAAGAGTTATTTGAAATTGAATGACTACGTTTATTGACAGTCTGAATAAACCTAGTTGCTCAGTTTCAAACAATTCTTACAATACAGAAACGTGACTGTTTGACGTTGGCTTGGCCGTACTAGGCTTTTATCTTTTAGGTTATCGTTCCAGATTTTAAGGTCAAAATTTGTGAAAAAAAATGTGGCCGGTCACTGGCCACCGTGTCGTAGTAGTGGAAACCCTGTGGTTAGTATAATTCCAGTGGAGCCCACTTAATTGGATATCTCTTAACTGAGCAACCCTGTTAATTAAATATAATTTCCCAACACGAAACCATTTACTATTCCTCCAGTACAAATTTGACCTGTTCATTGAATATAGACTATAGCAAGAACTCCTGTTAATTGAATAAAAAATCTTGTAACCTGTCAGAAAATTACCCTGACTCTCCCCAGTTTATAGACCTATTTGGCCTCAGTACATCCAATACAGGCATTTAATCTATTATGTCTTGTTTGACAGAGCTCATAGAGCTCTGTCAAACAAGATATAATAGAATAAATGCTAAGTTTATCTCTAGAATATAAGAAAGTTACACAATCCCTGTTAATTAGATACTCCGTTAATTGAATAATTTCCATTGGCAAAGTGGCTATTTAATTAACAGGATTCCACTGTATATGATCCTTGTTGGAAACTCATTCTTGTACAACTTTCAGATATTCTAAGCACTGTTGGCTGAAAAAACATGAGGGGACTGAAGCACCTCCAGCCCCTTAGCTTTCCAATCTCTAGACTAATGTTTCTTATATTATACAGGGAAATAATGATGATGTAAAAGAAATAGTGGAAATAACTGAAGTGATGGTTACTGCATCTGAAGTTAAAGCTTCGGAAATGGCAGTCAGTAAAGGTCCAGAAGTAAGAGCACCACGGAAAAGTTCAAGTGATGCTGAAAAGGAAATGGCAGCCAGTAAAGGTCCAGAAGTAAGGGTACTGCGGAAGAGTTCAAGTGATGCTGAAAAGGAAATGGCAGTCAGTAATGGTCCAGAAGTAAGAGCACCACAGAAAAGCTCAAGTGATGTTGAGAAGGATATCACACCTTCAAATATCATGACAGTCAGCAAAGAATTGAATGAACCACTAAGTGTGCTGGAATATAACACATTTCATAATGATTGCAATCAAGCAGTGGATTCTATCAATATGTTTGAAAATCAAGTATTAAGGAAGAAGGATCTTTGTCAGGAAGATGTGGTTGGAAATTTGGAAAATAATGCTCAGGTGATTTTTTCAGAAAATATATTTGTGGTACTTTACGCCTCTACTTAATGAATGACACTACATAATGCTTTTTCAAAAAACTGATTTTTATTTCACAACAAATCCATATGAAGTGAGTCCCAAAAAAATCCTCCCCCCCCCCCCCTCCTCCTACTCCAACACTTTGGAGCAAAGTCTTTTAACTTCTTCCACTGTGATTGAGTCTGGGGTGTTCCCTGCCAATATCCTTTGACATTTGAGCACCTTCTATTAAATTGAACTGATTTTAATGACATCAGACGATAACATTATGATGTACCGTATTTGAGAAAACTATTTTACAGCATGAGTTCTCACCAGATTCTCTCATTTTTCAATGAAATCAACCTTTTTAATAAGTTTTATTTGTTTTTATTTTTTTTAACCACATCTCATATTCAAAAAGTTTTTGTCATCTGGTTGCTTTACAAAGTATGCATTCAAATATTTATGTCATTTTTCACTACTGCCTTCACAATTTTCAACTTCTGATGTGGTGTTACGCACCATTTAATAAATAAATAAATAAATAAATAAATTGAGTCAGGGTATGATGGATCGCAGATTATTAATGTGAACAAGGGCAGTAATCAGTTGTGAGCCTTCATGTTTCGATTTGAAGCCTAATCAAGGTGCAGATTTATCAAGGAAAACTACAAAAGTTTTAAAAACCTATAATGAAAAGAATATCTAGAGTTTTTGAGTGAATACTGAAAATGGTCTCATTTGGGGCCGCAACAAATGTTTATTTTTCAATTGTGGCAAGCACTCACAAAAAATGAACATTTGCTTCAGTCACTCATGAGATAATATTTTTACACTATAACCCAATAGCCCAGACTAGCTGGTGCTCACTCAAAGTTATCAAGGGCCAAACACAAATTTTGAACCCTCCAATCCCCAAAATTTGCTTGCAAAACTGAAAATTAAAAGTCCTATCTGGCCCTCCATACATTTACTCTCCGTGCATGCGCAGCCACCAGGAAGTGACTGGAATTGGCACCAGCATCATTCTTTGTTTGGCCCAAAAGTCATCAACAATGAAATGGCATCTGTGCTTTAAAATCTCCTTTTTATGTGTACCCATACTATGTATGGTACACATAATGCCGGCATCCGGGGTGACCATCCGTCGTTCGTCCATCCTTTGTCCATCCGTCTGTCCGTCCGTCCGTCCGTCCGTCCATCCATCTGTCCGTCCATCCGTCTGTCCATCTGGCATCCCTATCCATTTCTTTGGCATTCGATAACTTGAAAAATATTGCTTGGATTGTCAAGTTACTTTATATTTGTGTTCAGGTTACTGATGTGCCGAGCTGTATAGTTTTTGGTGTAAATCGGATAATTTGATCCTGAGATATTAACCCTTTATCCTTCAAATTGAAAATTCCTCCAATCCCTTTGGCATTCGATAACTTGAAAAATATTGCTTGGATTGTCTAGTTACTTTATATTTGTGTTCAGGTTACTGATTTGCCGAGCTGTATAGTTTTTGGTGTAAATCTGATGATTTGATCCTGAGATATTAACCCTTTATCCTTCAAATTGAAAATTCCTCCAATCCCTTTGGCATTCGATAACTTGAAAAATATTGCTTGGATTGTCAAGTTACTTTATATTTGTGTTAAGGCTACTGATGTACTGAGCTGTATAGTTTTTGGTGTAAATCTGTTATTTTGATCCTGAGATATTAACCCTTTATCCTTCAAATTGAAAATTTCTCCAATCCCTTTGGCATTCGATAACTTTAAAAATATTGCTTGGATTGTCAAGTTACATTATATTTGTGTTCAGGTTACTGATGTGCCGAGCTGTATAGTTTTTGGTGTAAATCTGATAATTTAATCCTGAGATATTAACCCTTTATCCTTCAAATTGAAAATTCTTCCAATCCCTTTGGCATTCGATAACTTGAAAAATATTGCTTGGATTGTCAAGTTACTTTATATTTGTGTTCAGGTTACCGATGTGCCGAGCTGTATAGTTTTTGGTGTAAATCGGATAATTTCATCCTGAGATATTAACCCTTTATCCTTCAAATTGAAAAATTCCTCCAATCCCTTTGGCATTCGATAACATAAAAAATATTGCTTGGATTGTCTAGTTACTTTATATTTGTGTTCAGGTTACTGATGTGCCGAGCTGTATAGTTTTTGGTGTAAATCTGATGATTTGATCCCGAGATATTAACCCTTTATCCTTCAAATTGAAAATTCCTCCAATCCCTTTGGCATTCGATAAATTGAAAAATATTACTTGGATTGTCTAGTTACTTTATATTTGTGTTCAGGTTACTGATGTGGTGAGCTGTATACTTTTTGGTGTAAATCTGTTATTTTGATCCTGAGATATTAACCCTTCATCCTTCAAATTGAAAATTCCTCCAATCCCTTTGGCATTCGATAACTTGAAAAATATTGCTTGGATTGTCAAGTTACTTTATATTTGTGTTCAGGTTACTGATGTGCCGAGCTGTATAGTTTTTGGTGTTAATCTGATAATTTGATCCGGAGATATTAACCCTTTATCCTTCAAATTGAAAATTCCTCCAATCCTTTTGGCATTCGATAACTTGAAAAATATTGCTTGGATTGTCAAGTTACTTTATATTTGTGTTCAGGTTACCGATGTGCCGAGCTGTATAGTTTTTGGTGTAAATCGGATAATTTGATCCTGAGATATTAACCCTTTATCCTTCAAATTGAAAATTCCTCCAATCCCTTTGGCATTCGATAACTTGAAAAATATTGCTTGGATTGTCTAGTTACTTTATATTTGTGTTCAGGTTACTGATGTGCCGAGCTGTATAGTTTTTGGTGTAAATCTGATGATTTGATCCTGGGATATTAACCCTTTATCCTTCAAATTGAAAATTCCTCCAATCCTTTTGGCATTCGATAACTTGAAAAAGATTCCGAGATATTAACCCTTTATCATTTGAATTCGATAACTTGAAAAATATTACTTGGATTGTCAAGTTACTTTATATTTGAGTTCAGGTTACTGATGTGCCGAGCTGTATAGTTTTTGGTGTAAATCTGATGATGTGTGTTCAGGTTACTGATGTGCCGAGCTGTATAGTTTTTGGTGTTAATCTGATAATTTGATCCGGAGATATTAACCCTTTATCCTTCAAATCGAAAATTCCTCCAATCCCTTTGGCATGAGATAACTCAAAAAATATCAATCCGATTGTCATGTTACTTTATATATTTATTCAGGTTACTGATGTGCTGTGCTGTATATTTTTTTATGTAAATCTGATAATTTGATCCGGAGATATTAACCCTTTATCCATCAAATTAGACACTCCTCCAATCCATTTCTATATGTACCCATACCTTGTATGGTGTACATAATGTCGGCTTCTGTGGTGCCCCCCCCCCCCCATCCCCCCCCCCCCCCTTCAAATTGAAAATTCCTCCAATCCCTTTGGCATTTGATAACTTGAAAAATATTGCTTGGATTGTCAAGTTACCTTATAATTGTGTTCAGGTTACTGATGTGCCGAGCTGTATAGTTTTTGGTGTAAATCTGATAATTTGATCCTGAGATATTAACCCTTTATCCTTCAAATTGAAAATTTCCTCCAATCCCTTTAGCATTCGATAACTTGAAAAATATTGCTTGGATTGTCAAGTTACTTTATAATTGTGTTCAGGTTACTGATGTTCTGAGCTGTATAGTTTTTGGTGTTAATCTGATAATTTGATCCGGAGATATTAACCCTTTATCCTTCAAATTGAAAATTCCTCCAATCCCTTTGGCATGAGATAACTAAAAAAATATCAATCCGATTGTCATGTTACTTTATATATTTATTCAGGTTACTGATGTGCTGTGCTGTATATTTTTTTATGTAAACCTGATAATTTGATCCAGAGATATTAACCCTTTATCCATCAAATTAGACACTCCTCCAATCCATTTCTATATGTACCCATACCTTGTATGGTGTACATAATGTCAGCTTCTGTGGTGCCCCCCCCCCCCCCCCCCTCCCTGTCATACAGCTTTCTACTAGTTGCGTGTATGGGTACACATCTGACGATTTCATCGGCCTATTTTTTGAGGATGCCAGACACAAATCATCAATGCAAGAATTGGTGGATCCAAGGCTGTTATTGGATGATGGAAGTGTTCAACTGTGGTTTTTGATGTTCAGGGCTGTAACTTTATAATAATTATAAAATTTTTTCATGTTTTCCAATTTCGGAACAAATGCCTGACATCATCATTTTTAGCTCAACTTTGGCAAAGCCAAATTTGAGCTTATGCCATGGCCAGTCATCTGTCCATCAACAATTCAATAAGGCTCGGGCTAGAGGCCATCTTGGGTACCTTTGTTATGACCCTGGGACGAGAATGAGTGTTTCTGGGTGCAGTCCAAAATTCAAGATGGTTGCCAGTGGCCATTTTGTACCGAAATTAGGTCTAATCAGTTTTTTGTACACAACTTCTATACGGCTCAGGGTAGAGGCCGTATTTATGAACCGATCTTTATGAAACTTCTTGGGTACCTTTGTTATCACTGTGGGATAAGAACAAGTTTTTTGGGGTGTGGTCTGAAATTCAAGATGGCCACCAGCAGCCATTTTGTACCAAAATTAGTGCAATCAGTCTTTTGTACAGAACTTCTGTATGAAAGTTCTGATTTGAATAAATTTTTGTATGAATGTTCAATAACATGGAATACATCACATATAGTACGGGTTTTTTCTCATGCAGAAATTATGCAAATTAGATGAACTTTGATTTATTCAGTGCAACTTATACACTGTAAGTGCACATGTCAATACGGCTCGGGCTAGAGGCTGTATTTATCAACCGATCTTCACGAAACTTCTTGGGTACCTTTGTTATCTCACCATTGGACGAGTGCTTCTGGGTGCGGTCCAAAATTCAAGATGGCTGCCAGTGGCCACTTTGTACCGAAATTAGGTCCAATCAGTTTTTTGTCACAACTTCTATACAGCTCGTATTTATGAACTGATCTTCACAAAACTTCTTGGGTACCTTTGTTTTCACCTTGGGACAGGAACGAGTGTGTTTTGGGGTGCTTTTGTTATCACTGTGCTATGAGAACAAATTTTTGGGGGTTCTGTCAGACCCACTCTGGGACTCAAAGATTTCTTTTTCAGTTTAGCATCTGATTGTCACCCACCTTTACAATACTTTATCTATACATTTGTTACAGGCTACGGTCAGTATTTATGTACAGACCATAACAATACTTTATATGTACCTTTGTTATCAGGTCATTACCTAGATGTTTGTCATTGCTGTGTCACATACTATACATGTACATGTCTTAACAAGTTGAGCTACAGTGTCATTGACAATTTCATTGTTAATGATTATTCCACTGTTTGTTAAGTATTCTTTCCCTATCTTTCCATGAACCCTTCCTGTTAAACTCTTAAGCTTTTTGGCTAATTTTTACTGAAATTTTTTATTAAATTTCTTGGGAGTTTAACATTTATTACAGAATATTATTCTGTTTATTCCCCATGGTTATGTCCTCACCCTAGGGGTGTTAGATAGTTTAGTCTTGCATCTTCTATCTGATGTATCGTTTCTTCTTCGTATGAAGATCTAGCTTTGCATCTGGTAGCCTTAAATTGTTTTATGACTTTGGGCCTTTTTGTGTGCCTGATGTCTTGTTTACATTGACATTGTTTACATTGACAACGTCCTCATATATAGGTAGTTTTTTTATATTCTATTACTGTAGAATTACTGTAGGATACATGGATTATTATTCCGGTAGTGTAGCTCAAAAAATTTGAATTTTGTCCACACTTAGGCTCTATCGGGATGCCTTTGGGCTCTTAATGTTCCCTTTGGGAACTTAGACGTTTTTAAAAAAAAATATATTTTGAATTGATTGCTATTATTCATGTGTCTTAATTATATATATTTTGTTGTGAAGTTTGGAGGTCTGATATCGACTTTTGTCGATGCACTCCTGTGAACTCTTGTCATTCTTGTGTTCACTGGAATGACTAATGTTGGAGACGGGTGTTGCGGTACATTGTTGGCAGTGAGGCTTTGAGGGCAGCCTCTCACCGTGTTATAATTCATTTTGTCAGTTTCTGTTTCAGAGGAACATGAACATGCTGATGATATTCTGACACCCATCCAAGTGTGCTACCATCGTCGCGCTCTGTGGAGCATATAGAGCTAGCTGCAGTGCTCATGATTGCAAGAGTTAGGACCTTTTGTTTAGGGTATTAATCTCTTGCAAGCAGCTAGCTCAACCGTTGAAGCGGTACTCCATCTGTGGGTGCCGTAATGCCGGGAAAGTCCATTGCGGTCTAAGAAGTGGATTGGGTAGAGCGAGCACTTTAATATAAATAGCTCACCCGGCGACAACGGAAATAGGGACGAAGTTAAGAAGGTTTCTTGTACTCAGCGAGGTCTATAGACCGTGAGTGGGAGAGACCCCTCTTCGGAGCCAAATGTTGTTATGAGAAACTTGCACAAGCCGGAGCAAATGTCCGCCCTCCACTCGGCACGCTCTGTTTAGTCTGCAGCCGGGGTCGGCTTCAGTCGCGGCTTCCTCTGCTACGTTTCACACTCCAAAATGGAGTTTTCTGGTTGGAAACTTGCACGAGACGGAGCATACGTCCGCCCACCGCTCGGGACGCTCCGTCTAGTCTGCAACCGGGGTTGTCTTCAGTCTCGGCTTTCTCCGCTACGTTATTAAAGCACACACAACCACATCCTAGCTACCCGACTTCGGATATCCAGCCTGCTGCACGAAGAAGGAACTACTCTTCGCCCGTGAAGTGGGATCATCCAGTAGCTAGGGAGACGAGGCCTCGATCATTGGGACGTTCGGAGAAGAAATCCATCTCCGACACACCGTCCCAGGAGCAGCAAGCAGCTAGGAAACAGAAACCGCTGCTCCTCAGGCCTCGATGACAGACTTGCTGTTGCAGATTGCACAGCCAATCGCAGCATCCCGGCAAGTGCAGATACAGCCTCCCTCAGTCTCAGAACCTGAGCTGTCGGATGGTGCTAGGTTGGTCCAGTCATCTCTTCACACAGATGCTAGGGACCGAGATTCGCAACTGATTCTCTCGGATGGTAAAAGGGATAAGGAAGAGGATTACCCTTCCCTTTCGGAACAGTACAGGGTTGCGATGGATTTCATCCATCAATACTATGAATTTGTTCCAACAAATCAGAATGCTGCGACGACAAGGAAGAAACCGTTGGCATTGTTAGACGCAGACTTTATCCGGACAAAGGAGGAAGTCCTTTCATTTCTGGTCCAGTCTAGGCAGGTATCGCAGGCCTTCGGCCATATAGTCGATGCCGTATTTAACCTCTCCAGTGTGAGAAGGAAAGGCGGTTTCTTAGCTACATCTTCCATAAACCTACCGTTTCATGGACTACGTTCATTTAAAAAAGGTTGGAGAAGATGTTCGGAGAGCTCCTCTTCATTTGAATGAGCAGCCCGGGATCTAGATGTATCCTTGCCTGCATCATTCACTATTCGCTCAGACACAATTACAATGGCATTTTCATCAAGTAGAGCGAATTTGGAAGCAATGTCTTGCACAGATCACCTTACCAGAGCTATGGCGCAACGTCTCAATGGGAAGGAATTTGAGGATGTTTGTACCTCTCTTAGAGTTCTTTCCAGGGCATTTTGTATACCACGTATAACTCCGTCCCTTACAGTGGCTAATCTGGAGTTAATTCAGATGTGATGCTGCCCTTGCATCGTCATCACTTATAGATGACAAGGTGAAAAGCTCTCTCCGAGTCGCTCCGGTCTCCGGACATACTATTTTGGATGACAAGCTTTCATCATCCCGTGATCAGACTATTTAGAAAGCATCAAGTGATCTGCTATTGAAGTCAGCGTTTCATCAACCCCCTTCAGCAGACAAGAGTAAAGGAGGACGTTCCCGATCTAAACATCAAAGGGAACTCCTCATGAGGGTTCAGGAAGCCCTCTTACAATTACTCTGGAGGTCGTCAATATAGCGACTCGGGAAAGGGGCGTAGGTCTGATCAGGACTATCGGTCAGACCTCCCAAGGCAGACGGGACGAGGTTCTTCACGAAGAAAACGTAGTTTCTCCTCCCGTAAGCCTCGCAGGTTATACAGGTGATGTTCAAGACCTCTATTGCATGCCAGTTGGCGGTATGGCCAGCAGTCACGGAAGATCAGTGGGTGAGAAGTGTAGTCTCGGACGGCCTACGGCTATCATTCCGAGCGGTGCCCCCACTAACAAGATGTCTGCATTGGTGAAATCTTCTGTCAGATCCTTTCAAAAGCGAGTCTTTCCTAGCGGAGGTACAGGCTCCATATTAAAGGAAGCAACAGAGGTCGCCAAGAATCAGGATTCTCAGAGCTCGCCGAGAATCAGGATTCTCAGGGTTTGTACAGTTACCTGTTCCTCGTACCAAAGCCAGACGGCTCGTTCCGACCAGTAATAGACTTGTACTGGATAAACAAACTTTATCGTGGCTCCAAAATTCTATATAGGGACCATTCAGTCGGTTAGAGCGAGCATTCGAGTGAACGACTATGCGGCAAGCATAGATCTAAGGATGCGTACTTTCATGTCCTGGTACATCCGGCATTCAGAAAGTACCTGCGGTTCGCTATACAAGGGAAGGTGTATCAGTTCAGAGCAATGTGCTTTGGTCTGAACCTGGTTCCCTGGGCATTCACTCGTATAATGAAATCGGTAATGTCATACTTCTGAGCTCATTCGTCTGCGGTAATGTCGGCTTACTTGCACGACCTTCGTCAGAGATACAGCAACAGAATTATTCTTAAGAACAATGTTCAGAGTCTGCTTCTTTTGTTCCGATGTCTCGGTTTCATCGTAAACGAGAAAAAGTCAGGTATAGCTCTGTCCAAGCCGTTCACTCACTTGGGAATGAGCTTCGAGACTCACAACAATCTGGTTCGTCAGCCGTTACCCAGAGCGAAATTTGTCAGTTGTTATGCTCGCTTTTGTCTACACTCAGATGCATTAACGGTGAAGGAATTCATGCAACTGATGGGGCTGTGCAGAGTGGCTTCGGATCTTATTCCAACGAGCTGCATGCTCACGCGTCCCCTCCAGATATTCTTTACTCAGAACTGGAGTGTGATGACACATTCGCTCGAAACCAGTATTGTTTCAACGGACCTAGTAAAACAGGGGTTCAGATTTGGGCAGATATTCAGTGGTTAACTGCGGGAGTTTCGCTGCAGCGGATCCAGCTTTCGCGATAATGACGGATGCGAGTCAGATGGGTTGGAATGCGACCCTAAGTCCCGCAGACTTGAGGTATCAGGGTATTTGGGACCCTCGATTCCTAGAGAAGCGCATAAACATCAAAGAGATGATGTTAATTTGGTTAGCACTACAACATTGGATTCACATAATAGTGGACGTCCATGTTCAAATTTTGTCGAACAATTCGACAGTAGTAGCTTACATCAGGAACCAAGGCGACACTCATTCAATGCCATTATGCGATTTAACGGAGAAGATTCTCCTATACGTCATGAATCATCATGTTCATCTTGCTGTCCGTCATAGACCTTGTCGTCTGAATGTACTAGCAGACTTGCTCTCTCGGAAAGGTCGCCTGTTGCCATTGGACTGGACTCTCAACAAGCGAATATTCAGGCAGAATTGCTACCAATGGAATTGTTCCATGATAGATCTGTTTGCGACACATCGGAAGAATCAGTAACCGACGTTCGTGTCGCTATGCCAAGATCATCAAGTGTGCACAGTAGATGCTCTGTTGATCTCATGGGATGGAATGATAGGATTGGCGTATCCTCCAACTCCGTTGATTTAGCATATTCTGTTTAGTTCAACAGTCTCGTTGCGAAATCCTGATAGTAGCACCTCTGTCGTCACAGAAACCTTGGAAAATTCTTCTCAGGTGTCTGTTATGGGACGTTACCCGGAAGCTTCCTCCATGAGAGGACCTTCTTTATCAGGGGAAGTATTTGTTCTTCACGTCCTTCTCCGCCCTTAGTGGCATTATGGAGTTGGTCTCAGACATAAGGAAGCCTTGCAGTTCCTATACTATTTGATGATGAACACAAGAACGATTCAAGTAATGCGGGGAATTCGTTCTGATTTTGAATCCCCCCCCCCCCCCCCCCCACACTGCCAATGTGTTAAGAGGCGATTACCTGGCAAGACGTAGTTTTCCTCCCATAAACATCCTTTGCATTTAAGTACATACATGCATTTCATGACTACTCGATTGGCAGCTGGGTCCTGTTCTATGGCGACCTCATGGGCACATCCACTTTATAGTTGGTTGTTTTCCTGTGGCTGTGCGTTTATATGTCATATACGAGTATATGATTCATTGTCAATAAATTGCTATCCTTGGGGTACCTGGAAGGCTGTTTAGTCATTTAACTGTATTCAGATGATTACAAGCGGGATTTCAATGCTCACGTGCTTAATAATCGCATTATTAGGCAAACGTATTATTGTATGTTATGGACCTTAGAAACTATGAATTATTTTGTGGTCGGTCTGTGGCGATTTTGTTAACCATAGCTCGATCCATTTCTAGATCCAGGTTTCTATTAATGGCGGTAACCAATTGAATACATCTTGTCTTCACTCTCGTATATTCGCACTTTTTCCAGGAACATAGATATCAGATAGAACACGTCTAGGTGTGTTATTTACTGGAATTTATTGTACACCTGAATGGGGTCGCCTGTGGGTTACCTTGGAAGTGTGTTTACTCTCCAGAGATCGTCCATTGTGATTCTATTGGACATGTGTATGTTATATATTATTTAACCGGTTTTCGACCTATCTGCGTATGCTGACTCTGGTTACATTACGATCGGGCGATATTAATTACCGGGATCGCCACTATAGCCTTAGCTTCTGAAGTGGCATTAAGCACCAATTTATTAATAATAATTAATACCTGGGTGTCTGTTCGACGAATATTTATATTGTTATTTGGTATCACTTTTACTGATTCCAGAGCACTCCCCTCTTCTTTTTGAAGATTCCTTCAAAATGGGGGGGGGGGGGATTTTTTACCTCTCCTCCGGCTTGATAAGTATGTAACTATGAGTGAAGCTGTTTTGTCTGTAGATTATATCCTGGATACAGCTTGTGTTTATTGTATATGGCGTATGTTTGTGGGGGATAGCCTCTCATTCTCAAATACACCATCCTAATTTTTGGGGCTTAGTCCGGACTAGCCTTAAAAAATTGGGAACTCGTTACATCCAGTTAGCATAGTCTTCGTGCTAAGAATATGGAATTACTTGAATGTGGCTCCTTATTGATGATATGTCTTCTCTATTACTGTATAGAGAGACATACATGTAATTCCTTTTAAATTTAATTTCCTTTCACCTTGGATTACAGGATTGGAATTATGTTGATCTACTAATTCTGAAGTCCTAGGCCGTCTGCCTTTTTACGATTCAGCTAGTCTGGGCCATTGGGTTATAGTGTAAAAATATTATAAATTTAAAGTAATTTGTATATTTTTATACTTATCAATGGCCCAGACGGAGATGGCCCTCCCATGAGTGGGCACTCATTCCTCCCCACTGAATTATTATGTAGTACTCTCTTCTACAAAGAATGATGTTGGTGCCAATTCCAGTCACTTCCTGACAGCTGCGCATGCGCGGAGAGTAAATGTATGGAGGGCCAGATAGGACTTTTAATTTTCGGTTTTGCAAGCAAATTTTGGGGATTGGGGGGGGTTCAAAATTTGTGTTTGGCCCTTGATAACTTTGAGTTAGCACCAGCTAGTCTGGACCATTGGTAAGTATTAAAATATACAAATTACTTTAAATTTATAATTTTCGGTATCCACTCCAAAACATTAGATATCCTTTGCATAAATGTTGTTCACCCATTCAACCTGTTTTTATTGATTTTTTTGTCAAAAGAAAATAGTACCATTTGATGACAAGTTGATGCAATACACAACAAAATGGTAAGGATGATAACTGTAATTTAACCTTTTACCTAACGAATCAGCTGCATCCGCATGCTTAATTTACAACTTAAGCAGTTATAAATTTTTGATTTTTTTTTTAATTTCAAGGAAACCATATCATGTGACCCCCTCATTGGAACAAGCTTGTCACACTCATTTCAAAGAGGGGTAACATGATACGGTTTTGTTTAAATTGTTTTTAAATTTTAAAAAAACAATGCCTGCAATAATAATTTTTGATATTGTGCACATTGAGTAAAGGATTAATCCTGCAGCCCTGAGGGCAGATGGCTGTAGGATTAAATTATTACTAAACCTCCCTATGAATACAAAATTTATTTGACCAACTTGCTGTAAATTATCTTCTTTACAACAATACCATTTAAGAGCTCCTATCAAAGTGTTAACTCAGGTGTTATTCTTTTTTCATGATGAGTATCATCTTCTATATGAACTAGCAGGTTGGTTTTAAGTCAATGAGTATCAAGTGAGGTCGTTTTTGTTTTTATTTGATGTTTTGGTTGCATTGTCCAGATTTTGTTGAATTTCAGTATTTGATTTTACTGTCAACGGGTCTCATGCATTTTTATTCCTTGTCAATATTGATAGAGGTCAGGTAGTGTGATTACTGTAAATCTCTCTGGTGCTACTTCAAATAAACTTGGTGAGAGGCAAAGAATATTGACAAACATTTTAATACTTTAACAAGCTTCATCCAATACTTCAGTGAAATTGAGATTTTCTCTGCATTTTTATTTGACATTCACAAACATTAATTTTGTAAATTTAGTAATACATATGGTTATTGTCTATGTGGCAGACCACTTTCAGGCAACATAGTTGTGGTATCTGTTGTGTCATAGTGTAGTGTCATACAGAGTAGGTTTTTTATACATTCTATTTTTTGTACAGAGGTACACCTGAAACTGTTCTGGGACAGAAAAGTTTATGAGAGTCACAGAACTTCATTGTCAGTCCATGTAAAATGATTGTAATTAGAAGTGTATTCAGAACTGAAAGATTAGTTATGGTTTATAGGCAATTCTTGGAGGTCTTTGAGGTACATAAGATTGTCTGAGAAGCAACAGCTAAGTTCTGTACTGGACTAATTGCTGCTTTGGGGAGGATTTGGTTGGGAAGGTGGACGTAGTATTTTAATTTAATTGAATGAAAGGAAAATTAGTTTCTGATCTGCAGCTTAACATCTAACTATAATTAGTTCAATAGAAATTTAGTTCAGTTGTCATAATATTATTATTATTAATCAAGTCCAATGAGAACCCCATTTCTTAGAGACCAGAATGCAAATCTTAGATAATAATCTCTTTACATTTCTTATAAAATAAATTATTTTTTCCCAAATAGTGTTAAAGTCATTCTGAGTCAGTTTCTGTCTGGTTTCATATGCAGGTAAGTCTAAAAAAAACATTTGGGTTTGTTTTGGGCAGAGTTTTTAATGTCTTCATTCCAAACAACTAAGGCAAATTTAATTTGTGAAATGTCTGTGAAACATTGTAATTGTTGCTGTTGTTATCAATCTGTCTTCAAATTTATCTTTTACGATCAGGTGAGTAAATTTGCCAGTTTCTTTCTGCAGATGCTAAGTTTATTTTAACTCAAGTACTGTGATGTATTGGTACAGAAATATTTGAAAGGTAAATATTTTCTTGTAGATGAGTGACATCAGCAAATATCAGTTGTGAACTTTGTGACCTTAATGTGGACTTCTGTTGCCTGGTACTGACCACTAGTTGATGTTCAACCCTCTTCACACTGATTTCAAAATATTAAAATTTCAAGTTACTAAATTTTCCCCACAAGGCAGCTAGGAATTTAACCAATTCAATCTTGTTTGATAGAGCTCAATGGGCTCTGTCAAACAAGATTGAATTGGTTAAATTCGTAGTTGCATTGTGGGAAAAATTTCCTGCTCTAATTTGGATATTTTGACATCAGTGTGCAGACGGTTAAAAAGCCTATGTTTTTGTGATAATACATACCTCTTGTCAAGTTCAAGATGATTTTCAGTAGATTCAGTGAAGATTTTGAGTTAGCTAAGCAATCATTACACGGTGGTTCACGTTTACACAACAATTTCCTCCAGCCAATGGACAATAAGATTGCAGTTATGTGATCTTTTTCATCATCCAGGAGTTATAGAGCTACATCAAACAAGATATAATGGAGTAAATACTTGTGGTGTAAGTTTTTTGGTAAAAGTGCCTATAATACAGAGAAAATTTGTACAAATTTTCTTGAAGGTAACATTTTTTATTAAATTAACATCTCCATGAGATTCTTGGAAAGTGGAGCAGTGCTTGTTTACTTTGGTAAACAAGTTTTGTTTTACAGGTAAAAAAGGTCTCAGTAATGAGTGCTGGAGTGGAAATTCTAAGTGGGCAGCCCATGTTAACAATTAGCTATACTGGTATAACCATAGATGCTTGCAATGGCTGCAAACAATGGAAAATAAATGTTCAATTAACAGGAATTCATTATATAATCCGTATTTAGTCAGTGGGTCAGTTTTGTGCATCAGATATTCTTATTGGTTTGGTGTTTTGACAATGATATGCGTTTAACAGGGCTATTCTTGAAACCAGTATTCAATTAAATGGGAACCACTATGCAACAAATTAGATTACCAGTTCTCTTGCACAGTATAGGAGATGTTTGAAAATTTAATATTTTTGGCAGAACATTTGGGTATTCATTAAATAGGGCATCATTGTACATACAGTGATTTTAATTCTCCACTCAGAACAGATATTTTGATCCATTTCAAAAAATATCTGTTCTGTGTGGAGAAAACTCAGTTAAAAATCACTGCTCTACTTCTCGAGGTTTCCCATGGGAACCCTGAGAAATAGTGAAGTCCTTTTTAACTGAGGTAAATAAGTTTTGGTTTATTGGTAAAATTGGGCCTGGTAACCAATGCTGGGGTGGAAGTCCTTCAAAAATGGAAAGCACTGGAAAAGAAAAACAATTGGCCAAATTTTTCCTCTCACTCATGTTGCAGTAATGATATAGAGCCACAGCAAAACAATTCATGTCATTATTTTTAGCTCATCTTGACAAAGTCAAGCTGAGCTAATCTAATCGCTTCCCGTCCGTCGTCCGTCGTCCGTCAACACCATGTTTTGGTCTTCTCCTCCAAAGCCACTGGGCCAATTCAAGTGAAAGTTTGTGTGAGTGATGGTCCCAAAGGGGCATTTCATTTTTGTTCAACTCAGCATGCCCAGCCCCATAGGGAGGGAGTGGGGGAAAATGCTCCAAAATATTTAAAAAATCTTCTTCTCAAGAACCACTGTGTACAATGACTTGATATTTGCTATGGAGCTTCCATATGAGGTGTAGAATCAAGTTTGTTCAAACGAAGTTTGTAAAGTAATATTTGGCTTTGTAATAGGAGGGGTAAGATTTTTGGCCCCGCCCAAAATTTCTATTTTCTGAACCGATGGTCCGGTATGAACCAAATTTGGTTTGTGGTAGTATTGGGTCATAAGTACTTGACCCATGCAAAAAAAAAAATTCTTGCATCCCCATGGGAACCCTGGGAGCTAAAAATAGAAATATTTTCAAACGCCCATATTTCCCAAACCCCACGGAACAGAGAGCTTTTATTTGGTATGAAGTATCCTTACGACCAGTAGAATTGAATGGTAAAAAAAAATTGCCATCGGTTATGTTAGGGTGTTCTGTAATGGGCATCGAAAAAATGCTGAGTCAGCATATTTGCAAAAATTTTAAAAAATCTTTTCTCCGGAACCAATCATCAGAAACTTTTGATATTTGGTATACAGCATTCATAGGGGGGTCAGATAAAAGTTTGTAGAAATAAAGCTCATTGGTTCATATTTGGGCTCTCTACAGGAGCCCGAAGTTTTAACATAGGGTAATATGGGGAATATTCTTTAAAAATCTTCTTCTTCAGAACCACCAGTCAGAATCTTTTAATATTTGGTATACATCATTGTTATGAGGGTCAGATTCTAGATTGTTCAAACCAAGTCCCTAGGTTAATATTTGGGCTTCCTACGGAAGCCCAAATTTTATCATTGTTCAATATGGAGGGTAATTTAAAAAAATCTTCTTCTTCAGATCCATCAGTCAGAATGCTTTGATATTTGGTATGCAACATCTCTATGGGGGTCAGATTCAAGTTTGTTCAAATCAAATTCTTAGGTATATATTTGGGCTCACTATGGTAGCCCAAATTTTTACTTAGGGCAATATGAGAAAATTTCTTTAAAAATCTTCTTCTTCAGATCCACCAGTCGGAATGCTTTTATATTTGGTATACAACATCTCTAGGGGGGGCAGATTCAAGTTTGTTCAAATCGGATCCATAGGTCAATATTTGGGCTCGCTATGGTAGCCCAAATTTGAACTTAGTGCAATTCGAAGAAATTTCTTTACAATTTCTCTTCTTCAGATCCAACAGTCAGAATGCTTTCATATTCGGTACACAACATCTCTAGGGAAGTCAGATTTAACTGTGTTCAAATCAAGAGCCTGGGTTAATATTTGGGCTCTCTATGGGAGCCGGAATTGGCCATTTTGCTGAAGAATTAAAAATTTTGTATTCAGTACCCTCTAGAGGTACTAAGATTAATCCACATAGGTTGTATCAAGGGGCTTCATAGGGGAGCTCTACATTTTACTTATGATCAACTGAAGAAAAGGCATGATGCCCAGATTATTTTTGTCACTCCTGAGGGACTCAAGGATTGACAGTGTAGCCTATGGAGATGGCTTGCTTAATGTAGACTCATTCTTGGACTCTGTTTAAATTGTGTTCTGTACAAGATGAGCGCTTCAGGCCCCCTGGGGCCTCTTGTTTATAATATTTGTTTATGCATGAATTTTTCAGTACATACAAGAAGAACTGAAGAGGATGGAACCAAAGATAGAGGACTTAATTAAAAAGGGGGAGCAGCTGCTTGCTGAATCAAAACCTGCTGACTCACAGCTGCAAAGTCAAATAACAACAGACCTTGACAAACTGAAGGTAAAATTAGTATTTATTATATGCTAGCCCGTGAATTATCGCAAATTATGTAAAAGATATTTCTCACTTGACATCGACTCGATGGATATCGAGAATTATCCCTCGGTAGCTTCTTTAATGACGTCGCCTTAAAAGAATGATCAGCTGATCTTTGTTACTGATTTGAAACATACACATTTGGGGTCGAATTGGGCTGAATATTGTGGAATAAAATGTTTCGTAGCATATAATAAAAAAGAAAACCAACTCTATTTTAGTCAGTATCTGGAATTATCTCATGAGTGTAGACCTGAAAGTTTTATTTTTCACGAGCACTTGAATGAGTGGAAAATAATATTTTCAGGTCGACATGATGAATTTTTTCAGTAGCTTCCTGAATGACGTTATGCTTCAGTGCATGACGTCACCTTGAACATTGCTGTGAAGGAACTACCAGCAGCTTTTTGTTATTGTCTTGAAACTGTTTGTTGTCGAATTGGGCTGAATATTGTGCAGTAACATAGCATATAATAAAAACCAAATCGACGCTGTTTTAGTGAATATTGGGATTTATCTTATTCGTGTATTCGTGTGGACCTGAAAGTATTATTTTTCACTCGCACAAGCACTCATGAAAAATAAAATTTTCAGGTCCGCAGTCATATTCACTAAAACAGATAGATATCCTCTATATATTCCACACAAATGGTAGACCTTTACATGCATTACTAAAGGGGTTTTGAGGTGTGAATAAACCTCGTAATACTGTTACAGGCTTTCATAATGCTGTAAGTTATTCATCAGTATCTCCTGGATAGTGGGTTATGCTTTTCACTGGGTTCATTCACCACTCCTTGAAACTGGAAAAATGCTGGAAAATCATTAAAAACTGGCTTTATTTTTGTGCAGCACCAGGCTTGTACTGTGCTAATTTCAAGTGACACCGTGTGCATGATCTTCTGATGAATGCAGTTAACCCTTTACCTAACATGAAAAGCAGACGACACTTACAAAAAAAAGTCTTGAATAACTAAATTTTTTCATTTTTCGTTTCAAAAACATAGGTTATGACCCCTCATTCCAATGAGGGGTCATAACCTATGTTTTTGAGACAAAAACGGAAAAAATAATGAAAACTAATTGGCGTTTTTTGAGAATAGCGGCGGCCAGTTTTGGCCATTACGTTGGGTAAAGGGTTAATTAAAAATGTAATATTATGTTTTTTTAATGGGACATATTACCATTCAAATAGAATGGTTATTTGGGGGGATTATACCCTCAACATGCGGAAAGTGTATTTCCAGTACTGTTGGTTAAAGATGCCAGAGTTTAAGGTATGGTTGGTGTCAGTAGCTGCTAATCAACATCAAGTCCAAATGTGGACGATAAGGCTGTAAAATATTTTGTTAGTGTTTTGTCCTTAAAACAATAAGAAATCATCTTATGGCCTTCCCATCCAAGTTTAGACAAATCAACATTGTACAAAAGGTATAGTTTGTGATTATAAAGTAATATGGTACTGTAACTTTTTAATATATCATTCATATGAAACTGAAAAGTAATTAATTTTCTGGATTTAGTACTGAAAAAGTTCTGAAATTTCACTCTGAAAAATGTGTACAAACCCAGCACCTATGTTCCAAAATAATTTTCTTGTCATAAACAATTAAGAAAACAGGATGAACAAGGAATAGTAATTTTACCAAATGTTACCAGCAGGCCAGCAGGATATACCTTTGTCTTATGCAAGTTGAAATGACAGAATGAGAATTTTTGTTGAAATGTACATATTCACAAATCATACAGAGTTCACACATGTCCTTAACCCTTTAACTGTTAGAGTATTGGAAGCCCATTTTTAGCTTAACTTGACTAAGTCAAGATAAGCTATTGCCATCACGCGTGCGGGAGTCTGTTAGTCTGTTAGTCAACCGGTATGGCTGCCCGAGCCCAAAACCCGAAAACCGAAAACCATTAGCACAGTCTACAGGTCGTATTTATGAAGGGATTTCATTGTAACTTAGTAGGATGCCTGTGTATAATGCCTAGATGAGAATGTCCCCTTTTGGGCATGATCTGTCAACCATGATGGCTGCCCAAGCCCGAAACCCAAAAACTTTTAGCACAGTCTGCAGGTCATGTTTAATATGGAGGGATTTCATTGTAACTTGATAGGATGACTCCTTATGATGTCTAGATGAAAATTTCCCATTTGGGCATGATGTGCCAACCGTGATGATTGCCCGAGCCCAAAACCCGTAGCACAATCTACAGCTCATATTTATTGAGGAATTTCATTGTAACTTGGTGGGTTGACTTCATATAATGTCTAGATGAGAAAGTCCCCTTTTGGACGTGATTGGGTAATTGTGACGGCTACAGGGGGCCCGAAACCCGAAAACCTTTAGCACAGTCTACAGGTCATATTTATGAAGGGATTTCATTGTAACTTGGTAGGATGACTGCAAGTAATGTCTAGATGAGAACATCCCATTTTGATCGCGATCATTCAGCCTTGATGGTGCCCGAGCCCAAAAACCTTTAGCATAGGCAAAAGGTCATATTTATGGAAGGATTTCATTGTAACCTGCCAGGTTGACTCCATATAATGCCTAGATGATGACATCCCCTTTTGGTCGTGATTGGTCAACTGTGATGGCTACAGGTGCCCGAAGCCCGAAAACCTTGAGCACAGTCTACAGGTCTACAGGTCATATTTATGAAGGGATTTCATTGTAACTTCGTAGGATCACTCCAGATGATGCCCAGATGAGATGTCCTGTTTGGTTGCGATCATTCAACCATTCTGGCTGCCCGAGCCCGAAGTCTGAATACCTTTAACACAGTCTACAGGTCATATTTATGAAAGGATTTCATTGTAACTTGGTAGGTTTGACTTCATATAATGTCTAGATGAGAACGTCCCCTTTTGGACACGATTGGGCAACTGTGACAGCTACAGGGGCCTGAAGCCCGAAAATCTTTAGAACAGTCTACAGGTCATAAATATGAAGGGGTTTCATTGTAGCTTGGTAGGATGACTCCAAATAATGTCTAGACGAGAACGTCCCCTTTTGATCGTGACCATTCTGCCTTGATGGCTGCCCGAGCCCAAAAACCTTTAGTATACTCTATAGGTTGTATTTATGGAAGGATTTCATTGTAACTTGTTAGGTTGACTCCATTTAATGCCTAGATGATGACATCCCCTTATGGTCGTGATTGGTCAACTGTGATGGCTGCAGGTGCCTGAAGCCCAAAAATCTTGAGCACAGTCTACAGGTCATATTTATGAAGGGATTTTATTGTAACTTCGTAGGATCACTCCAGATGGTGCCCTGATGAGAATGTTCCCTTTTGGTTGCGATCATTCAACCATGATGGCTGCCCGGGCCCAAAGCCCGAAAACCTTTAGCACAGTCTTCAGTTCATATTTATGAAGGGATTTCATTGTAACTTGGTAGGTTGACTTCATATAATGTCTAAATGAGAACGTCCTCTTTTGGACACCATTAGGCAACTGTGACGGCAACAGGGGCCTGAAGCCTGAAAACCTTTAGCACAGTCTTCAGTTCCTATTTATGAAGGGATTTCATTGTACGTTGGTAGGATGACTCCAAATAATGTTTAGATGAGAACGTACCCTTTTGGTTGCAATCATTCAGCCTTGATGGCTGCCTGAGCCCAAAACCTTTAGCATAGTCTATAGTTCGTATTTATGGAAGGATTTCATTGTAACCGGTTAGTTTGACTCCATATAATGCCTAGATGATGACATCCCCTTTTGGTCATGATTGGTCAACTTTGACGGCTTCAGGGGCCCGAAGCCCGAAAACCGTGAGCACAGTCTACAGGTCATATTTATGAAGGGATTTCATTGTAACTTCGTAGGATCACTCCAGATGATGCCTAGATGAGAATGTCCCCTTTTGGTTGCGATCATTCAACCATGATGGCTGCCTGAGCCCAAAGCCCAAAAACCTTTAGCACAGTCTACAGGTCATATTTATGAAGGGATTTCATTGTAACTTGGTAGGTTGACTTCATATAATGTCTAGATGAGAACGTCCTCTTTGGATGCAATTGGGAAACTGACGGCTACAGGGGCCCGAAGCCTGAAAACCTTTAGCACAGTCTGCAGGCCATATTTATGAAGGGATTTCAATATAACTTGATAGGATGACTCGTTTTGGAATAATTTCACTGTAACTTGGTAACTTTCGTTGATATATGTTACCTGTGAGGGCCGCATACATTAACTGTGAGGTCATATTAACCCACCCCTCAGCTCTTTAGTACAGTGTACACCTCATATTATTTTTATCAAAAACATAGCATTCAGGGAACAGAAATGAACATATTCCCAATTATCACAATTCTTGTCTTATTTCATAATCCTTTCATGAAACATTGAACATTATCCTTTTCATCAAACACAACACACAAGTTAAGCTACAGTGTCATTGACACTTTCATTGGTCTTTATTCTAAAGTGCTTGTGCCACAACTTAAAGACATCATATTCTATGGATGTGACATTATTATGTTTGGATATTGACTTGTCACAATTTATTGGAGAGCGCCACTGGGCACTCTCCCGTAAATTGTAACAAGTCAAAGACATGTGAGCAACTTTTCGTGACTGAAAATAATTCAGCACTCGACCATTTAACTCAGAATATTTCAACAAAATCATATCATGTGACCCCTCATTTTAATAAGCTCGATGGGCTTGCTCCAGTGAGGAGTCACACAATATGGTTTGGTTTTTATATTCCAATGTTATAAGGAAATGCTTTTTCCTTTTTAACTTTTTTCCTGAAGTAAAGGACATTTTGCATTTTGTGCCTCATTGCTCTTGTCCCAATACTTGTAAGCTGTTTTTTTCTGAGGCAAAGATTGGAAAAGTAATTATTTAATGATAATGGACAGGTTTCACCATCTTTTTTGGTAATGGGTTAAAAAAGATTTTTCTTCTATCAATGGAATAAAAAACATGCATGGTTAATTTTTATTAAGCAGTTCTTTCCAAATTTTTTTTTTTTTTTAAATAATAGTGACAAACTGAATTTATAAGTAAGTGTGATTTAGTTTTTATCCACCATGATAAGAACCACATAATATTTTTGTACAAATTTTGTTATGATCTGGTTTGAATAATGTCAGCAACCCCCCCCCCCCACCCCCCCACCCCCCCGCCACCCCCCTCCCCAATAACACTCACATATATGCATACACACGTGTACACAAGATGCATTCCTGCGCAAGCATGGTGGCTCAATGGGTACAGCATTGAACTTCAAACCAAGAGGTCCACGGTTCAATCCCCACCAAGGGTAACTGCGTTGTGTCCTTGAGTAATGCAATTAATCCAGATTTCCCACTTGAGGGCATGGTGTAGCCAGAGAGTTGCTCACCATTGCTCGATGGTTCACTCCAGATCCATTGGCTTCTTCCACTCCAAATCCTCAGGCTTCCTCCACCCATAAATCTGTCTGACATGAGGTGACCTGTGGCCGTCGAAAGTCGTTAAACTCCCAATAAATAAATGCATGTACTCATGCATGCATGCACACATGCATGCAGTCACCAGACATATACACACTTTTATTTTAGTTCTGATGCCACTGGGTCAAACCTGTTAGCGTTGTTCACAAAAATTGCCATTTTAATTTTGTTTTTTCAGTTTTTGCCTCACAAAAATTGATTTATAAATTTCAGTTTGCCTCAAAACAGATTATGATTCTACATTAGAATGTGTCCATTTAGCTCTCTCCAGTGAAGTGTCATGTGTTATGTTTTTGAAATTTTTTTAGTCATTCTAAATTTTTTTGCTACGTGTTATATCTTCTATTTGTGTTGGGAAAAGGCTTAAATAATAATTATAATATGTAAATGCTGATTGAAAAACATCAGTGGGTAAATTTTTATTTATCAATGGTGTGACCTGAAAAAGTGAAGAGGGGGGGTGGGGGGGCAGTATTCAATCCCTGCCCCACTTCTGCAGTCATTGGTTTCAACCACACTAAAAAGTCCTGAAGAATAGTCCCTCTGATTTAATTTATAAATGTAGAACTTCTGTACAATGCAAGTAATACAGTAACAATATAGATATAAAATTATAAAATATAATTTTTTAAATCAAAGTTACTTTTGAAGGCTTTTGGAATCTCACCCAGAATCACTGACACTGTAAAAAATTATTCTTCTTAATTTTCTTCACTGGTGAGGTTGTGACATGCGTTTTCTTTGCTCTTATTATTGATGTACTGAATTGTACAGTTGCCACTGATGTTGATTACATTTGGCAAAGGCAAAGGTTTTAATACTTTCTTCTCTTTTTCAATTAATATTATATTCATTGGCTTGTTTTATGCTTTCTTTTTCTGACTATTATCAATAAATCATTTTGATTCAGTTCAAGGACATGGAATTTCTGTGTCAGACAGACTTCGATATTAATGTGAGGTGCTTTTTAGTTGCAGTTCATTTGTCTATTTGTTCTGTTTTCATTTGGAACCTGTAAGTGGAAAACTTTGAATATTAAAATCACATTGCCTAAAGATAATTGACACTCTCATTTATTAGCTTAACTTGACATAGTCAAGATAAGCTATTGCCATCACGCGTGCGGAAGTCTGTTAGTCTGTGAGTCTGTTCACATTTTTCTTCAGCACGGGCTACACCCCGCAGTTCTTGCCTGATCGTCACAAAATTTCATATGCAGGTTTGGGATCATGTCTAGATGAGAACGCCCTCTTTTGGTTGCGATCGGTCAACCGGTATGGCTGCCCGAGCCCAAAACCCGAAAACCATTAGCACAGTCTACAGGTCGTATTGATGAAGGGATTTCATTGTAACTTGGTAGGATGCCTCTGTATAATGCCTAGATGATAACGACCCGTTTTGGGCATGATCTATCAACCGTGATGGCTGCCCAACCCCGAAACCCCAAAACTTATAGCACAGTCTGCAGGTCATGTTTAATATGGAGGGATTTCATTGTTACTTGGTAGGATGACTCCTTATGATCTCTAGATCAGAATTTCCCCATTTGGGCATGATCTGCCAATCATGAATACTGCCCGAGCCCAAAACCCAAAAACCTTTAGCACAGTCTACAGGTCATATTTATTGAGGAATTTCATTGTAACTTGGTGGGTTGACTTCATACAATGTCTTGCTGAGAAAGTCACCTTTTGGTCCTGATTGGGCAACTGTGACGGCTACAGGGGCCCGAAGCCCAAAAACCTTTAGCACAGTCTACAGGTCATATTTATGAAGAGATTTCATTGTAACTTGTTAGGATGACTCCAAATAATGTCTAGATGAGAACGTCCCATTTTTCATCGCGATCATTCAGCCTTGATGGGTGCCCGAGCCCAAAAACCTTCAGCATAGGCAAAAGGTCATATTTATGGAAGGATTTCATTGTAACCTGTTAGGTTGACTCCATATAATGCCTAGATGATGACATCCCCTTTTGGTCATGATTGGTCAACTCTGATGGCTTCAGGTGCCCGAAGCCCGAAAACCTTGAGCACAGTCTACAGGTCATATTTATAAAGGGATTTCAGTGTAACTTCCTAGGATCACTCCAGAAGATGCCCAGATAAGATTGTCCCCTTTGGGTGCAATCATTCAACCATTATGGCTGCCTGAGCCCGAAGCCCGAAAACCTTGAGCACAGTCTACAGGTCATATTTATGAAGGGATTTCATTGTAACTTGGTAGGTTGACTTCATATAATGTCTAGATGAGAACGTCCCCTTTTGGACATGATTGGGCAACTGTGACGGCTACAGGGGCCCGAAAACCTTTAGAACAGTCTACAGGTCATAATTATGAAGGGATTTCATTGTAGCTTGGTAGAATGACTCCAAATAATGTCTAGATGAGAACATCCCCTTTTGGTCGCGATCATTCAGCCTTTATGGGTGCCCGAGCCCAAAGACCTTTAGCATATTCTACAGGTCGTATTTATGGAAGGATTTCATTGTAACTTGTTAGGTTGACTCCATATAATGCCTAGATGATGACATCCCCTTTTGGTCAACTGTGATGGCTACAGGTGCCCGAAGCCCGAAAATCGTGAGCACAGTCTGCAGGTCATATTTATGAAGGGATTTCATTGTAACTTTGTAGGATCACTCCAGATAATGCCCAGATGATAATGTCCCCTTTTGGTTGCGATCATTCAACCATTATGGCTGCCCAAAGCCTGAATACTTTAGCGCAGTCTACAGGTCATATTTTTCAAGGGATTTCATTGTAACTTGGTAGGTTTGACTTTATATAATGTCTAGATGAGAACTCCCCTTTTGGACACGATTGGGCAACTGTGACAGCTACAGGGGCCCGAAGCCCAAAAACCTTTAGAACAGTCAACAGGTCATAATTATGAAGGGATTTCTTATCAACCTACTCACAATTGTTTACTACAGGCTTGCACTACAGTGGAAGTCCCTAACTCGGATAAAATACTCTCTATTTTTGTCTTTCCCAAGCAAGTTGGGAAAGAAAAGTGGTGCAAAAGCACCAATAAAAATAAGCCAAAACTGGGTCGAGTGCAACCGGCGCAGACCCAGTACGGGACGCTCTCTCCCAAGTACAACTCCACGACTTCCGTTGCCAGTGCGCATATACCGTCTCTAAAGACTCATTCTTTTTAAAATCTGCTTCTTGTCGAGATGTTTTTGCACGCTTATCAGTGTTCCACCAGCTCGATGTTTGATGATTCCTGATTCATTATACCACAGTGTATCCTTTGTATTCTCAGGAACAGTGTTTTATATTCTCTTTTTTCTATTATATGTCCATAATGTATATTTATTTGCTCTCTCTCGGGTCGCGCGCGATTTTCGCGGGCCACGCGGTTCGGACTTAGATTTTCACAATTATTGTTCATGCTTTTTTTGCAAATTTTTCTAATTGTGTTAGAGTTAGGTGTCAGCGGGGTACCACTCCTACAGTGTTTCTTCTTTCTGTTGAGAGTAGTCTTCCTGTTGGGTGGTTCCCGGGCGACCGTCTGGGGTCTTTGTTTCTGTCACCTTTCTCTCGTTGGGGGTGTTCTGTTTTCTGATCTCACCTTCTCTGCTCCTCTCACCTCTTTCATGCCTAGGACAATTCCTTGTGGGCAGTGTCTGCTGCCAAAGCATGTGGACGATGTACATTCGTCGTGTTCCTCCTGTAATGGGTGTTCAGCCGAGCGGCCGTGTGGTGTCTGTGGAACATGGTCTTCCACCTTCTGGGCGTCAGTAAATCGTGTCGTTCGTTCTCGTGGCCGTGCCTCCCGCTCCCGCGGGAAAGGAGAACGTGGTCGTTCGGGGCCTCCCGAGCCGACTTTGTCTGGTGAGAGTTATTCCTCCTCCGTGGGGGATGTGCAGTCTTTTCCTGTGGTGGATACTGCGGGAGCCGTTGAGTGTTCTGGTGTAGAGATGCCTGGTTCCGGGACTACGGTCCCCCTCCAGTCGACATCTGAGGCTGTCACTAGGGTTGTGACTCCTCCTTCGGAGCCGAGCCGGTGTGCTCTCTCCACTATTTCACCAGCCTCAACGACTCTCGACGTATCTACTACTGCTGCTGGTCCGTCTGCTTCATTGTCTGTTTCAGCCGGCCTCGGCTTTTCGCTGCAGGGGACTGCAGGACTGTCCGATACTGTAGACGTGGGATATTGGCCCCAGCCTTCCCTGACTTCAACTCGGCGAAGTCGGAAGGGGCTGCCGGCCGAGCCCATCGCTGTGGTCTCTTCGCCGTCGAGTACCACAGTTGTGTCTTTGGATTCGGATGTTCGTAGTGGAAACACTATGGCTTCCGTGGCGTTTCCGTCTACTCACTCTGGTCATACGACCAGTTTTGGGGGACCAACGCCTTTTGTGCAGCCTGGACCTTCTGCCCCGCAGAGGTCCACGGTGACTCTCATGAGTTCTCGCAATATCGATCCTCGGGGTGCATCGTACCCCTATACACGTCTGCCTTCAGATGTTTCGGCTGCCGCCTGTCGTCCCACGTCGGGTGTTTTGGAGGATCGTGACCCTTCGCTGGTTAAGAGGGTCAGAGGTGAAGCCACTTTGCCGGTTCGCTCCCCTGTCGAACCGGTCGGTTCAGGCAGTGAGCTTAGGGAGGCCCTCTCCTTACTCACTCAGGTTCTTTCTAAGAGCCTTCCTGTTGCTTCCAGCGAGGCTATGGGTGGTTTCCAGGCGCCTCCTATGGCGCCGCCTCCCGGGATTGGAAACAGGCCGGTTTCCGATTCCTCTGGTGTCCCGACACCATGGGAGGCGTCGGCTGGTTTGCCCACGATGGGCTATGTGTCTTCCGACTCTGGGGAGGAGTCCGACATGCTTGAGGTCGAGGGCCAGCAGTCTTCGGACTTGGGGGCGGCTCTTGACTTTGTGTTTGGGTTTCTGCCTGAGCTCAAACCTGCTAACCAGCCGACAGTGTCAGCCTGGCCGCGATCATCGGTCGCGCGCCAACAGCCTTTGGAGCAACCTGCCTCTGGGCGCCTTCGACCATGCCAGTCGGTACAGGTGGTTGAAGCTTTTTCAGCATTGGATGCCAAGCTGAATTCCAAGGCTTTGAAGACTTCGTTCTTCACCAGGGTTGACACCTTTTTGCCTCCTGTGCGTTATCGTTCCTACGATTCCGCCAATCCGTCAGTCTGCCAGACTTTGACGGTTCTGGATCAGGACTCCACTTCCCTCGGGCTTTCCAAGCCCAAGTCTGCCGTCATTCCAATGACGACTCTGGAGTCCACGTTGGGCTTATCTAGAGAGATGCTTGACATGCTTTCTCTCTCAGATCACGTCGTCTCAGCTTTGGCTGCTTATCTGCCTCCAGATAAGTTTGACGAGGTACAGGCTCCTTTGCGTGTGCTGTCCAAGGCGCTTATGCACCTTACTCACACGCATGCCTGTAACACGGCTAATTTGGAATTAGTTCGAAGGGACACTGTGCTGGACACAGGACGATCCCTTCCCGAGGAGCAGCGTGCTACTCTTCGATCTGCTTCTTTGGCAGGTCCGCTACTTTTCCATGGTTCCGTGTCGACGGTCCGGGATGACGTCCTACGTCATTCCAAAGATCAGCTGCTGTTTCGTCAGCTTGATCAGCCTTCTCGGGGAGGCAAGGGCCGTTCCAAGCCTAACAAGTATCCTTCTGCTTCCTCTGTGAAGCGAAAGGCTGGTCCTTCTGCTGCCACCTCTACTTCTTACTCACGGGGTAAAGGTAGGGGTCGGCAGAATCGAGGGAAGTCTCAGGATTCTTCATTTGGCAGGGGAGGTGGTTTCTCCTCTCGCGGGCCTCGTCGGGGCTCGAAATGAAGGTCCTCACCTCGACTCGTCCCAGGTTGGAGGAAGGATAGCAGAGTTTGCAGACCATTGGACCACCATCACATCCGATCCATGGGTGTTAGATGTTGTTCGGTCCGGGCTGCGCATATCCTTCCGACGGCACCCCACTCTGTCAAGGGTGCCTCTTCCAACCACAGTTCCTTCAGACGTTTTACGTCGGGAACTTTTGTCCACGGAGATTGCCAATCTCCTGGCAAAGGGGGCGATCGAGGTCGTCAAGAACGTTCAGTCAGTGGGTTTCTATTCCCGCCTGTTCTTGGTGCCGAAGAAGGACGGCCGACTCCGACCGGTTATCGATCTGAGTATCCTGAACCAGTCTATCATTGCTCCCAAGTTCAGCATGGAGACTTTCAGGTCGGTCCGCCAATCAATTCACCAGGGAGATTTCGCAGCCAGCATCGACCTGCGAGATGCTTACTTCCACGTTCCGATGCATCGGGCGTCACGGAAGTATCTCAGGTTCGCTTTTCTGGGGCGAGTTTACCAGTTCAAGGCCATGCCTTTCGGCCTCAACCTGGCTCCTTGGGCGTTCACCAGACTGATGTCGCATGTGATAGCGTTCCATCGCACACAGTCCAGGGTGACTACTTCGGCATATCTGGACGATATCCTCCAGAGGCATTCCAATGCTGCCTTACTGGAATCGGATGTCGCCACTCTGTTGAGCTTGCTCACGTCGCTAGGATTCAGAGTCAACAAGGAGAAGTCGGACCTGGTCCCTTCTCAGTCGTTTTGTCATCTGGGGATGTCTTTCCAAACCAAATTCAATTTGGTGGCTGTTCCCCAGGCCAAGGCTGTGATTCTCTCAGCTTTTGCTCTGACTCTGTCCCAGTCCAGGTCCGCGACCGCTCGGAGTTTTCTCCGGCTGATCGGTCTCTGCGGTTCGGTGACGGATCTCATTCCTCTAGGTCGGCTGCGTGTCAGACCTCTCCAACACTTTCTGCTCAGTCGTTGGAGGCCGAATGTAGATTCTCTGGATCAGGTGCTTCCGTTTCCGGACTCTCTGTATCCTCACCTTCTTCCCTGGACAGATGTTCAGTGGATTACGCGGGGTGTTCCACTGGACTTACCCAAGTCCGATCGCGTTCTGACGGCAGATGCCAGCGATCTCGGATGGGGTGCGACGTTGGATCCTCTCGGTCTTTCCCTACACGGGATGTGGGACCAGGATCAGGCAGCTCTACACATCAACCAGAAGGAGCTTCTTGCTCTTCTTCTGAGTTTCAGGCAGTGGATCCCTCACCTGTCGAATCGCCAGGTCCTTCTACTATCCGACAATTTGACAGTGGTTGCTTACATTCGGAACCAGGGCGGCACGCACTCGCTTCCGATGTACGAGTTAGCTCGGGATCTTCTTCTGCTCGCTCAGGATGTTCACGCCGGAGTGGTTGTTCGTCACATTCCCGGTCGTCTGAACGTCCTAGCCGACTCCCTGTCCCGACAGGGCAGGGTTATTTCCACCGAGTGGATGCTTCACAGGGCAGTGTTCCAGTCGCTTTGCGCTCTCTGGGGACGTCCCCACATCGACCTCTTTGCAACTCGTTGGAACCATCAGGTGGACACTTTCGTGTCCCCGTGTCCAGATCCTCTGGCTTTTGCCGTGGACGCTCTGTCACTCGATTGGAACGGTCTAGTCGGCTACGCCTTCCCGCCGGTTCCGATTCTTCCTCAGGTTCTCGCCAAAATTCGAACCTGCAGTTGTCGAATCATTCTGATCGCTCCCCTGTCGCCTCAGCGGGTGTGGATCAATCAGCTCCGCTCGCTGATGGCGGCGGTTCCGGCACGTCTCCCGCTACGTCGCGACCTTCTTTGTCAAGGTCGCCCGAGGAGGTTTCACGTCGACCCGACTTCATTGTGCCTTCACGCATATCTTTTGTCAGGTCCTGTCTCCTCCGTAGAGGTTTTTCGAGACGAGCAGTGGAGTGCATTTCTTCTTCAAGGAGGCACTCCACTGGTTTAGCTTATGCAGCTAAATGGAAGGTCTTCTGTCGATGGTGTGCTGATCACTCTGTTGATTATGCCAATTTTTCGATTTCACAGATTGCGGAGTTTCTGGTATATCTGTTTGATTCTCGGGGTCTCCAGCCTGTTACCATCAAGGGTTACAGGTCTATGCTTTCAGAGACTTTTTCTTATGTGGGGAAGCGTCGTATCGGCATTAATCCTTACCTCTCCAAGCTTGTTCGGCACTTTTCTTTGAAAAGGCCTCGGACTTTGCAGCTTACTCCACGATGGAATCTTTCGTGGGTGCTGCTTTGCTTGGGGGGGGGGGGGGGGGGGGGGGGGGGCGCCGTTCGAACCTTTATCCCAGGTGGATATGCATTTTCTCACATATAAGACGGCTTTTCTGATGGCATTTGCTTCGGCCAGATGGGTTAGTGAGCTTCACGCCCTCTCGGTTGACCCGGCCTTTTTTAGGAGCTCTCCCAACAGTGTTACTTTTACCACTGATTGCTCCTTTTTGGCTAAGAATCAGTTACCAGATACTACTCCTCCTCCTATCTGTATCAGGGCTCTTCCCTCTGTTGAGGGTACTCGCCCTTTGCTCTGTCCAGTCCGTGCTGTTCGCATTTATCTTGATCGGACACGCTTCATACGGAAAGGCAGAAAACGTTTTTTTCTGTCTCTCATTCCGGGACGACAGAAGATCTCTCCTCAATCCATTTCTCGATGGATTTGTCTTGCTATTCGTACGGCTTATAGTCGTTTAGCAACTGGCGATTGTATTACCAATCGTATTTCTGCCCACGAGGTGCGGGCACTGTCTACCTCTTGGGCTTATTCTAACTCCGTCAAGTTGTCGGATGTTATGCAGGCAGCCTACTGGAGAAATGCTTCTACTTTCTCCACCTTTTATTTGCGCCAGTTGCAGGAGCAGTCGGAGGACCTTTTTGCCCTGGGTCCTCTTTCTTCTGCTCAGGCTGTTGTCTGCCATAGCCATTAGGCTTCTTGGAGGTCAGTTTCAGCCTTGTGATGTTACTGCCCTTTTTCTGTCTGTGTGTCACACAGGCTCATATGTCTCTTTTCATTGTCCTTTACCAATGATTGCGACATTATGGTTGATAAGCCTCGGGACCTCTCCCTTCTACTTCACGGTTCCAGTGCACTAGGGTTATGTGGGGGTTGGTTATGCGATTCCCTCCAGCCTTTTGTCTATTCAGCCTGTAGTAAACAATTGTGAGTAGGTTGATAAGAAATCTAAATTTTATAGTAAATTTCCTTTCTTATTATACCTACCACAATTGTTTACATGGAGGCCCTCCCGTCTTCTTTACGGGTAAAGAATCTTTCCTCCCCGCTGATCACATAACTCTAACGTTTACGGATTCAAAAAGAATGAGTCTTTAGAGACGGTATATGCGCACTGGCAACGGAAGTCGTGGAGTTGTACTTGGGAGAGAGCGTCCCGTACTGGGTCTGCGTCGGTTGCACTCGACCCAGTTTTGGCTTATTTTTATTGGTGCTTTTGCACCACTTTTCTTTCCCAACTTGCTTGGGAAAGACAAAAATCGAGAGTATTTTATCCGAGTTAGGGACTTCCACTGTAGTGCAAGCCTGTAGTAAACAATTGTGGTAGGTATAATAAGAAAGGAAATTTACTATAAAATTTAGATTTCTTTGTAGCTTGGTAGGATGACTCCAAATAATGTCTAGATGAGAACGTCCCCTTTTGGTCGCGATCATTCTGCCTTGATGGCTGCCCGAGCCCAAAAACCTTTAGCATAGTCTATAGGTCCTATTTATGGAAGGATTTCATTGTAACTTGTTAGGTTAACGCCATATAATGCCTAGAGGATGACATACCCTTTTGGTCGTGATTGGTCAACTGTGATGGCTACAGGTGCCCGAAGCCCAAAAATCTTTAGCATAGTCTACAGGTCATATTTATGAAGGGATTTCATTGTAACTTCGTAGGATCACTCCAGATGATGCCCAGATGAGAATGTCCCCTTTTGGTTGTGATCATTCAACCATGATGTCTGCCCAAGCCCAAAGCCCGAAAACCTTTAGCACAGTCTTCAATTCATATTTATGAAGGGATTTCATTGTAACTTGGTAGGTTGACTTCATATAATGTCTAGATGAGAAGAGCCCCTTTTGGACACCATTAGGCAACTGTGACGGCTACAGGGGCCTGAAGCCTGAAAACCTTTAGCACAGTCTACAGGTGATATTTATGAAGGGATTTCATTGTACCTTGGTTGGATGACTCCAAATAATGTCTAGATGAGAACGTCCCCTTTTGGTCACGATCATTCAGCCTTGCTGGCTGCCCGAGCCCAAAACCTTTAGCATAGTCTATAGGTCATATTTATGGAAGGATTTCATTGTAACCTGTTAATTTGACTCCATATAATGCCTAGATGATGACATCCCCTTTTGGTCGTGATTGGTCAACTGTGATGGCTTCAGGGGCCCGAAGCCCAAAAACCTTGAGCACAGTCTACAGGTCATATTTATGAAGGGATTTCATTGTAACTTCGTAGGATCACTCCAGATGATGCCCAGATGAAAATGTCCCCTTTTGGTTGCGATCATTCAACCATGATGGTTGCCCAAGCCCAAAGCCCAAAAACCTTTAGCACAGTCTACAGGTCATATTTATGAAGGGATTTCATTGTAAATTGGTAGGTTGACTTCATATAATGTCTAGATGAGAACGTCCCCTTTGGACGCAATTGGGAAACTGATGGCTCCAGGGGCCTGAAGCCCGAAAACCTTTAGCACAGTCTACAGGCCATATTTATGAAGCAAATGTAACTTGATAGGATGACTCGTTTTGGAATAATTTAACTGTAACTTGGTAACTTTCGTTGATATACGTTAACTGTGAGGGCAGCATACATTAACTGTGAGGTCATATTAACCCACCCCTCAGCTCTTTAGTACAGTGTACACCTCATATTATTTTTAGCTCAACTTTGGCGAAGCCAAATTTGAGCTTTTGTCATGGCCCGTCGTCCGTCTGTCCGTCTGTCCGTACGTCAACAATTGGATATGGCTCGGGCTAGAGGCCGTATTTATGAACCGATCTTTACAAAACTTCTTGGGTACCTTTGTTATAACGTGGGACGAGAACGAATGTTTTTGGGTGCGGTCTGAAATTCAAGATGGCTGCCAGCCGCCATTTTGTACCGACGATGCAGAAATCTGTTTTTTGTACAGAACTTCCATACGAAAGCTCTGATTTGAATAATTTTTTGTATGAATGTTTAGTACCATGCAATACATCACGTATAATACGTTTTTTTTTCTCGTGCCTAATTGTGCAAATTAGACTAATTTTGATGTTTTTTGGTGTTACTTTCAGCACTGTAAGTGCAAATGCCAATACGGCTCGGGCTAGAGGCCGTATTTATGAACCGATCTTTACGAAACTTCTTGGGTACCTTTGGTATCATCGTGGGATGAGAACGAGTGTTTTTGGGTCCGGTCCGAAATTCAAGATGGCCGATGGCAGCCATTTTGTACAAAATTCGGTGCAATCAGATTTAAATGGTTAGTAAATCTCACCTTCTAGACTTTTATATTAACGGAAAGGACAGTGTTGATATTATATGCCACGATGCGCACACAGTTGATATAATTAACAGAAAATGGTTACAGAACATCAAAAGATGGTCGTTTCTTCAAACAGGTTTAACAAAGAATAATAGTCAAGCTTTCAAATTGACTAGGAAAGTAAAAAGCACTGTATTTTTAAACTACTACTAAAATTCAAGATGGCTGCCAGTGGCCATTTTGTACCGAAATTAGGTCTAATCAGTTTTTTGTACACAACTTCTATACAGCTCAGACTAGAGGCCATATTTATGAACCAATCTTTACGAAACTTCTTGGGTACCTTTGTTATCACCGTGGGATGAGAGCGAGTGTTTTTGGGTGTGGTCCGAAATTCAAGATGGCCACCAGCAGCCATTTTGTACCAAAATTAGTGCAATCAGTCTTTTGTACAGAACTTCTGTATAAAAGTTCTGATTTGAATAAATTTTTGTATGAATGTTTAGTAACATGGAATACATCACATATTGTAAGGGTTTTTTTTTTCGTGCAGAAATTATGCAAATTAGATGAACTTTGATTTATTCAGTGCTACTTACACAATGTAAGCACACATGTCAATACGGCTCAGGTTAGAGGCTGTATTTATTCACAAAACTTCCTGGGTACCTTTGTTATCACCTTGGGACGAGAATGAGTGTTTCTGGGTACGGTCCAAAATTCAAGATGGCTGCCAGTGGCCATTTTGTACCGAAATTAGGTCCAATCAGTTTTTTGTTACAAGTTCTATACAGCGCGTATTTATGAACTGATCTTCACAAAACTTCTTGGGTACCTTTGTTTTCACCTTGGGACAGGAATGAGTGTGTTTTGGTGTGCCTTTGTTATCACTGTGCTATGAGAACAAATATTTTGGGGTTCAGTCAGACCCAATCTGGGACTCAAAGATTTCTTTTCTAGTTTAGCATCTGACTGTCACCCACCTTTACAATACTTTACCTATACATTTGTTACAGGCAGCAGTCAGTATTTATGTACAGACCGTTACAATACTTTATATGTACCTTTGTTATCAGGTCATTACCTAGATGTTTGTCATTGCTGTGTCACATACTATACATGTACATGTCTTTGTCTTGACAAGTTGAGCTACAGTGTCATTGACACTTTCATTTATCAAAAACATAGCATGCAGGGAACAGAAATGAACGTATTCCCAATTATCACAATTCTTGTCTTATTTCCTAATCCTTTCATAAACATTGAACATTATCCTTTTCATCAAACACAACACACAAGTTAAGCTACAGTGTCATTGACACTTTCATTAACAAACCAATGTTGGTTGCTACAAACGATTTGTAATGATTTTTAACCCTTGAAGGCCTATTTCTGACTTTGATTAGTGTTTACTGCGGCAGAACAGGTGCCCCAACATGCAGCCTCTGAGTAAATTTTTCTTTGAAAGTTACATTCCAAACACCTTTTACTTACCTTTAAACAACTGCGAAGACACAGGATGTAGACTGTTAAAGTGTAGAAAAAATGTATAAAAACCTCCAGGCCTTTAACCCTTTGAACCCTAGCGGCCGTTTTTTCCGGCCAGCAACATGATAAGTCATAACATCATTAAATAGGATGGCTGTTCAGTAAATAGGTGGGGTAGACCAATCAATATTTTCAACGTGCAGCCCCGAGGCTGCACGTTGAAAATATTGATTGGTCTACCCCAAATAATGAATATGGACTCTTCTAATTGCTGCCATTGGACTGGCATGGAAGGTACCACTAGAGTTCAAAGGGTTAAGGGTTAAAGCAAATATTTTGAGATAGAAAGTTAAAGCAGTTGAAAAATCTGATATCATTGTTTTGGTAACAACAGAATCACATGCCTGTATCAGGGTCCCCTGATACAGACTCTGAAGAAGGTCAGATTCATTAAAGTTTAGATATGAATCAATGCAAATGCACTCTTGATTGTGAGATAAACTGAAATAATACTGTCACCTAAAACTGATCATTGGGAAGCGCTCTGAAAGAGAAGGCTAAAAATAAATCTATTACTCAAATAAAATTCCTGTGGAACCCTGCGAAGTGAAGCAGTGCCTTTTTTTACTATGATAAACAAGCTTGTTTTACTGCTAAAATAGGAGACCCAGTCACCAGTGCTTGGGGTGAAAGTTCTCTAAAATGGGCAATATGCGTATAACCGATTGACTAAACTTGGCTTTATCTCAATATTGTGGCCATTATTAGCCATTGTGCAGAAACATGTGACTTTATACACCAATAAATAAATAAATACTTAATAGGAATTCAGTCAATTCAATCTTGTTTGACAGAGCTCAATGAGCTCTGTCAAACAAGATTGAATTGGTGGAATGCGCAGTTGCATCATGGGAAAATGTGCAGCTCTAAATTTTGATACATCACTTTGCAAAGGGTTAACTAGTATAAACTTCAAGTTTCATAAGTTTGGAAAAGGTTAAATAAAACTTTATGTTGTTTTTCTTGTAGACATCATGGAACAGAGTACAAACAGACGCAGAAAGAAAACGACAAGTACTGGTGGTCATTGCACCAGAATGGTATCGCTTCAAACAAGAAAGCAAGACTTTGTCAGATTGGTTGGACAATTCTCAAATGAAGTTACAGTCGTCTGACAGAGAGATACATGAATTAAAGGTATGTCTTTTACATTTGAACCCTTCCTTTTTGTCCCTCTTGGGTTTCTTCATCAGTTAACCTATTAGCTGATATAGTTTTTAGACAATTAATTGGTGTTTAGACTGTTAATTGGAAAGCCACTTTATCAGTGAAAAATATTCATTCCAGAGGAATATTCAGCTAACCAAGGTTTGGATAGATCCACCTGAGAAACAAATCTCTTACCATTAAAGTTAGTATAAATTGGGAACTTTTAACCAACTTTTCCTCTGTACATTGAAGCAACTTTTCAACCAAGAATTTTTTAGTTAAAATTTCATTAATTTTTTGCTTCAGAGCATCCTTGACTAGGTTTGATGAATAATACTTTTAAAAAAATAATCAGCAGGTTAAGGTAAATGCTTATAAATGATGTATTTTTCATTAACCTTTTACTTAACGAATCAACCATGTCTGTCCACAAAATTTACAAATTACGCAGTTGAAAAAAAAACTATTTTTCCAAAACTTTCAACAAAACCATATCATGCGACCCCCCTCATTGGACCATTTGTTAAGCTCGCACCAATGAGAGGTCATATGATATGGTTTTGCTGAACGTTTTTTAATAATTTGAAAAAACTGTAATTAAAATAATTTGATATTCTGTGTGTTGGGTAAAGGGTTAAATAGAATAAATGCTTATAGTTAAAGTACTGAGGCCAAAGAAGTGTGTAAGGTTGTAGATTTCAGTTGGCCTTTGAAATAATTCTTGCAAAAAATGGTAATGCATTGGCTCATTGGTTAGCACATTGGACTTTAACTCTTAGAAGCCAGGGAATCAGAATGAATTTATTGAACATGACATACCATGAAAAACTTACAGTAAAGTGGGTGCTTCCAGTCAAGTGTTGTCTGCCTATTCAGGCAGACAACACTTGACTAGAAGCACCTGCTCAGTGTTCAATTCTCCCCCAGCCCAAAGATAGCCAAACCTTCACAGCCAGATTACCTGCCGTATTATATCACAGTCAAGAAAACATGATTCCGGGCTTCTAAGAGTTAAACCAAAAGGTTGATGGTTCGATCCTGATCTACATCATCTCTACTGTGTCCTTTGGCAAGACAAAATCCTAATTCCCCATGTTGGAGCATGGCATACTAAGGTGTACTGCTCTACTGTAGTGCACTTGTCTTCTATTGCTGCAAACTCTGCTTGTGCTGGGTTAGTAAGTTGGAGAGTCTGGTAGTTGTGTTCAGTTGCTTGGTGGTTCTCTCCAGGTACTCTTGCTTTCTCCATCCATAAAGCTGTCTGACACAATATTGGTCTCAGAGCAGGTGTTCCTTGTCACCATGACAAAATTTTCCAGACAGTTGCCAGATGATAACAGGTATGTTTCAGTGAACTGTTCTGGTTTACCTGGTTTACTATTCCATGTAAACGTAAACTAGAGTTGATAATCCCAATGGAACAGTAAGTTTAATGAGAATAATATTCCATGCAGAAACCAGCTTGATGTCGCTAGGAAACGTGCAATATGGGTGTGTTGTTAGGAGGAGGATATCAAGATCGTGGAGAACATACATGTATCCCTGCATTCATTTTTAATACAATCTCAGAAAACCAGCATTAGAAAGGCTCTCATAAGAAACTTTCCAATGTTGGTGTCAGAGCTTGCGTTACTGTGATTATAGAAAGAAAATGGGTTAAAAGATCTGAAAGTTGTAACACAATTTTTTAGGGAGAAAACACTCTTTCAGTTGAGAATCGAATATATTTTTATACTGTACCAATGACCCAGACTTAGCTGGTGCTAACTCTAACAAAACCAGGGCCAAACACAAATTTTGCCCCCCAATCCCCAAAATTTGCATCCTAAACAAAAAGAAATCATGTCCTATAGGACCTCCATACTACGCCCCCACTGTGCATGCGCAGTGTCAAGGACGTCCCGAAATTGGCGCCAATTATCATTCTCTGTTTGGCCCTTCATCAGTCAACATCTCACTGATCTTTGTGCTTGTAAATCTCAGTTTAAAGGATGCCAGACACGTAATTTTTGGAGAAATGGTGATTCTAAGGAGGATATAGAAGGAGGAGAGGAAAAAGAAGTGACAAAAAATAATCAGGGCTGTACTTAAAATTTTTTGATGAAATTATGTTAAGTTGCCTATTTTCGAGGCATGCGCCTCTTGTTGTCATTCTTGCTAAATGTTGCACTGCTTATTCAGTGTTTCCTCTCCCCCAGCCTTCTAAAGTCCCCCCTTGCAATTCTCCCATGCTTTTGGCATATTTTTTAGAAAGTTCATTCTCCTGGGAGAGTTGCTTGGATACAGAATGTTTTCTGTTATTTTCCCCATAGTTACGTTTTCACCCATGGGTGTATAAACGTTGTGTTCTGCATCTTCCATCTGATGTTCTGCAGATTCTCCCCTGGGAGTCTCTGTCTTGCATCAGATAGAGTGTAATTTTGATGACTGATTTCGGGCCAGTTTTTTCAGTGCCTGGAGTCATGTTTTCTGGTGTTTTACACTGTTTGTTTACATTGGCAACAGCCTTTTTTGAGGGGGGCTGTTTGCCTTTGGTGTAGTTTATCTCACTATAAGATACATTTATATTATCCGTAAGTGTCTCATTAATTATTTAATATAAATTTAAAATTTTTGACCACACTTTGCCATCGGATCCATCGGGGCTCAATGTTACTTTTCAGCAACTTGGGCTTCGCTGAAAAAATATTTTTTCAAAATTATTTTGATTTGCAATTGTTTTTTCATTTAGTAATGGATCATGTTATTATGTATCTTTGTGTCAGGGGTTTGTGCGAGTAACTAGGACTTGTTGTTGATTTTTCACAATGAAAGGATATTGTTCAAATTGTAATGGGAAGAAATCTTCCTCTGACTTTCATGATCATTGTATTAATTGTAGTCAGTGTTCTCGCACTAATCCCTGTTCTATATGTCAATATTGGGATGACAAACATTGGAAACGTGTGTCACGGTATGTTACTGGAGAAAGGGCTATGCCGGCTCTTTCTCCGCAAGGTCACTCTACTATCTCAGTTTCTATTTCAGAGGAACAAGAACAGGGTGATGTTTCCATGTTATCTTCTGCAAGTGCGCTTCCGTCGTCACAAATGAATTCAGAGCTAGCGGCAAAAGTGCTCATGGAGATTAGACAAATGTCGTCCGCTAGCTCGCCCGGTGTAGCGTCCATTCACCGAATAGTTCGGCAGCCGGGTTCGTCCGAGGATCCAGGAGGAAATGTTGGGTGATGCGAGCACTATAAACATTCAATGTGCACACCCAGTGACGGCGGATAGTAAGCGAGATCGGAGGAAGCCTTTGAGTCCGGTTCCTAGCTCGTCCAGGTCCAGCCGGGCCGCGAGCGAGAGAGGCCCCTCTCTCGTACAACAACATCTGGGACCAGATGTTGTGGTACAAAATGTGTCGCAAGCAGAGCATACGTCCGTCGCTCGGGACGCTCCGTTGTATAGGCAGTCCGCGGAGACTGCTAAGGCTTCTTCTTCTCGTCAGCGCACACGGCCGCACCTTGGCTGCGTGACCGCCGATATATTACCAGCTTCGCCGATCAAGGATACTTCGGCAACCAGGTCACACCATCCGGCAGCCAGGGACACGAGGCCGATGGACTTCGGACGTTCGCATAGAAAAAGTATGCGGGAGCCATCCGATGCGGAGCTGCCCTCGGCGAAGCAGCGAAAGACTGCGCCTCCGCAGGTCTCGACGCCGGACATTCTTGTGCAGATAGCACAGCTTATCGCAGCATCCCAGCAGCCGACAGAAACGGTGTCGGATCGAGAATTATCCGACGGCGCTGGGTCGGTACGCTCCGCCGAAGCATCGGGGGCGGACGACCGGGAGCATCATGAGGTCCGACCGGATGGTGAAAGGGATACGGATGATTTGGAGCTATCCCTTTCGGAACAACATAAAGCTGCCGTGGACTTCATCCGGCACTTTCTCCCTCAAGTTGTTCCGTCGGGCCAGACTGCTGCGGTTCCGGACAAGAGGATTATAGCGTCATTGGACTCTGAATTTTTTGAGCGGTTCAGGGACATTGCTCCCGAGTTTCCGTCGCAGTCCAATAATGTTGCAAGAACATTTGAATTATTGAACGACGCTATATTTAAACTTGCTTCCAAGATGGGGAAAGCAGGTTTCTTGTCCGCCAATACTCTCAACCTGCCTTTCATTAATGCAAGGAATAAATTCGACACGGCAGGACAGGGTATCCCGAGAGTTCCTCTGCGTATGGACGACGAGGAGGAAGACTTAGAGCTATCATTACCGTCGTCGGCTTCTATTCCAACCGCGGTGTTGGAAACAGCCATTTCGTCTAACAGAGCCAATTTAGATTATCTTACGCAGATCACCTTACTAAGGCGTTATCACTGCGCCTTCAAGGGAAAGAATTTCAGGATATACAATCCTCTTTAAGACTTCTTTCAAGGGCAGTAGCTTATTCCACGTGTAGCAAACCTGGAGTTGGTTAGACGTGACGCAGCCCTAGCTACATCCACACTCGTGGATACTAAGGTGAAGAACTCTCTTAGAGTCGCTTCGGTCTCCGGAGAACTTCTCTTTGACGGCAAGCTTTCTGCTATTTATGATAAAATTACAAAGAAAGCTTTGGATTCTCTGTTGTTCAAATCTGCTTCTAAGAAGTCGGATACAGCAGACAAGAATAAGACAGGCACTTCTGGGTCTAATGCGCCCAAGAGAGGTTCCTATAGAGGTTCCGGTGCGTCCTCTTGGTCTTATTCGAGAGACCGTCAGGGTAGCGACTCGTTTGGGACGTCCTTCGGACTGGGACAACCGGTCGGACGCCCCGAGGTCGACGGGACGAGGTGCGGGTCGTGGAAGACGTGGCTTCTCCTACCGCAGGCCTCGCAGGTCCAGGAGGTGATGGCTTAAACCTCTATCGCGTACCGGTTGGCGGAAGGTTGTCAAGCTTTTCACAAGAATGGGCGTCGATTACGGACGACCCTTGGGTGAGAGGAGTGACTTCGGAAGGCCTAAAGATATCCTTCAAACGAAAGCCTCCATTAACTCAAAGTCCAAAGTGGACTCAACTTCCGTCAAATCCGCAGAAAAGAGACGCTCTGTTATCAGAGGTGCAGTCTCTTTTAATGAAGAACGCGGTAGAGGTCGTAGAAAACCAGGAGACTCTGGGATTCTACAGCCATCTGTTTCTGGTTCCGAAACCAGACGGCTCGTTCCGTCCAGTCATAGATTTGAGCTGGATAAACAAGCTGATCGTCGCTCCAAAATTTTATATGGAGACGATTCAGTCGGTCAGAGCGAGTATTCGGGTGAACAATTATGCAACAAGCATAGATCTCAAAGATGCGTACTTTCACGTCATGGTACATCCGACATTCAGAAAGTATCTACGCTTCGCAGTCCTAGGAGTGGTGTATCAATTCCGGGCGATGTGCTTCGGACTGAATCTAGCACCCTGGGCTTTCACTCGGGTAATGAACTCGGTAATGATGTATTTCCAAGCTCATTCGTCTGCGGTAACGTCGGCCTACCTGGACGACATTCTTCAGAGGTACGGCAACGAGTTAATGCTTCAGAACGATGTTCAGAATCTACTTCTATTGCTCCGACGTCTCGGTTTTATAGTAAACGAGGAGAAGTCGGATCTGGTGCCGTCCAAGTCATTCACTCATCTGGGAATGAGCTTCGAGACGCACAACAATCTCGTTCGTCTGCCGTTAACCAGAGCGAAATTAGTCAGTTGTTACGCTCGCTATTGTCTGCATGCAGACAAAGTCACAGCGAGAAAATTTATGAGACTGATAGGTCTGTGCGGAGCCGCTGCGGATCTCATTACGATGGGGCGGTTACGCACGCGTCCTCTCCAAATTTTCTTGACTCAGAATTGGAGTGTGAAAATTCATTCGCTCGACGTAGACGTTCTCTTGTCAGATCAAGTGAAACAAGAGACTCAGACTTGGGCAAACATTCAGTGGTTAACTCAGGGAGTTCCGCTGCAGTTGCCGGATCCGAGTTTTACCATTATGACGGATGCCAGTCAAACAGGTTGGGGTGCATCATTGATCCCAACGGATTCGAGATGCCAGGGTCTTTGGGATCCGCAATTCCTGTGCAAGCACATAAACATCAAAGAAATGATGTCAATTTGGCTTGCGTTACGTCATTGGATGGACATTATTCACAATGCTCATGTCCAAATCCTATCCGACAATACGACAGTAGTGGCGTATATACGGAATCAGGGAGGCACTCATTCAGTTCCGTTGTTCAATCTAATGGAAAGAATCCTTCTGTTTGCGCTAGAACATCAGGTTCTTCTTTCGGTCCATCACATACCAGGTCTTCTGAATGTGCTAGCAGACTCCCTTTCACGAAAGGGTCGCTTGTTGCCGTCGGAGTGAACTCTCAACAAACAAGTATTCAATCAGATTTGCTACCAATGGGAACGGCCAATGATAGACTTATTTGCGACACATCTCAACAATCAGTTGCAGACGTATGTGTCTCCGTGTCCGGATCCGAGAGCATTTGCAGTAGACGCTGTGTCGATCCCTTGGGACGGAATGATAGGATATGCGTATCCTCCAGCGCCGTTAATTCAACAAGTATTGCTAAAGATAAAACAATCTCAATGCAAGATTCTGTTGGTAGCATCTCTGTCGCCACAGAGACCGTGGATAAATCTACTCAGGTGTCTGTTGTGGGACCTACCGCGAAAGCTTCCTCCACGGGAGGATCTTCTTTCGCAGGGGAAATCGCGTCAACTCCATCACAACCCGCAAGGTCTCAACCTTCACGTTTTTCCGTTGTGCGGTCCTTCTTGCATGGCAAGCACTTTACAGGATGAGCAGTGGACGCGATTTTTAACTGTAGGAGGACCTCCTCTTCACTAAACTATGCGGCTAAGTGGAAGGTTTTTCGTCGTTGGTGTAGGGATCATTCTGTAGATATTTTTGATCCCTCTATACCAGACATTGCAAACTTTCTAGTATACTTGTTTGACGTAATCAAACTGCAGCCTGTTACTATTAAGGCTTATAGGTCTATGTTATCTGATACCTATGCACACCATGATAGTTTACAAATTGGATCTAATGTCTCTTTATCTAAGTTGGTTAGAAACTTCTCGATAAATAGACCCAGAACTCTTAGATTAATTCCTAAATGGAATTTAGCTTGGGTTCTTCCTAAATTGAAGGAAAAGCCATTTGAACCTCTTGGGACAGTAGATTTCAAATTCTTATCTTATAAGACAGCTTTTCTCTTAGCTTTCTCTTCTGCTAGAAGAGTCAGTGAGCTTCATGCACTGTCGGTGGATGATCCTCACTATCGTAGTGTCGGGAACACTATCACCTTCACTACTAATGTGGGTTTTTTAGCTAAGAATCAGGCTCCTAATAAATATCCGGAACCTATCGTTATTAAGGCTCTTCCGTCTTCAGACGGGCGTAGGCCTTTACTCTGTCCTGTTAGAGCGTTACGTATCTATAAACAGAGATCTCAGTTTATCAGAAAGGGACGGAAACGTTTCTTTCTGTCTTTGATGCCTAATAGAAGGGACATTTCGGTCCATTCTATTGCTAGATGGATTCAGTTAACTATCCGTACTGCTTATGAGAGTTTATCTTCTTCTCAGCAGTCTGTGCTTAAGATTTCCGCTCATGAAGTAAGAGCTCTTGCTACTTCTTGGGCTTATGCTAATAGTGTTGCTATTACAGATTTAATGAAGGCTGCTTATTGGTCTCAGCCATCCACATTCACGAATTTTTATCTCAGAAATATTGAGTCCATTTCTGGAGACCTGCATTGTTTAGGTCCGTTATCTGTTGCTCAGAATGTCGTCCACTAAACAGTTGCAACTATAGTTATGCAGGCTTTCTGTTCCGGCAGTGACTCCGTCCGGCTGCCCTCTTCGCTCTGGGCTATTTGACCCAGGGCAAGGGGAAGGGGGGGGGGGGAGGGGGGGGCGGGTGTTCCCTTAGGTCACCTGCTTTATAGTGAAAAACAAGGGAATGCCTCCTCCAAGTCAGTATTTCTGAGTCGCTTCCGGGATGGTTTTAAAGTGTAATATTAATGTTAAAATTCATTCATGTCTTATTTTTAAAGTGTAGCTCGGTGTGAAGCATTTGTATATGTCAAGTGTCAATCGGGCTTTAATATACAATACTCGGACACTTTTAAATGACTATAAAGAGTCTCAATTCTCTGGACTACTTTATTTATTGGCTTACTTTAAAAATAATTAGTATAAGGGTTATACTGGATGTTAATAGAGAACATGAATATTATTGTGCTCAATTATTAAGGGTATTGTATCTTTCTAATTTAATATTAAATAAGAAAGATACATGTAAAGCCTAATACTCCTTTTCTCCTTAAGGGGTTACCTCTTTATTATATAGTTGAGCTTATTGGATTTTCCTCTATGTCCTAGGCCCCCCAGCCTGTTTACTATTCAGCTAAGTCTGGGTCATTGGTACAGTATAAAAATGTTAAAAAATTTATAGTAATTTATATATTTTTTATACTTACCAATGACCCAGACGGGGATGGCCCTCCCAGGAGTTGGGAACTCTTGCCTCCCCGCTGAGTACATAGCGCTGACCAGGCACTGCCAGTAAGAATGATAATTGGCGCCAATTTCGGGACGTCCTTGACACTGCGCATGCGCAGTGGGGGCGTAGTATGGAGGTCCTATAGGACATGATTTCTTTTTGTTTTGGATGCAAATTTGGGGGATTGGGGGGCAAAATTTGTGTTTGGCCCTGGTTTTGTTAGAGTTAGCACCAGCTAAGTCTGGGTCATTGGTAAGTATAAAAAATATATAAATTACTATAAATTTTTTAACTTTTTAAAAGCCGCTTGTATTGCTAAATAAACGTTATTAATTTTCTATCATTTCTGTCTCATTAGTTATTGCATTTTTCATTAACCTGGCATTGTTTATTTCTTTCTTGACACTCGAAATCAGAATATTTTTTATTTGTTGTGTGTGAGGCCCAGAACTTTTATGTGCGTTCCACTGCGCATGTCAAAAATAGAATGACAAACCAGATAACCCTGCTCTCCAGGAGGTTTAGTTGGTTTAACACAGAATGATAAACCAGAATATAAACTGCTCAATGAAACAACCTAGTTTTTATTCCGTGTGTCTGTACATGCTCACAATAAACCAAGTAAACCGGAATATTCATCAGATAGTTGCATCTAAGCACTTAATTCTACGAACTGCACCTCAGAAGAAATCAGCGACAGTACTTGTCTTTTTTAAATTTCTCGTATGCCATAGAATTAAGAAAGGACGCTGGTTTTGTTTACATTGGCATGGCGGGGGTTCGAACCCACGCTGAGAGAGTTTCCTTCGGCACCAACCGCCTAGCGAAACTATACTGAACCACGCACACCACTCGGCCACCGACAGACCCCAGACCGGGGCACCAACCGCCTAGCGAAACTCTCTCGGCGTGTAAACCGGAATAGCTCACTGAAACATACCCAACAGCAATAGTTTCTAGTCTGACCAACATCACTGGCCAACCAGTAAACTGACAGGTTTTGGCATAGTAGAAACTATACAAGCGAAACTATACTGAACCACGCACACCACTCGGCCACCGACAGACCCCAGACCAGGGCACCAACCGCCTAGCGAAACTCTCTCGGCGTGTAAACCGGAATAGCTCACTGAAACATACCCAACAGCAATAGTTTCTAGTCTGACCAACATCACTGGCCAACCAGTAAACTGACAGGTTTTGGCATAGTAGAAACTCTGCATAATAACCAGTTGTAAACTGAGTCAGTGTTAGTTTCCCATTTTTAGCTTAACTTGTCAAAGTCAAGATAAGCTATTGCCATCACTCATGCAGAAGTCTGTTAGTCTGTGAGTCTGTTCACATTTTCCTTTAGCACAGGCTACACCCCGTAGTTTTTGTCTGATCGTCACGAAATTTCATATGCTGGTTTGAGTTCATGTCTAGATGAGAACGTCCCCTTTTGGTCGCGACCGGTCAACTGCCCAAGCCCAAAACCCAAAAACCTTTTCATTGTACCTTAGTAGGATGCCTTTGTATGAGATCTAGATGAGAACGTCCCCTGTTGGTCATGATCTGTCAACCGTGACGGCTGACCAAGCCTGAAACCCCAAAACGTTTTGTACAGTCTACAGGTCATATTTAGTATGGAGGGATTTCATTGTAACTTGGTAGGTTTACTCCATATAATGTCTAGATGAGAACTCCCCTTTTGGTCTCGATTGGTCAACTGTGATGGCTACAGGGGCCCGAAGCCCGAAAACCTTTAGCACAGTCTACAGGTCATATTTATGAAGGGATGTCATTGTAACTTGGTAATCTGACTCCAGATAATGTCTAGATGAGAACAGCCACTTTTGGTCGTGATCATTCATCCGTGATGGCTGCCCGAGCCCAAAACCTTTAGCACAGTCTATAGGTCCTATTTTGGGAGGAATTTCATTGTACCTTGGTAGGATGACTCCATATAATGTCTAGATGAGAACATCCCCTTTTGGTCGCGATTGGTCAACTGTGACGGCTACAGGGGCCCGAAGCCTGAAAACCTTTAGCACAGTCTACAGGTCATATTTATGAAGGGATTTCATTGTAACTTGGTAGGATGACTCCAGATAATGCCTAGATGAGAACGTCCCCTTTTGGGTCACGATCATTCAACCATGATGGCAGCCCAAGCCCAAAACCCCAAAAACTTTAGCACAGATTACAGGTCATATTTATGAAGAGATTTCATTGTAACTTGATGACTCAGTATAATGTCTAGATGAGGAATCCCCTTTTGGTTACGATCTGTCAACCGGAATGGCTACATAGGCTCGAAGCACAAAAACCTTTAGCACAGTCTGCAGGCTATATTTATGAAGGGATTTCATTGTACTTGATAGTATGAATTGTTTTGGAATAATTTCACTGTAACTTGGTAACTTTCGTTGACAGACATTAACTGTGAAGGCCACATACATTAACTGTGAGGGCCACATTAACCCACCCCTCAGTTCTTTAGTACAGTCTACACCTAATATTATTTTTTTGAAAACATAGCATACAGGGAACAGAAATGAACATATTCCCAATTATCACAATTCTTGTCTTATTTCATAATCCTTTCATAAACATTGAACATTATCCTTTTCATCAAATACAACACACAGACAAGTTAAGCTACAGTGTCATTGACACTTTCGTTGGGGTTTATCAACAGATATTGACACTAGCATATTTGCATGTTATTGAGCTTGTCAAGGTATATACTTTGTTGGTATGAATTTGTTTTGTTACAGTGTATTGGGGGTAAAATCCTTGAGTAGACAGGTTAATTTGGTACTTGGCTACTCAATAGCAGTACATCCTGCCATATTTCTTGCTAATGTAGTAAGAACACTTGTGCCTATCTAGCAAATTTGCACTCTTTGAACCAACTGGTAATTTATCAAGTTGTCATAAGACTATTAAAAAAATTATTTATATCACAGCCATCTCCCTTATCATTAAAAATCTGTGTCATCCTTCTATTTTTACCCAGAAATGTCTTCAACGAGACTTTTTTGCACTTGTAGGATAAAAAATTTATGCAACTATATCACTTAACTCTGTCAAACAAGATTTAGTTGCTTAATTTTGCAACTGTAATATATGAAATTTTCACTTCTGGAAACATTGTATTTTTATACTGTATCAATGACCCAGACATAGCTGGTGCTAACTCTTAAAATTCTAGGACCAAACACAAATTTTGCCCCCCAATCCCCAAAATTTGCATCTAAAACCAAAAGAAATCATGTCCTGAAGGTCCTTCATACTTTGCCCTCACTGCGCATGCGCAGTGTCAAGGACGTCCTGAAATTGGCGCCAATTATCATTCTTTGTTTGGCCCTTCATCAGTTAATATCTTACTGATCTTTGTGCTTGTAAATCTCAGTTTAAATGATGCCAGACACATAAATATTGGAGAAATGGTGATTCTAAGGAGGATATAGATGGAGGAGAGGAAAAAGGAGTGACAGAAAATATTCAGGGCTGTAACTTAAAATTTTGTAAAGAAATTATGTTAAGTTGCCTATTTTCGAGGCATGGGCCTGTTGTTGTCATTCTTGCTATGAAGTTGCACTGCTTATTCAGTGTTTCCTCTCCCCTTGTCCTTTAAGTCCCCCCTTGCTATTCTCCCATGCTTTTGGCATATTTTTGAGTAAGATTACTACTAAAATTTCTTGGGAGATTTAGCTTGGTAACAGAATGAATTCTGTTATTTTCCCCATGTTTACGTTCTCACCCATGAGTGTTTAGACGTAGTGTTCTGCATCTACCATCTGATGTTCTGCAGATTCTTCCCTGGAAGTCTCTGTTTTGCATCAGATAGTGTATATTTTGGTAACTGATTTCGGGCCAGGATTGTCAGTGCATGGAGTCATGTTTTCTGGTGTTTATACACTTCTTTTTACATTGGCAACAGTCTCTTTTGAGGGGGGCTTTTTGCCTTTGTACTAGTTTATCTTATTACAAGATACATTATTATTATTATTCGTAAGTGTTGCATTAATTATTTAAAATAATTTTAAAATTTTTGTCCACACTTAGGCTTGGGATCCATTGGGGCTCAATGTTACTTTTCAGAAACTTGGGCTTTGCTGAAAAAATATTTTTTCAAAATTTATTTTTGATTTCAATTGTTTTTTCAATGTTAATGCATCATGTTATTATGTATCTTTGTTTTCAGGGGTTCGTGCGAGTACTAGGACTTATTGTTGTCTTTTCACAATGAAAGGATATTGTTCAATTTGTAATGAGAGGAAATCTTCCTCTGACTTTCATGATCATTGTATTAATTGTAGTCAGTGTACTCGCACTAACTCCTGTTCAGTATGTGAATATTGGGATGACAAACATTGGAAACGTGTGTCACGGTATGTTGTTAGCGGGGAAAGGGCTATGCCGGTCCTTTCTCCGCAGGGTCACTCTAGTTTATCTGTTTCTATTTCAGAGGAACAAGAACAGGGTGATGTTTCCATGTTATCTTCCAAAGGTGCGCTTCCGTCATCACAATGAAATGAAGAGCTAGCGGCAAAAGTGCTCATGGAGATACGCCAGTTGCCTAAGAGGTCCCTAGTAGGATCGACGGCGCTGTCGTCCGCTAGCTCGCCAGGTGTAGCGTCCATTCACCGAATGGTTCGGCAGCCGGGTTCGTCCGTTGCGGTCCAGGAAGGAGTTTTGGGTGATGCGAGCACTATAAACATACAAGGTGAACACCCAGTGACGGCGGATAAGAGGAGAGATCGGAGGAAGCCTTGTAGTCCAGTTCCTAGCTCGTCCAGGTCCTGCCGGGCCGCGAGCGAGAGAGGCCCCTCTCTCGTACAACAACATCTGGGACCAGATGTTGTGGTTCAAAATGTTTCGCAAACGGAGCATACGTCCGCCGCTCGGGACGCTCCGTTATATAGGCAGTCCGGAGAGACTGTACAGGCTTCCTCATCCTCTCAGCAGTGCACACGACTGCACCTTGGCTACGTGACCGTGGATATTCAGCCAGCTTCGCCGATCAGGGATTCAACAGCGACCAGGTCACGCCATCCGGTAGCCAGGGACAAGAGGCTGGTAGACTCCAGACGTTCGCATAAGAGAAGTATGCGGGAGTCAGTTGATGCGGAGCTTCCGGCGGCTAAGCAGCGAAAGACCGCTACTCTGCAGGCCTCGATGACGGATGTGCTAGCTCAGATAGCACAAATTATCGCAGCAAACGACAGAATCGTTGTCGGATCAGGAATTATCCGACGGCGCTGGGTTGGTACGCTCCGCCGAAGCATCGGGTGGGGACGACCGGGAGCATCATGAGGTCCGACCGGATGCCGAAAGGGATACTGAGGACTTGGAGCTATCCCTTTCGGAACAACATAAAGCTGCCATAGATTTCATCCGGCACTACCTTCCTCAAGTTGTTCCGTCGGGCCAGACTGCTGCGATGCCGGATAAGAGACTGATAGCGTCATTGGACACTGAATTTTTTGAGCGGTTCAGAGACATCGTCCCTGAGTTTCCGTCACAGTCCAATAATGTCACAAGAACATTCGAATTATTGAACGACGCTATCTTTAAGCTTGCTTCCAAAACAGGCAAAGCTGGTTTCTTGTCCGCCAATGCTCTTAACCTGCCTTTCATCAATTCAAGGAATAAATTCGATACGGCAGGACAGGGCATACCGAGAGTTCCTCTGCGTCTAGACGACGAGGCGGAAGACTTGGAATTGTCATTACCGTCGTCGATGTCCATTCCAACCGCGTCGTTGGAAACGACAATTACGTCTAACAGAGCCGGCTTAGATGCTTTATCATACGCAGACCACCTTACAAAGGCGTTATCACTGCGTCTTCAAGGGAAAGAATTCCAGGATATACAATCCTCATTAAGACTTCTTTCAAGGGCAGTTGCTTATTCCACGTATAACTCCGCCCTTTCAGTGGCAAACCTGGAGTTGGTTAGACGTGACGCAGCCCTAGCTACATCCACACGCGTGGATAGTAAGGTGAAGAACTCTCTCAGAGTCGCTTCGGTCTCTGGAGAGCTTCTCTTCGATGGCAAGCTTTCAGCAATCTATGATAAAATAAGAAAGCTTCGGATTCTCTGCTTTTTAATTCCGCTTCCAAAAAGTCGGATTCAGCAGATAAGAGTAAGACAGGCACTTCTGGGACAAATACGCCCAAGATAGGTTCTTATAGAGGTTCCTTTGCGTCCTCTTGGTCTTATTCTAGAGACCGTCAAGGCAACGACTCACGTGCGGGACGTTCTTCGGGCCGAGACAACCGGTCTGACGTTCCGAGGTCGACGGGACGAGGTGCGGGTCATGGAGGACGTGGTTTCTCCTCTCGCAGGTCCAGGAGGTGATGGTTTGAACCTCTATCGTGTTCCGTTGGCGGAAGGTTGTCGGGTTTAACAGAAGAGTGGGCATCGATTACGGACGACCCTTGGGTGAGAGGGGTGATTTCGGAAGGACTAAGAATATCCTTCAAACGAAAACCTCCATTAACTCAAAGTCCAAAATGGACTCAACTTCCGTCAAATCCGCAGAAAAGAGACGCTCTTTTATCGGAGGTACAGTCTCTATTGATGAAGAATGCGGTAGAGGTCGTAGAAGACCAGGAATCACCGGGGTTCTACAGCCATCTATTTCTGGTTCCGAAACCAGACGGCTCGTTCCGTCCAGTCATAGATTTGAGCTGGATAAACAAGCTGATCGTCGCCCCGAAGTTCTATATGGAGACGATTCGATCGGTAAGAGCGAGTATTCGGGTGAATGATTATGCTACAAGCATAGATCTCAAAGATGCGTACTTTCACGTCATGGTACATCCGACATTCAGAAAGTATCTACGCTTCGCAGTCCTAGGAGTTGTATATCAATTCCGGGCGATGTGCTTCGGATTGAACCTAGCGCCCTGGGCTTTCACTCGAGTAATGAACTCGGTAATGATGGTTTTCCGAGCTCATTTGTCTGCGGTAACATCGGCCTACCTGGACGACATTCTTTAGAGGTACGGCAACGAGTTAATGCTTCAGAACGATGTGCAGAATCTGCTTCTATTGCTTCGTCTCGGTTTTGTTATAAACAAGGAGAAGTCGGATCTGGTGCCGTCATTCACTCATCTGGGAATGAGCTTCGAGACGCACAACAATCTCGTTCGTCTGCCGTTAACCAGAGCGAAGTTAATCAGTTGTTACGCTCGCTATTGTCTTCATGCAGACAAAGTCACAGCGAGGGAGTTCATGAGACTGATAGGTCTGTGCGGAGCCGCTGCGGATCTCATTCCGATGGGGCGGTTGCGCACTCGTCCTCTCCAAATTTTCTTGACTCAGAATTGGAGTGTGGAGATTCATTTGCTCGATATAGACGTTCTCTTGTCAGATCAAGTGAAACAAGAGATTCAGACTTGGGCAAACATTCAATGGTTGACTCAGGGAGTTCCGCTGCAGTTGCCGGATCCGAGTTTTACGATTATGACGGATGCCAGTCAAATAGGTTGGGGTGCAACATTGATCCCAACGGATTCGAGGTGCCAGGGTCTTTGGGATCCACAGTTTCTAAGCAAGCACATACACATCAAGGAAATGATGTCAATTTGGCTTGCGTTACGCCATTGGATGGACATTATTCACAAAGCTCATGTCCAAATCCTGTCCGACAATATGACAGTAGTGGCGTATATCCGGAACCAGGAAGGCACTCATTCCGTTCCGTTATTCAATTTAATGGAAAGAATTCTTCTGTTTGCTCTAGAACACCAAGTTCTACTTTCGGTCCGTCATATACCGGGTCGTCTGAATGTACTAGCAGACCCCCTTTCACGGAAGGGTCGCTTGTTGCAGTCAGAGTGGACTCTCAACAAACAGGTATTCAATCAGATTTGCTACCAATGGGAACGGCCAATGATAGACTTATTTGCGACACATCTCAACAATCAGTTGCAGACGTATGTGTCACCATGTCCAGATCCACGAGCATATGCAGTAGACGCTCTGTCGATCTCATGGGACGGAATGATAGGATATGCATATCCTCCAGCGCCGTTAATTGAGCAAGTGTTGCTAAAGATATAACAATCTCAATGCAAGATTCTGTTGGTAGCATCTCTGTCTCTACAGAGACCGTGGATAAATCTACTCAGGTGTCTGCTGTGGGACTTACCGCGAAAGCTTCCTCCACGGGAGGATCTTCTTTCGCAGGGGAAATCGCGTCAACTTCATCACAACCCGCAAGGTCTCAACCTTCACGTATTTCCGTTGTGCGGTTCTTCTTGCATGGCAAGCACTTTACAGGACGAGCAGTGGACGCGATTTCTAACTGTAGGAGGACCTCCTCTTCGCTAAACTATGCGGCTAAGTGGAAGGGTTTTCGTCATTGGTGTAGGGATCATTCTGTTGATATTTTTGATCCCTCCATACCAGATATTGCAAACTTTCTAGTATACTTGTTTGACGAGATCAAACTGCAGCCTGTTACTATTAAGGGTTATAGGTCTATGTTATCTGATACCTATGCACACCATGATAGTTTACAAATTGGATCTAATGTGTCTTTATCTAAGTTAGTTAGAAACTTCTCGATAAATAGACCCAGAACTCTTAGATTAATTCCTAAGTGGAATTTAGCTTGGGTTCTTCTTAAACTGAAGGAAAAGCCATTTGAGCCTCTTGGGACAGTAGATTTCAAATTCTTGTCTTATAAGACAGCTTTTCTCTTAGCTTTCTCTTCTGCTAGAAGAGTCAGTGAGCTTCATGCACTATCGGTGGACGATTCTCACTATCGTAGTGTCGGGAACACTATCACCTTCACTACTAATGTTGGATTTTTAGCTAAGAATCAGGCTCCTAATAAATATCCGGAACCTATTGTTATTAAGGCTGTGCCGTCTTCAGACGGGCGTAGGCCTTTACTCTGTCCTGTTAGAGCTTTACGTATTTATAAACAAAGATCTCAGTTTATCAGAAAGGGACGAAAACGCTTCTTTCTGTCTCTGATGCCTAATAGAAAGGACATTTCGGTCCATTCTATTGCTAGATGGATTCAATTAACTATCCGTACTGCTTATGATAATCTATCTTCTACTCAGCAGTCTGTGCTTAAGATCTCGGCTCATGAAGTAAGAGCTTTTTCTACATCTTGGGCTTACGCAAATGGTGTTGCTATTACAGATTTAATGAAGGCTGCTTATTGGTCTCAGCCATCCACATTCATGAATTTTTATCTCAGAAATATTGAGTCCATTTCTGGAGACCTGCATTGTTTAGGTCCGTTATCTGTTGCTCAGAATGTCGTCCACTAAACAGTTGCAACTATAGTTATGCAGGCTTTCTGTTCCGGCAGTGACTCCGTCCTGCTGCCCTCTTCGCTCTGGGCTATTTGACCCAGGGCAAGGGGAAGGGGGGGGGGAGGGAGTTCCCTTAGGTCACCTGCTTTATAGTGAAAAGCAAGGGGATTCCTCCTCCGGAGTCAGTAATTCTGAGTCATTACCGGGATGGTTTTAAAGTGTAATATTAATATTAAAAATTCATTCATGTCATATTTTTAAAGTGTAGCTCGGTGTGAAGCATTTGTTTATGTCAAGTGTCAAACGGGCGTTAATATACAATCCTCGGACACTTTTAAAAGAATATAAAGAATCTCAATTCTCTGGACTAACTTTATTTATTGGCTTACTTTAAAAATAATTAGTATAAGGGGTTATACTGGATGTTAATAGAGAACATGAATGTTGTGCTCAATTATGAAGGGTATTGTATCTTTCTAATTTATCATAAAATAAGAAAGATACATGTAAAGCCTAATACTCCTTTTCTCCTTGAGGGGTTGACTCTATTGATATAGTTGAGCTTATTGGATTTTCCTCTATGTCCTAGGCCCTCCAGCCTTTTTACTATTCATCTATGTCTGGGTCATTGGTACAGTATAAAAATGTTAAAAAATTTATAGTAATTTATATATTTTTTTATACTTACCAATGACCCAGACGGGGATGGCCCTCCCAGGAGTTGGGAACTCATACCTCCCCGCTGAGTACATAGCGCTGACCAGGCACTGCTTGTAAGAATGATAATTGGCGCCAATTTCGGGACGTCCTTGACACTGCGCATGCGCAGTGAGGGCAAAGTAACAAGGACCTTCAGGACATGATTTCTTTTGGTTTTAGATGCAAATTTTGGTTGATTGGGGGACAAAATTTGTGTTTGGCCCTAGAATTTTAAGAGTTAGCACCAGCTATGTCTGGGTCATTGGTAAGTATAAAAAATATATAAATTACTATAAATTTTTTAACTTTTTGTCCACCATAATAAACAATCCCTACAATTGTTAGGACTGTTTTGTGGATTAACAAAAAAAGCATCATTCCTTTATCATAAAATTGAGGAAAAATTGTCTGAGAAACATTGGCCTAAACTGGAAATTTTATTTTTTAAATTTTCATGTTGCTGCTTGATTGGCCATTCAGGATATAGATAAATGCCCTCCAATAGAGTTGAGCAGTATTGAAATTTCAACTTTGGTTTCGGTATAGGTATTAGAATGATTTACCTTGGTGTCGGTTTTGTATTCGATATCAACAACATACATGTGAACACACACCAATATCAGATGGTATTTTTTGGTATACAGCCCAGCTAAAGGTTATCATTTACAACAGAGAAAGAACTGTCGAAATGTTGGAAGTAACATGTGCAATCGCAAAAAAATTATTTGATGTAATGAAAAAGGGTCAGAGAAAATCCCCCCAAATGACCTGTGGCGATTGTGGGATACATAGTCCAGTGGCTCTTCTTGTCAGGAATTTTGCATACTGGTCTTTTTTGCCCTTTTATTTCTTTTCAACCTACTCACAATTGTTTACAATTGGCTGTAACATAAGTGCAAGCCCTACTTCGGAACTAACTCAAGCTTTTAGAATCTTTTCCAAACGAGTTGGAAAAGTACTAGAGTGCAAAAGCACGAAAAAGATCGAAAAAAGGACCAGAGCTCGAAATTACAGGTACTCTCTCTGCACACCTCTTGCGTTTACCGAGCGCATGCACAACAACCATGACGTCAATTCCTTTATTTTCCGCCATTGTACATGGTCGGAAATTTTTGTGACTCGTGCTAATTATGCTATGTATTCTTCGTGAACAACTTATTCTTCATATTTAGTGTGCTACTGGATTGTATCCTTTTATCAAGCTACCAAATTATTATTATTATTTAATGTTAATTTGTATTTTTATTGCTGTTCTCTTCACACTTTATCTTGTCTTTCCCCCACGTGTGAACACAACCTTAGTACTGTTTTCCGTCGGCGGGAAGCTTGATTATTGTTTTGATATCATGCCTAAGACTATTCCTTGTACCTCTTGTTTGCAGGTGAAACATGTGGTCGATTCTCATGCCACATGTGTCACTTGAAACAATTGCACTCAGGCCCAATCATGTGGTATCTGTGGGGTTTGGTCCTCTAAATTTTGGGCTTCTGTGAACAAGGTGGTTCTTTCCAGAGCTAGAACCCCTCGTTCTCGGGGTAAGGGTAGCCGTGCTGTAGCAGACATTTCTGCTGGTGCACGTGGTGACTCTGTCACACAGGATTCGGATCTGACTTCTGTGGCGAGTTCCTCTGCAACTGTTGGCGGTGTTAGTTCAGTGATACCTGACGAGGAGACCGTGGTCTCTTTGTCTTCTGATGTCACTATTGAGAGCTTTTCCGAGGTCAGCTCGGTAACCCTCTCCGATCTGCCTCCTACACCGTCGACCGTTGTTGAGGAGGTTGCTACTCCAGATCCTATTCTGTCTGATGGTGGCTCTTCCATCTCCCCTGGGGATGGTTTACAGTCTCGGAGGACCGAGGCTGTATCTGCTGGTGTGTCTGTGTGTTCTCAGCCTCCCCCAGCCTCGCGGCGGGGCTGTGCGGGTTTGCTGTCTGCTCCGTCTCATCTGGCTAGGTTTGCTCCTAGTCGGTTGAGCCGGCCGGTCGCTTCGGCAGCGATTCCTCGTCCCTCGAATGAATCGTTTATTGTTTCACCTTCGCCTGCTAGTGTGCTGCCTAGCGGGATGGTGTTGGGACGTTGGCATCCAGGGCCTGCTGTTCGGCAACGGTCAGTGACAGCCCCTGTTAGCTGTCACTCTCGGAACCTTCCTCCGGTGATTCCTCACTGTGTTCCGAGTCTGGGTGTCGATCGATGCTTGCCGTCGGTCTCAAAGGATAGGCAGTTGGGGCCGTCTGCTGCGCAGAGGCCAATGACAGGTTCCTGTCATTCTTGGGACAATCCTCCGGTGTCTTCTCACCGTGTCCTAGGTCCAGCTACCGATCGACGTGCGCCGTCGGTCTCTTTAGAGGATTTGCAGGCAGGGCCTTCTGTTTCGTAGAGGTCAGTGATGGCCCCTGGGCGTCACAATCGGGACTATCCTCCGGTGTCCTCTCACCGTGCTCCTATTCTGTCTGCCGATCGACGTTCGCCGTCAGTCTCTTCTGAGGATTTGGGTTCTTCTACCAGAAGGGTCCATTGGGAGGACACTCCGTCGGGCGATTCTGCTGCGACGGATTCTCAGGGTGACCTGCGCCAGGCCGTTTTGGCGCTCACCCGGTTGCTTTCTGGCAACCCTCAAGTTGGCCTCTCTGTGCCTCCTGAGGCACAACCCCCTTTGGTCGGTCGCCGAGATGTCTCGCCTGGCCCCTTGGATACTGCACAGTATTCACAGGAGGTTTCTGCTGGTCAGCCCGAGTTGGGCTACGTCTCCTCTGCTACGGAGGATGACGAGTATCTTGAAGGTGATGGGCCCCCCTCGTCAGTCTTGGGGCAGGCTTTGGATTTCGTCTTTGGCTTATTGCCGGACGTTCAACCTTCCGACCAGCCTTCTTTGACCATCCGGCCGCGGTCCACTGTGGAGCGCCGTAACCCTGTTGAGCCTTCTAGCTCCGGGGCTTTGCGTCCTCTCCAATCGGCTCAGGTGGTTGAGTCCTTCCAGGGCTTAGATGCCAAAATGCATTCTAAGGCCCTCAAGGGTTCCTTCTTTTCTAGAGCTGATGCCTTTCTGCCTCCATCGCGGTTTCGTGTGTACGATTCCGTCTGTCCACCAGTCTTCCAAGGGATGACTACTGTGGATGAGGATTCTTCTTCCCTCGGGTTGACTAAGCCTAAGTCGGCAGTTCTCCCGATGTCGGTAGTTGAGTCTATGGTGGGCCTGTCCCGAGAGATGCTGGGTATGTTGTCTCTCGCGGACCATGTCGTCGCTGCTCTGGCTGAATATTTTCCACCAGGGGAGTTTGATGACGCTCAGGTGCCTTTTCGCGTTTTGTCACAGGCTCTTATGAACTTGACTAACGCTCACGCCTGTAACACGGCCAATTTGGAGCTGGCACGCCGGGATGCAGTTTTGGATTCTTTACCATCCCTTCCTTCTGAGCGACGTGCTGTTCTGAGGTCTGCCTCTTTGGTGGGACCTCAGTTGTTCCATGGTTCCGTGGAAGCTGTTCGTGGCGAAGTTCTTCGTCATTCGAAGGACCAGCTTTTGCTGAGACAGCTTGACCCACCTGCTGCTGCGGGTGGGGGTCGTTCCAGGCCCGCCAAGCATGCTGCTGCATCTGCCTCGTCGGCGACGTCAGCTACGCCTTCGGCTCCGTCTGCTCCTTCTGCTCATAAGAAGCGCCGACGTGGCCAGGCCCGCTGGCAACCTCAAACTGGAAAATCTCAGGACTCTGTCACTTCCCGAGGTGGTTTCTCCTCTCGGGGGCCTCGACGAGGCCACAAGTGAAGGTTCTCACCTCGATTCGCCTCCTGTCGGGGGAAGGCTGTCGCTGTTTTACGACCGTTGGACAGAGATAACGTCGGACTCTTGGGTCCTCGACGTCATTCAATCCGGTCTGCGACTGTCCTTCCATCGGCACCCCAGTTTATCTCGGGTGCCCCTTCCGACTCAGGTCCCTTCAGATTCTCTGCATCGGGACCTTCTGGTGCAGGAGATCGACAATCTCCTCACCAAAGGGGCGATCGAGGTGGTCGGGAAAACCCTTTCACCGGGGTTTTACTCAAGACTTTTCTTGGTGCCGAAGAAAAACGGCCAATATCGTCCTGTCATCGATCTGAGTACCCTGAACGAGTACATAATTGCTCCTCGTTTCAGTATGGAGACTTTCCGGTCGGTTCGACGTTCAGTTCATCAGGGCGATTTTGCGGCCAGTATCGACCTGAAGGATGCCTACTTCCATGTACCCATTCATCTGGCGTCACGGAAATACCTTCGGTTCTCGTTTCGGGGTAGAGTTTTTCAATTCAGAGCTCTCTCGTTCGGTGTGAACCTGGCTCATTGGGCCTTCACCCGACTGATGTCACATGTGCTTGCTTTCCATCGCACTCAGTCGGCAGTGACTTCGTCAGCCTACCTAGACGACATCCTCCAACGGCACTACAATGCTGCTGTTCTGGAGTTCGATGTCCGGCAGTTTCTTTGCCTGCTAGCGTCGCTGGGTTTCAGAGTCAATCGCGAGAAGTCGGATCTTCTTCCTTCTCAGCGATTCCGTCATTTGGGGATGGATTTCGACACTCTTCACAATGTAGTGTCGGTCCCCCAGGCTCGGGCGACGATTCTTTCCGCCTTGACTCGGGACCTGCTTCAATCTTCCTCGGTCTCGGCCAGGACTTTCCTTCGGATGCTGGGCCTTTGCGGTTCGGTGACAGATCTCATTCCGCTCGGTCGCTTGTTTGTCCGACCTCTCCAACACTTCCTGTTGGATCATTGGCGTCCGAATGTAGATCCGCTGGACCTGGAACTCACTATTCCTCGGTCTCTGCTTTGTCACCTCTGCACTTGGGCAGATATTCCCTGGCTGACACAGGGTGTTCCGTTGGATCTTCCTTTGGCCGATCGCATCCTTAGTGCGGATGCCAGCGATCGGGGCTGGGGTGCGACGTTGGATCCTCTCGGTCTGTCTGAGAGTGTGACAGCGAGCAGGTGGGCCTTCATATCAACCAGAAGGAGCTCCTTGCTCTTCTGTTGAGTTTTCGGCTTTGGATCCCTCATCTGTCGGACCATGTTGTCCTACTTCTTTCGGACAATTCGACAGTAGTGGCCTACATACGGAATCAGGGAGGCACACATTCGATTCCCATGTATTGGCTGTCTCGGGATCTTCTTCTGTTGGCGCGGGATGTGAACGCTCGGGTGTCCATTCGTCACATTCCCGGGCGTCTCAACGTCCTAGCAGACTCCCTGTCCCGACGCGGCAGTGTCTTTCCAACCGAATGGATGCTACATCGGTCGGTGTTTCAGGCGATTTGCGAGCAGTGGGATCGTCCTCAGGTGGACCTTTTCGCTACTCGCTGGAATCATCAGGTAGAGACTTTTGTCTCCCCTTGTCCAGATCCTTTGGCATTTGCAGTAGACGCTCTGTCTCTGGACTGGACAGGTTGGGTCGGCTATGCCTTTCCTCCTGCACCGATTCTTCCTCAAGTTTTAGCGAAGATTCGTGCTTGCAGTTGCAGGATCATTCTGATCACACCCCTGTCTCCACAGAGGGTGTGGATCAATCTGCTGCGGCCTCTATTGGCTGATCGACCGATTCGTCTACCTCTACGTCGCGCTTTTCTTTCACAGGGTCGTCCCAGGAAGTATCACAACAACCTGGCGAGCATGTCCCTTCACACCTGTCTTTTATCAGGTCCAGTCTCCGACGTAGAGGTTTTTCGAGACGATCAGTGGAGTGCATTTCTGCATCGCGGCGACCTTCCACTTGAATGACTTATGCCGCCAAGTGGAAGGTTTTCTGCCGCTGGTGTTCAGATCACAATGTGAAATACCGTGATCTGTCTATCGCTCAAATTGCAGATTTTCTGGTTTTTCTTTTTGACTCCAAGGGCCTCCAGCCTATTACGATTAAGGGCTATCGGTCTATGCTGTCTGATACTTTCTCTTATGTGGGAAAGCGGTGTATCGGTCGTAATCTTTTCCTCTTCAAACTTATTCGGCACTTTTCTTTGAAGAGGCCTCGAGTTTTGCGTCTTACACCCAAGTGGAACTTGGCATGGATGTTGCACTGTTTGGAGGGGGCGCCATTCGAGCCTTTATCTGAGACCGACATGCGTTTTTTCACCTATAAGACGGCTTTTCTTCTAGCGTTTGCTTCTGCTCGTCGAGTCAGTGAGCTTCATGCGCTATCTGTTGATTCTGCTTTCTTCCGAAATGAGGCTAACAGTGTCACATTCACTACTGATTGCTCTTTTCTGGCTAAGAATCAACTCCCCGATTCGGTACCTCCTCCCATCTGCATTCAGGCTCTCCCTGCTGTAGATGGACGGAGGCCTCTTCTTTGTCCTGTTCGTGCGGTCAAGACTTACATTACTCGCTCTCAGTTCATTAGGAGGGGTCGGAAGAGATTCTTTCTGTCTCTCATTCCTAAGAGGCAGTCTATCTCTTCCCATTCTATTTCCAGGTGGATCTGTCTTGCAATCAAGCTGGCTTATTCTCGCTTGTCTGCATCGGATCTTGTTTCGAACCGGCTTAATGCTCACGAGGTTCGTGCCATTTCTACATCCTGGGCGTTCTCCAATTCTGTTTCGCTCCGTGATGTTATGAATGCGGCTTACTGGAGGAATGCTTCTACCTTCTCCTTTTATCTCCGCCACCTTCAGCAGCAATCTGAGGACCTTTATTCTTTAGGCCCTCTCGTTGCTGCTCAGACTGTTGTGCACCCTCGTTAAAATTGTTTTTGTTGAGGTTGCGCTTCACTCAGCCTTGTTCTTTTCAGGTGCCTTCTCTCTATCTTCATTACAGGTTTTCGTTTTTGTTCTCTGCCATCCTTGCTTTCGTTCTGCTGCTCTTGTTGGTATTGGTTATGTGATTCACCTCCTCCTATTGTTTATTCAGCCAATTGTAAACAATTGTGAGTAGGTTGAAAAGAAATTAAAATTTTTTAGTAAATTTTGTTTCTTAACATACCTACCACAATTGTTTACCGGAGGCCCACCCTCCTTGGGGATATCTTTGATATCGATGCCTCCCCGCTAAATCACAAACTTTTCGTTGGCGGAAATACGGAATTGACGTCACGGTTGTTGCGCATGCGCTTGGTAAACGCAAGAGTTGTGCAGAGAGAGTACCTGTAATTTCGAGCGCTGGTCTCGCTCGACCCTTTTTTCGATCTTTTTCGTGCTTTTGCACTCTAGTACTTTTCCAACTCGTTTGGAAAAGATTCTAAAAGCTTGAGTTAGTTCCGAAGTAGGGCTTGCACTTATGTTACAGCCAATTGTAAACAATTGTGGTAGGTATGTTAAGAAACAAAATTTACTAAAAAATTTTAATTTTTTGACTAATGTTGTGGATATTTTTCAATACCAAAATTTTGGTATACTGAGATTCTCTAGGTATGGTAAATCAGTATTGGCTCAATAATGATATGATTGGTATTTATGGTATATTGCCCATCTCTACCCACAAATGTGGATGCCAAGTATCAATCACTCTTGGCATAAATTAGAGCTCTTGAATAAGTACAGATTGGGTGAAAAAAAAATCCCTTTTCAGTCTTCACCCTTTTTCAGACAGAATTATCAAACAACTGCTTTCCTGAATAAGTCCCCGTGGGAACCGATGCTCATTTACTGTGGTAAACAAGTTATGCTCTACTGGTAAAATAGGACCCGGTAACCAATGTCTTACATTGATTACATTGATTGATTACAACCTTTAGTGTTTTGTTGTTTCTTCCTTGAAGTCAATCTTATGCAGAATAACCTCTTAATTTTTTTAGCCAAAGAAAATAGAATGCATGTTCTTTGAGCATGTTTTTTGGAATCCCTGTTTCTTTTCTCTGCTTGCAAACACTTTGCAAAGTGCATTTCATACTATAGTATGATTATAGAATGGAGATGCCGTCAACCATTTTCCCTACCACGTTTATAGGAAGATAATTGAACACATTTTTCTCAAATAATTAAAAATTGTCTTTTCTTGCCTCTATACAGTATGTCCGCGATGGACTGGTCACTTTCCACGAGTGAACAATATTTCCACGGACGCAATAATATTAAATTCCAAACAAAGGTTATAAGGAATAATCATCAAAAATTTTATTAATAAAGCACCAGGTACAACCCGGTGCAACATTAATTCAAATTTTGCTGATGACAATTTTATGACCTGGTAAACGCATGCGTGGACATTACTGCCCATGCATGGATTATGACCAGTTCAGGGCGACTGTACTGTAACAAAACTGATGAATTGTAATTGGAACACGCTCAACAAGCTTGTTCCTCTAAAGTTGTCAGCATAGGTATAAACAATTTTCTAAACCTGACTTCATACCTATATTGCTGTCATAATATAGCTATAAATGCTGATGTGACGTTAAACATGAATAAATAAATAAATAAATAAATAAATAAATAAATAAATAGTCATTCCATCCTATGACATCTACATTGTTTCAACTGTCCTTGGACAAGTAATTTAATCCTTAGAAGGAAACACAGTGGTGCAGTGTACTAACTAAGTTACACATGCCTTTCACCTATGCCAACCATCCTGATGCTGGGATAGTAAGTTGGGGAGTCTGACATTTACTCACCATTGCTTGGTGGTTCTTTCCTGATTCTCTTGATTTCTCCAAATAAAAATCTATCAATGCAGTATGACCCTGGCATTAAAAATGTTATTGAACTCCAACAAACAAATGTTCATAAGTATGACCATAAGTCGACAGGTGATATTATTCTGAACTCTTAACTGGTTGAGTGCTAGAAGCCACTATCAGGGCTTTAAAAGAAAATGGTAGTACCAGAGCAAAAGCCAACGGTTTCCTTGCTCACGTTTCATATTCAGTCAAACAAATAATATTTTGTTTACATAAATTTGTTTTATCACAAATTATTCAAGAGTGCCTTAAGGCACTCTTCAATAATTTGTAATAAAACAAATTTTGATGAACAAATTCAGACCATCAAAAATAATGTAGCCCTCAACCAGTTAATTATAGGGTCGATATTTGTGTATGGGTAACCAAATTTCATCATGACGGTAGTGTAGAACTCTTGCCAGTTCTGTAGACTGTTCATAGAAACTAGTCTGATCTGTAATATGTGCATTTTAACTTGTACAAGCCTGGGAAATAAGGGTGACATTATTGAATATCATAAATACTGCTTGGGTTTTATGTTCTCGCAGTTGTTTCTAGTCAAGTGCTGTCTGCCTTTTCAAGCAGACAAAATTTGACTACAAATAAACTGCTCCGATTATGCATCTCTCCCCACTCACTATTATAGCACCAGAGCACCTGCTGTATTACTCTAACCAACTGCCCTAAATCATAAATACTGCTTGGGTTTTATCGTCTAGCAGTTGTTTCCAATCAAGTGTTGTCTGCCTTTTCAAGCACAAAATTTTGGACTTAAATAAACTGCTCAGATTTTGCATCTCTCCCCACTCACTATTATGGGGGCCATTAGTGTCAGAGCACCCGCAGCATTACTTTAACCAACTGCCCTAGAGTGTTGCATTTTCCTTATCCTACTTACCAAGTTATAATTCAGTACACTGTCACGTTCAAATGCTACAAGGGACAACAAAGCACTAACAGCTTTAGACACAGCTATGTTTTTGGTTGTTGCAAAAAAGAACATGTATTTGTTACCTGGTGATTTTTTGGTACTCAAATCCTTGGACACCAAACAGATGTTAAATATAAATGTTGCCTGTCAGCTTGTATCCACTTTTACAAAAACTATCAGACAATATCAATGCTTTGCTATTGTATCAAGTCATAGGTTGCAGTGCAACAGTTGCAATAAACAACATGTATTTGTTACCTGGTGATTTCTTATCAACCTACCTTACAATTGTTTACTACAGGCTTGCACTACAGTGGAAGACCCTAACTTGGAAAATATACTCTCTATTTTGATCTTTCCCAAGCGATTTGGGAAAGAAAAGTGGTGCAAAAGCACCAAGAAAAAATAAGCCAAAACTGGGTCAAGTGCTATTGGCCTAGTAAGGGACGCTCTTCTCTTAGTACAACTCCACGACTTCCGTTGCCAGTGCGCAGACACGTAGCTAAAGATTCATTCTTTTTTTGTCCGCCATGTGACAGGACGTCCATTTTTAGCTCAACTTTGGCGAAGCCAAATTTGAGCTTATGCCATGGCCAGTCAGCCATCGTCCATCTGGCCGTCTGTCCGTCTGTCCGTCAACAATTCAATACGGCTCGGGCTAGAGGCCGTATTTATGAACCAATCTTTACGAAACTTCTTGGGTACTTTTGTTATGACCGTGGGACGAGAACGAGTGTTTTTGGGTCCGGTCCAAAATTCAAGATGGCTGCCAGCCGTCAATTTGTACCAACGATGCAGAAATCTGTTTTTTGCACAGACCTTCCATATGAAAGCGCTGATTTGAATAATTTTTTGTATGAATGTTTAGTACCATGGGATACATCACATATAATACGTTTTCTTTTTCTCGTACGTAAGTTATGCAAATTAGACTAACTTTGATGTATTTAGTGTTACTTTCAGCACTGTCAGTGCAAATGCCAATACGGCTTGGGCTAGAGGCCGCATTTATGAACCGATCTTTACAAAACTTCTTGGGTACCTTTGGTATCACCATGGGACGAGAACGAGTGTTTTGGGGTGCGGTCCGAAATTCAAGATGGGCGCTGGCAGCCATTTTGTTCAAAATTAGGGGCAATCAGATTTTTGCACAGAACTTCCACATGAAAGCTCTGATTTGAATAATTTTTTGTGTGAATGTTTAGTACCATGGGATACATCACATATAATACAGGTTTTTTTCTCGTGCAGAAATTATGCAAATTAGATGAACTTTGAATTTTTCAGTGCTACTTACACACAGTAAGTTCACATGTCAATACGGCTCGGGCTAGAGGCTATATTTATCAACCAATCTTCACGAAACTTCTTGGGTACCTCTGCTATCACCTTGGGATGAGAACGCGTGTTTCTGAGTGCGGTCCGAAAATTCAAGATGGCTGCCAGTGGCCATTTTGTACCGAAATTAGGTCTAGTCAGTTTTTGTCAGTTTTTTGTAGACAACTTCTATACGTCTCAGGCTAGAGGCCGTATTTATGAACTGATCTTTACGAAACGTCTTGGGTACCTTTGTTATCACCGTGGGATGAGAACGGTTGTTTTGGGGTGTGGTCCAAAATTCAACATGGCCACCAGCAGCCATTTTGTACCAAAATTAGTGCAATCAGTCTTTTGTACAGAACTTCTGTATGAAAGTTCTGATTTGAATAAATTTTTGTATGAATGTTTAGTAAAATGGAATACATCACATTCAGTACGGGTTTTTTCTCGTGCAGAAATTATGCAAATTAGATGAATTTTGATTTATTTAGTGCTACTTATACACTGTAAGTGCACATGTCAATACGGCTCGGGCTAGAGGCTGTATTTAACCGATCTTCACGAAACTTCTTGGGTACCTTTGTTATCACCTTGGGATGAGAACGAGTGTTTCTGAGTGCGGTCCAAAATTCAAGATGGCTGCCAGTGGCCATTTTGTACCGAAATTAGGTCCTTGTCACAACTTCTATACAGCTCGTATTTATGAACTGATCTTCACTAAACTTCTTGGGTACCTTTGTTTTCACCTTGGGACAGGAATGAGTGTGTTTTGGGGTGCCTTTGTTATCACTGTGCTATGAGAACAAATATTTTGGGGTTCAGTCAGACCCACTCTGAGACTCAAAGATTTCTTTTCTAGTTTAGCATCTGACTGTCACCCACCTTTACAATACTTTACCTATACATTTGTTACAGACTACGGTCAGTATTTATGTACAGGCCGTTACAATACTTTATATGTACCTTTGTTATCAGGTCATTACCTAGATGTTTGTCATTCCTGTGTCACATACTATACATGTACATGTCTTGACAAGTTGAGCTACAGTGTCATTGACACTTTCATTGCATTCAGAAACAGTGATAATTCAGCTTGTTGATAATGGTTACCTGTAACTGGAATTATGTATCTGAGGATGGTATAATAACAGGACTGTGTTTTATATATTCTCATTATTATTTTCAACCACATTTTCATTGTATTTTATATATTTTCCGTGTCGCGCGTGACTTTCACATACCGTGTGGTTCGGACACAAAAATTTTCGGTTGATAAATTTTATTATTATTATTATTGGAGTTAGGTGTCAATGGGGGACTGCATGGACAGGATTTCTCCTCTCTGTTAAGGGCAGAATTTTGGGTCCCTGTCGGCTGTCTGGGTTCAGTTGTGTTCCCGCCGGTCCTTTTTCTACCACCTTGCTCTCGTAGTTGGGGGTGTTCTACTACTTTCTACATCTGTTGAGTTCACCTTTTTCTTCTACTGCTGTCACCTCTGTTATGTCCACTACTGTTCCTTTAGGGCAATGCCTTTTGCCCTCACTTATGGTACGTGCTCGTGGCCATTCTTCCCGCACCCATGGGAGGGGAGGGGGGGGGGGAATGCTGTCGTTCGGGGCCTCCAAACACAACCACATCTGGTGAGAGTTAAACCCCCCTCCGTGGGGGATGTGCAGTTTTTTACTGTGGTGGATACTGCGGGAGCTGTTGAGTTGTCTGGTGAAGAGATGCCTGGTTCCGGGACTATGATCCCTCTCCAGTTGACATCTGAGGCTGTCACTAGGGTTGTGACTCCTCCTTTGCAGGCCGAGCTCGGTTGCTCTCTCCCCTTTTCCACCAGTTTCAACAGCTCCCGTCATATCTGCTCCTACTGCTGTTCCATCTGCAACGTCATCGGTCACCATTTCATGCGGCCTCTGCTTATCGCTGCAGGGGTCTGCAGCTATGTCTGACTTCAACTCGGTGAAGTCGGAAGTGGCTGCTGACCGAACCTCCTGCTGTGGCTTCTCCGCCATTGAGCACATCAGTTTTATCCCTCCAGGGGTCTGCAGGGATGTCTGGTAGTGTAGACATGGGGTATCGGCCTCAGCCTTCCCTGACTTCAACTCCGCGAAGTCGGAAGGGGCTGCCGGTCGAACCTTATGCTGTGGCCTCTCTGCCGTTGAGCACAGCAGTTTTATCCCTGCAGGGGTCTGCAGAGATATCTGGTAGTGTAGACGTGGGGTATCGGCCTCGGCCTTCCCTGACTTCAACTCGGCGAAGTCGGAAGGGGCTGCCGACCGAACCCTATGCTGTGGCCAATCCGCTGTTGAGCACAGCAGTATTATCCCTGCAGGGGTCTGCAGAGATGTCTGGTAGAGTAGACGTGGGGTATCGGCCTCAGCCTTCCCTGACTTCAACTCGGCGAAGTCGGAAGGGGCTGCCGGCCGAACCCTATGCTGTGGTCTCTCAGCCGTCGAGCACTGCAGTTTTCTCATTGGATTCGGATGTTCATGGTGGGTCACCAAGAGCTCCGTGGCGTTTCCGTCCACACACTCTGGTCCCATGGCCAGTTTTGTGTGACCAACACCTTTTGTGCAGCCTGGACCTTCTGTCCCTCAGAGGTCTGCGACGACTCTCCTGAGTTTCCGCTCTGTAGATCCTCGGGGTATGTCATACCTCTATACATATCTGCCTTCAGATGTTTCGGCTGCAGCCCATCGCCCTGCGTCGGATGTATTTGAGGATCGTGACCCTTCGCTGGTTAAAAGGGTCAGGAGTGAAGCCACTTTGCCGGTTCGTTCCCACATCGCACCGGCCGACACGGGCAGTGAGCTTAGGGAGGCCCTCTCCTTGTTCACTCAGGTTCTGTCCAAGAGCCTTCCCGTTGCTTCCAGCGAGTGGTTTTTCAGGCACCCCCAGTGGCGCCGCCTCCCAGGATTGGAAACAGGCCACTTTCTGATCCCCCTGGTGTGCCTACACCATGGGAGGCATTGGCTGATTTGCCCATGATGGGCTATGTGTCTTCCGACTCAGGGGATGAGTCCGACATTCCTGACATCAAGAGCCAACAGTCTTCTGACTTGGGGGCAGCTCTTGACTTTGTGTTTGGGTTCCTTCCAGATCTCAAACTGTCAGACCAGCCGACAGTGTCAGCCCAGCCACGATCATCGGTCGCGCGCCTACAGCCTGTGGAGCAACCTGCTTCTGGGCGCCTTCGACCGTGCCAGTCAGTACAGGTGGTTGAAGCTTTTACAGCTTTGGACTCGAAGCTGAGTTCCAAAGCTATGAAGACATTGTTCTTCACCAGGGTTGACACTTTTTTGCCTCCGGTGCATTATCGTTCCTACAATTCAGCCAATCCGTCAGTCTGCCAGACTTTGACGGTCTTGGATCAGGACTCCAACTCCCTTGGGCTTTCCAAGCCCAAGTCGGCCGTTATTCCTATGTCGATTTTGGAGTCTGTGTTGGGCTTATCGAGAGAGATGCTGGACATGCTTTCTCTCTCAGATCACATGGTCTCTGCTTTAGCTGCTTATCTGCCCCCAGATAAGTTTGACGACGTACAGTCTCCTTTGCGTGTGCTGTCCAAGGCGCTCATGCATCTTCTCACACGCAGACCTGTAACATGGCTAACTTGGAATTAGTTCGCAGGGATGCTGTGCTGGACACAAGCCATTTCCTTCCTGAGGGGCAGCGCGCTGCTCTTCGATCTGCTTCTTCGGCTGTTCCGCAACTATTTCATGTTTCTCTGGCGACGGTCCCGGATGATGCCCTATGTCATTCCACAGATCAGCTGCTGCTTTGTCAGCTTGATCAGCCTTCTGATGGAGGCAGGAGCGGTCCAAAGCCTAACAAGCACCCTTCTGCTTCCTCTGCGATCCTCCTTCTACTTACTCACGGGGTAAGGAGAGGCGTCGGCAGTTGTCACTTCGATTTGTCCCAGGTTGAGGCATCTAACTCAGTCGAGGGTGCCTCTTCCAACACAAGTCCCTTTCGATGTTACACGTTGGGAACTTTTGATCACGGAGATAGGCAATCTCCTGTCAAAGGGGGCGATCGAGGTCGTCAAGAACATTCATTCAGTGGGATTTTATTCCCGCCTGTTCTCGGTGCCGAAGAAGGACAGTCGACTCTGACGAGTTATCGATCTGAGTATCCTGAACCAGTCTATCATTGCTCCCAAGTTCAGCATGGAGTCTTTCGGGTCTGGTCGCCGCTCCATTCACCAGGGAGTTTTCGCTTCCAGCATTGACCTGCGAGACGCTTACTTTCATGTTCCGATTCATCGGACATCCCGAAAGCATCTCAGGTTCGCTTTTCTGGGGCAAGTTTACCAGTTCAAGGCCATGCCCTTTCGGCCTCAACCTGGCTCCTTGGGCCTTCACCCGACTGATGTCGCATGTGTTAGAATTACATCGCACACAGTCCAGGGTGACTACTTTGGCATATCTAGACGATATCCTCCAGAGGCATTCCAATGCTGCCTTTCTGGAGTCGGATGTCGACACACTGTTGAGTCTGCTCATGTTGCTAGGGTTCAGAGTCAACGAGGAGAAGTCGGACCTGGTCTCTTCTCAGTCGTTTTGTCATCTAGGGATGGCCTTCCGTACTCATCTATCAAACAATATCAAAGCTTTGCTATTGTATCAAGTCATACAGGTTTTATAATGGAACCTTGAATGAATCATGACAAAAGACTCCTAATTTTGAAAATTCTTAAAAAATTGTCTCTTTGGAAAGGCTGCAACTACTTTGCCCAATTCTGACTTTGAACAAATTTCTACCCCACAACTCACAACTTTTATATCATCTTTCCAGTAAACTTAAAGTTTACTGGCAGTGGTTTCTAGTCAAGTCTTGGCTGCCTTCTTGGCAGCCAAGACTTGACTAGAAACCCCTGTAAATCCACAGGATGGAGCTTGTCATATGCAGCAAAAATTGTCCAGGCCTTTGGGGGTTAAACAGAAAGAGCTTTTGATAGAGTAATATATTCCTAAAAGGGTTTGTTTTTCTTCAAAACATTTTAAGGTTCTCGTTGAAATGAACTCAATCTTTTTTTCTGAATGAAGGATAAAATTGAAGTAGAACAAAATGGGAAATTGATTTGTATATACTCTCTGAAATGGGTGATTTGGTACTTGGCCTTGCAGGAGATGGACATCCATTAACCCTTTACCTAACAGGAAAAGCAGATAACACTTACAAACAAGATTTTTGAATAACCAATTATTTTTTTTCATTTTTGCATCAAAAGAATAGCTTATGACCTCTCACTGGAATGGGATCATTCCATTGAGGGGTCATAAGCTGGGTTTTTTTACAAAAAAAAATGAAAATTGAATGGTGATTTCTGTGAATAGCGTTGGACGTTTTTGACCATTATGTTGGATAAAGGGTTAAAACAGTGAGACTCTAGATCAGTGGAGACTTGAGGACCAAACAAGCAAATTTTACAGTGTAGGGCCATGGTGTACACCTCAAGGTGCTCCGTGAACTGCAAATTTGTTTGTGGTGAATCTCAATATTCTTCTTGTCTAGCAAGGAAAGATTGGACTGATGTCCACACACTGGGTGGCCATATACTCTCTCTGTGCATAATCCACATTGTTAAGTGCACTTTATAGATTTATGTGATCAAGGATTAAAGGCACGCTGCAGATTTGTAATTTAGCATGTAATTTGTGACCAGGCTTGTTTGCCTGTAAGCCTTTTCTTACCACAGTGAAAAAATCAATTTCTGTTGTGAAATGATGCCTTGTGAAAAAGCATTGACAGAGAAATTTCTACTTGATTATTGCATGGCAGGTTTTTATTAACATTCACTGAACTAACCCATTTTTTATCTTGATATTTTTACATCATCTCCACAACGGCTGAATGATGATTTGTGAGATTTTTCATGAGCATGTGGATTTCATTATCTTCTTTCTTTAAACCATTGATTACAACCTTTAGTGCTTTGTTGTTTCTTCTTTGAAGTCAATCTTATGAAGAATAACCTTTTAATTTTTTTAGTCAAAGAAAATAGAATGCATGTTCTTTGAGCATGTTTTTTGGAATCCCTGTTTCTTTTCTCTGCTTGCAAATACTTTGCAAAGTGCAGATCATATTATAGTAAGATTATGGAATGGAGATGCCATCAACCATTTACCTAGCACGTTTATAGGAAGATATTTGAACACATTTTTCTCAAATAATTAAAAATTGTCTTTTCTTGCCTCTATAACATAGTTAATGAATCTTCATTGAAACACGATCAACAAGCTTGCTCCATTGAGGGGTCCCAAACCATGTTTTGAAGGTGATAAAAAAATGTGAAAAATAATTGAATTTGAATGGCAATTGTTGTATTAAAGCACCGGCTGTATATGACCTTTTATATTAGTTAAAGTTGAATACACTATTGCCCGGTTAATTACTTATCTTTTTAATTGAATAACCCTGTTAATTGAATATAATTTTCAACACAAAACCATTTACCACACCTCCAGTACAAATTTGACCTGTTAATTGCACATAGATTTTAGAGTAAATCCCTGTTAATTGAATAAAATATTTTGAAACAATCACCCTTCACACTCATAAAATTCCCCTTGTTTATAGACCTATTTGGCCTCAGTACTTCCAGTACAGGGATTCATTCTATTATATATTGTTTGACAGAGCTCTATGAGCTCTGTCAAACAATATATGATAAATAAATGGTTAGTTATCTCTAGAATACAGGAAAATGACCAAATCCTTGATAATTGAATACTCCTTTTAACTGAATTATTTTCACTACAAAGTGGCCGTTCAATTAATAGGGTTCCATTCTTATCATACTACCATTTGGTCGATGTTGTTGATGCAGTTTTGTTGCATAGTGTTGGTTCATGTTAGGCATAATGCTCTTGATATTGCTCAGATATTATGCTGCACTCTCTTTTTTTTTTTTAAATTAGATAACATCCCGTTTTATTTCGGAGTGTTTCTTTTTCAAATTTCTCAAGAAAGGTCTCCGAATATTTTGTGTCCTTGACAGACAGATGGAAATCTTTTATAGTCATTTCCAATGGTGTGTAATAAAAGCACATCTCATCAACGAACACGAAGATTAAACTAAAAATGACTTGGACATTTTCTTGTTGACTTGTCATGAGCTAATAGTCACTGACTTGTCCCTCAGTAGAAGCAGATAGAACCTACTTTCACTTAGTTACAGCACCTCCCTTTGAGCCATTCTTATACCCACATTTTCAAAGGAGTGGTGCTGTAAAGTCTACTCCATCCATCCACCTGTCTCTCCAATAAGTCATCTGAAATTCTTGTGTGTGCAACTCCTACCACATTTGTGAACTGATTTCAGTGAAACATCTCAGTTATGACCTGTAACAATGTCTTAAAAATCTCACACAGTTCAGATGTTGAGAGACATATGAAAACCCTCCAAAAGAGCCAGATTCCCTCTAAGAGCTCTAAATTTTTCAAAATTTTTACTTGGAGAAGAAACCCCTCCCCCCCCCCCCCCCTCAACCCACCCCCTAACTCAGCACTGTGGGCTGCCTAAAGCAGGCCATGCTAGGATACACACTGGTAATCAATTCTTAGGAGCATACCTTAGAACTGTTAATCAAATTTATGAAAACATCAGACACCCCATACACTTATGGTTCAATTTTAATTAAATTTTTATACATAATGACTAGCAAGTGGACATGCACAAATTTCAAAATTTTCAAGCTGTGACAATTTTGACTAAGTTATCTTCCTTTGAACTTAATTTAATATAGATTTCTATATGAGATTCTTGTATGCTCAATTCTTGCATTAATGAACCATTAGTTCGATCAAACTTCTCGAACAGGACCACTGATAAGTGAACATGTGCATATTTCAAAATATTTTTAAGCTCTGACAACTTTAACTTGGTTATCTTATCTAACTCATATTTAATTCAGACTCTCATATGTAATTTCTGCGAGCGTAACTACTCCACCATTTATGACTCCCTTTAATGAACCATTTATGTCTGATGAATAACAAGTGTTCTTGTGCATATTCTCAAATATTCAAGTTTTGACAATTTTAACCAAGTTATTTCCTCTTGAACTTAGAAGATTTAAGGCCATACAAAGTTGATTGTCTGTTTCTCAGGCCATTTTTTCCAAAAAAAGCATGCGGGCGGGCAGGTTTTTTTTTTCTTTTTATTTTTTCCCGAGAGGTTGTTTGTGGTAATTTGACACCCACCTAAACGTCTGGTGGACCACGCAAAATTTCGCAAATATATTGGTTATTCACCATAGGGGAGTTGGGTCGTAAATGAAGTGGGGTTTGAATGTTTGTTTTTTCAGTGAAACACGAAAATTATAACACAGGACGAAAGTCACGAAACGCCTCGTGGGTGAAACGTCTCGGGTTGAAATGTCTCGGGGACAAATCAAATGTCGAAGTGCCAACTTTCAGAGATTTATTTTACCCCCCCAAAAAATCCTTTCACAACCTGCGTAATAAAATCGTGAATCGCAATTTTTCCCCATTATATTCAAAATTATCACAACCCATTTGAACGGGCAGTTCATCCATAAACCATATTTTTTTGAAATCTGAAAATGAAATACAAAACGAATGTTTGCGTGTTTTTATTAACCAATACGACCGTACATACCTGCCTATATGCGATTTATTTTCAACTATGACTGTTACTTTTATATCAAGCAATGGTTACTATTAGTTATTCAATTATCCTGCATCTCAAATGCATTTATTTAAATTAACTGGGAAACTCGTAACGGTTTCAAATAACAGTACACAAATTCCCAATGACGGCCATTTACAATACAAATGTTACTAAAAATAAATGCCAGGAGACTGTGTTCCATTCAACATAGCACCTCACTTTGCAGACATTCTGAGGGTTGGTGCGAATCAAACGTGGTGCGAATCGACCTGAAAGACACCTTCCTTCTTGCTGTCATTATGACTTACCTTTTACAGAATAAAACACTTTCTGTCGTGAATATTGCTAAAACCCACCCACTTTATTAAAGTATGGTGTAGAAAAAGCTTGAAGTGTGTTAATTTAAAATTTGCGAACGCATCGATATCGATTTACCGAAATGAGCACAATATCTCAATTTTTTTTTGAAGATTTTTTGGTGTCATAAAAAGGTTGTTTGCACACCAAAAATGACCATGCGCGTGGGCCTGAGAAACAGAGGTTCTTTTTTTTGGGGCCTAATACAGATTTTTCTTTTTTTTTAAATTCTTGTATGTGCAACTCCTACATTTATCAACTGATTTGGATGACACTTCTTAATCATGGCCACATACAAGCAAACAGGCACATATTCAAGAATTTTTAACCTTCAATAATTTTAACCAAGTTATCTCCTCTTGAAATTACATGAAATTCTTCTGTATTTAACTCCTATATTTATGATTCAATTTTGATAAAACTTGCTTATTCCTAAATTTTAGGCTGTGACAATTTGTCTTCTCTTCCAGTAGATTTAATTGTGAAATTCTTGATTGTACAACTTCTCATTTATGAGCTAATTTTGATGAAACTTCTTAAACATGCTGGCTAGAAAGTGAACATCCATTTGCTATGTTATTCATCACAAGTAAATGGTACACAAAAAGGTTGCTATACTCTTCTGGAATATATATCTATATGTACATGAAAAAACAACACTAAAACCATTCTTGTTCTTATTCAGTGCAAACTCATTGCAGACTTCTGTGTATTAAAAAAACGTTTTCTTGTTCTGTCTGCAAATGTAATGATAGAAACTCAGTTCACTTTCTATATCATTAACCCCCCCCTCCCCCCCCCCCCCCCCCACCTAACAAGCATAACCTCAAAACAAGCTAGTGCTATTCCATAAAATGCCATGTAAGTTTTAGTATATTTTAATTTTTTGTCAAATATTTGAGACAAGAAGTGAAAAATTTTAGTTATTCAAAACCTTTTTATGCCCCCATGACAAATAGTTGGGGGGCATATTGTTTTACCCCATCTGCTGTCCATCCATCTGTCCACTGTTCGTCTGCTGTCCATCCGTCCATCCACATCTAGGGTACATTGTCTGGCTAACTCCTCTCACAGTTTTCAAGCTGGAATTTTTTTATTTCACAGGATGTGTGTACATATACCAAGCTGTGCATATTGTCAGGATTTTGATTTGTTTCCATAAGTCACAAATTTACAGGTTGTTGAACTTGGTAAATTTTTTTGTAGAATTTCTGCGGGGGCCTCAAATGTGTCTTACAGACACAGCTCATGTACAAGTAACAAATCAGAGTTTGCTCTTCAATCTCCTGTGTCCATGTGCTGTTTGGGGGCATGCTTCAGTCTAGTTTTTGGCAAGTGTTGTCTGCTAGTCAATTTGATTAATGAGTTAACTCCTTGTTGGAATGAGGTCAGTGAACTCATTCCAGTGAGGTTCGCATGATACTGTTTTGCTGATATTTTGAAAAATTAATTCTTTTTCAACTCCTCACTTTTCAAATTACGCAGGCAGATACAGCAGATTCATTAGGCAAAGGGTTAATAAAAAAAAACCTGCATGCAGGCATAGTCAATGTTGTAAACAGGTGGATTTTTGTGTTCTTTGATGAAATTTGAAGTAACAAAAAAGCAACAAAAAACCCTCCCAAAAAAACCAAATCATAAGAAAGTACTGGTGCATTAGAGTAATGCATAAAAATTATTACAATGCAGACTGTATGTACATTATAATTCATTTGATGAGAAAATAATTCTGTAATAAAGAATTACACCAGTAATAAGGCTTAGATTATTTGAAACTAATGAGCAGTAATATTATGACATGAGCAGTACATCAAACTTTTATAGATAATTTTCTTTCTCATGTTGACAGATAAACGAGAGATAATATCTGTGCAAGATTTTTTATGGAATCATAAAATGTTGTGTTTTGGTAGGTGCTCAGTTTTGTCAGTGCAGTAAAAAAAGATATAGCTTGGCTTCAAGTGTTTCAACATGAGTTCATGCATAGTATTGTTCTGGGAAATAATTGTTCCCCATTGAAACCCCAGGAAGGGTGCCCAGTGTTTATTTTACTGTGGGAAGAAGTTCTACTTGACTGGTAAAATAGGTCTGGATCTATCAAAGTCCTCTAATGCGGGCAACATTGGTTAAACATTTGGCATAACCTGCCTTCATAGATATGTTGTAGGGAGGGTGGTGGCTCAGTGGTTACGGCATTGACCTTCAAACTGAAAGGTCCATGGTTCGATCCCTGCGTTGGGTTTCTGCATTGTCTCATTTGGCAAGGCACTTAATCCTGATTGCCCACAAGGGGGCTCAGTGGTGCTTTGTACTAATGCATACTGCACATCAATTATGCACTGTCTTCAACCAATGCTAACCTTGCTTGTGTGGAGTTTCTTACCTATGGAGTATGACAGTTGCTCGGTGGTCCTCACCAGGTACTCCAGCTTCCTCCACCCGTAAAACTGTCTGATACGTGGTGACTCTGGCTGTTGAAAGTGTCGTTAAACTCCAATAAATAAATAAACACATACATATGTTGTGGTCATGATACACTTAAAGTTGCTGAAAGTGACTTAAATCACCAATTAGAGAACAAAAAGAATTTCTAGTTGTATTTGTCGAGAGGTTCAGTAACGATTTAATCCTACAGAGAATTGTGGGATCAACAAATCACTGAATTGCCACAACATTAATTTTGTATTTTATTTTGTCTTTCAGTGGAACTCTGTTAATTGTCTATCCACTTTGCCAATGAAAAAATATTCATTTAGCAGAGTATTTAACTCTTAACCAGCTAAGTATTTTCAAGATATTTTTCATAACATCTAGTCATGGCTGCTGTACAGCAGCCATGACTGGATGTGTTGAAAATTCATTTAAATGTAACTTAAGAAATCATTGGTGAAAAAATCAATTCAATTTACAGGAAGAAATTTGGATTAAATGTGCCCAAACTATACTTATATAAATGGCAAGAGAAATCCTGTCCTTGGCAGGGATACCTGCCAGCAGCATGCAAGGAGTTAATGTGAAGGAGCATGGTGGCTCCGTGGTTAGAGTATTGGACTTTTAACTGAAAAGGTTGACGGTTCAATCCTGACCCGTGATAATGATATTGTGTCCTTGGGCAAGACACTTAATCTGGATTGCTGCTGTGGGGGCATGATAATGCTGTGTACTAAAGCATACTCTATGTCGATGGTGCACTTGCCTTCAATCACTGCTAACACTTTCTTGTGTGGAATTAGTACATTGACAAGTTGGACAGTTGCTTGCCAATGCTTGGTGGTTCTTCAGTTACTCCAGCTTCCTCTACCCGTAAAGCTGACATGATGTGTCCCTGTTTAAAGTGTCATTAAACCTCAATAAACAAACAAACAAACAACAGGAATTTGGAAATTTTCCTGAATTCTACTGATAAACTAGAGATAAGATGGGCATTTATTCTCTTACATCTCCTTGGACAGAGTTCAGTGAGCTCTGTCAAAGAAGATCGTGAATGCCTGTATTTGATTATTGAGGCTAAGTTGGTAAAAAACAAGGGGAGTGCATTGGTTGTCTTTGATGAATCACATAATTTTTTTTTATCAATTTACTCTTTAACTAAAATGCAATTTACAGGTGAAATGTATAGTGAATGTATGATAAATGGTTTGGTGTTTGAAAATTATTTTCAATTAACAGGGTTATATTCAATTAAGTGGGCTCCTCTCTATTATCACTAAAGGCAAATTTTCCTATGAGTAATAATTTGTGCCTACTGGATTTGAAAGGTCAACCCTTCACGTAACATGACTACCTTCCCCGTGGGAACCCCGAGTAGTGAAGCAATGCTTATTAACTGTGGGAAACAAGCTCTTTTTTACTGGTAAAATAGGACCTGGTACCAATGCATAGGATGGAAGTCCTCAAAAATGGGCAACATGAGTATAAACAATTGGCTGGGCTTGACTTTATATCCTTGTTGCAGTCATAATTAGCCAATGTGCAGAAATAAATAAGTAAATAAATAAAATAAATAAATAACTACCAGTCGACACTTGTAATATTTATTTCATGAATAACTAACAAAATTTCCATTTCTGCTTCCAAAACATAGCTTATGCCCCTTTTTCAAGTGAGCTTGATAAGCCATTTCCAATGAGTAGGTTATAAAGAATGTTTTAGTGGTAACAATTAAAGAAATAATATAATTTGAGCTGATTTGAGTGTTAATCTTTTTAACCCTTTACCTAACATAAAAAGCAGACTACACTTGCAAACAAAATTCAATAACTCATTTCTTTTCAACCTACTCACAATTGTTTACAGTTGGCTGTAACGTAAGTGCAAACCCTACTTCGGAACTAACTCAAGCTTTTAAGAAACTTTTCCAAACAAGCTGGAAAAGTAATAGAGTGCAAAAGCACAAAAAAAAAAAAAAAAAAGGGTCGAGCGAGACCAGCGCTCGAAATTACAGGTACTCTCTCTGCACACCTCTTGCGTTTACCGAGTGCATGTGCAACAACCATGATGTCAGTTCCTTTTATTTCCGCCATTGTACATGGTCGGAAATTTTTGTGACTTGTGCTATTCTTAGCTGTTATCTTCGTGAACAACTTATTGTTTCAGGCGATTTGCGAGCGGTGGGGCCATCCTCAGGTCGACCTTTTCACCACTCACTGGAATCATCAAGTAGAGACCTTTGTCTCCCCTTGTCCAGATCCTCTCGCATTTGCGGTAGACGCTTTGTCTCTGGACTGGACAGGTTGGATCGGCTATGCCTTTCCTCCTGCACCGATTCTTCCTCAAGTATTAGCGAAGATTCGTGCTTGCAGTTGCAGGATCATTCTGATTGCACCTCTGTCTCCACAGAGGGTGTGGATCAATCTGCTGCAGCCTCTGTTGGCAGATCGGCCGATTCGTCTGCATCTACGTCACGATCATCTTTCCCAGGGTCATCCCAGGAAGTATCACAACAACCTGGCGAGCCTGTCCCTTCACGCCTGTCTTTTATCAGGTCCTGTCTCCGACGTAGAGATTTTTCAAGACGAACAGTGGAGTGCATTTCTGCATCGCGGCCACATTCCACTGGCATGACTTATGCTGTGAAGTGGAAGGGTTTCTGCCGCTGGTGTGCAGATCACAGTGTGGATTACCGTGATCCGTCAATCGCTCAAATTGTGGATTTTCTGGTATATTTTTTGACTACAAGGGCCTCCAGCCTATTACGATTAAGAGCTGTCGGTCTATGCTGTCTGATACTTTCTCTTATGTGGGAAAGCAGTGCATCGGTCGTAATCTTTTTCTCTCCAAACTCATTCGGCACTTTTCTTTGAAGAGGCCTCGAGTTTTGCGTCTTACACCCAAGTGGAACTTGGCATGGGTGTTGCACTGTTTGGAGGGGGCACCGTTCGAGCCATTATCTGAGACCGATATGCGTTTTCTCACCTATAAGACGGCTTTCCTTCTAGCGTTTGCTTCTGCTCGACGAGTCAGTGAGCTTCATGCACTATCTGTTGATTCTGCTTTCTTCAGAAATGAGGCTAACAGTGTCACCTTCACTACTGATTGCTCTTTTCTGGCTAAGATTCAACTTCCTGATTCGGTACCTCTTCCCATCTGCACTCGGGCTCTTCCCTCTGTCGAATGTCGGAGACTGCTTCTTTGTCCTGTTCGTGCAATTAAGATTTACATTAATCGTACCCAGTTCATTAGGAGGGGTCGGAAGAGATTCTTTCTGTCTCTCATTCCTAAGAGGCAGTCTATCTCTTCCCATTCTATTTCCAGGTGGATCTGTCTTACAATCAAGCTGGCTTATTCCCGCTTGTCTGCTTTGGATCTTGTTTCGAACCGGTTTAATGCTTATGAGGTTCATGCCATTTCTACATCCTGGGCGTTCTCCAATTCTGTTTCGCTCCGGGATGTTGTGAATGCAGCTTACTGGAGGAATGGTTCTACCTTCTCCTCCTTTTATCTCCGCCACCTACAGCAGCAATCTGAGGACCTTTATTCTTTAGGCCCTCTCATTGCTGCTCAGGCTGTTGTGCACCCTCATTAAAATTGTTTTCATCGAGGTTGTGCTTCGCTCAGCCTTGTTCTTTTCAGGTGCCTTCTCTCTATCTTCATTACAGGTTTTAGCTATTGTTCTCTGCCCTCCTTGCTTTTCTTCTGCTGCTCTTGTTGGTATTGGTTATGTGATTCACCTCCTCTTATTGTTTATTCAGCCAGTTGTAAACAATTGTGAGCAGGTTGAAAAGAAATTAAAATTTTTTAGAAAATTTTGTTTCTTAACATACCTACCACAATTCTTTACCAGAGGCCCACCCTCCTTGGGGATATCTTTGATATCGATGCCTCCCCGCTAAATCACAAACTTCTCGTTGGCAGAAATACAGAATTGACGTCACAGTTGTTGCACATGCGCTCAGTAAATGCAAGAGGTGTGCGGAGAGAGTACCTGTAATTTCGGGCGCTGGTCTCGCTCGACCCTTTTTTGATCTTTTTCGTGCTTTTGCACTCTATTACTTTTCCAGCTTGTTTGGAAAAGTTTCTTAAAAGCTTGAGTTAGTTCCTAAGTAGGGCTTGCACTTACGTTACAGCCAATTGTAAACAATTGTGGTAGGTATGTTAAGAACAAAATTTACTAAAAAATTTGAATTTTTTGCATCAAAAAAATAGGTTATGGATGAGCTCAACAGGCTCAATAAGCTATGTTTTTGGAGACAAAAAATGAAAAAATAAAGAAAATTAAATGGTGATTTTTGTGAATAGCACTGACCGGTTTTGGTTATTACGTTGGGTAAAGGGTTAATAGATATGGTTGTTAAATTAGGTAAAGGATTAAATTTGTGCAACTTTCAGTTGATAGCATCAACATCTATTCCCAAACTGAAAAACATAGTTTTTTTTCCAATGAAGGATCAAATATGATCTCTGGCATTAGAGGCTTATCCACTCAATCACCACTTCCAACATTTCCTCTTCCAACCCTCCCACTTTGATTTATCTCAAATGATTTAGAAGTATGAGTAAGTCTGACACACATATTGATCTGTAATGATAAGGAAATATGAATTCAATAACAAATGTGTGCCAGTATGAAAAAATAGATGAGCCTCTTATATTTTTTTTTACAGAAAATTGGGATAAAAATACTCAGTTCACAAATATTTAGACTAGACTGACATAAGTGAAAGATTATGGAGTTATCAGAGGATTTGAGATTATTGCAAAATATATTGATCAGAATATACCATGGCTTGAATCATACTCAGTTACTCAACTCTGATCGTTCTGATGATAACATATGTTCAACATTATGTGTGCAAACTCTGTGAAGGGCAGGGGATTGACACCTCACTAACAATGCTACCAGGTGGGGGTTTTAAAACCCAACCATGTGACCTTGTGATGTTACCGTATTCACTCCTTTCCCAGTTCATAGAAGTTGAAACTGTGAATGAGTGATACAATCCTACACGGTACAGTTTTGACTGATTGTGTACCAGAAGCCAGTATTCAGGCTTAGGGGCATGGCCAGGCCTTTAGATAAGCTCAAATTCATTACCAAAAATAACTTATCACTCTATCAGTTAACCCTTTACCCAATGCACACAATATCAAAATTTATTATTTTAAACATTATTTTTTTCAATTTTTTCCAAAAATTTCAAGAAATCCATATCATGTGGCTGCATAATTGGAATGAGATTGTTGCGCCCATTCTGATAAGGGAATCACATCATATGGTTATGTTGAAATATTTTGAAAAATAATTTTTTTTTACAACTACTCAGTTTGTATATTACGTGGGTGAGAAGATGTGGCCAATTCTTTAGGTAAAGGGGGTAAGTGACTTTTTTTCAAGTGTTGCATGTGTCAAGAATATTTAACACTCTATGTGATAAAAAAATGAAAGCTGTTTGCCGAAAAAGTGTTTTATTAATTTTGATAGTCCAAATTAGTTCATCAGATGCATAAAATCAAGATTCTTCTAGTATTTAAAAACATAAATAAAATTCCAGTGAACTGACAAATTGTGTTTGCAGCTACTATTAATCTTCGTCAGTAATCCAAATGAGACAGCTCATACAAGCTAAAAGCTTACTGCTGAATCCTTTCAACAAATCACGTTCTTGACTCATTACTTTAATGCATACCATTGTATTGCACACTCTGTATGACAATCATGTTGTAGTTTATTATATGTATGCATCATACTTTTTCATGAATAAATATTGTTTAAACTAATTGTGAACTTGCCTGTTAATATGTGGCCTTCACAAAATTTCTTTCACCTCAGTTTTCAGGTGAGAAAGGTGTTTTCCAATTAAGCTCATATTTGTGGTACAGTGGAGCCCACTTAATTGGATATTTCTTAATTGTATATCCCTGTTAATTGAATATAATTTTCAAACAAAACTATTTACCATACCTTCAGTACAAATTTGATCTGTTAATTGCATATGGGTTGTAGAGTAAACTCCTGTTAATTGTATATAAATTTTTGTAATATGTCGAAAAAATTACTGTGGCACGCACCAAATTCCCCTTATTTATCAACCTTTTTGGCCTCACTACATCCAATACAGACATTTATTCTTTTATATCTTGTTTGACAGAGCTCCATGAGCTCTGTCAAACAAGATATAATAGAATAAATGCTCAGTTTACCTCCAGAACACAGGAAACTGACCAAATCCCTGTTAATTGTATACTCCTGTTAATTGAATAATTTTCACTGGCAAAATGGATATTCAATTAAGAGGATTCTACTGTACTTTCTCAAGTCCTGTTTTTGACTTCAAATGGCAAAAGTAATTTGTTGCATTGGTTAGTACTGCCAGTCCAGATAGATAAATGTAAGAACGGATTTTCATGAAATTATTATATCTTCTTTAAAAATGCCCAGATTCAAGAATACATCCATACTTTCTTCAAAGAGTTAATATCTTTTATTAATGTTAGAGATGAAGGGGATTTGTAAAGAAGATGCATAAAACAGTTGATCAATAACAGACAGCACTAATGACTCACTTATTAATTCCAGACCTATATATCTCATATAATGCTTTCCTTCACAAAAAAATTTGAAATGATACCTATAGAATACCCAGGGCTCGATTTGTTTTGAAAAAATTGATTAGCAGTTTTGTGTAAGTAGATGCCGAAGGCATCTATGCGAGTGCCAAAGGCACGAGCAAGTTAGGGGGGTCTGGAGGGGTTCTCCCCCCAGAAAATTTTTTGAAATGTGCTATCAAATGGAGCCTTCTGGTGGCTTTTAGGGTGCAAATTCACTTTGTTTTCGTATCCCCCAAATCACAATTTTTAAACAACGTCTTTCAAATTATCATGTTATTAACTAGAAAGTTATATTTTTTAATCAAGCTCTGACAAACTGCCGAATAAACGTGATTTTACCATTCAATCATTGCTGATTGTGACGTCACATGTGGGTGACAATATCTCACATGATTATGAAGCTTTTGACTATCACTCGCTCAGTCTCGCTGGTGTACAAGTTTCACCCGTCCCTAGGTGAAAATGACAACAATTTCAATTTTGCCATTTGCCATCAGATATCATAAAGCAAAGATGCCATCATGGGTACTGTGTATACATGAACGGAATTAGGTAAGTTTTGGGAAACGAATTTTGGCGGAGGCGGACCTGTCATTCACTGTGATTCATTGTCAACATTTTTGTTCAAATAAATTGAATGGAGAAAATAAAAGTAATATATTCTTCCTTGACTTTCGTTTTGATTGAATTATTGAACCCCCAAGTGCATGATGATATTCCAATCACATGATCAATTCTTTCAATGCATCGAGCCTCTTGTGCTGTGTATTCGCTAAATCAGGGATTTAACTGAATGTTGCTGTAGTTTCGTTTTCAGTTCCAGGAACTAAAACCGAAACTACAACAACATTCAGTTTTCTAAGAAATAATTTCATGTCTCCGCTGCAAGCACCCCCTTGGGCTTCGACAGTCACACAGATCATGCAGCTAATAGCATTAGGTCTGATTGTTGAATATGCTGTGACAGAATTTTTTAATTAACAAAACTTGCTAATGAAAAAATCCTCTCACAACATCTTTAACACTGCGCTCTATTACTAATAGTATTAGCTGCCGTGTCAGAGCCCAGGGGCCGGGTGCTGACAGCGGAGAAATGAAAAAGATATATGGGGGGGGGGGGGGGGGGGGGAGGCTTCAGCCTCGGGACGCAGGACGACCACTAAAGGAGCTTACAAGCAATTAGCATAGGTATGATTACATCTCTCCGTGTCAGGTTCACAGACGAGATATGATATAGATCTTGTCTGCGAACCTGAGACGGAGAGATGTATCAGCCTTACTTTAAAATACCCCCACCCCCCTTCAGAAGAGAATGTTTAAATAGGGTCAATTCATCTCTTAGATTGGGTTTCCAGGCACGGACAGTGTTGTAAGTGGGGTCGGTTTGCGACGGAACAGGACAAGGTGGATGTTCTTCCCCTGTTGCCCCCCCCCCCCCTCCCCCCAGTTTCAAAAGTTTGGAGAGGTCAGTGTTCAATTCGCGGAAGAAGTAAATCAGGATGGCCTAAAGTTTTGCGAAAATTACGCAAAATAAATATTAGGCCATTTTGATTTTCTGCTTGTGAAATTAAAGATTCGGAGGGGGTGTTGTGATAGGCTTTAACACAAGGAGGGAACTTTGATTCTTAAACCCGAAAAGGAGGGGGACCTGTGTGACTTCGGCACGAGTATTGGCTTCGATGCACAATTTGGTTTCTTTCACTGAAAACACGTACAGATAATAAAATAACTGATCTTTATTATATTAAACCAAGGTTCTTCTTTTGAGCAGTTTAATATAACCCCTTGCATTCATTTGTCTCATTCGAATCTAGTATTTAATACAAGATTCTAATCAGGCAAATGGAGGCTGGCGGGGAATATTATTAAACACCAGACTACGAAAACATTGAATCGGGGGTGCTCCAGGGACATGTCCTCGGACCAGGTATTCCGAAGAATAATAGGGTTGACGACTTCGGTTTGGCAGGAATCAATACATTATCAAGTAATGTATTCATTCCCACTAAGCCAATGCCATCAAACCCATTTTTACGGGAATACTAGGTCTATCAGAGGACGTTTCTCTGGGGCACACTCAGTTCAATGTTTTCGTCCTCTTGTGTTTAACACATATTTCCAGTACCGGCACCCAAAGTTGATTGCATTCTATCGAAAGCCGCGAATCAAATAAGCACGCGCCCTCTACTTTCGAAATGAAAATCATAATGATGTCACCGGGATTTCCATGTATACCAATTCAACTTCTGAATACCCCAAATAACTATACAAGTTAAAGTTGTATTGTGTAATCGACAATCAGTTTACTTGATATTACAACAGATTTTCTTGAACGCTCAGAGAAGGCGTGTTTTTCATTTACGGTACTTTCCATAATAAACGAAACATGCTATTTATTATTGCTAATCAATGTCCAGATATTGAATCGCGGCCCGGGATTTATGCATCGCAAATTGCGATGCGAAACCGAACAAATCGAGCCCTGATACCCCTCATGGGAATCCTTGGAAGTGGAGAAGTGCTTGTTAACTGTGATAAACAAGTTCTACTTTACTGGTAAAATAGGACCTGGTAGCCAGTACCTGTAGTGGAAGCTCTCTAAAAGTGGGCAGCATAGGTATCGATGTTTTACCAAACTTGACTTCATACATATGTTATTGTCATGAGAAATAGTTCCTGGTAATGCTGCTGGAGGATATCCCTGCCCAGGACACAAAATATCTTACCACTGAAATAGTATAATTTGGGTACATTTAACCAAATTACTCTCTTGTAAATTGAATGGACTTATTGACCAATGATTTCTTTATTTAAATTTAGTTGAATTTTTCCTCAAATCTAGTCATGGCTGCTTCATAGCAGCCATGACTAGATCTGATGAAAAATACTTTCAAAATAATGAGCGGGTTAAGAGTTAACATGGGATGGAAGTCCTCTGTTCTGAACAACATAGGCATTAATGATTCATTCATTCAATTGTTTTTACTTTATCCTTGTACAGCAGTCATAATATAGCAATTTTTATTGGGGTTTGATGACGCTTTTGACATCCAGGGTCCTCTCGTGTTGGACAGTTTTACAGATAGGAGAAGCCAGTGTACTCGGAGAGAACTACAGGCAGCAGCGAGTTACTGTCAGACTCTTGGACGTACTAGCTCTGCAAAAGCAGGGTTTGCATTGGTTTAAGACAAATGCACCACAGATGTGCAATATGCTGTTGTACACAGTACCACCATTCCCCCACATGGGCATTCAGGATTTAGTGCCTTTCTCAAGGACACAATGTAGTTACCCCTAGTGGGGATCCAATCATAGACCTTTCAGTTTGAAGTCCAATGCTGTAACCCCTGAGTTACCATTCTCCAATAATAATAATAATAGAGTCATAGATGCTGAAAGTGACCTCAAACGCCTATAAATAAATAATAAATATCTCTCACGGTAGAAATTCACCTTGACACTGAATGAAATTCTCAAGGAGAAAAGTCAGGACAAACAAGTAAATTTCCACTTGTTCACTATTTAATTGAACTTGGTGTCCACTAGTTGAAATTTGTTTTGTGAGTTTCTCCTAGTGTTGAAAATAAACATTTGGACAGAAAAAAAGTTTTTCATGGTGTGCAGTTTGTTTCATAGATGCAGGGTATCTTCTGTCTCCCACTAGAAAATATTTGGCTGCACATCTGTCATTTGACTGGTATTTGGTGGTCAAAATTGATGGCTTTGCATTCAATGTTTTAAAGATTCCGTAAATCTTCACAAACTGCTATTTAAAAAAAAAAAAACACAAAAAAGAAAAGGCAGAACATTAACTCTTTCATCCATCATATAAAAATGTATATGTAAAGAACTGGTTGGCTGTCCTTGAGCAGGCAACAAAATAATCACCAAATTGGGAAGGTAGGTCAGTAATAGGGCTGTAGGATTAAATTATTACTGAACCTCCCTGCAGATATGAAAAAGACTCCCCTCATTTGGGTGCATGGTAACTCAGTGGTCAGAGTATTGGTCTTCATCCCAATTGCCCATGTGGGAGCATGGTGGCACTAAGGCATACTGCTTGTCAATGGTGCACTTCAACCAATGTTAACCAAGCCAGAAAATAAGCAGACTGTCATCTGCAAAATGAGGTCCCCAGACATAGCAGAATATCATTACTAAATTTACCCTCTGTGAACCTCAATCTGAATCAGGGTCTCAAACCTAAACAGAAAGAGGTACCCAGAGGATAAATTGGCCATTGTTTTTGATAGCATCAACAAATTCACCCTCTGGGGACTTCAATTTGCAAATGACAGATTGCTTATTTTCAGGCTTGATGCTAACCCTGCTTGTGTATAGTTAGTACACAAGTGGAGTCTGATAGTTGCTCGCCCTGCTCAGTGGTTCTCTCTGGGTATACTGGAATCCTCCACCCACAACACCATCCCACATGAGGTAACCAATAGTTGAAAGTGTCATTAAAGCCTAATAATAAATGAATAAATAAGTAAATAAATAAATCACTTTATTTTGCAATAAGAACATATTTTCCCCAATACAAGTAAAAACGTCTAGACAAAACAAAAGTCTGTATTGAGAGTACAGCCACATGAGTGATCATTCAATGCAGAAAGAGAACTTTTTTACCTGTGCAATTTGCATTGACTTATTACACATGACAAGGCCACCGTTTTTGATAACATTAATTAAATGATAAATAAATCAACAGCTCAACGAAATAAATTGGACTAGATCATTTTTTGCCTTGATGATATTTTTATATAGGCCTACCGTGCATTAAACATGAAAAATAAAACAAAGACACACACAGCTTGAATACTACTATAAGCTTCAGTAGTAAAAGTACAGCATTGAATGGAGGTTACATCATGCACAACACAAGAATGCAATGAAATGATGTCATGATCCTCATAAAAAAATCAATTCATAGACACAGAATGATTATAAAAAAAGATGCCTTTAAAAACTGTACCCAGTCCATTCATTATGTGAACAAGTCAAGAAAGGGAGGAATATTGTAAGATAAATTTGTTATTACTACCATGTATTGAAGTCTGGATCTTACCTCTGGGTCATATCTCAATTCATCCTAACAGACTCATCGATATATGCCCCGAGACAAGGTCTTGACTTCAGTACACCAAATTGGAAACCCACATGGTGGTACAGTGGAGCCCACTTAATTGGATATCTCTTAATTGTATATCCCTGTTAATTGAATATAATTTTCAAACACAAAACCATTTACCATACCTTCAGTACAAATTTGATCTGTTAATTGCATATGGGTTGTAGAGTAAACTCCTGTTAATTGTATATAAATTTTTGTAATATGTCGAAAAAATTACTGTGGCACGCACCAAATTCCCCTTATTTATCAACCTTTTTGGCCTCACTACATCCAATACAGACATTTATTCTATTATATCTTGTTTGACAGAGCTCTATGAGCTCTGTCAAGCAAGATATAATAGACTAAATGCTCAGTTTACCTTCAGAACACAGGAAACTGACTAAATTCCTGTTAATTGTATACTCCTGTTAATTGAATAATTTTCACTGGCAAAATGGATATTCAATTAAGAGGATTCTACTGTAATAACCTGTATCGCTCATTCTCCTGTTGACATTTGTGTATAGGACAATACAATTGAGGGCATCAGGGTTTAGCCATTTACCTAACACGAAAGGCAGGCAGTGCTTGCAAACAAAATTCTTGAACAACTAATTTTCTTCATTTTTTGCATCAAAAACATAGCTTATAACCCCTTATTAGAACGAGCTCAATGAGCTTGTTCCAGTGAGGAGTCATAAGCTATGTTTTTGAGACAAAAATAGTAAAAATTGAAAGGTGATTTTTGTGAGTAATGCTTTCTGTTTTTGACCATCACATTGGGTACAGGGCTAAATGGTTAAATATATAAAGGTGAATGCATAAGTTTGAGAGTTAATGGTTACTCATCAGAGATGAAAGGTACTTGTAATGGAAATGCATTACATAGTCATCTGTAATTAATAACATTGATTAGCCTTCTGCTTAGATGAGCTTCAGATTCATGCTGTATTTCTCTACATACAATATCTGATTCATGACACTGTTTGTCTGTGTTAGTTGTCAGTGTGTTGCTGGGTAGGTCAGTCGGTGAGTTGACTTGGGCAGTCAGTCTGTGGACTAACACTTTTAATGGTATTCTACCTTCCTTGAAACCATATTGCATTGCTTAGAGTTGTTTGGTTGGACCTCTTTACTCTTAACCTGCTGAGTATTTCTAAGATATTTTTCATCAGATCTTGTCAGGCTGCTGTGAAGCAGCCATGACTAGATTTGTTCGAAAATTCATCTGAATTTAACTCAAGAAATCTTTGGTAAAAAAAACATTCAATTAATGGGGGAAATTTGGTTGAATGTACCCAAATTATACTGATTTCAGTGGCGAGATAAATCATGTCCTGGACAGGAATATTCACCAGCAGCATGCAAGGAGTTAAGAGAGGAAAAATTTGATTTCCCGTCTTATGGACATGTACACATATCCCAAAGATATAAGTTAACTGCATTCTGATGCCAAAATATTAACATTGGAGATATCCCTAAAAGAATGTGTTGTAGGAAAGAAAAATCCCAAATTACAGACATCAGAATATCTATTTTGAATTGAACCTGAATTATGAGTTCTTGGCTTGAAATGTTCATTTGGAGACTTATTCAAAGCTTGATTGTACCTTTCAATGGTTGAGACTCGTTACAGGCTTGACTGTATCCTCCCACTGGTTATAGTCAAGTCTTGGCTATCAATTGAGGCAATCACTTTTTTCAATTTATTGTTTTGTACTGATTAACTGTAATAAATCAGTAAAATAACCAACAACAGATTTATCAGCTGTTTTAGTGCCTAAGACTACCAGGAGCAATGTGTTTTCCAATCGAGAGCCACATTAGCTCCTGAAGGCCTGGAGATTTTGTACATTTTTCCTGCCATTCACAGTCTACATTCTGTAGCTTTCATATAGGCAACCACAACTTGCTTTGAAACAACTGCCAAGGTACTTGAAATATAACTTTCAAGTTTACCCCCAAACTGTATGTTGAGGCAAAACTGTATGTTGAAGTTGCTATTTCATATGCAGTTGTTATTGAAAACATTGTCTAGATTGTATTCTTAAAACAGCTAATTAGCACTGTTCGGACTCCTTGTTTAAATGTTATTTAAACCTTATGAGTCATCGATAAGAACTTTCTTGGAAAATGTAATAACAAATTCCTGCTTGCAAATTCATCAATCGACTGTTTCATACTTTTGTGACAGATTGCTTTGCCAACACAACTTGTTTGATTTGAATGCGAGTTATGCGACTGTATCATTTGCTGCGGGAACGGGGTGGCTTTGTAGTTACGGCATTGGACTTCAAACCAAAAGGTTCAGTGTTCAGTCCCTGTGTAGTTTCCTTTGGCAAGGCTCTTAATCCCAATTACCCATGTGGTGGCACGGTGCGCTGTGTACTAAGTTGTACTGCATGTCGATGGTGCACTTGTTTTCAACCAATGCTAAGCCTGCTTTTGTGGAGTTAGTACTTTAGGGAGTCTGGCAGTTACTTGCCACTGGTCGGTGGTTCACTCTCGTTTTCTCCACCCATAAAACTGTCCATCACAAAGTGACCCAGGCCATCAAAAGTGACATTAAGCCCCAATAAATAAATAAATTTGGTGCATACAAGCCTGTAAGCATGTTTTACCTTGAATATACTCTCTAACCCTATACACCAAAAGGCATATACATAAAATAATCCTACCTCACGCCAGTCATCTCATGATCTGTAGTATGCATATCTGTGAAATGCATTATTTGAGACCCCAGACTGCTTTTCAACAGATGAAGTTTTCTATTCCATCCTGCCTTAGAATGCTCTACATGTCACCCTTACCAGCATTTCCCTATGTTTTTTGCTATTCACAAAAATCACCATTCAGTTTTCATGGCCAGTTGTCCGTCGTCCGTCAACAATTCAATACGGCTCGGGCTAGAGGCCGTATTTATGAACCGATCTTTACGAAACTTCATGGGTACCTTTGTTATGACCGTGGGTCGAGAACGAGTGTTTTGGGTCCAATCCAAAATTCAAGTTGGCTGCTGGCAGCCGTTTTGTACAAAATTAGGTACAATCAGATTTTTGCACAGAACTTCCATATGAAAGCGCTGATTTGAATAATTTTTTGTATGAATGTTTAGTACCATGGGATACATCACATATAATACAGGTTTTTTTCTCATGCGTAAATTATGCAAATTAGACTAACATTGATGTATTTAGTGTTAATTTCAGCACTGTAAGTGCAAATGCCAATACGGCTCGGGCTAGAGGCTGTATTTATGAACCGATCTTTACGAAACTTCTTGGGTACCTTTGGTATCACCGTGGGACAAGAACGAGTGTTTTTGGGTCCAGTCCGAAATTCAAGATGGCCGATGGCAGCCATTTTGTACAAAATTAGGTGCAATCAGATTTTTGCACAGAACTTCCATATGAAAGTGCTGATTTGAATAATTTTTTGTGTGAATGTTTAGTACCATGGGATACATCACATATAGTACGGGTTTTTTTCTCGTGCAGAAATTATGCAAATTAGATGAACTTTGATTTTTTCAGTGCTACTTACACACAATAAGTACACATGTCAATACAGCTCGGGCTAGAGTCTGTATTTATGAACCGATCTTCACGAAATGTCTTGGGTACCTTTGTTATCACCTTGGGATGAGAACAAGTGTTTCTGGGTGCGGTCCAAAATTCAAGATGGCTGCCAGTGGCCATTTTGTACCGAAATTAGGTCTAATCCGTTTTTTGTACATAACTTCTATATGGCTCAGGCTAGAGGCCGTATTTATGAACCGATCTTTACGAAACTTCTTGGGTACCTTTGTTATCACCGTGGGATGAGAACAAGTGTTTTTGGGTGTGGTCCAAAATTCAAGATGGCCACTAGCAGCCATTTTGTACCAAAATTTGTGCAGTCTATTGTACAGAACATCTGTATGAAAGTTCTGATTTGAATAAATTTTTGTATGAATGTTTAGTAACATGGAATACATCACATATAGTACGGGTTTTTTTCTCATGCAGAAATTATGCAAATTAGATGAACTTTGATTTATTCAGTGCTACTTACACACTGTAAGTGCACATGTCAATACAGCTCGGGCTAGAGGCTGTATTTATCAACCGATCTTCACGAAACTTCTTGGGTACCTTTGTTATCACTTTGGATGAGAACGAGTGTTTCTGGGTGCGGTCCAAAATTCAAGATAGCTGCCAGTGGCCATTTTGTACCGAAATTAGGTCCAATCAGTTTTTTGTCACACCTTCTATACAGCTTGTATTTATGAACTGATCTTCACAAAACTTCTTGGGTACCTTTGTTTTCACCTTGGGACAGGAACGAGTGTGTTTTGGGGTACCTTTGTTATCACTGTGCTATGAGAACAAATATTTTGGGGTTCAGTCAGACCCACTCTGGAACTCAAAGATTGCTTTTCTAGTTTAGCATCTGACTGTCACCCACCTTTACAATACTTTACCTATACATTTGTTAAAGGCTACGGTCAGTATTTATGTACAGACTGTTACAATACTTAAAATGTACCTTTGTTATCGGGTCATTACCTAGATGTTTGTCATTGCTGTGTCACATACTGTACATGTACATGTCTTAACAAGTTGAGCTACAGTGTCGTTGACACTTTCATTTATGTCTCAAAAACTTAGCTTAGGACCCTCATTGGAACAAGCTCATTTAGAATGAGCCCAATGATCTTGTTTTAAAGAGGGTCATAAGCTATGTTTTTGATGCAAAAAATGAAAAAAATTAGTTATTCAAGGATTTTATTTGCAAGAGTTGTCTTGCCTTCATGTTAGGTGAAGGGCTAAGTATAGTTCAAAGTGTATGCCAGATTTTAAAAGGGCATTCCAGAGTTCAGTTCTTGACTTTTATGAATTTACTGGTAGAGAGCTGGAAGCACGTATTTGGGCTTTATTATGAAGTGCAGGTTAGTGATGAACTGATAATCGGAATCGGCAATTGGAACCGGCTGGTTATGGGGCATCGGCCGATTATGACAACCGACAGTTAAAAACTGGTAGTTTCTGGTTATTCTATATTCAACACTGACTTAAAAATATCTTTGATATCCGACCATTTCAATAAAGTTTCCCCATTAAAAACGTGTGTAGTGCACAGCAGAATATTTAGGGATTTGCAGAGCCAAAATATTACAGAATTTACCATCTGCTATCAGTACGAGACTGCCACCATTTCTCAGCTGATCCAATTCACTTGCCTTCAGTCATGGTGCTGTACAACGTTGCATTGGGTATGTGTATAAATAAAATGTGTTCAGCCGGTAGTCTGTAGTACTTCATGATGCAAGCATCACAATACAATAAAAAATCAAAATTGGAGAAAAAACTAAAAAACACTCTTTTTTCAATGATAGATGATTGTTACGCAACATGTAAGTCGCATGACTGTCACAAAGACATTTCTAGTTTGTCAAGTTCATTATTTTTAATTCAGTTACCTCCCTTGATGTTTCTTTCCAATGTTGATTGCAGAGTACATGTAAACACTGGAAAAATACATCAAGGGAGGTAACAAGTTGAAAAATGAACATTTAATAATAAATTCTGACATGTCGCGTGTGTAACTTCACAACATATATGACCATCAAAAAGTTATTATTCAATTAAAACACAAAGTATGTGTGCTCAGTATATTCAGGGTTAATGTAGCCAAGTGTATTGTATTCTTACACAAAACTGTATCAACATTATTTATCGGAATAAACACAATCTTCACAAGAGAACAATATCGAGTGATTGTATCGCTAATAACGATCTTCTCCCACCCCTCCCCCACCCCCACCCCATCCCAACCCCCAGAAATGCAAATATTATTTTGGCTAATATTGCCCAGCACTAAACATGCATACTCGGAGTACTTATGTGGTATTAAGCTTTCGTAATTGGTGATTTATCAACAAAATTCTGAAGTATAACAGGCACCATCAGATTTTCTTCTGTGTCCTATTTCAACCATCAGAATCGGTATCGGAATCGGCATAATTGGCAGAGAAATAATCGGTTCATTGCAAGTTTTGATAATCGGTTCATCACTTGTGCCAGTACTCCAACTTAAAGGCTTCAAATTCTGTGGGTGAGTTTCATTTTATCTTTGGATTGAAACTATTTTGTCTATGAATTTTCTTTGTTAAAATTTAGGGGGGAGTGCTCATTCACACTCTCCTATATATTGTAACAAGGAGAATACAGTTAAAACTAGAAGTTCTGTCATGATCTGTGTGCTTATCTAGGCTTAATTGCACGTATGAATTGTGCGCAATTGCCATATTGAATGGCATCCAAAGCATGACAGGTTCTCCTGGTTACTCATTGCAAATACAGGCAATGTTTCTGCTAATGGACCTCCGGGTTACCCAGAGGTCCATTAGATGAAACATTGCTTGTACAAAGGCCACATGTACAGAATTTGATAGCCTGAGTATGGTCATAACACGTAAATTAATGTGCAGATCGACGTGCTATTTGTGCGCATTTCATGACAGGACTTCTAGTTTTAACTGTACATGTGAACAAATTTTATCAACCAAAAATAATTCGTTCCCCTACCAGTTAAGACTACATGGTTTGTGTGGGATATAAGGCTCCTAACTCTTTAGGCTATTTGGCTTAGAACTAAATTAATCCCTCTCATAGCTGTACAACCTACAAATGATGTGGGGATTGTATTATTCATGAGAACAAAGTCACCCAAATGCAAAAAATAGCCTAATAATAATGAAAAGCCTCCCCTGTACTAGGGTAATAACGTTTTGCTGAATAATGTAAGTGAATCGCTGTCAGGAACAGTATTAATAAAGTACAAAGTTATAGGGCATCAATACTCTTCAGCTGTCTTACCTCTAAAGACCTGAACATAGTAATTACCAAGAATAAAAGGGGGGGGGGGGGGCAATAATATTCAAATTCATGTTAATTCTGTGAATGGACCACAGCTCTGAAACAGTTAAATGCACATTGGATCCCTGTTGATTGAATAGCCACTTTGACAGTAAAAATTAACTCCTTAATGCTGCTGGCGGATATTCCTGCCCAGAACTGAAATAAGTATAATTTGGGCACATTAAATCAAAGTTTTCCCCTGTAAATTTGATGGATTTTTTCTCCAATTATTTCTGAGTTAAATGTAAATGAATTTTTTATCAAATCTAGTCATGGCTGCTTCACAACAGCCATGACTAGATTTGATAAAAAATATCTTGCAAATACTCAGCGGGATAAGAGTTGACAGGAGTATTCAATTAACAAGATTTGGTCACTTTCCTGTACTCTAGAGATAAGATGAACATTTATTCTGTTACAACTTGTTTGACAGAGCTTGTGCCTGTATTGGATATATAGAGGCCACATAGGTCTATAAACAAGGAGAATTTGGTGATTTTCAGTGTAATTTCTTGCCATATCACAATTTTTTTATTCAATTAACCTATATGGAGTTAACAGGTCAAATTTGCACTGATCATAAATAAATAAGTAAATGGTTTGGTGTTTAGATGTTATATACAATTTACAGAGTTATCCAATTAAGAGATATACAGTTAAGTAGACTTCACTATTCTTCGCTATCTGTACTGAATTTATTTATACATCCACTTAACATTTACCCCTTTGCAGAAAGAACATTGAATCCATACAATTAACATGTGATGCTTGCACTGAGTGGATAGCTAGTGAACAGAAGTGTTAGCCTGGTAATGTGCAATCCATCATCTTCTAACAGACATATCTCTTCTATCCATAATGTGATCTCTCATCTTAAAATATCTTTCCATATGCCCCTTTCTTGCATCAAGATGAGGCTACTTTTCACTCCAGCAGTGCACTCAATATCTATTTCATTATTTTGGAAGGGAGCATTCTGTTATTTTTTTGCAGCAGAATGATTTTCTTTGTGCAGTTTTCAGATACATGAAAAGAATTTCGTCTATTCTTCCCATCCTTGTTTCGGCTCCCTGCTTTCTTGAGCATATACTAACCCTTGCCCTAACACAGGTTGATAGTGATAGGAACAAAACCTTTCAGCAAAATAACTAAAAACTGTCATTTTTTCTCCTTCAAATCATAGCTTATTAACCCCCCCTCTTTGCAAGAACTCATGGAAAGTCTGCAAAACATATATTTACATAGTTGCTTTGTCCTTTTGGTTTGTTTGCTTGTTTTATTGGAGTTTAACGATGCTTTCAGCAGGAAGCTTCATACCTATGTTACAGTCACGATGTAGCGATAGATGCTGACAGTTACCTTAAATACTAATAAATAAATAAATACATAAATTCAACAGAGTCATATCTTGTCAGACAGTTTTACGGGTAGAGGAAGCCAGGACACCCATAGAAAACTACTGATCAATGATGAGTGAGTAGCTGTCCAACTCTCCAAATTACTAACCAGGCACAAGCATGTTTAACATTGTTTGAAAACAAATTTTACATCCGTATGCTGTACACTTCTGTGCAAGGTGGCAGCATCTTCCCATTTGGGCAGTCAGGATTAAATTGCTTGCCCAAGCGCACAACGCAGCCCAAAAACAAACCATCAAAGATTTGATCAGAAGTTTAATGCACTAACCAATGAGGTTCAGGTATTCCCTATTAAAAAAAGATGGAAGGAATCATCTGTTGCAGTTATCCTACAGCATACTCTCATCATTACTGTACTCAGAAAAGGAAATAAATTTTCCAAACCTTGAGGTATCATGTCATTGAATGTAATATAAAATGGACTGCTAATTTGAAATTTAGCAAGCCACAATTTTAGACATTCAACATCCATATTTGCTTCCCCAGTATTTTTGCAACCTGCAATTTATAAATTAAGCCTTTGTCTTGCAATGCTTGAAAATTCGACCATATTTTCATTAAAAAAGTCAATTTTCTCACTGTTTGCTTTCAAAGACATACCTTATAACCCCTCCTTGGTACACAGGAGCACAGCCAGGTTAAATGAACTGGAGGTGACAAATACACAGAGCGACAGGCGCATGTGAATGGGTTAATCAGTATGGCACAGGTACCATCGTGGAAAGATAAATGAGAGGCCACAGGCCTCGGGTTTTATTCTTCTGTGATGATACAAGTACCATATCCATTAACCCATTCACACTCGTATGTCATTCTGTGTTTATTACATGCCTTCATATCAATAAAACCAATTATTAGAAGGACACTCAACAATTCATTTGACAACTATCAACAAGTTATTTCCCAATTGATTCAGTTTTAGGTAATTAAACATCTGCTAATGTTTACAAACACATGTGCAATTGTTGGGAAATTCCTGTGGGCAGATTTATAAATAGGCCAAACATGTGGTGTACATTTTTTTGTACTATTGTAGTACATGCATATTTAAACTAATTCTATTCAATTTGTTACCATTACACAGCTAATAATGATTGGTTTAAACTCTCCCTTCTAAACTTTAGAAGTAATCCCATATACAAAAATGTTTTTATTTAGTTTATTGTATTTGCGATAGGTTATTTGAATGCAGTCACTTCGTTTAAATTCCACAGCTTCCATGATTGTAGGCCAAATGGAAATTCCAAGTAGGCAGGGTTATGTTAAGTTTTGACAAATGACGTGATCATCCAAAAACAGTCTGTCAATGATTTCCATTCGGCACATGTGTGCTGAACGGATGTTCAGTTTCTGCATAGTTTAGTGCTGCTGTAGATGGGGATTTCATAGAACAGGCAAGTAATAAAATATTTTTCTGCTGCCAATGGTAGCGGAAAAATATTTTTTCCCCTACTTCACTTCACCTCATGCTGGGTTAAGCCTGTGTATCTCCAAAGGTAAAGGTCCTGGGGTCTTTCTTGGAGAAAAAAAAACAAACTTCTTACACACTGAGTGCTTTTTGAAAGCAAAGAACCCAGAAAGTCGAGGAATAACATTACTCTAGCAAAATGACCCAAGAAATATCAGCATGAGAGAACCTGAACCAGTTCTAGGGCTTTCAGCCATAAATATATATTAGGTTGTCATTTATAGGGAAAAGTGGGGGCATCCCTCATGGCTATGCTACTGCTTGGAGCTTGTTCCAAGCAGGGAGTCATATGCTGTGTTTTAGAAGCCAAAATTGATGAATATTGGAATGATCATTTATGACTTGGATGCTTTGTAAGAAGTGTTGAAGAAAGTTGTTAACTTCAGTCCGGATGAGCAAAAGTAATTACTCTTGTTCATCCTGCATGAATGGTGTGTCTGCGGCTTTTATTCAGAAACCACTGAACCAATTTCAAAGAAATTTTACGGAATTGTTGGTCATGGGGTTGCATTGTGATTATATTCAAATCAAATTGCCATGCCCCATTGGCATGGTGGAGGGGAGGAGGAGGGGAATTGCTCCAATTTAACAAAAAATTCTATGAGTTGATATTTTGTATTTAGCTTTCTTTTGAGGTATACACCCAAGTTTGTTCAAGGGAAGCTTTAAAGGCAATAGTTACAGTTGTTTTGGGAGAGGAAAGATCTTTTGCCCTGCCCAATTTTTCTGTTTTCAGCAGGCATGGGCTGATTTGGACCAAATTAAATATGAAATACTACTGAGTCCTAATTATTTGATTCTTGCCACTGATCAGAATATTTTGATATTCATTATCCAACATCCATAGGGGGATCAGTTTAAAGTTTGTTCAAATCAAGTTCCCAGGATCATATTTGTGCTCCCTCAGTGCAATATGAGAAGAATCTATAAAAATCTTCTCCAGAACCAATAATCAAGATCTTTTGATATTTGTTATGCAGCATTCTTAGGGTGTCAGATTCATATTTGCACATCTCTTGGTTCACATATGGACTCCCCTCGGCAGCTCAAATTTTAACTTGGTGCAATATGAGGAATATTCTTTAAAAATCTTCTTTTCCGGAACCACCAGTAAGAATCTTTTGATATTTGGTATATAACATCTGGGATGGTGGTTAGATTTAAGTCTGTTCAAACCAAGTTCCTAGGTTAATATTTGGACTCCCTATGGTAGCCCATAGGGTATGGTAGCCCAAATTTTAACTTTGTGCAATATGAGGAATAATCTTTATGATTCAAGTTTAAGTGTTTAAATTTTACTTTTGGGGAGTCTGTATGCACCCTGTACATCAAGAAAGAGAATTGTAACAAAATGTTTTATTGAATTCCATTTTCTGCATAATGAGTTTTAACCTTCTGCTCGCTTCAACCTCAATTTCATTGAGAAAGTGTTTATATTGCAAAGCATTCTCAGCCTTCCAAAACTAACAGGTTCCTGTTGATTTATTATTGTTTTCTTTCTGCTGAGAAATGAACCTTAGCAAGACCAACACCATCAAGTGGTTCCACAAACTTCAGAATGTCTGGAAGGGATATATTTTTAGCTTCTGTTGCAGGAAAAGAAATTATTTTCCATGTTTAATCAACATGTGTATGTTGATTTAACTTTGCTTGAGAACATGTAAAAATACAAATGGTATATTGTTACATTTGATCTCCAAGGGTCTGAATTACACTCTGAGGAGTTATTTTGGTATCACCTTGTTGAGGCACATGCTGAATTATCCATTGAAATAGATAGCATGTTGCCACACACATTCTGGACTTATCTGGACATTGCACTTCCATTTCCATTTTATACATATTTAGGCCCTTTTGGTATGACTGTACTAAATATTTGAATTAGAGTTACCTACCTTGAAAAATTGCACTTGAAAATGATGCCATCTCCGAAACTAAGCAACCTTGGGAAAATATATTGTTTGAATAAATGTTTGAAGCTTTCTACTGACATCTTGCATTATTGTTGAATATTCCAGATAAATAAAGACTTTTTTTGGACCTAAAAAATACAATTGACTAAATAAAGAGGGTGATTTGATGGCTTTTTGGACCAAAAAAATACAGTTGCCTATGGTGTGTTTTTGTTGGGAATTCCCTGAAAAATATGTGCATGTGACCAGTCCTTCCCTTCCTGTCATTTTTTCTCTTATTTGTTGCGTGACTTTCTGTTTTCTGGTCAGAAAAAGTTGTCTGAAGGACAAAACTTGACAAAGATATTTGAATGCCAAAATTAAAGTGATGTGATCATATTTTTTTCACCTGAACATTATAATGGTTGCTAATGGGAAAACATTTTGTACTGTGATACTTTTAAGGATGATATGAATGTGGCTGTTGAAAGTTTAACCCCATTAAACAAAGAAACAGCACTGACTATTACAATGTTAATTAACCCTCTGCACAAATTTCAACATGAAAATTTTTCTCACAAAGCAATGTGGAAGCTAACAAATTTAATCTTGTTTGACAAAACTCATTGAGCTCTGTCAAACATGATTGAATTAGTTAAATTCCTAGTTACATCATGGGAAGATTCTGCTGCTTGAGATTTTCGTAATTTGACATCACAGTGCAAAGGGTTAACCACATCTAATATCAAACCATTTTCCATGCCGTCCCTGCAAATTTGATCTGTTAATTTCATTATAAAGTCCCCTGAGGGAACCCCAAAAAGTGGAGCAGTGCTTACTTATTATGGTAATCAAGTTCTGCTTTGCTGGTAAAATAGGACCCAGTAACTAATGCTTTGGGTGGAAGTCATCTAAAGTGGGCAACATCGGTATAACATGACTACATATCTATGGTATGTCATGATATAGCTAGGTCTGAAAATAAGCAGTCTGACATTTACAGAAAGAGGTCCCCAGAGGGTGAATTTGATGCTATCCCATACAGTGGGCCAACCAATTTATCCTCTGGGTACCGCTTTCTGTTTAGTTTTGAGACTCCGATTCAAATTGAGGTTCACAGAGGGTAAATTTAGTGATGCTACCCTGTTGTGCAGAGTAGCATCACTGATCGTCATGAAATTTCATATGCAGGTTTGGGGTCATGTCTAGATGAGAACGTCCCCTTTTGGTCGTGATTGGTCAACCGTGATGGCTGCCTGAGCCCAAAACTCGAAAACCTTAAGCACAGTCTACAGATTGTATTTATAAAGGGATTTCATTGTAACTTGGTGGGATGCCTCTGTGTAATATCTAGATGAGAACATCCCCTTTTGGTCATGATCTGTTAACCGTGACGGCTGCCCAAGCCGAAACCCAAAAGCTTTTAGCACAGTCTGCAGGTCAAATTTAATATAGAGGGATTTCATTGTAACTTGGTAGCATGACTCTGTATGATGTCTGGATGAGAACTTCCCCATTTGGTTGTAATCTGTCAAACGTGACAACTGCCTGAGCCCAAAACCCGAAAACCTTTAGCACAGTCTACAGATCGTATTTATGGAGGGATTTCATTGTAAATTGGTAGGTTGACTTCATATAATGTCTAGATGAGAACATCTTCTTTTTGTCACGATTGATCAACTGTGACTGCTGCAGGGGCCAGAAGCCCGGAAGCCTTTAGCACAGTCTCTGTGCATATTTATGAAGGGATTTCATTGTAACTTGATGGGATGACTCCAGATAATGTCTAGATGAAAACATCTCCTTTTGGTCGCATTCATTCAGCCGTGATGGCTGCCCAAGCCCAAAACTCGAAAACCTTTAGCACAGTCTATAGGTCATATTTATGGAGGGATTTCATTGTAACTTGGTTGGTTGACTCCATATAATATCTAGATGATAACGTCCCCTTTTGGTAGTGATTGGTCAACTGTGATGGCTGCAGGGGCCTAAAGCCTGAAAACCTTTAGCACAGTCTACAGGTTATATTTATGTAGGGATTTCATTGTAATTTGATAGGATGACTCCAGATAATGCCCAGATGAGAATGTCACTTTTTGTTTGCTATCATTCAACCATGACAGCTTCCCGAGCCCAAAACCCGAAAAACTTTACCACAGACTACAGATTGTATTTATGAAGGGATTTCATTGTAACTTGGTAGGATGACTCAGAATAGTGTCTAGATGAGGACATCCCCTTTTGGTTGCAATTGGTCAACTGTGATGGCTACACAGGCCCGAAGCCCAAAAACCTTTAGCACAGTCTGCAGGCCGTATTTATGAAGGGATTTCATTGTAACTTGATAGGATGACTCATTTTGGAATAATTTCACTGTAACTTGGTTACTTTCGTTGACATACATTAACTGTGACGGCCACATGCATTAACTGTGAGGGCCACATTAACCCACCCCTTAATTCTTTAGTACAGTCTACATCTCGTATTGTTTTTATTGAAAACAAAGCATAAAGGGAACAGAAATTAACATATTCCCAATTATCACAATTCTTGTTGTATTTCGTAATCCTTTCATAAACATTGAACATTATCCTTTTCATCAAACACAACACACAGACAAGTTAAGCTACAGTGTCATTGACACTTTCATTCAGATGACAGTCTGCTTATTTTCTGGCTTGGATATAGCCATAAATGCTGACTGTGACCTTAAACACCAATAAATAAATTCATTATAAAGTGAATTCATGTTAATTGAATAAAAACTTTCAAATTCTGCAGCTTTAACTGGTTGAGTGCTAGCAGCCACTATCATGTCTCTACTGAAAAGTGCGAAAAGCTACTTTAGTGGCTTTACTTTTTCTGGATTAGCTTGTTTCTTTGCTCAGAAGTAGAAATTTTTTTTTTTTTTAAATTGCTTTATTACAATTTGTTGGAGAGTTCTAACAGGCACTTTATATAAATGATAATAAAAGAATTATTTATGAACAATTTCTTGCTAAACTGGAGCTTCTCTTGCCAGTGGCATGATCTCTTTGAAAAAAGATACTCATGTTACAGATCACCTTTGAAAAATAATTTAGCACTCTACCAGTTAACCCTTTGAACACTGGTGGTATCTTCCATTGCAGTTAAATCGCAGAAATTGGAAGAATCTATATCCATTATTTGGGGATAGAGCAATTAATATTTTCAACGTGCAGCCTTCAAGCTGCATGTTGAAAATATTAATTGTTCTACCACACGCATTCACTTAGTAGCCATCCTACTTAATGAAATTATGACGTATCGTGTTGCTGGACCGGAAAAGTGGTCTCTTGTGTTGAAAGAGTTAAAGAAGTGATTATCTCAGTACTGCAGGTAAATTTATTTATTTATTTATTTATTTATTTATTTATTTGGGCTTAACAACACTTTTGACAGCCAGAGTTACCTAATGTCCCACAGTTTTACAGGTGGAGGAAGCGGACTACCTGGAGAGAACCACCAAGCAGCAGCGAGCAACTGTCAGACTCCACAATGTACTAACACTGCACAAGCAGGGTTAGCATTGGTTGAAGACAGGTGCACCATCGACATGCAGCATGCCGCATTACACTGCACCTCTGTTCCCCCCCCACGGGCAATTGCGATTAAGTGCATTGCCCAAGGACACAATGCAGCTACCCCTGGCAGGTATCAAACCACAGACTTTTCGATTTAAAGTCCAGTGCGAACCACTGAGCAACTGACCTACTGCAGATAAAAGCATTTAATCTGTTGTATCTTGTACAACAAAAAGCTTTGTCAAAGAGGTTAATGATACTTGAACCTAAATCAATAGAATATTAATTGCATATCATTGTCAAACACAAAACTATACCTCCAATGCAAAAATCTCAGTGAGATCTATCAAACAAGATACAATAGCATAAATACTCAATTTATTGCCCAAATCTAGGAAAATGGCCAAATAATACTGGTTAACCGAGTATCCCTTCAATTTTGATGTTTTCTAATGGCAAAGTGACTGACTATCCATTTAACTGGGCTCCTTTTACCACCAGAATAAAAGGGTATCTGCCAAATCCCAGTTCATTGAATACTCTAGAACACTCCTGTTAATTGCCTACTTTTCAGTGCCTGTGTCTATTCAATGAAAATGGTTTCTCTGTATCCTTGTAAAAGGTTTTGAAAATGAAGTCAATTCATTGAAAAATGCCGAAATACAGTTTTTCTTTCCTTTGGCAGAGAGTTTATGAAATGGAAATTGTCATCTTCTTGGATTGTAAAATAAGTTTATTTCTTTGTATGGCTTTTTCAATCTTTCCAACTGTATCCAGAGACGATCACATTACAACATTGTTCACAGCAGTGGCTTCCATTACTTTACTGTCAGTAGAATTCTGGTAGAGTATTCCATTAAAATTTCCCCGCGGGAAGCCCAGGAAGTTAGGCAATGCTTGTTTACTGTGGTAAATAAGTATCATTTAACTGGTAAAATAGGACACAGTCACTAATGCTTGGGGTGCAAGTCCTCTAAAATAGGCAACATGGGGCATAAACAATTGACAGACCTTGACTTTATCTCTTTATTTATTTATTTATTGAGGTTTAACGACACACTTTTGATGGCCAGGGTCACCTTGTATCAAACAGTTTTACAGGTGGAGGAAGCCAGACTACTCGGAGAGAACCACCAAGCAGCAGTGAGCAGCTGTCAGACTTCCCAATGTACTAACTCTCACAAGCAGGGTTAGCATTGGTTGAAGACAAGTGCACCATAATGTTTATATTAACATGTAAAGTGAAACCCTGTTAACCCTTAAGGGCCTGGACAATTGCCTGAATTCCAACCAGACCACAGCCCGCACATGTCCAGTAGCTTAGTGATTTCTAGTCAAGTCTTGGCTGCCTGTTCTGGCAGCAAAGACTTGACTAAAAGCCACTGCCTAGGTAATTTGTCTATTGTCAGCAGGACCTCCTCATGATTGCATGTTAAGGGCACCTGTTCTGGGACTGTGAAAGTTGGAAATTGGACCTTAAGGATTAATTGAATATTAATTTTGCCAATGAAAAGTAATCAATTAACAGGAACTTGGCCAGTTTCTGGAGATAAACCAACCATTTATTCTATTACATCTTGTTTGACAGAGCTCTTGGAGCAAAAAATAACAGGTTTTGTACCAAGAATAATTGTTTTTCAAATATCAAATGTTTGCTGGACCTTGTAAATTTCACATAAGTATGTTTGTGTCCAGCTCAGTTGATAACTGTTTTTTTTAACTGAGGCTCTTCATGTATGTCAAAGAATGTCTTGGAACACCCTAAAAAATAACAAAATCACAGGGAGCGTTATCTCATATCCCTATAGTACGACTTGTACACCCTTAGTCCTAAGACCCTCCAGTCATTACCTCTCATCTGACTCTTCTGACTCTACCACTGGAAAGTCAGAGGTGGGGGCAATGACCATTGGGACCTTGTTGGCTCCTGCAATTCCACTGGATGCATCCCTATAACTCCTCCCAAAACAAATTTCTGAGTGAACTCTTGTAGGTGAAAGGGGGTTAGTGAAATTAATTGTAGGTTGTATTGTTTGATTGACTAGTGGAGATGTACTAGTTGACCATCCTGTATGCTGCCATGTTGAGCAATGTAAGCATTGTGTTAAATTAATTCCACCCCACCACATTGTTCTGATTGTGCCATTGCACTACATTCAAAGAGAACAAACAACAGGTTTTGTACCAAGAATAAGTCTAAAGCTGAAAGCAAAATGAGATGTCATTTAAAAGTAGATTTCATCTCTTTCACTCCTTGAAACACAATAAAAAATGTCCATAAATAATTATACAACTCCAAAAATAATTATTGTTTTCAACCTTTTATATAACTTGACTCAAGCATTTTTCAGCTTGAAATTTTTTTTTTTTTTTTTTTTATCTTTTTGCCTCCTAAAACATGCCCCCCCCCCCCCCCCCCCCCCCTCATTAGAATGAGCTTGCTGACTTCATTCCAATGTTGGGTCATCGACTAGATTTTGGAAACAAAAAAAAAACGAAAAAAAAATATTAAAAATGGAATTCCAATTTTTGGGACATGCACCAGCTGGGTTTCGCCATTATGTTGATGAAAGGGTTAACTATAGTTGTGCCATGGTTGATCTGATTTGCCCAGATTATTCTTAATCCTTTACCCAACATAACGGTCCAAACTGGCCAGCGTTATTCACAATTCCCTATTCAATTTTTATTACTTTTTCATTTTTGTCACAAAAACATAGCTTATGATCCCTCATTGTGTAAGAAAAAAAAAGGGAAATATATATAAGAAATTACCATATATATATATATGTAGGTGTGTGTGCATGAATCTGGTGTATGAAGGCGAATTGGTCGCATCGATATTGAAGGTGTTAAATCACTTTGTGGTGGCTTTAAGTTTTCGCACACATTAGTGAGAGATAGAAAAATGGGTTAATTTCCACGTCGGCTGATTGTCTCTTGTTGATCGTCGAGGTGAAAACAACTCATGCAGTAATCAATGTGAACACGCATGGATTATTGGTGATCTGGAAGTCGAAGTGATTGGGTTGACTCCCAATACTTTTGGAGAAAACATCGGGACTTCATAGAGGTAGGTTGTACTTTTGTACTCTCCTCCAGATTAACTCCCCATCGGGGCCGGTCACTATAACATGGAATTCTGATCCTCGTCCTACGCCGAATTCCCAATGACGGCTCTATTAATTAAGTAAAAAGACAAGTTTATTCACGATTAGCCCGATGCATCTTATTTAGTTGTGAGATGCCTCGGTCTAATCGATGAAATTCGGTGTACGACGAGTTTCGGAGGGTCGATAGATTTGGAACCCCGCCCCTCCCATTTGGCAACTTTACAGAATTTTATGGTCTCATTCATTGGCACGATTCAACCCTTTGAAACGTGTATTTTTATTTAAGGGGGAAGAAGGTGAGATACGACGGGCAGGCTGTTTGGTGTAACAGCCTAAATTTTTGATGTGTAGACAAAATTTGTGAGCACGAGGGATTCAGATTGAACAGCTCTTGATATGAAAATTCGTAGTTTTATACGATTGTTGGCGTAACCCTTCTGCCGGTAGAGAGTTTTGGGTGTTGGAACTTTTGGTTCTGACCTGTGTAGCGCTCCCCTTCTTTAGCCAAGGGTGGTAGCAGCCTGAGCGCTCCCCTTCTTTAGCCAAGGGTGGTAGCAGCTGTAATATTTATAAAAATCATCGATGTTTGGTATGTAACTCTTTTGCTGGGGAATTGGGATTTGGTGATCGAAACAGTGGTTATGGCCTGAAAAGTGAATACCTAATAGATGGTAGAATAAATTTGTTTACACCTATAGAGTGGAGATGTAGTTGTACATGCCAATTGGAATATGAAAAATGTAAATCCAAAATTCCATGTGACTTCCTCCGAAGTTGAAATAGTAATAGGGGGAATTGTAATAAATGTTAAATTAATATATATATTTAAATCTTTCGCCATTTGTTGTTGTTTGTTTTTTTCCAGCTTATAGCCCTTTCATTGAGCCCTTGACTGGATATTATTATTATTTTTTTTATCATTAAACGCGGTTCAATAGTGGATTTGAAACATGCCCTTTCAATTCACCTATGTGTATGATTACCCTTGGTTGGCTTTTGCGACAAGGCTGTCGGCTGGAACTCATTTCTTATAAGTGGGTTCGAGCCGAGAGCAACGGCGCAAGAGGGGTGCCGAGGCAGCGTTAAACGTTTGTGATAGTCCTGGGTGACTGAAAAAGGAAACTAATCACTATTTAGGAACGAACCTGCAGAAACCCCAGACAACAAATTTGTGTACGACTAGATCTTGCTGGACTTCTTTGCAAGGCTGTCTGCTGGAACTCACTTCTTGTAAGTGAGTTTGGGCCGAGAGCGTCGGCGCAGAGGAAGGGTCTACGCAGGGTTAGATCAGTGTCGTTACAATTGGAACGAGCTCGTTCCAGTGAGGGGTCATAAGCTATATTTTTGATGCAAAAAAATCAAAGAAATTAGTGCTTCAAGAATTTTGTTTGCAAGTGTCGTCTGTTTTTCGTGTTAGGTAAAGGGTAAAAGAATTGATTCCATTGAGGTGATGATATGCTGTCATGCAGTAGTATTGTATTGATACAGTACGGTAGAAAAAGTCATAAAACTTGTACCTGGGACCTAATGGCAGGTCAGAAAACTTTTGGCTTTGCTTATTTATTTATTTATTTATTTATTTACTTTTTTTTTTTTTTTTTTATTTATATTTATTTATTTATTTATTTATTTATTTATTTATATAGTGAAAGTGAGCATGGTCAGGTAAGGATTAACACCTTGTCAACATGTTCCCACTTAACCGGTAGAGTGCTGGAAGCCTATATTTGGGCGGCTTTACACCAAAGTTAAAGGCTTTATATTCTGTTTGAAGTGAAATTATTTGATGTGTATGGATTTGCATTGTGTTACACTTTATTAGAGAGAGCCTGTCAGCTCTCTCCAATAAATTATTACAGAACAATGACTTGTAAACAAATTTTGACCAAGAATATTAGTTAGCACTCTACCAGTTAAATAAGGTAGCATTAAGTGACTTTCCAAAGACTGCTTGTAGATAAGTTTTCTGGTAGACAGTCCAGTTTGCTCAAGTAAGACATAGCCTGTGGGGGGATAAAATTTATAATCAACATCAAACACACATGATTGATACCAACATGTGGCACTCATGATCATAAAAATCGGCATCTAATAAGAAAAGACTTTTCAGAATAGAAAATACAAGTACTAAGGAGTCAATTATAGTCTATTTGAAACCTTAAGTATGAGTTTTAAGACTGCAGTTTCAAAATCCAGTGGCAATACAGGTGGAAGCTATATGTATGTAGTTCTCTATTTCCATATTTCTTCCCTGATCCCTTTTTACTGACTAAGTTCGTTAATTGGTATACATTCCATGAATTAGCAGATGTGGGTGTGACCAGATTGTCATCGGATAGAGCATGCCATGAGCATTGGTTTCATGTTGATCAAGGAAAAACATGATACATGTAGTAGTACAAAATTCTATTGTAATTCATCAGTTAAATTTGACCTTGTTGTTCTTTTCTGAACCCGTAATTTGATTGGCTGACAGCCTGTCGGCTCCATGCTTGAATCTCAGGTAAATTCACTCTTACCATGATCTAATTGCCGGAAGTGAGTCAATTAGAACATGACTGTATCCACGCTACGCATGAGCAACAGCACTAAACCTCTCCTAGCACAGATGAAACTCACCCCAAAGTTGTTTTCTGTAAATTCGATCATTGCAAATAGGCCGAGATCGAGAATGACATTTTTTTACTTCTAACAATGACAGGACTTACAATGGAGATAAATTTATCTTGTTTCATTAGACATTCGGGAATTTGACTATGAAAAACCATTTGTTAACACACCCCTTCGGGGCTCGTTAACAAATGGTTTTCCATAGTCAAATTCCTGATGTCTAACGAAACAAGAGACATTTATCTCCTAATTGTAAATCTTCATAGTTGGGCTTCCTGACAGTTTAGTTGTCATCCCCATACTCTTCATGCAGCCTAACTCCTTTCATGCAGATGGCAGATATTCCCAACCCATACACCAAATCTCTTGTCACGAAAATAAGTATAATATGGGCACTTTAACCAATTTTTCTCTGTAAACTGAATAAATTTTGAAATAAGTAAACTGTCTTGACAAAAATACAACTCTGAATTGAGGGTAGCAACAGCATTTGCAATCATTTGATTCAGAAAGAGAATGTTTTTACCTGCACTTAATTGGCATCATGTTATTACATCGAGTTAATACACGTGTCGAGGCAACGTTTTTTACAACAGTAATTGAATGATAAATAAATCATGAGCTCAACGAAAAATGTTGGACGAGATCATTTTTTGCCATGATATTTTTATATAGGCCTACCATGTGTTAACCCTTCACCCAACATAATGGCCAAACCCGTCCAGCGCTATTCTCAAAAATCACCAATTAATTTTCATTATATTTTCATTTTTTGTCTCAAAAACATAGACCCCTCTTTGGAAGGAGCTCGTGAAGCTCGTTCCAATAAGGGGTCATAACCTATGTTTTTGAGACAAAAAATGAAAAAAATCAGTTATTCAAGAATGTTGTTTGCAAATGTCGTCTGCTTTTGATGTTAAGTAAAGGGTTAAACATAAAAAATAAAACAAAGTAGCACACAGCTGTAACACAGCTATAAATTTCAGCAGTTATAGTACAAGTAGAGGTAGTACAAGCAGAACAATGAATGTGGATTATGTCATGCACAGCACAAGACCGCAGTACCATTATGTCATGCTCTTCCTTCATAAAAAATCACTTCATAGATGCTGAATGATTGTCAAAACAGACGCTGTGACAAACTGTGCCCTAATCAGTTCATTATGCAAACAAGCTATGAAAGGGAGGAATATTGTAAGATAAATTGGTTATTACAGTGGAGCCCTCTTAATTGGATATCTCTTAACTGAGTAACCCTGTTAATTGAATATAATTTCCCAGCACAAAACCATTTACCATACCTCCAGTACAAATTTGACCTGTTAATTGAATATAGGTTATAGAGTAAACTCCTGTTAATTTAATAAAAAATCTTGTAACCTGACAAGAAATTACCCTGACTCTCCCCAGTTTTCCTTTGTTTATAGACCTTTTTGGCCTCAGTACATCCAATACAGGCATTTAATCTATTATATCTTGTTTGACAGAGCTTATAGAGCTCTGTCAAACAAGATATAATAGAATAAATGCTAAGTTTATCTCTAGAATAAAGGAAAGTTCCTGCTAATTGAATAATTGTCATTGGCAAAGTTGCCATTCAGTTAACAGGGTTTCACTGTACCACCATGTGGGTTTCAAAGATGGTGTATTTTAGTCTTGATCTCAGCTCTTTGTCATCTGTCGACTCATATCCTAACAGACTCATCGATATATGCTTACGGTTGAGGTCTCGACTTCAATATAACATCTCGAAAACCCACCTAGTTGTAATAACCTATATTGACCAAGGATTTCTTGAATTAATTTCACAGCAGCCTTGATTAGATTTGATAAAAATGCTTTTAAGAATACTCAGAAGGTAAAGAGTTGAGACTCAGCAGCAGTTTGAGTTATATATAAAAGAGTTCAGACTTTTGTGATTCATTTTTATCTTATTTTACTTTAGTGAAATTGAACTGTGCATGATAATATGTCACAGAGTTTCTGTTTTATTAGTACAGGTACAATAGCCCTGTTCATTATATATAACTTCCAAATGCCAAACCATTTACTATACCTTCAGAACCAATTTAACATGTTAATTGCATATAGGTTAAAGAGTAAACTCCTGTTAATCCTTTACCTAACGTGGAAAGCAGACGACACTTGCAAAAAAAATTCTTGAATAACTACTTTTTTTCATTTTTTGTCTCAAAAACATAGATTATGACCCCTCGTTGGAACGAGCTCAACGAGCTCGTTCTGACGAGGGGCCATAACCTATGCTTTTGAGACAAAAAATGAAAAAATAATGAAAATTAATTGCTGATTTTTTAGAATAGCGCTGGCTGGTTTTGGCCCTTATGTTGGGTAAAGGGTTAATTGAAAAAAAAAATCTTGTAATCTATTGAAGAATTATTCTGATGGATGCTGAACTTCCATGTTTATGGACTTATTTGGCCTTAGAACATCCAATATAAACATTTAACCTATTATATTGTGTTTGACAGATCTCCATGAGCTTTCTCAAACATAATATAATAGAATAAATCCTCAGTTTTTCCTCACCAGAATACATGAAAATGATCAAACTTCTGTTTATTGAAAACTACTGTTAATGGAATATTTTCAGCTGGAAGTGACTATTCAATTGACAGGGTTCCACTGTATAAATGAATACAATAACAAATGCCTGGAGTATATATTCCCTGAAGCTGGCAGCATAAGAGTAAAACATTTGACTAAACTTAACTTTTCATGTGTGTTGTGAAAACTTTGGCCTAGTTACAAAAAGTTACCCAAATAAATCCATAAATGTGCCAAGGAGAGGTGTTAATTTTAGTTGCGTTGCTTTCTCTCCAATCCTTGTGAAGAAAATATGCTTAAGTACTAGAAGCCACATCCAATGGCAATTTGCGCAGTCTATGGTGTAGTAAAGATCATGTAAAATTATCTAGACCTTCAGGGGTTAAAGAAAAAAAAATTAACTAACAAGACTTTCAAATGCAAGAGAGGACTTCCAGAGGCAGTATTTTTCAACCCTGAAAGATATCACTTTGATGAATAAATTCAGGTGTGTAAGAGTCAAGTTCACCTTCTCATTCAGTCAGCATTCACTCCAGAAATAGCGAATTCCTTGTTATAAGTCAGAGAACCATGTACTCCCAACACTATGATACCAAAACACTTTTCCTATTCTTCCACCTGGAGTTCTGTAACACTTGGATGAGTTTCTGATTAGCAACACACAGGCCATTTATTATTTTTTCTGCCTGGAATGAGAAAAGCGTGCAATCTCCCCTGTGCTGACTGAAGATACATATCACCTGTTGTATAGGAAAATGAAACTTTTTTTTCGTAAAAAGCTACTGTTTGAGGGATTATCCTTTTTTCAGCAAGAGGATGACAGGAAATAGGGTTTGAAAGAAAAGGAATAAATTTTTTGGGGTCGTGAGGACCAAATGGAATATTCTGAATTGCACAAACAGAAATATGCTGAAATATATTTGTGAGGCCCTTCAACATTTTGCTGAGGAGAATGTGTTTGAAACTTCTGTGACTTCGTCATGTATTTCTCGAATAAAACGAGGTGATGAGGTGGTAACTCATTGATTTGGCGTAACTATGGATCTTCAGGAGCAATATGACTGATGCCTTGGTGGGATTGATAACAGCTATTGCAGCTCTTCTTGCATTGGCATTCTTGTGCTTCATCGCTTGTCTTTTAGCGTTTGGAATATGGATGATGAAAAATGTGTGTACTTAACAACGTTATATATTTGTTTTAATAATTTTTAAATATAGTTTTGAAGGATTAACTGGTAGAATGCTCAATTATTTTTGGTAGTCAAAATTTATTCGCATGTCTTTGCCTTGTTACAATTTATGGGAGTGTGCCTGCACTCGCCCATAAATTGTAACAAGGCAAATCCATACAGAGTAAATAATTTTATTTCAAATATAATATGAAGTGCATCCACTGAATATGAAACTTCAGGTTGTGGTATCTGCACTTCAGAAACAAGCCCAAATTTGGGCTTCGAGCCCTCTACAAGTTAATGAAATAATCTTGAAAAATAATGCACATTGACTTGATTTTGCCCTTGCTAACAGTTTCTCCCATTCCACCTTGAAATATTTCTTTGGGTAGAAGATAAACTTGTTTATCCATCCTCACCATGGAATCCCTCTCCCCCACCTGATGTTTTCTTTGTTTTTTATTTTATTTTATTTTTTACCCAGAATATCTTTCAGTTGTTAAAGAAATCTCTTTCTTTTTTGTTGTATTAGTGTTTTATAGACTTTTTACAAAAATGAAAGAATGCTTTCAGAAAATAGTCAAGTATTTATTCTTGTTAATATTTTTTTCTTCCAGACAGCAATAAAAAAAATTACAAATATCATGTTGCAACCGCAATAAAAATGAAAGGATGTATCTGTCTATCAGAGCCTGGCTGCCATACTTTCAGGACTTTTTTTTAAGACCTGAAAGTATGTACACTTACAATACAGCCCACAATAAAGTGGAAACCTGCACATGCTATTAGTGCCTAATCGCACATTATTTTTGTTGCAATAATAAGTCTGCCATAATTTTGCCCACTGTCAGTTGGATATACAATACAGGTGTCGTGGACTGGTCACTACTTTCCAAGGATGACAGTATTTCCACAGATGCATTAATATTAGATTGCAAATACTAATTATAGGAATAATCATCAATTAATGAAGCACTGGGCACAACCGGTGCTTCATTAGTTGAATTTTGCTGCTGATGATTTTTATTACCTGATAAATGCAGACATGGACATCACTGCCCAGACCATGATGGCTGTACTGTAATTCTCCCACTATGCTCCTCTCAAAACATATTAACATCCAATATGTGTGAAATACTGTGACATGATACTTATACAACTTACGAGTCAGCGTTGAAAGTTAAAAGGAGTGCAGTGGCTCAGTGGTAGAGTGTTTGACTTCTATGCTAGCAGTACAAGTTTAATCCCCGTCTGGAATGACCCGCATTGTGTCCTTGGGCAAGGCACTTTATCCTTGTTGCCTACATGGGGGCATGATGACGCCATGTAATAAGGTGTACTGCATGTCGATGGTGCACATGTCTTCAACCGCTGTAACCCTGCTTGAGCGGAGCTTGAACAGCGTTAGAATGTGGAGGAGCTGACAGTTGCTTGTCGTTGCTCGGTGGTTCTCTCCGGGTACTCTGGCTTCCTCCACCCGTAAAACTGTCACGGTCATGATTAACCATTGTGCTTAAGTATATGACCTTAAACACCAATAAATAAATAACAATATGTTGAAAGTTAAAATGTAAGGAAAACGTGCACCACTTTCATCCTTTAATTTATGAACACTGATTGTGAAAACATCGCATCACGAGCACATTCATCTTGCGATATATGCCATAACATTTTGAAAATATCTCCATATTGCTATAGGAATATTGCTATGATATAGACACAAATGTGGTGTTAATAAAGGAATATTGCCTAATAAATGGTACACTTTGTTCTAGGCTGTATTATACTGACAAACTGGGGTGGTGGCAGACGCGCTAGTACTACTGACTGACTTCTACATTCATGTTTGATAAGGCATATGTAGTCAGTGCTGTGGAGCTCACTTAATTTGATAATTCTTAATTGAAAAATCTTGTTAATTATATATAACTTCTAAAACAAAACTATTTACCATACCTTCAGTACAGATTTGACCTGCTAATTATATATCATTTACAGAATAAACTCCTCATTTTTGACTAAAAGCCCTTTCCACCACTGTGTACTGTATTAGATAACTCCATTTCACATTCCGCTGTCTGACTTTAATTGTCACCATGGCAGCCAACCTGGGTTTCTTCAAAACAATCTGCAGTCACATTTATGTATCAGTTTTCCTGAAAATTGGCCGGTTTTCTGAAAAGATGAAAATGTTGTATGTTGATCAGCTGCATACATTGGCTGCCATGTAAGCCATCTTGGATTTCTTCAGGTTGCATTTATGGATCAATTTTACTGAAATTTGGCAGAATGGCTTAGTATAATGAGTAGATGAGAATGGCATATTCACATTACAGGTGGCTGCCTAGAATAGAATCGAGAATGGCTTTCATGACTCATATTTTTGTCTTTGAAAGTATTTTGTCCTTTGACATATAACTAAAAAAAACCCAATAATTACAACACAATTTACTAAAATGAAACATTAGTTGGGTTATTATGATATCTCATAAACGTAGCATAAAAGTCGAGGTAAGCTACAGTGTCACCAATACTTTTATTCAAGATCAAATACTGTCATTTGCAATTTGTAAATATTGGCTCTGTCATTTACAGCTTGTCTTAACCCTTGATCCAATGTAATGACCAAAACCAGACAGCGCTATTCACAAAAATCAATGTTCAATTTTAATTAATTTTTCATTTTTTTGTCTGAAAAACATAGCTTAAGACACCTCATTGGAACGAGCTCATTGAGCTTGTTCCAGAGAAGGGGTCATAAGCTATGATTTTGATACAAAAATGAAAACAACTAGTTATTCCGGACTTTTGTTTGCAAGTGTTGTCTGCCTTTCTTCTTAGGTAAAGGGTTAAGTTTGTTCATTGGTATTTAAGGTCTCTTTCAAGCCAGTGGCCACATTTACAATTTAAGTATAATTATTAGGTCCTATAATAAAAGAATTTTATCTGCAAAGGTTCAGATTCCAAGATTCAACATCTTCATGAAAAAGTATGTGGCACTGGACACTTAATGCACTGTTGCACTGCAATGACTCCCAACATGGAAACATGGGGATGTGGAGTAGTGCTTGTTCATTGTAGTGAACACGATCTGCTTTACTGGTAAAATAGGACTAGGAGACCAGGCCTGGAATGGCCATCTTCTAAAGAGAGAAGCAAAAGTATAAACAATTGGCTAAACTTGACTTTATACTTATCTTCTGGTCATGATAAAGCCATGGAAGTAACCTTAAATACCAATAATAAATTGAGATGACACCCATTATGGAATGTAAGACAAATTGATGGAAAATATCTGCTCTTCAGAATAAAGCCCAAATAAAGTGTCCCAGTAATCGACCAATAAAGTACATGTAGTAAAAATTATAGTTCTTGAAAATACTAGTATAAAGGTTTTTATACTATGGTCCTTGTTAAAAAATAAAACACCGAGTTGGAATCATGCTTGTATCCAGTTATTAGAATTTGAAAGTTTGTGGTTTCGATGTTTATTAGTTCTTTCAGAGTAATTCAGCTTTTTCAGTTCATAAGTTAGCCCTTTTTGAGACTTGAAGGGTTGTAAATCTCCAAAACAAGGGAAATAAAAATATCTGTTTTGTGAAGGATTCCTTATAGAAATTACTTTTTGGAACTTCTGCTGCTAAGGATGATGATTTCTGGATTTGCATCATCCCTGCAGTATGTATTGTTGTTACTGAGCATCTTTGCTTAGTTTAGACTAATGAATTCACTATGCCTTTGTTTACTTAGAATTTTTGTTTATTATACCATGCCTTTCTCAGGATTATTTCCAGCAATATTATCTCAAGAGTTACAACAGCTCATCATGCACTTGAATATATTCTCTGTGGGAACCCAAATAAGTGAATGAAGCAGTGCTTTTGTACTTTGATAAACAAGCTCTGTTTTGCTGGTAAAATAAGACCCTGTAACAAATGCCTGGGGTGGAAGTCCTCTAAAATGGGCAACATGGCTATAAACAATTGGCTGGACTTCAATTTGTATAATGCTGCTGTCACAATTAGCCATTGTGCAGAAATATGTGACCTGTAACACCAATAAAACAATAACTCTTTACCTAACACAGTGTTTTTAAAAATTAATTTGAATTAAACATTTTTCGAAAACAAATTATTATCAACCTACCTTACAATTGTTTACAACAGGCTTGCACTACAGTGGAAGTCCCGAACTCGCAAGTATACTTTCTATAGTTCTTTCGCAAGCGATGTGGGAAAGAAAAAGTGGTGCAAAAGCACAAAGAAAAAATAAGCCAAAACTAGGTCGAGTGCGACGACGTACACCCAGTAGCTGGCACTCTTCTTTGTACTAATCCACTCATTCTGGTACCAGTGCGCAGTTGTATAACAAACGTGTCATTCTTTTTTTCTTCCGCCATCTCGTGAGGATGCGCTTTGATTTTGCTCATCAACAATGATGCCTTTTGATTCGATGTTGACGATGTTCCTGTTCTGTATTGTGGAATCGTAGCTATTGCTTCACCATCCAAACATACAGGGCTGTGTTTTTGTATATTCTCTTGATTATTCCCATTATTTTTCGTGATGTATGTTCTTTACTCTACACTGATTTTAAGTGCAATATTCGCGTACCGTGCCATTTCGGTCTCTTGTTCATTAAATTGACATTAATGCTAACCCTCGGTTTGTTGTCAGCTGGGGATTTTAGTGGCCGCTTTTCTCCCCACTGTTGAGGGTCGAATTTCTGCCAGTTTTTAGTTCACCCCACTGAAAGTCAGGGTGAGCTATTGTGATCATTCACCGTCCGTCGTCCGGCATCCATCGTCCGTAAACATGGTGTTTGCATCTTCTCCAAAACCACTGAACCAATTTAAGTGAAATTTGAGATGATTGTTTGTTATGACATCGCATTTTGATTTTGTTCAAATCAAGTTGCCCCACCCCTTGGTAGGGCCACTCCCAAAAAGTGTGCCTAAATCTTAAAAAATTTTCTTCTCATGAACCAGCAGTAGGAGAGACTTGATATTTGGTGTGCAGCTTCCTTTTAAGGTGTAGACTCAGATTGTTTGAGAGAGTTTGTGGGGCTATATTTGACATCGTTATGGGAGGGGAAAGAATTTTCGCTCCGCCCCAAATTTTTATTTTCCAAAACGAGACGCTGATTTGAACCAAATTTGATATGAGGGCTTATTGGGTCATAAGTACTTAATTTATGCCAGAATTTTTAGCTCAACTTTGGCTAGAGGCCGTATTTATAAACCGATCTTAATAGGTGCAATCAAATTTTTGCACAGAACTTCCATATGAAAGCGCTGATTTGAAAAATTTTTTGTGTGAATGTTTAGTACCATGGGATACATCACATATAATACAGGTTTTTTTCTCATGCAGAAATTATGCAAATTAGATGAACTTTGATTTTTTCAGTGCTACTTACACACAGTACACATGTCAGTACAGCTCGGGCTAGAGGCTGTATTTATCAACTGATCTTCACGAAACTTCTTGGGTACCTCTGTTATCAACTTGGGACGAGAAGGAGTGTTTCTGAGTGCGGTCCAAAATTCAAGATGGCTGCCAGTGGCCATTTTGTACCGAAATTAGGTCTAATCAGTTTTTTGTACACAACTTCTATACGGCTCAGGCTAGAGGCCGTATTTATGAATCGATCTTTACGAAACTTCTTGGGTACCTTTGTTATTACTGTGGGATGAGAAGGAGTGTTTTTGGGTGTGGTCCGAAATTCAAGATGGCCACCAGCAGCCATTTTGTACCAAAATTAGTGCAATCAGTCTTTGTACAGAACTTCTGTATGAAAGCTCTGATTTGAATAAATTTTTGTGTGAATGTTTAGTAAAATGGAATACATCACATACTGTACTGGTTTTTTTCTTGTGCAGAAATTATGCAAATTAGATGAATTTTGATTTATTTAGCGCTACTTATACACTGTAAGTGCACATGTCAATACGGCTCGGGCTAGAGGCTGTATTTATCAACCAATCTTCAAGAAACTTCTTGGGTACCTTTGTTATCACCTTGGGACGAGAACGAGTGTTTCTGAGTGCAGTCCAAAATTCAAGATGGCTGCCAGTGGCCATTTTGTACCGAAATTAGGTCCAATCAGTTTTTTGTCACAACTTCTATACAGCTCGTATTTATGAACTGATCTTCACGAAACTTCTTGGGTACTTTTGTTTTCACCTTGGGACAGGAAAGAGTGTGTTTTGGAGTGCCTTTGTTATCACTGTGCTATGAGAACAAATATTTTGGGGTTCAGTCAGACCCACTCTGGGACTCGAAAGATTTCTTTTCTAGTTTAGCATCTGACTGTCACCCACCTTTACAATACTTTACCTATACATTTGTTACAGGCTACGGTCAGTATTTATGTACAGACCGTTACAATACTTTATATGCACCTTTGTTATCAGGTCATTACCTAAATGTTTGTCATTGCTGTGTCACATACTATATATGTACATGTCTTGACACTTTCATAATTTTGTGTGAAGCTTCCTTAGGAACAGCAGAAAGGAATGATCTGAAAAATATTTTTTGTCATCAGTTTTATCACAGGGTACTTTTCAAGGACTTTTGAAAAAAGGCTGAGTCATCATTTTTTAACACTGTGAGTAATGGGAAAAACATTAAAGACTCTTCTTCTCCCATACCACTGCTCCAAAGGCTTTCATATTTCACATATAACATCTTTGGAAGATTCATTCACATGTTTGTTTAAATCAAATCCCTGGGTCCATATTTGGGCTCTCCATGGGAGCTCAAATGTTCAGATTAGTGCAGTATGAGGAATATTCTTTAAAAATCTTCCAATCCGCCAATCAGAATCTTTTAATATTTGGTATGCAGCATCCTTAGGAGGGTGAGATTCAAGTTTGTTCAAGCCAAGTCCCTGGGTTCATATTTGGGATCTCTGTGGGAGCCCGGATTATTACTTAGTTCAATGTGAGGAATATTCTTTAAAAAATTCTTTTTTTTTCAGATCCACTGATCAGAATCTTTTGATATTTGGTATAAGCTTTTCTTAGGAGGGGCAGATGCAACTTGTTCAAATCAATTCCCTGGGTTGATATTTAGGCTACCATGTCAGGTGAGCGCTCTCAAGCCCTCTGGGGCTTCTTGTTCTCTTTTTGGCTGTTGGGGTTCTTTTATGTTCCCATCAGGCTTTTATTTCCTGCCACCTTACTCTGGCAGCTGGGTGTGTCCTGATTTATTTTTCGAGGGGTTCACCTTCCCTTCTACCTTGCTTTCACCAGATATGCCTGGGACAATTCCTCGCAGGTGCTGTTTGCTGCCTTAGCATGCTCCACTTGATATGGATGTTCCGTTGAAAGACCCAGTTGCTGGTATTGTTTTTGGTCTTCCACTGTTAGGGCTTCCATCTATCGTGTTGTTTGGGGGCATGGCCATTCCACCTGCACATGCTGAAGGGGAATTCAGTCATTCGGGGCCTCTCGAACTGACTCTGTCTGGAGAGAGTTCTACTCCGTTGGTGGGGGTTTTGCAGTCTTTTTCTGGTGTGGATACCATGGTAGCTGCTGACTTTCTGGTGAAGAGATGCCTGGTTCTGGGACAGCTGTCCCCTCCAGTCATCATCTGAGGCTGTAACCAGGTCCTTTGCAGCTGAGCTCGATGGCTCTGTCCACTTTTCCACCTTTGTCAGCAGCTCCTGAAGTATCGGCTCCTCCTGCTGCTCCTTCGGTACGTCATTGGTCTCCATTTCAGCCAGACTAGGCTTATCCCTGCAGAGATCTGCAGAGCTTTCTTCTTCTTTGTATGTGTGATATTGGTCTCAACCTTCCCTGGCTTCAACTCGGCAAAGTCGGAAGTGCTTGCTGGCCGATCACTCTGCTTTGGTCTCTTAGCCATTGAGCCCAGCAGGTTTATCTTTGGATTCAGATGTCCATGGTGGGGTCACCATGGACTCTGATGCGCTTCTGTCCACTCTCTCTGGTCCTTCGGCCAGTTTTGTGGGACTGGCGCATTTTGTGCAGCCTGGACCTTCTGTCCCTTAGAGGTCTGCGGTGACTCTCCTGAGTTCCTGCACTTCAGATTCTCGGGTATTTCATACCCCTATAAGCATCTGCATTCAGATGTTTCGGCTGCCACCCGTCGCTCCGCATTGTGTGTTCTAGAGGATTTTGACCCTTCACTGGCTAAGAGGGTCAGATGCGAAGCCACTTTGTCAGGTTGTTCTCACGTCAAACCAGTAGATACAGGTCATGAGCTTAGGGAGGCCCTCTCCTTGCTCATACAGGTTCTTTCCAAGAGCTTTCCGTTGCCTCCAGCGAGTCAACTAGTGGTTTCCAGGTGCCCTCAGCAGTGCCGCCTCCCGGGATTGGAAGCAGGCCACCAGGTTCCTACACCATGGGAGGCATTGGCTGGTATGCCCGAGATGGGTCAGACACACCTGACATTGAGAGCCATCAGTCTTCTGATTTGGGGTCGGCTTTTGACTTTGTGTTTGAGTTCTTTCTGGAACTCAGACTGTCAGACCAGCTAGAGGTTTCAGCCAGGCCGTGATCATCGGTCGCGCGCCTACAGCCTGTGGAGCAACCTGCTTCTGAGTACCTTCGACTGTACCAGTCGGTACAGGTGATCAGAGCTTTTGCAGCATTGGACTCTAAGCTCAGTTCCAAGGCTATGAAGACTTCGTTCTTCACTAGGGCTGATCCTTTTTTCCCCCCTGTGCATTATCATTCCTCTGATTCTGCCAATCCGTTGGTCTTCCAGACTTTGACAGTCTTGGATCAGGACTCCTCCTCCCTCAGGCTTTCCATGCCCAAGTCGGCCGTTATTCCTATGGCGACTTTACCCAGAGAGATCCTAGGCATGCTTTCTCTCTCGCATCACATCGTCTCTGCCTTGGCTGCTTATCTGCCTCCAGGTAATTTCGACGACATACAGGCTCCTTTGCGTGTGTTCTCTGAGGCGCTCATGCATCTTACCAACACACATGCCTATAACACGGCTATTTTGGAATTAGTTTGCCGGGATGCTGTGTTGGAAACAAGCCATTCCCTTATTGAAGGGCAGCGCGCTGCTCTTCGATCCGCTTCTTTGGTAGGTTCGCGACTATTCCATTCATCTGTGGCAATGATCAGCTGCTGTTTAGCCAGCTTGATCTGCTTTTTGTTGGAGGCTGGGGCCATTCCAGGTCTAACAAATGCCCTTCTGCTTCCTCTGTGACGCTAAGGGCTGATACTACTACTTCTGCTTCTTCCTCTTACTCATATGGTAAGGGTCACTCCCTATGTGTTTGGAAGACAAAACATTGCACCTGTTTTGGTGATGGATGGAAAAGTGTACCTGCTTCCTGTGAGAAACATGTCGCATTTGAAATTGTAACAATTTTATCATAACTTTTATCATAACTCCTAGTTCTTAACCCTTTCAGGCGTTCCTGGCTTTAAATTCTCCAAATTACCAATAGTAAACGCTGTGCCCCAATTATGATAACAAGCCCAAATTATGGGTTCATTTGAATAATTTTCCCAATAAAAATATCCCCAACTGTCTCCCCCACCCACCCCTGTATCAGAATTGTGTTGAATGGGTACCATTTGGGCCCCAGATGCAAGGAAGTGGCTAGTTTGGGATCTATAATTTTCTCCCTGGTACAAACTATGACCACATATTGTGCCCAAATTAGGACAATCTAAAAGCCTGCAACCATTATAAATTTTTGCAGATAGAAAGTAGTAGCTCCTTTTGATAACAAAATAGATTCACCCACTTGTCTGTTAATTGTATTGTTTAGGTCGGTAGTATTCGGGAGCTCAGTGTTGAAGAGGTTAACTTTTTTAATTTCTAGGCTGATTGATGAAACCCAGAATCCAACAGCTCACTCCTGATCATTTTTTCCAATAAACTGATGAAATGCAATATGCATGACTGATAAAACTGGTTTAAAACAAAATGCATCTCAAATTTTTGTTGAGAATTTTATTATTTTGCTCCCACCCTCCCATGCCCCCTCCCCCCCACCAATAAAACAAAACAAAAAAAACAACAGAATAAGGCTGGGTCTACAGTGCTTTTATATAACAGATAATAAAAGTGGTCTCCTTCATAAATAAAAACAGAAGAAAATAGCACCCATAATTCCCACAGGGGGATTTGTACATCACATGAGGAAGAGTTACTGGAAAGATATTCAGCCCTTACCTAATGAATGGCTTGAATCATTACAATACTATGTACAAAAAACTCACAATTCAAATTTAGTTACTTTTCTGATTTTTGCAATCACTGTAGTACTGAATGTATTTGTCTGATGCACTGAAGGTTAACTGATACATTTAGGGTTAACACTGTTAACCCTTTACCTAACGTGAAAAGCAGACGACACTTGCAAAAAAAATTCTTGAATAACTAATTTTTTTCATTTTTTGTCTCAAACACATAGGTTATGACCCCTCGTTGGAACGAGCTCGATGAGCTCGTTCCAACGAAGGGTCATAACCTATGTGTTTGAGACAAAAAATGAAAAAAATAGTGAAAATTAATTGGCGATTTTTGAGAATAGCGCTGGCCGGTTTTGGCCGTTATGTTGGGTAAAGGGTTAACACATAGGTATTGGTTATGTGAAAGTTTCAGAATCTGAAGAGACAGTAAAAATTATGACTTCATTATAAATTGTTGCTTTATTTTATGCCTTTCCACTGGTGATGAAGTGGTAATAATAGGAAGCTGCCAAGTTGTTTTTTGTTCAGTTATGTTCTGGTAATTTTGTGAATCTTTCTGAGATTGTATTGGCAGTTCAGGTTTTTTCTTACTCTTTTCTCCCTATTACATTTTGTAAATTGTCAACATTTCTTGAGGAAACCAAGAACTGATCAAGATCGACTTGATAAGACATTGCCAGTTACAGAAATGAGAATTGAGAACACATTCTTTTACTGTAGAGGAAGTCAAGATATGTTTTATAAACTTTTGCACTACTTCAGGTCTTTCTTTGTATGATGAAGTGATATTTTTGTGAAACTCCTGCTGACTTTTTTCCTTATGTAATTACCCTATCTTGCCATTGCTATCCACAAAAATTATCATTTAAATTTTAGAATTCTTTTCATTTTTTGCCTAAAAACATAGCTTATGAACCTCACTGGAACAGGCTCAATAGGCTGGCTTCAGTGAGGGGATCAAAGGCTATGTTTTTGAAACCGAAAAGGAAAATTTGAGCTATCTAAGTTGTCACCTTATAGTTGTATTAATTGAAGGTTGTTAGCATAATTAGCTCACCTAAGTGAAGGTTAGGGTGAAGTATTTTGATCACTCTATCTGTCATCCACAAACAAAGCTTTCTCAACTACTCAGAAATTTGAGGTGATTGTGAGTTCTGACTTCGCATTTTGAGATTTTATTCCATTCAACATGTCCCACACGGAGAGGACAGAGGGAAAATGCTAGTTATTCAAGAATTTTTTTTTGCAAGTGTCCGCTGCTATTAGTGGATAAGTGTTAATACAACATTTGCCTTACTAGATTTAATTATTTTTAAATTATTTCTCTGTTAGAACATAGCCCATGAGCCTTATTCAGATTTACTTAATTTTATTCAAAAGAACTACTACTGATTGTTAAATTTTTTTTTTCACAATACTTCCTGTTTTTATGCTTGCCCATCCATCCATCCATCCATCCATCCATCCATCCATCCACATCCATCCATCCATCCATCCATCCATCCATCCATCCATCCATCCATCCATCCATCCATCCATCCATCCATCCATCCATCCATCCATCCATCTGTCTTCAGCGATATCTTAGCAGTGAGTGTATGGGTTTCAGTGAAATTTGGTATGAGGGATCCTTGTGACAAGCCACTCCTGCACATGTTATAAAAAAGTTGCCCGCATGTTTTTTGCCAGAGTTATGGTCCTTGCATTTCAAAGACATGTGCCAAATGATTTCCCATAGTGGGAGACCACAATTTTATGAATCTGCTTGTTAACTAAGTCAACTTTTGGGGGCATCCATCAATTTTACTGATTTTCTTGTTTCAAAGGTTGGGACTATGGGAATCACCTCATTCTCCATCCAGTTTGTCTATCCCATCCATGCCATACCATACCATCCTGTATGTCCCCTTTCATTCTTGTATGCATTGTCTAGGTTTATGAACTGATTTTGCTTAATACATGATCATTGGCAAGCATATTCATAAATTATCATTTTAACTGAATTATCTTCTCTTGAACTAGGTTTTTTTTGTAATTTTCTATACCACGTACTGGAAAAGGAGTGACTAAGTTACATAATCAAGTCATGTGCTTTTGTGAAACTGTGTTAGTTATTAGGTTAATGTTTTTGTTATGACTTTGATGGAATAATTCTCCTTGTGGATTTGATCTGCCACTTGTGAGATGTATGACTTCATCATGCTTTTGGTACATGTTCTATTATTATTGTATTGATAATTATATGTCAAGTTAATGGTGAAGTGAGGTTGGATTTGTGCCAGATATTATAATGGGTAGAGTACTATATCAATTAAGTAGGTGATATATTTTCTGGCACTGTTTGGTTCAACTTTTGTTCAAATTCCAAATTACTAATGGACATTGTAGGTCAAAGCATGGGGTACAGGTCTCTCAGTGGATTTCATTTGGTCTTTCTATGTCATGTGAAAAGGGTTGGATTGACATTGTCAGTAAGGTAACAGTGCATTTTCTAATGCTACAAATCCATCAACTTTTGTAATCTCTGTTTCAATCTTGCTGTTTGTCATCAAATTACTAAGTGGGAAGTTAGTACAGTGTTTATTTCTTATCAAACTACCTCACAATTGTTTACAACAATGAAGGGATTTCATTGTAACTTGGTAGGATGACTCTGTATAATGTCTAGATGAGAACATCCCCTTTTGGTCATGATCTGTCAACCGTGATGGCTGCCCAAGCTCGAAATCCAAAAACTTTTAGCACAGTTTACAGGTCATATTTAATATGGAGGGATTTCATTGTAACTTGGTAGGATGACTCCGCATGAAGTCTAGATGAGAACTTCCCCATTTGGTCGCAATCTGTCAACCATTATGGCTGCCCGAGCTCAAAATCCAAAAACTTTTAGCACAGTCTACAGGTCGTATTTATGGAGGGATTTCATTGTAACTTGGTAGGATGACTCCCTATAATGTCTAGATGAGAACCTCTCCTTTTGGTTGTGATCAGTCAACTGTGACGGCTATAGGGGCCTGAAGCCTGAAAACCTTTAGCACAGTCTACAGGTCTTATTTATGAAGGGATTTCATTGTAACTTGGTAGTATGACTCCAGATAATGTCTAGACGAGAACGTCCCCTTTGTCGCAATCGTTCAGCCAAGCCATGACAGCTGCCTAAGCCCAAAACCCCAAAACCTTTAGCACAGACTACAGATTGTATTTATGAAGGGATTTCTTTGTAACTTGGTAGGATGACTCGGTATAATGTCTAGATGAGTATGTCCCCTTTTGGTTGCGATCTTTCATCCATGAAGGCTACACAGGCCTGAAGCCCGAAAACCTTTAGCACAGTCTACAGGACGTATTTATGAAGGGATTTCATTGTAACTAGATAGGATGACTCATTTTGGAATAATTTCACTGTACCTGGTAACTTTCATTGGCATACCTTAACTGTGAGGGCCACATTAACCTACCCTTTAGTTCTTTAGTACAGTAGTCTACACCTCAAATTATTTTTATTAGTCGAGTTGTGACGAAGTCAAACTCGACTTATAGTTTGGTGAATGGCCTGCGGGCGTCCGGGCGGGCGGGCGTAAACAATTGGTTTCCGGATGATAACTTGATAGTGGTTCAACTCACATTCATTAAACTTCATACGTAGGTTGGTCTTGGTGGGAGGAAGAACCCTATTGATTTTGGACATGCTACGTTGAAGGTCAAGGTCACAGTGACCTTGAACGTAGTAAATCTTAAACAATTGGTTTCCGGATGATTACTTGATAATGGTTCAACTCACATTCATGAAACTTCATAGGTAGATTGGCCTTGGTGAGGGGAAGAACCCTATTGATTTTGGACTCGCTACGTCAAAGGTCAAGGTCAACGTGACCTTGAACATAGTAAATCGCAACAATTCCTTTCCGGATGATAACTTGATAGTAGTTCAACCTACATTCATGAAATTTTGTGCTGTCACAACTCGACATTGGATCGGTGATCCTATCGGCATTTTTGAAAACATACCATACAGAGAACAGAAATTAGCATATTCTCAATTATCAAAATTCTTGTCGTATTTCATAATCCTTTCATAAACATTGGACCTTATCCTTTTCATGAAACACAACATGCAGTCAAGTTAAGCTACAGTGTCATTGATCACTTTCACATTTTTTCCCAAGTCATTTGGGAAAGAAAAAGTGGTGCAAAAGCGCCAAGAAAAAATAAGTCAAAACTGGGTCGAGTGGCACACACGCAGTAGGGGACACTCTTCTCAGTAGTAATTCACAGCTTTCCGGTAACAGTCCGCAACAGGTCTTTCTTTTTTCTTCAGCCATCTTGTGTAATTGCGTTTCTTTTTGCTCATCAAGAGTGATACCTTTTGACTCAATGTTGACGATGTTCCTGTTCTGAATTGTGGACCCATAGCTGTTGCTTCACCATTCAGTTATACAGGGCTGTGTTTTTGTATATTCTCTCAATTATTCACCATATTTTTCGTGATATATCTCTATACCGATTTCGCATGCGATTTTTGCATACCGTGCTGTTTCGTTCTCTTGTTCATGCTGACTCTTTGGGGTCTGCTTTCTGGGTGCTGTTGCAGCTTTTCTCCCCTTTGTTGAGGGTTGAATTTCGGCCCTTTTTTCCCCTTTTGGCTGCTACCTTACTCTGGAAGCTGGGGGTGTCCTGATTTTTGTTTTCTTTTGGTTCACCTTCCCATCTCCATTGCTCTCACCAGATATCCTGGGATGATACCTTGCGGGGGCGATGTTTGTTGCCTTAGCATGTTGAAGATTCCTATGATTTATGCTCCACTTGATATGGGTGTTCCGGTGAGTACCACAGTAGCTGCTGACTTTCTGGCGAAAAGATGCCTGGTTCCGGAACTGCTGTCCCCCTCCAGTCGATATATGAGGCTGTCACTAGGGTTGTGTCTCCTTCTTTGGAGCCAGGCTCGGTTGCTCTCTCAGCTTTTTCCGCCTTTGTCAACAGCTACTGATGTATCCACTGCTGCTGCTCCATTGGTGATGTGATCGCTCTCTGTTTCAGCTAGCCTCAGCTTATCCCTGCAAGGATTTCTGCTTCGTTGGACGTGGGTTCTTGGGCCTCCACCTACTCTGACTTCAACTCAGCGAAGTCGGATGGGGTTTCCGGTCGGTTCCTCTGCTTTGATCTCCCACCTGTTGGACCAAGCAGGTTTTTGCTTTGTATTCAGATATCCATGGTGGGGTTACCATGGACTCTGTTGTGCTTCCGTCCACGCATTCTGGCTCTTTGGCCAGTTTTGTGGGACTGCTGCATTTTGTGCAGCCTGGACCTTCTGTCCCTCAGAGGTTTGCAGTGACTCTCCCGAGTTCCCACACTCGGGGTATTCATACCCTATCAGCATCTGCCTTTGGATGTTTCAGCTGTCACCCATCGTTACGCGTTGGGTGTTCTTGAGGATCGTGACCCTTCGCTGGTTAACCCTTTACCTAACTTGAAAAGCAGATGACACTTGCAAACAAAATTCTTGAATAACTAATTTTTTTCATTTTTTGTCTCAAAAACATAGGTTATGACCCATCATTGGAACGAGCTCGTTCCAAAGAGGGGTCATAACCTATGTTTTTGAGACAGAAAATGAAAATATAATGAAAATTAATTGGCGATTTTTGTGAATAGCGCTGGCCGGTTTTGGCCGTTACTTTGGGTAAAGGGTTAAGAGAGTCAGATGTGAAGTCACTTTGCCTGGTCCTTCCCACGTCGGACGGGTGGATTCAGGCTGTGAGCTTAAGGAAGCCTTCTAGCTCACGCAGGTTCTTTCCAAGAGCCTTCCCGTTGCCTCCAGCAAGGCTACTGATGGTTTTTAGGTACCCTCTGTGGCACTGCCTCCTGGGATTGGAAGCTGGCTGCTTTCGGTTCCACCTGGTGTTCCTACACCATGGGAGGCTTCGGCTGATATGCCTGAGATGGGCTACCTGTCTTCCAACTCTGAAGATGGGTCAGACACACCTGACGTTGAGACCATCAGTCTTTTGACTTGGGGGCGGCTCTTGACTTTGTGTTTGAGTTCACCACGCGAAATATTTGAAATGACGTCCCCTCTTTCGTAATTGCTTCATCAACGTAGTGACCAGCAAGCCGCTTAATTTTTCTGAATTTTTCACACATGCAGCAGACGGTATTCCAGTTGAAATGTTGTTTCAATTACAAAGCTATTTACAATTTGAACTGAGATGGAATGAGTTTATCTGATTTATTGATTATTTATCCAGTGCTGTCGTGGGGTACACAGGAGGTTTATTTACTAAACCTGTGATTGGTAAAAGTCGTCTTGAACAAGTTTAGTAAATAAACCTCTCGTGTTTCACGATGATTGTTTTGGGTCTTATTGGAACATATATGTTATTGTGATGAATTGATGGTAACGTGGTCTGAGGTTTGCGGCTCAGAGCTTTGCGTCTCGATTGAACATATGCTCCAAGCCGCAATCCTCAGACCATGTTACCGCCAATTCATCACAATAACTTATGATGTTAGAAAGTTTAGAGTTAAATTTTGTTTCATATTTTATCACTTTGGGTGCTCCGTTGCTCTCGATATTGAGAATGCTTCTTTTCATGTTTATTGTCCCCCGACCCTTCGGGGGACTATTGTAATCAGCAGTGTCCGTCCGTCTGTCCGCCCGGCCGTCCGTCCGTCCGTCCATCCGTCACACCCTTGTCCGGATGATAACTTTAGTTTGGATGATTTTACTGAAACTAAATTTGGTATGTGTCTTACTTGGGTGGAAATGCAGGTCAAGTTCGAAAATGGGCATGCTTCCCTGATTTCTACTGGATTTATTCCCCTTTTTCGACTTAAAAAATACAGTTTTTCTGTTGTCCAGATGATAACTTTAGTTAGGATCATTTGATTGAAACAAAATTTAGTATGCCGCTTATTTGGGTGGAAATGCAGGTCAAGTTCGAAAATGGGCACGCTCCACTGATTTTTACTGGATTTATTCCCCTTTTTCGACTTAGAAAATACGTTTTTTGTGTTGTCCGGATGATAACTTTACTTTGGATCATTTGATTGAAACGAAACTAAGTATGTGGTTTAATTGGTTGGAAATACAGGTCAAGTTAAAAAATGGCCATGCTCTGTCTATTTTTACAGGAGTTATTCCCCTTTTTCGACTTATAAAATACACTTTTTGTGTTGTCCGGATGATAACTTTACTTTTGATCATTTGATTGAAAGGAAATTAAGTATGCGGCTTATTCGGGTGGAAATACAGATCAGGTTCGAAAATGGGCACGCTCTGTTTATTTTTACTGGAGTTATTCCCCTTTTTCGACTTATAAAATACACTTTTTGTGTTGTCCGGATAATAACTTTACTTTTGATCATTTGATTGAAAGGAAATTAAGTATGCAGCTTATTCAGGTGGAAATACAGGTTAGGTTCAAAAATGGGCATGCTCTGTCTATTTTTACTGGAGTTATTCCCCTTTTTCAACTTTGTAAAAACATTTTTTGTGTTGTCCACACCCTTGTCCGGTTGATTGAGACATTTTCAAACCATATCAAATTTCAAAGCTCACTGAAGTGTAGTAACTCTGAGATTAATAAGAATGATACAAATCTGAAACAAACATGTCCTCTTGATACCTTTGAAAATTGTACTCCTAACACCCTTAACCTCTCATAAAGACCATGCTCTTGGAACAAATTGCATCCTAACAGCTCCCTTGAATTTGCCATCTTGGTCGGGGGACCGGGGGCGTTGCCCTTGTTTCTACTTGGTACTGATTTGGCCAATGAAATTAAAAGTAGATTTTTTCAGAACACCAGGTTGCATGTTCCGGTTCATGCCTAGCTGAGAACAACCTATTATGGTCACATCAACTATCTTGGATTTCTTTACCACAGGCTGCAGGTAGCATTTGTGCATCAGTTTTCTTGAAATTTGGCAGGGTGACTTAGTATTAGATGAGAACATCATATCTTGGTAATGGCTGGCCTCATATAATGACCACAATGATAGCCATCTTGAATTTCTTCAGAACACCATCCTCAGTTTCTTCAGCATGTGCTACTGCCCACATTTTTAGCTCACCTGACTGAAAGTCAGGGTGAGCTTTTCTCATCACTCTTCGTCCGTCGTCCGTCGTCTGTCGTCCGTCGTCCTGCGTGAAGGTGGTGTTTGAGCCACTTTCTCCTAAACCACTGGCCACATTTTAATTAAATTTCATGTAAGTAGTGGTTATATAGGGGCATTTTGATTTTTATCCAAAATAGCTTCCGGCTCGTATTGAGCAGAGGTGTGGGGGAAAAATGTCCAAATTTTTTGAAAATCTTCTTCTAATGAACCACCAGTAGCAGAGACTTGATATGTGGTATACAGAGTCCTTTTGAGGTTTAGAATCAAGTTTGTTCAAGAGAAGTTTGTTGGGCATTATTTGCCTTCGTTATGGGAGGGGCAAAAATTTTGGCCACGCCTAAAATTTCTATTTTCAGAACCGTGAGGTCGATTTGAACCAAATTTGATATGAGATGATAATGGGTCATAAGTAGTTGATTGATGCAAAAAAAAATTTTCTCATTGCCCTGTGGGAACCTCGGGAGCTAAAAATAGAAAAAACCTTAAAACTGCCATATCTCCAAAACTACACGGCACAGATAATTCTCATTTTGTATAAAGCTTACTTTTATCCAGTAGAATAGAGTAGTTAAAAAAAATCCCTATCGGTTTGATCACAAGGTACTTTTTTCAGGACTTTGAAAAAGTGCTGAGTCAGCACTTTTTAACACTGTTCAAATCGGCCCCCTGGATTCATATTTGGGCTCAGTATAGGAGCCCGATTTCGAACTAAGTGCATTTCAGGCAAATTTCTTAAAAAATCTTCTTCTCCAGAACCAGCAGGCAGAATCTTTTGATATTTGGTATGTAACATTGTGGGGTGGATCTGATGGAAGTTTGTTCAAATCGGCTTCCTGGATTCATATTTGGGCTCACTATAGAAGCCCGAATTCGAACTTAGTGCATTTCAGGCAAATGTCTTAAAAAATCTTCTTCTCCAGATTGAGCAGGCAGAATCTTTTGATATTTGGCATGCAACATTGTGGGGTGGATCTGATTCAAGTTTGTTCAAATCAGCCCCCTGGGTTTATATTTGGGCTCAGTATAGAAGCTCGAATTTGAACTTAGTGCATTTCAGGCAGATTTCTTCAAAAATCTTCTTCTCCAGATCCAGCAAGCAGAATCTTTTGATTTTTGGTATGCAACATTGTGGGGTGGATCTGATTCAAGTTTGTTCAAATCGGCCCCCTGGATTCATATTTAGGCTCACTATAGAAGCCTGAATTCGAACTTAGTGCATTTCAGGCAAATTTCTTAAAAAATCTTCTTCTCCAGATCGAGCAGGCAGAATCTTTTGATATTTGGTATGCAACATTGTAGGGTGGATATGATTCAAGTTTGTTCAAATCGGCCCCCTGGGTTTATATTTGGACTCAGTATAGAAGCTCAAATTCGAACTTAGTGCATTTCAGGCAAATTTCTTCAAAAATCTTCTTCTCCAGATCCAGCAGGCAGAATCTTTTGATATTTGGTATGCAACATTGTGGGGTGGATCTGATTCAAGTTTGTTCAAATCAGCTCCCTAGATTCATATTTGGGCTCACTATAGAAGCTCGAATTCGAACTTAGTGCTTTTCAGACAAATTTTTTTGAAAATCTTCTTCTCAAGATCCAGCAGGCAGAATCTTCTGATATTGGGTATGCACCATGCTTAGGGGGGTGAGATTCAAGTTTGTTCAAGCCAAGTCCCTGAGTTCATATTTGGGCTCACTGTGGAAGCCCGAATTATAACTTAGTTCAAAATGAGGATTTTCTTTAAAAATCTTCTTCAGATCCAGCAGTTGGAATGTTTTGATATTTGATATGCAGCATCCTTAGGGGGGGGGGGGGGGGGGGGGGGGGGGGGGGGGTGAGATTCAAGTTTGTTCAAGCCATGTCCCTAGGTCCATATTTGGACTCACTGTGGGAGCTTGAATTGTAACTAAGTTCAAAATGAGGAATTTTCTTTAAAAATCTTCTTCTTCAGATCCAGCAGTCGGAATGTTTTGATATTTGGTGTGCAGCATCCTTAGGGGGGTGAGATTTAAGTTTGTTAAAGCCAAGTCCCTGGGTTCATATATGGGCCACTCATAATGGTTGTCACAGCAGCCATCTTTGATTTCTTCAGAACACCCTACAGATCAAACTTACAAATCAAATATTTTTAAAACTTGACAGGTTCACTTAGTGTGATGTATAGATGAGAATGCTGTATGTTGGCCAGAGTTGGCTGTACACAATGGCTGCCAGCGATCTCGGATTCTTCCCGAGTAGATGAAAATGTCCCATGTTGGTTATGGTGGGATGTACAAAATAGTTGTCACAGCTGCTATCTTGGATTTATTCATCTTTTGAATGAGTAAAAGTTCATTAAACTGCAATAATCAAAACATAAATTTGTAGCTGCATAATACTTTCTTATTTGGCGTACCATAATATACCATAAAATTGGGTTTATCAACCAAGAGAACTAATGATATATGTACATATATTCTTTATTGAGGTTCAATGTGGCATACATTCTTTGGAGCAAAGTTTGTGGTACACGTCTTCAGTTCAATTGTGGATGCAAGGGTATAATGAAAATGGTAATAGAATGGGGGCACAAATACTGGTACCTGAGGTAGAATTACTTTGATAACATGATGGCTAGACTTTTAATGTCAATCAATGAATCAATAATTGATTGATCGCTTGACCAAGTGAGAAGTTGATTTAGACTGTGCGAGTCAACACCGAGAAGCCACAGTGCCAGGTCCTAAACTTGACATAGTCTCTTCCATGTGTTGATTCCCACCTTTTTGAAAGAATTCCTATTTAATAATGATTAGCCAAAATGGGGGCCTAAGTGAAACAATTAGTGGAAATGATGGCCTAATGGAAAGGATGGCCTTCCAGTATTCTAATCCCCAGTCCTAGGTGACATCTGATAGGGTGGTGGAGGGGGTTGTGGTGGGTGAGAATTATAAATGCTGCTGTTCTTTAATTCTTCCAAAGTTTTGTGATAAAGGCTTGTGGGTATTGTTAGTCAGAATAGTCCTGGCTATTTGATTGGTCCAATTTGGGATGGTCAGCGATGCTGGTTTCTGCGCAGGGCATAATGTAAACATATGCATACATGTAGGTGTGCAACGAAGTGTTGGTACCTACAAGTGTGTCTGTGAATCTATATTTAGATTACCCTTACAATGATAACAGCAACTTGCGATGGTCAATGTGACCAGTAGAAGTTTGGGCTGTAACAGACAAACAGGGGTACCATGCAGGTTCTCAAGGTTGATAAACCTGCGGAAATATGTGCATTATTTCCTAAACATAAAAAACAGTGAGATAAAAATCCTTTCTTCTTTAGTGAAAGATACATTGGTTTTTCATCATAGGGTGATTATTGATACATGCTACTGTTTTAGGGTTATTTTAATTCACTTGTGCTTAAATACTTCTCATTGCTTTTAGCTTAACTTGACAGTCAAGATAAGCTATTGCCATCACACTATGGAAGTCTGTCAGTCTGTTCACATTTTCCTTTAGCACAGGCTACACCCCATAGTTCTTGTCCGATGGTCACAAAATTTCATATGCAGGTTTGAGGTCATGTTTAGATGTAAACAACCCCTTTTGGTCATGATCAGTCAACTGTGATGGCTGCCTGAGCCCAAAACCCGAAAACCTTTAGCACAGTCTACAGGTCGTATTTATGAAGGGATTTCATTGTAATTTGGTAGGATGACTCTGTATAATATCTAGATGAGAATGTTCCCGTTTGGTCATGATCTGTCAACTGTGACAGCTGCCCGAAACCCGAAAACTTTTAGCACAGTCTATAGGTCATATTTAAGATGGAGGGATTTCATTGTAACTTGGTAGTTGTGATTCCATATGATCCCCGCGGGAACTCTGGGAAGTGAAGCAGTACCTGTTCACTGTGGTAAACAGACTCTGTTTTACTGGTAAAATAGGACCCAGTCACCACTGCTTGGCAGGTGCAAACCCTCTCTAAAATGGGCAACATGGCTTATTAACACTCACCTCTAATCTTGAGTTGATACTCATGTTGTGGTCATGATTAGCCATTGCGCAAAAATATGTGATCTTAAACACCAGTAAATAAATAAATAATGGCTCCATATGATGTCTAGATGAGAACTTCCCCATTTGGTTGCGATCTGTCAGCCATGATGGCTGCCAAGCCCAAAACCCAAAAATCTTTAGCACAGTCTGCAGGTCGTATTTATGGAGGGATTTCATTGTAACTTGGTAGGATGACTCCATATAATGTCCAGATGAGAACATCTCCTTTTGGTCATGATCGGTCAACTGTGATGGCCACAAGGGCCTGAAAACCTTTAGTACAGCCTACAGGTTGTATTTATGAAGGGATTTCATTGTAACTTGGTAGGATGACTCCAGATAATGTCTAGATGAGAACGTACCCTTTTGGTTGGGATCGTTCAACCATGATGGCTGCCCATGCCCAAAACCCCGAAAATCTTTAGCACAGACTACAGGTCATATTTATGAAGGGATTTCATTGTAACTTGATAGGATGACTCACTATAATGTCCAGATGAGAAGACGTCCGCTTTTGGTTGCAATCGGTCAACCATGATGGCTACACAGCCCCAAAGCCTGAAAACCTTGAGCACAACCTACAGGCCATAATTTTTGAAGGGATTTCATTGTAACTTTATAGGATTACTCATTTTGGAATAATTTTACTGTAACTTGGTAACTTTTGTTGACATACATTAACTGTGAGGGCCACATTAACCCACCCCTCAATTCTTTACTACAGTATTCACCTCAAATTATTTTTATTGAAAACATTTCATACAGGGAACAGAGATTAACATATTCTCAGTTATCAAAATTCTTGTATTTCATTATCCTTTCATAAACATTGAACATTATCCTTTTCATCAAACACAACACACAGTCAAGTTAAGCTACAGTGTCATTGACACTTTCATTTGGAATTATTTTTTGTTTACAACTTAATAAATAACGCGAGAAAAGTACTGTTCAGTTTCATTTTAGAAGATCTACAGTACGGTTGCCATGGACAGGTCACTTTCCACAGGTGAGCAATATTTGGTGCTTCATTAATTAAAATTTTGCTGATGATAATTTTTATTCCCTAATACAGGGTAGCCGTGGGTCCTTGAAAACCTGGAATGTCCTTGAATTTGAAACGTTATTTTCAAGGCCTTGAAAGTCCTTGAAAACGAGGTATATCAGTAAAAGGTCCTTGAATTTGATCGCCGATTTATCACAAGCATAATAGCGGTCCGAAAAGGAATGAATAAATTTGTTGAAAAATCCAAACAAGTGGGTGTTATAAATATTTATTAACTCTTAGCACTTGGTCGGCTCATGTTTATTAGTACAGAGGGGGGCATCCCTGGTCAAATTATGTTTAACAACCAATGAAAACCTTTTGATTTCCACCGGAATCGTCATGAGTTTCCATATAAAGTAATGCACGTGTTCCAATACTTTGTCCGACAGGGGGACAAAACGTCCCAGTTCGACTTTGTTTGGAAAATGGCGTCATCAATTGAAAATAATTTATCAACTTTCTATGACATTATTGAGGATTCTGATTCGGATGAGGACGGTTTTCCTGGATATTCTTTCATAAGAAATATCAAAGAAGACTGGTCAGACGAATTCAAGTCATGTGAAAGCAGTTTGGAAGAAAATGTAAATGGTGGCGAATCAGCTGATCAATCAAGCACGTGTGTTCATGTTGACAAAACATTGAATTTGGGGGATTTGTTCCACCACCCCTGGTTAAAAACATTTGACGAGCCCACGGGCATTCAGTTTTCTGTGGATGGCAACAAGCGTGAGTTTTTTTTTCAGTAAATTTTTTGACAATGATTTTATTGAACTGTGCACTTCACAAACAAATTTATATGCCAAACAATACTTTGAAAAAAACCCAAACATGAAACCATTCGCACTTGCCCGATCTTGGGTGGATACAGATGCGACTGAAATGAGGGCTTTCATAGCAGATGAAACAGTTGCCACAGTGATGAAAACGTGCGCACCTGTTTGCTTGACAAACAATAAGTAGTAAATTTTACCTCGGTTCACAACTTGTGAACCGAGGTACAATGGACTACTTATTGTAAAGGGGGTATTGCCATTGGGACGTTTCGGCCTTAGGACGTTTCAGCCTCGAGACGGTCCTTGAATATCCTTGAATTTTATTCAAAAAGGTCCTTGAAAGTCCTTGAATTTTGTTTTCAATATTATGGGGGAACCCTGTAATAAACCCATGCATGGACATCAGTGCCCTCTTGTTGATTATGACCAGTCCACGAATGATGTACTGTATATTTTATAAGTAGATAAATTCACGATAAATGTAAATGAATAATGATCAGCTCATTTATTTTCAGAATGCAAGATAAGTTCTCAGCTATAGTTTTCCATATTCTCTGTTAATCAGCAGATATCAAATACATAATTATATAAAAAAGAAAATCTATTCTTTTTGAGTGGATACCATAACCATCTCTCCTGTGAGGTTGACAATGCAACACATGAAAATTTGTTATATTTCACTTGCACTTATCAAGTAAGCCGAGAGGTCCTCAGTTTGAATCCCACCTGCGGCAACCGCGTTGTGTCCTTGGGCAAGACACTTCATCTCCACTGCCCACATGGGGGCACGATGACACCGTGTACTAAGGCGTACTGCACGTCGATGGTATGCATGTCTTCAACCAATCTAACCCTGCCTGTGCTGCAGTGCGGAGTTACGATGTTGGGGAGCTGGCAGCTGCTTGTCGTTGCTCGGTGGTCCTCTCCGGGTACTCCGGCTTCCTCCACCCGTAAAACTGTCATGGTCATGATTAGCCATTGTGCATAAATATGTGACCTTAAACATCAATAAATAAATATAACTCAAAAATGGTGGACGTCCTCTTTCTATTTTTGAAAAAAAAATTCTTATTGTCACCATTATATTTAGGTACAAAATGTTGTATGAGAATCTAGCTCTCTAATATCTCAACAAGGCAAAAGACACAGAATATAATGGTGATGATAGATTTATCTTAAAATTCTCAACTGTAAAAACTTGATTAACACTTTACCTAATGAATTGGGGACATCCTCCCACATAATTCACAATTTGAGCAGTTGAAAAAACATTATTTTCCAAAATTTCAACAAAATCATGTTATGTGACCCTTCATTTGGAATGAGCATAATTAGCTCATTCCTTTGAGGGAGGGGGGTGTCACATAATATGGTTTTGTTGAAAGTTTTGTAAAAGTTTTTACACAAAATAAAATACTAAATCATGATATCATGTGCGTTGAGTAAAAGGTTAACTTGCATTTCAATTTCTGATTTAATTTTCAGACTCGTAAAAATGCATGTTGTTTCAGCCATCTTGAACATTTGCAGTCATCGCATAAACTTATTGAGTGTGTACATTGTACATATTCAACATTTCAAAAAGTCTGTGCAGTGTAACAGTATAACTGCATGTTGTTCCAACTTGAATGTTTATGGTGATTCAGATACAAAAGCATCAAAGCAATGTGGTTCCATAATTTAACTGGTTGAGTGCTAAATTATTTCTCAAAGGTGATTTGTAACGCGAGTATTTTTTTTTCAAAGGTACCATGATGCTTCAAGCAAAAGGAGCACCAGTCTAGTGAAATTTTGTTTTTAAACAATTGATTTTTTTACAATTTTTGGACAGTGCCTTTTGGCACTCTCCAATAAATTGTAATAAAACATTTTTTTGTTTAAGCATTTTGTGTGTTTCAACTGCTGAGCAAACAAGATAATGAATACAGTGTAAAGCCACTAAAGTGGCTTTCAGCACTTTTCAGTGGAGCACTGATAGTGGCTTCAAGCACTCAACCAGATAATAATTATACTTTTGAGAAATGTTTTTTTTCTCTTTTCGAATAAGTACAAGGTCCCTCGCAAACACATTTTGAAAGCTTGTAAGGTTCTATAAATAGTAATGTAAACCAAGCATGTGCATGTGTTATGCAGTTGTAAGATACAGAGTTTGTATCATAGCACCCAATACATGCTGCATTCAGGTAATTATTGTCCGGTACATACTTATGGAAAAATAAATGTTGTTATGCTGTATATGGATATTGTTGCATTTTTGTAGCTCTGTTTACAATGAACATTTAAATCTGAAAAGATACTTGTACATGTACCATAACCACCAGTCCACCATAACAGTATCTTCTAAAGGTGGTGAATCTGTGTGCTTTATTATTTCAAGGGACAGTTAGGCTTTTTCTAGGTACTTACTGAAGATAGATGCTGAAGGTGATATTGAACTTTAATGAGAAATAAAATTTGCAACTAGCTCCTGAAAATTTCTGAGAACTTATGTTATAATTGAAGATGGCTATTTAGCAATGAAGCTGAGAATAACTTAATCTGTGTTTTGAATTATCCTTATTTCACAGTTGGCACCCTACCCCTAAAATGCAACAAGATATGTTTCACCAACAAAATTCAATATTCAAGTGGATAGGAAGTTATGACCTGGAATATGAATCAAGTTCAGTAATTTACTCAGGAAGTCTAGTAGAAGTTGATAATTTTTTTTCAAGTAACACACGAGTAGAAATATAAGCTAGGACCGTATGGTTTCTTAGTTTTGTGTACAGATCTCTATACCACTGCATTGCTGGAATGCTAATTGGTCACACATAGAAATGTGTCCCAGCTGCCTCCATCTGAGGGAGGCAAGGCAGTTGTTGCTATAAGTAACAATGCTAAAAAACCCAGAATTCTTGAAGGTTATAGTTTTGTGATGCCACACAATTGCTGATTGCTTTTTAACCCTGTACCTAACCTGAAAGACAGAGGTGTGGTGGCTCATTAGGTAGAGGTGCAGGCTGCAAGCTGAGAGGTCCTCAGTTCGAATCTCACCGGTGGCAACCGCGTTGTGTCCTTGGGCAAGACACTTCACCCCCCCATTGGGGGCACAGTGGTGTTGTGTACTAAGGCATACTGCACGTCGATGGTGCACCTGTCTTCAACCAATGCTAACCCTGCTTGTGTGGAGTTAGTATGTTGGGGGGGGGGGGGCTGACAGTTGCTCGCCGTTGCTCAGTGGTTCTCTCTGGGTACCCTGGCTTCCTTCAGCCGTAAACCTGTCGTAGTGATGGTCATGATTAGCCTTTGTGCAGAAATATGTGACCTTAAACACCAATAAATAAATAATAAATAACCTGAAAGGCAAACAACACTCCCAAACAAAATTCTTGAGTAACTCATTTTTTTCGTCAAAAGCATATCTTATCCCCCCCCCCCCCCCCCCCCCCACCAGGAACTAGCTCAGTGAGTTTGTTCCAATGAGGGGTCATAAGCTATAGTCATTGAGACAAAAGATGAAAAGAATAATAAAAATTGAATGGTGATACAGTGGAGCCCACTTAATTGGATATCTCTTAACTGAATAACCCTGTTAATTGAATATAATTTCCCAACACAAATCCATTTAGCATACCTCCAGTACAAATTTTGACCTGTTAATTGAATATAGGTTATAGAGCAAACTCCTGTTAATTGAATAAAAAATCTTGTGACCTATCGAGAAATTACTCTGACTCTCCCCAGTTTTCCTTTATTTATAGACCTATTTGGCCTCAGTACATGCAATACAGGCATTTAATCTATTATATCTTGTTTGACAGAGCTCATTGAGCTCTGTCAAACAAGATATAATAGATTAAATGCTAAGTTTATCTCTAGAATACAAGATTGTGACACGATCCCTTTTAATTGAATACTCCTGTTAATTGAATAATTTCCATTAGCAAAGTGGCTATTCAATTAACATGGGTTCCTCTGTATTTGTGAATAGTGCTGACTGGTTTTGACCATTGCATTGAGTAAAGGGTTAAAGAATAAATGCTATTTAAAAAAGAAACTTTGATGTCTGTGAAAATTGGCAATGTTGAAGATGTGCACATTTTTTGCGGCAATATGAATGAAATACATATTTTACTTATTGTTGACAAAAAACGAGTACCAAGATTGTTAAGTTGATAAAATTGATACTGACTTACCAGTTTTTTGTGCTTGGCTTTCAATTGATGTTTGATATGTAAAAAACAGTTGTGCTGTGACTGTAGTCACAGCTCAACAGCTTTCATATCATCAAACATTATCAATGGGAGGAGTGACCATGTTGATTGACTTGATGGGGGGTGGGCAGATTGAGTTGACATTTTTCGCTAATGTGCCAACAATCCAGTTGTATAAAGATCAATGCTTACAATCAAAAAGACAACGTCAAGCCGGTTCAAGCCTGTTTGAGACAGGCTGATAACGATCTGGAAAACTTGACACTCTTCTTTTCCGATGAGCTGGATTTGATGGGCAAACTACAGTGGTATTGAGGGGCTATTTGTGGTTGCCATATAATAAAGTGTGTGATTAGGTTTATGTTCAAACCCCAAGGATGTATGGTCTGGAGGATAAAGATCCAATGTAGTTCTTGATCACTCCTGATCCTTGTATTATCATCAAGATCAGAGTGATACAGCATGCATGGCGAATTTAACTTGCTGAGTGCTAGAAGCCACTATCAGGACTCTATTGAGAAGTGCAGAAAGCCACTTTAGTGGCTTTACACTTTAATCATTACCTTGTTTGCTCAGCAGTATAAAAAAATGTTTACATAACATTGTTTTGTTACCCTTTATTGGAGAGAGAGCCAACAGGTGCTCTCCAATAAATTTTAATAAAACATGAAGAACATCTTGCTAAACTAAGGCTCCCCTTGCTGGTAGCATGGTATTTTTAAAAAAAAAATACTCATGTTACAAAGCACCTTTGAAAAATAATTTATCACTCTACCAGTTAATGCATGGCCTGTCATCTCCTACTTGCTGGACCAGTAGAAACTTAACCCTTTACCTAACATGAAAAGCAGACGACACTTGCGAAAAAAATTCTTGAATAACTAATTTTTTTTTATTTTTTGTTTCAAAAACATAGGTTATGACCCCTCATTGGAACGAGCTCGATGAGCTCATTCCAAGAAGGGTCATAACTTATGTTTTTGAGAAAAAAATTCAGCTTCTAACCCATCATTGGAATGGCCGATTCAGCTCGCTCCAATGGAAGTTCCTAAGCGGTGTTTCAAAAGCAAAATATTGTCCGCTATTTAAGAAAAAGTTTTGAAACGTTAGCTTGTCATGTTCAGAAAAGGGTTAAATGATTACTTTTTCTGCAAATAACACTCTTTACACATCATACAAACACATGCCTCTCATTAAGTTGGTAACTCAAGGTTTTATTTGTCTTATCATAAAAGGCACAGGCAAGAATTGATTACACAGTAGAAAAATTTATTGTTCAAAAAAATAAATCATTTTATTTTGCCTCAGAAATCTATGACAATGCTTTCAAAACAGTGATGATGCACCCTTGTGTTATCATAAAAAGAAAATGTGGGACTGTGGAACCCTATTAATTGAATTGTCACCTTGTGACAATCATTCGGTTAACTGTAGTGCAGGGATTTGATCACTTTTCTGTGTAATAGAGATAAACTGAGCATTTATTCTTTAAAATCTCATTTGACAGGGCTCTTGGAACTCTGTCAGACAAGAGATTAAATGCCTATATTCGGCTAAATAGGTTGAGTATATTTGATGATTGTCATGTAATTTTTCAGCATAAGATTTTTTAATAGAATTAACAGAACTTGAGAGTATAACTTATATGCAGTTAACAGGTCAGATTTGTGCTGTAGGTGTGGAAGTGGTTTTGTGTTTGGAAATTATATTCAGTTAACAGTTTTTTTTTGAATTAAGAGATATCCAATTAAGTGGGCTCCACTGTAATTAACCATTTACCTAACACAACTAGTTTGTTACACTTGCAAATAAAATTCTTGAATAACTGAAAAATTTCATTTTTTGCATCCAAAACATAGTTTATGAAGTCCCATTGGTACAAGCCATTTGCACTCATTCCAATGAGGATTCTTCAGCTATGTTTTGTTGGCAGAAATTGAAAACATATTAACCCTTTACCTAACATGAAAAGCAGGCGGCACTTTCAAACAAAATTATTGAATAACTAATTATTTTCATTTTTTGTGTCAAAAATGTAGCTTATGACCCTTCATTGGAATGAGCTCAGAGAGCTCATTCCAATGCAGGGTCATAAATTATGTTTTTGAGAAAAAAATGATGAAAATTGAATGACAATTTTTACGCATAATGGAGATTTTCCTGTTCATCACTATCTCTGACCATATATGACCATTATATTAAAGGTTTAGGTTCTTCACACTTCATCCACAATTTTTTGTCCTTTTCCATTGCTCTGGTGGGATGATTGCTGGATGCATCTTGAGCACTCTCTAATAAATGGGAATGATCTTACAATAAGTAAGTATTGAGTCTGTAATTACCCTGAAATGTTATAGTGTGCCCCGATACAAATTCTGTATCCTGCAACTTCAGTATACAAGTACATGCTCAGTTACAGTTTGTTTACATTGGAGGGGCATTTGTGAGAGACCATATACATTTCAAAGTATTAAATTTTTTTTTTAAATTCTCAAGAGTGCTATTATTAAATTATGCTTTTATGTTTCTATTTCTGAATTGATGGAAGCATTCAAGTTGAAGCAACAATCATTTACAGCACCCAGTCCTATTAGAATGTTGAACAAACACACCCCCGTGGGAACCCCGGGAAGTGAAGCAGTGCTTGTTTACTGTGGTAAACAAGCTCTGTTTCACTGGTAAAATAGGACCCAGTCACTAATGCTTGGGGTGCGAGTCCTCTAAAATAGGCAACATGGGGTATAAACGATTCACTGACCTTGACTTTATCTCCATGTTGTGGTCATGATTAGCCATTGTGCAGAAGTATGTGACCCTAAACAACAATAAATAAATAAATAATGAACAAACACACTCATTAAGTTGATCCTGGGATTGTGTAAGTTCCATGTAGCTACATGCAGTTTTGATGGAAACGGCCAGTTTGAAAATGAAATCTGAAATTAAAATGCTAGTTTATCAAGTTATTGTCACAAAAGTTGAGAATTGTATGATTCATCCATTACAGTGGAGCCTACTTAATTGGATATCTCTTAACTGAATAACCCTGTTAATTGAATATAATTTTCCAACACAAAACCATTTACCATACTTTCAGTACAAATTTGACCTGTTAATGGTTCATTCCCACTAGACCAATTCCTACTAGACCAACAGCCTCAAGTAGATCACCTAAAATTTTGCCATCTTGAATGAAAATGCAAAAAAAATTATAATTTTTATTCATTATTCATGCCTATTATTTATTCAGTTTAGTAAGTCGCTGCATATTTTTTTATTCATTTATGCCTTTACATGTATTTTTCTAAATTAGTTAGAACAAATGATAAAAAATAAAATAAAGGTAAAGCAGGCCAGGCCTTTGTTAATTTTTTTTCTTTTTAGTTGACTTTCTCCACCAAATAAACATATTCAACGTGTAAAAAATACTTGCAATGAGTTTTTGCCACTAATATGTAAATGGATAAATGTTTGGGGTTATTGGTCTAGTGGGAATTGGTCTTCTGGGAATTGGTCTACTAGGAAGACACCCTGTTAATTGAATATAGGTTACAGAGTAAACTCCTGTTAATTGAATAAAAAATCTTGTAACCTGTCGAGAAATTACCGTTCCCCTTCCCAGTTTTCCTTTGTTTGTAGACCTATTTGGCCTCAGTTTACATCCAATACAGGCATTTAATCTATTGTATCTTGCTTGACAGAGCTCATGGAGCTTTGTCAAACAAGATATAATAGAATAAATGCTAATTTTATCTCTAGAATACAGGAAGTGACACAGTCCCTGTTAATTGAATACTCCCATTAATTGAATGATTTCCATTGGCAAAGTGGCTATTCAATTAACAGGGTTCCACTGTATCACCAATATGTTTGTGTGCAGAATGTTGCATCTGAGTTTCACTCTTATTTCTAAGGCCATATCTTGACAAGTCAAGATATGGCCCCAGAAAGAAGAGCTGGATACTTTTGTACATAAACATAAAAGTGATAATGTATATGTAACAACTGTTCTTGCAGACATCAATACCTGGATTTTTTTCTGTTTGAGTGAGAGTAATTTATGTTTTCTGCCTCTATATATTGTCTATCATGGCTGTTATTAGAGAAGATGCATCAAACTGGAATACCTGTATTTCAGCACCTTCCAACAAAAATAGCCATAAAATTAATGATATGCCATCTAGTTAAGACAAGTACAGATGTATGCAAAGTAACTGAGTATATGTTGTATGTTGAAATTTGTTCAAAATTTCATTATTTGTGCAATAACTTGAACAGTAAACATCCAATTAAAAAAAAATTGATTCTTGCTTTGTATTGATCATGTCTTGGGCAAGTTAAAAAATTATGAATATTTTTTGGAAATTTAGGGAGTTATTCTGTTTTTCTTGAACTTTTAACGTTTATGATTGAAAAGTTAACATCAGATTTCGATAAGTTTTGATATTCTTCTTTTTATTAACACTGTTTTAGATTAGTTCCGAAATCATGGTTATTTGTTGAAACGTGAAAGAGTTATTACCCCTTTTGTATTCTGTTTTACTTGAATTTTTTATATTTATATTCTAACTTTTGGAATACTGCCTTATATTAACATTGTCTTTGACTTGTTTGAAAATCATGACAATTTGTTAAAATTTGAAAGCATTAGTGGTCTCTTTTTTACCTCACCTGATGGCATCCATCATCTGTTAGCATGTCAGTCCTCTTCTTCTCCAGAACCTATCACTCCTCTTCTTCCCCAGAACATATCACTCCTCTTCTTTCCCAGAACCTCTGGCCCAAACCCAACAAACTTGGTAATAATTATCTTTGGGGATACCATTCCAAATTTATTGAATAGAAGTTGTTAAACTTGATGGACTGGGGGCAATGCCCAAAACATATGACATTCTTCAAAACTCTTCTCCATAGCTGCTGAAGATTAAATTTTGCTCAAAGAAACATTCTCAGACAATATTTGAGGTCATGCATTGGGGAGGGGAGAGTGGGGGGGGGGCGATGTGGTGGGAGCAAAAATTAATATTTTCCAAACCAGTTAGCCAATTTGAAACAAATTTGTTATGCAGTGGTGTTATATAATTAGGTGATATGCACTTACTTGATTTATTCAATTTTTGGAACTGAATGCAAAAGTTTTCACATTCCCCCTGTAGCCAGAAATATAAAAGAATTTCAAATGTCCCTTTTTTCTTAGGTACAAAGGACAGGCCTTTGTTATTTTCTTTCAAGTGTTTTCTGAATAGTGGAATCAGACTGGCTGAGAAAAATGCTGTTTTCTTTTGAATGTTTTTATGAATAGTGGAATCAGACTGGCTGAGGAAAATGCTATTTTTTCAGTAGAAGATTCTTAGAGCCTGGCTGAACAAATCATTTACATCTTCCCTCTCCTGTAGACAACTGCAACTAGTTGAGCATTTCAGCCTTACTTGAGCCTCTGGTTTGGTTTTGTTGGGATTTTAAAGATTATGTGGGGGCTCGAACTGTAATTATCAGATTTCAATGTTTTGTTGGTAACACTTTTGCTTATGTCACTGTTCATTACACCTTTACTCATGTCATACATAATTCATCAGGAGTGCAGAGAATTTGCTTCAAAATGCAATGTTTTTTCTTGTACTGATTGTGATAGTGCAGCGTGAAGATTCTGACCCTTACATTGATGACCCAACTTAGATTTTTAGTGTTTGATATCAGGAGAGTAGGTTTGCTATCCTATTATTGGAACTTAGAGAAAGTGGGCATGGTTCCTCATGCTCAATGGTCATCACATGTCGTGTACGCTGCCCATATGAACACAGAAATTGAGACCCCACTAATTACACTGCGAGGTGGGGTCTCAAAACCCCACCACGTGACTTCAGTTTGTCTATAATTAACTTGTGTTTTTTGCAAGTGCGGTAATCAGGTTTATTCTTCCACCAAAAATAGTTTCAGTTCATTGCTGTTTAGTGATTGTTAGGTATTGCACTTAAGTATAAATTGAATACGTATGTTCCATACATGTTTTTTGATAATAAAAAGCATTAATATGGCAGAAAAAACGATCAAAATATGGAGTTTTAATTGTGTTTTTAATCTCGCATGAATATGTCAAACTATGTGATGGGATGTTCGGCTGACGTGGGTTTATCTTTTGATCTCTCAGTTGCCGGCTCTTAATTAGATCAAATTTTTTCAGTCAGTGAAAAATTACTTTTACGTTTACTTGAAATCTTAAAAAAGATAGTTCAGTATTTGAAAAAGTTATTAAAAGCTATTGCGATTCCGAATGTTGTTCATCAAAATCGATTCAGAACTCTAGGAATTACAAAAAAAAAAATAAATGTTATACCGTACTGAAATCATGGATGTGAGTTGAAAAAAATTATAACTTGACCACCACAATATCTGGATATTCCCCCGACGGTCTTTTACCTAACTGTAGCTATTGACAGAGAAGAATCATGTTACCAGTACTGAATTTTGAATAAATTGTGGGTTGGGGAGGAAGGGAATCCGATTTACGATTTTAAAAGTTAAGTTTAGAGTGGAATGTTAAAATGTACATGTTGAGAGTGGAATTAACATAAATAAACTACATTAACGAAAAAGGAATGCTTGTGGTGGCCTTGAACGTTTCAGCCCAACACGCTTCGGAATCTACTAGCAAGGACAACTTGCCAAGATGGGGGGTGGGGCAGATGGGTAAGCAATCAATGATATAGGCCTATTTGTGCGTGTGAGTTTATGGGAGTCAGGGGTCCAATTGCCTCGTTTCGGGGATGGGGAGGGAGGGGGGGGGGGAGACTTTTTACTTCACCATTTAGGAGTGGTATGGATGACTGAATCTTACATGCCAAGACACTGAATTTTTTTATGTGCTGGCTGCACGCAAAAATCAGGGGTGGCGCCAGAAAATCTCCGATAGAGGAACTAAAATCTCCTGCCTGAAAGACCTATTTTACTTTTTGGGGTTTCAAGACACGTGTGTGGGGACAAAACCAAAAAATTATAATACGAAATTTCGGGGCATGTTTGAGCTAGGGTTATGATGTGTGGTGGTCTGGCTTGTCGATCGGCATGTCATTATTGAAAAATAAAAAAAAATATTTTCTATTGATTTTATTTACATATGGTTATAATTATGATTGCGGAATTAATAAAAAGTAAGTGACAATGTTGATTTGTCTCTTATTTTTTCTCAAGCTTGTCATGTGCAGAGGTGTTAAAACAGATGTTGGTTTGAAGGACAGCTCTGTGCTTTGTCGCGCCACTCAAATGTTATTTCACACCTTGTGCAAGTGGTAGTTTAATCTACTATATTTAATTAATCATTTCATTCCCGACTACTTTAATGTAGTAGAATATTTTATTTAAGTGTCACATTTCAATACACATACATAATATACATAGAGTATTTACAAAATATTGATATGAAATCCAGCCTATGAAGGCTTATGAGACAGATTTTCATCAGAGGCAGGTCTTTTTTTACAGTAGTCATAAAAAAAAACCCAAAACAAAAAATCCAAACCCGAAAAACCAAAACACATGCACGCACGCACACCAACACACACACACACCCTTGCGGACCCCCCCCCCCACCCCCCCCCCCCCCACACACACACAGTGTAATATGCAGACATATGCCCACATGCACTTGTGTATACTTTCGTGTACTAATTTTCTTTCACTTTTTCTTACTTTCTCCCTCCCCCCCCCCCCCCCATCACCATCACATATATCTGTCTCTCCCTCTTTCTCTTTCCAATTGAAGTGTACTCTCTCTTAGAATAGCACATTCGCAGATATTTTAATTCGGTATCTCCCTTATATTCACCCACATATTTTTACAAATACACAGGCTTAGCTATTTCAATTCATAAGGCAAATAACAACAATGTAGAGGAACGTTGAAAAATCTGCAAATGCAAAGAGTATAAAAGTATGTACAAACCCCTACAGAATTGGATGAAGGATATTTGTTTTGGTATGCAAATATCTCCCGTCCCCGTACCGCCCCCCTCCCCGTGAAATAATCATTAGTTTCAGTCACGAGTGAGATACTTTTTGGTATCCATTCAAAAACACTATATTTTCTTTTTACTATATCCTTTTTATAAGAAACTTTAATTGCGTAGACCGACAAGAGTAAGACGGGAAAGGGGATGGGCTGGTTGAGTTGACTCAATGTCGTAAACTGGTATCACTTCTATCATTAGCCGTGTGCCGTGGGCACTTTCGTGACGCAGGAGGCTTTTTCGCCTCCACTTCCCACCCAAGAAAAACATGGTTCATCACGTGTTGGCCTACAGCTGTAAACAAAATGTGAAATTGGAAACTTCGCGAATATTAGTTGTTTTTCTCAAGTCTGGTTTATTTATTTCCTCGATCAAATCGATCATGCAAACACAACAGTTTAGTTTCGAAAGTGACGAGGACTTTGTACATAGCCAAATGGAACTGACTGTTCTATTTACAATTTCAAACCACTGCAATAGTCGCCGTCTGCCTCCCCCAAATTCCAATTTTAATTTAAAATAAATTATCTACTACCAGTAACAAGTGCAGTTGTCTTGCCAGTTCACTTCACAAGACAGTATTTATTAATCAGCAGAGAAACTGACATGCAAAAGCAATTAAGCTAATCCTTAACGCTCGTGGCCACGGCGAGTCACAGTGTTTTGAAAACTGTCTTCCACTGATCAAACACTGGGGTCCACTGGAACTCCATGGTGGAGAACACACTGCGGCGGCGTTTTTGTTTCAATCCACGTTGAACGTACTGTAATGTTAGCTATAAGAAACCAAATGAAGTTAAAAGATTAAAAAAAGACAACTCATTTATGTAAATATTTATGTGCAAAAAATAAACTTATTTATGTTAATATCTATGTGCAGTGTATTATGTTTCTATAGTTTATCGCTTGTTAAAAGTTGAAACACTTGAATGAAATAAAATATATCAAAGCCAATGTTCTTGTTATTGTTGCTCTGTTGTCAATGAAGATAAGTAATTAATTGTACACGCCCACTCATAAATAGTTCCTCTATAAATAGACAGTACTAATCTAAATTTAGCATCAATAACTGGGGTATTAATTGAACAGTCTCATATGGTTACTGTACACGTAATGATACTTGTACTCATTTGAAATTGAGTGTCACACACTGATCTGTCTCATGGTACTGATCATGCATTCCATTGATTAGGAACAAGCTATTAATTGAAAATAAAAGATTATTTAATTTTTGGAATTCACTGAAAAAACTTTTCCACAATCCATTCCAACGAGGGGGCCATAAGCTGAGTTTAAATGTTTCTTGAGAATATTACTGGCTGGTTTTGGCCATTACATTGGGTAAAGAGTTGCTATAGATGTGATTTAAACTAAGGCTGTTCAATGAACAGTGTTATTTACTCAATTAACTGGTTGAGTGCTTTTTAATTTTTGGTCATCAAAATTTACTCACATAACATTGCTTTGTTACAATTCATGGGAGAGTGTCCACAGGCACTCTCCCACGAATTGTAACAAGGAAAATCCAGAAAGATGAAATAATTTCACTTCAAAGATAATATGAAGTGCATCCAAAGAATATGGAGTGATTAAGCTGTGGTGCATGTACTTCCAACTGGAGCCCAAATATGGGCTTCCAGCACTTTTACCAATAATGAAAAAATGTTTATAACCAGGAAGTGTTACCACAGGGCTAGTCACCCTTTCTGGTTATAAAATAACTGGTAACTGCCATATCACACATTACATGAATATGTACACTCACTAAGGCTGTGCATGCAGAGGGTTAGCCATATAATAGAGTTGACCTTTAATTTATAACCAGAAAGAAAAGAGTAACTAACCCTGTGTATTGCACAGAGTTGTGGACAAGCAAACATACACTGGCTGACTACAGGCATTGCACAGGATTAGTTGATAGACTGCCATTTCCCACACTTCATGAAACTATATACTGACTAAGGTTGTAAAAATGCACATGGTTACTTGGTTACATGTTACATTGGATGCAAGATTCAAGGAACTAAGGGAAATACTTATACTGGATTGTGGAAATTTTTTAATGTGAATTCCCCCCAAAAACCCATATTCTATTTTCAATTAATAGCTTGTTTAGAGTAGGAGTCATGGTAGATTAAATTCCACAGCTATGATTTTGCTGTTATTTATGCCACTCACAGTTACATGGATTGTTTTTTTTTACGATGGCGTGTCACGACCATAATTTTTCCAACACAAAGTAGCAATACAAGGCAGAGGAAAGGACGATAGAATGTTTGTTTGTTTATTGGGGTTTAACAACACTTTTCAACAGCCAGGTTTACATCCTGTTGGATTACCGAGAGAGAACCACCAATCAGCAGCAAATAACTATCAGAGTCACCATGCCCCACATATGCAATCAGGATTAAGTACCTTGCCCAAGGACACAACACAGTTACCACTGGTCAAAATAGAAATATTGACCTTTTGGCTTGTAGTCCAATACTCTAACTACTAAGCCACCATGCACCCATACAATAGGATGACGCAACCCGCTAAAGTTGGGGAAAAACTCTGTGTCTACGAGTGCTTTTTCCTGGAGTCTGTCTCTCAAAAATCATCTTTCTGTCTTCCTAAAGCAGGAAAGGGCTATTATCTGAGGAAAACAAATCCAATTGAACCTAACATTTTCCACGAAAACTATTTTTAGACTCTTTGACAGAGTTTATAAAACAAATTAAATTTGCCCATGTTGTCCAGAGTTCAAAAAAACATTTATAGCTTTACAAAATAAAATTATCCAAAGCTTGAAGGTTTGCCACTTATTCTTTTGCCCTGAGATTAACAATTGTCCATATTTTTCAAAATACAAAAGACCATCAGTGAAGTTTTTCTCTTTTCATTCCATCAATTCAGTGGATGCTGCAATAAGAGCTATAAATTTAATTTTTCATCTGGTTAGCCAATGACATGGCTGGCTAGCCAGCAGCAGTATGTTAATTCATGTGGATGTGAAGTCTTACCAGATGTGTTGTGCAAGGCCAGTAAAATCTGAAAAAAATACGAACTACCCCTCGGTTTGAATTTACCATTAACATTCCTTGCATTAAAAATTCAGTTTTCAGGTAATGCTGTGTAAGTTAAATAGATACCTCCCTATGGCTTTTTATGTTTTTGCCATTATTCTAACAATTAGCAATTGATTTATGATATAATTTGTTGAAGGCAATTATAGACGTGATCAGATGAATGAAAGTGAATTCACAGCATCACTAGTTAAGCTGGAAGGCTTCCAGCAGAAATGATAAGTTTTAGTGAACTATGAAATTCATTCCACTAGCGAAATGCGAACTCGGTGATATTGCCACAGGTAGAAGTCAATCTGGAACATTTATAGTAGAAAGACATGTGGCAATTGTAACTTCACAGCATGCATCCCTTGATTCTTTCTACTAAATTAACCTTCTCTTAGTCTAGATGCATTGTCTCTTATTTTCACTGGATGTGAAGAGGATCATATGAAAAAAGATTTTCCAGCATCACATTTCAGGCTCCAAAGGAGATAATTCTGCTCTGTATCAACCTGATGATTGAAGTTGAGAAATAGGGAAGGGGGTAACAGATGGTACAAATTTAAATGGTCTGAGTTCAAGATACATGCCACAATGCAGTTTTTGTGGTAAAGAACAATATAGTGTGCATTGAGCATTGCCAGCAGACAGTGCACACTGTGAAAGCTTTTTGAGAACGCTTTACCACATGTAATGGCAATATCTGGCCAGCTTGCCATGAAAGAGCTTGAGATGTGGATTTTGTATGAAGCACCAATACAGTACAGTCGCCGTGGACTGGTCATAACCCACGTGTGGGCAGTGATGTCCATGCCTATGTTTCCAGGTAATAAAAATCTTCATCATCAAAATTTTAATTAATGAAGCACCGGGTACAACCCGGTGCTTCATTAATTAAATTTTTGATGATTATTTCTAGAATTTGGGGTTTTTTTTAATCTAATATTAATGCGTTCATAGAAATATTGTCCACCCATGGAATGTGACCAGTCCAAAGTAGCCATACTGTAAATGAATATTATCCGCACAGTGGTATTCATGAAAATCAACATTCAAATTTTATTCTTTTTTTCAGTTGTTGTCTCCCAAACATAGCTTATGACTCCTCATTGAAATGAGCTTGATGAGCTCATTCCAATGAGTAGTCATCAGCTACATTTTTGAGGTGAAAAATTAAAAAATATTCTTGTTTTGAGAATTTATTGTTTTTCAAGTGCTTTATATGTATTGGATAAAGGTAGTTTTAACTGGAAATTTTCTGGTGCGTTTCATGTATTTTTTTTTATACTATCTTAACCCTTTCCCAACATAACGGCCAAAACCGGCCAGCGCTATTCTCAAAAATTGCCAACTAATTTTCATAGTTTTTCCATTTTTTGTCTCAAAAACATAGGTTGTGACATCTCATTGGAAAGAGTTTGTCGAGCTCGTTCCAATGAGGGGTCATAACCTATGTTTTTGAGACAAAAGATTAAAAAATGTTGGAACGAGTTCGTCGAGCTCGTTCCAATGAGGGGTCATAACCTATGTTTTTGAGACAAAAGATGAAAAAAATGAATTAAGTCAAGAATTTTTTACACAAGTGTCGTCTGCTTTTCATGTTAGGTAAAGGGTTAAAAAAAAATTGGGGATGGAAAATGCCTTATTACAAAGAACTCGTCAAGATTGCTGCAATGAATTCGAAGGATCCTAAGCTATTTTCTGAGACAAAAACTTTTTTAAATTTTATTTTGCAAGAAATGTTTTTGCTATTATCACAGGTTAGTGTGTTTGGTAAGAGTTAAAATGAGACATTGGCTTAAGTCCTGTTGCTCATTGATAGGTTATTCTGATCTGATATGTAATTTTATGAGGTAAAGGGTTAGCAATAATCAGGTCTACTAGGTACTTGTTAAGGTGCAGTTTTTTCAGGAAGAACTCAATTACTACATGGTAAATTACATTACCAAAGTGGCCTGTTATGATTAGCAAAAAACCTGTGTTAATTGATGCGAGTTACATTCAGTGAACGTATTCACCTCTGCTGCTTTGAAGCTACTTAAAAGCCTGTATTCCATTTAAAAGTCTACCTTTAGTCTTCTACTAGCATTGAACAACAGATTTTTAAGAAGACTTTTTACCTGTGCAAACTCCAAGAAGTAGAACAGTGGTTGTGTATTGTGGTAAACAAGTTGTACTTTACTGGTATATAATAAGCTGTGTTGGAAGACCTGTAAAGTGAGCAGTAGCGGGATAAACATGTGGCTAAACTTGACTTTATACTTGTGTATGTTGCACTAATGATATAGCCATAGATGCTGAAAATGACCCTAAACACCAATAAATGAATGCATAAATAAATAGGATCTGTTAAATCAGACCTGGGGTGGATGTCAACAAGCCTGAAAATAAGCAGACTGTCATCTGCAAAATGAGATCCCCAGACGGTGAACTTGGTGATGCTACCCTGCACAGCAGGGTACCATCACAAAATTTACCATCTATGATCCTCAGTCTGAATCAAGGTCTCAAGCCAAAAGTGAAAGATGTACCTAGAGGATAAATTGGCTCACTGTATGGGACAGCATCAGAAAATTCACCCTCTGGGGACCCCATTTTGCAAATGACAGGTTGCTTATATTCAGGCTTGGATGGCAGCTAAAGTGAGCAGCATGTATATTAGCTAATGGCTAAACTTGACTTTTTCTCGTATTGTGGTTATGATGTAGTCACAAATGCTAAAAGTGATCTCAAACACTGAAAAATAAATAAGTAAATCAGTAGATATTTTAATACCATGTTAGCTGTCTCACTGTGTTAGAGTTTGTTTTAACGGTTCTTTTATAACTTTTATTTTCTCATATTGCAATGAAATTTGTTGGAAAATTCCTGGAACCATATTGAGATGCCTGATTGAGAATTGTCTAAAAGTGCTAGTGCATAGTACTTGTACATGTATATTGCAAACATGTGACAAAATTTTACCAGGACAAATGCACCCCAGACAAAAGCCCCTATGGACGAAAGGCCCTGGAGAAAATTAATATGTGGATAAAAGGCCTCTTTACCAGTGACATCTTAGTTAACTAGCAATAATGACAATAATGAAAGATTTTCTTCATTTATTGGCTTATTTTGACAAGCATTTCACAAAATCTTCTAATTTTTTTTTACAAATGTCTAAGAAAATATAGCAATGCTATTTTTTATAGCTAAACCACTTTGGCTGCTGACTTGAACAGTAGTAAAAATATTCTCTCTGCTCCAAGCTCAATCGGAGCTTTAGTAATCACTTTCTGTCCATCGTCTATCATCCATCCATCCATCCATCCATCCATCCATCTATCCCATCCATCCATCTATCCCATCCCATCCCATCCCATCCCATCCCATCCCATCCCATCCATCCATCCATCCATCCATCCATCCATCCATCCATCCATCCATCCATCTGTCCTCCCCGCGGGAACCCGGGAAATGAAGCAGTGCCTGTTTACTGCGGTAAACAGGCTCAGGTTTGCTGGTAAAATAGGACCCAATCAACAATGCTTGGGAGGTGCAAACCCCCTCTAAAATGGGCAACATGTCTTATTAGTCCCCTACGGGAACCGTAAGGGGACTATAGGATTGCACTCTGTCTGTCTGTCTGTCTGTCTGTCTGTCTGTCCGACCATCCGTCCGTCCATCCGTCCGTCCGTCCGTCCGTCCGTCCGTCTGTCTGTCTGTCTGTCTGTTTTTTATGTTACCACCTCTCCCTCCAACATGCTTTAAGCTACACCTTTCATATTTGGTACATGGATAAATGGTTCTGAGGGGATGATGCACGCTCAAAAATTTTTTTTCAAAATCCAAGATGGCGGAATGGCGGCCATTTTTGTTGTGTTTTTTAAGCTTTTTTTCTCTATTTTCATGTTACCACCCCTCCCACCAACATGGTTCAAGCTGCACCTTTCATATTTGGTACATGGATAAATGGTTCTGAGGGGATGATGCACGCTCAAAATTTATTTTTCAAAATCCAAGATGGCGGAATGGCGGCCATTTTTGTTGTGTTTTTTAAGCTTTTTTTTCTCTATTTTCATGTTTCCACCCCTCCCACCAACATGGTTCAAGCTACACCTTTCATATTTGGTACATGGATAAATGGTTCTGAGGAGATGATGCACTCTCAAAATTTTTTTTTCAAAGTCCAAGATGGCGGCATGGCGGCCATTTTTGTTGTGTTTTTTAAGCTTTTTTTCTCTATTTTATGTTACCACCCCTCACTCCAACATGGTTCAAGCTACACTTTTTATATCTGCATATGGATAGAGGGTTGTAATGGGATGTTGCACGTTCAATATTTTTTTTCCAAAATTCAAGATGGCGCCATGACAACCATTTCTGTTGTGTTTTTTAAGCTTTTTTCTCTATTTTATGTTACCACTACTCCCTCCAACATGGTTCAAGCTGCACTTTTCATATATGGTACATGGAATAAGGATGTTGTGAGGGGATTATCACGCTCAATATCTTTTTTTCAAAATCTAACATCTGTCTGTCTGTCCGTCTGTCTGTCTGTCTGTCTGTCTGTTTTTACCACCTTTCCCTCTAATATGCTTCAAGCTACACCTTTCATATTTGGTACATGGATAAATGGTTCTGAGGGGATGATGCACAGTCAATATTTATTTTTCAAAATCCAATATGGCAGAATGGCGGCCATTTTTGTTGTGTTTTTTTAAGCTTTTTTCTCTATTTTATGTTACCACCCCTCCCTCCAACATGGTTCAAGCTACGCCTTTCATATATGGTACATGGATAAAGGGTTGTGAGGGGATTATGCACGCTCAATATTTTTTTTTCAAAATCCAAGATGCTTATATACTCGAGTGTCTTCTGTGACAAAAACACCTTATGTCACAAAAGCGCCGTAGGGGACTAATACCACCTTGGTGGTCAAACACTTGTTAACAATCACTCCTGGTCTTGAGTTGATACTCATGTTGTGGTCATGATTAGCCATTGTGCTAAAGTATGTGACCTTAACCACCAATAAATAAATAAATAAATCTATCTGTCCATCCATCCATCCATCTGTCTGTCTGTCCATTCATCTGTCTGTCCATCCATCCATCCATCCATCCATCCATCCATCATCTCTGTCTGCCATGAACTTTGCATTATCAACTTCTCCTCCTAAATCACTGAACTGAATTGAACCAAATTTGATATGCATTTTCCTTATCATATGTTAATTCAAGTTTATTCAAATAAAGGAGCATAATTCTGTTAGCTCTGCACAAAATATTTTCGAAAAATTAAAAAATCCTCTTCTTCAGAGCTCCCAATCAGAAACTTTTGATACTTGGTAAACAACATCGCTAAAGGGTCAGGTTTAATCAAAACAAATCCCTGGGTTCATATTTGGGCTCCCAATGGGAACCCAAATTTTAACTTGATACAATATGAGGAAATTTATTCATAATCTCTTAATATGTGGTATAGTGCATCTTTAGGGGGTAGGAGGGCAGCTTGAAGCTTGTTCAAATAAGTCCCTGGAGTCATATTTGGGCTTTGTGTGGGATCCCAAAATTCAGCTAAGTGTAATATGAGGAATATTCTTCAAAAATCTTCTTCTTCAGATCCATCAGTCAGAATATTTTTATATTTTGAGTTGTAGCATTCTTAGTGGGGTGAGAGATTCATGTTTGTTCAAATCAAGTCACAGGGTTCATATTTTGGCTCCCAATGGGAACCCAAATTTTAACCCTGTCCAATATGAGGAAAAAGGTTTTAAAATCTTATTCTTCAAATCCACCAGACAGAATGTTTTGATGATTGGGATCCTGGGGGAGGGGGAGAGGGTGTCGTTTTGAAGCTTGTTCAAATAAAGTCCCTGGAGTCATATTTGAACTCCCTGTGGGAGCCTAAAATTTAACTTAGTGTACTATGAGGAATATTCTTTAAAAATATTTTTCATATCTACCAATCATAATCTTTTCATATTTGGTTTGCAGTATCCTTAGTGGGGTCAGATTCCAGTTTGTTCACATCAAGTCCCTGGGTTCATATTTGGACTTCCTATGGCAACCAATTTTTAATTAGTGCAGTATGGGAAAATTCTTTGAAAAATCTTCTTCTTTGATCCACAGGTCAGAATCTTTTGATATTTGATATGCAGCAAGCTTTGGAGGTTCAGATTTCAGTATGATTTTGATCTCTTGTGCCATATTTGGGTTCCCTATGGGATCTCAACTTTTTAACTTAGTGCAGTACAAGAACTATTCTTTAAAAAACCTTCTTCACATTCACGAGTAAGATTCTTTTGTAACATGGTATTGACATCCTTATTGACATCCATGGTATTGACATCCTCATTGACATCCTCTCATGTGGTGAGATTCAAGTATATTCAAATCAAATCCCTGGGTTCATATTTGGGCTCCCTATGGGAGGATGAATTTTAACTTAGTGCAATTTTAGGAATATTCTTCAAAAATCTTCTTCAGATCCACTATTTAGAATATTTTGATATTTGGTATATAGCATTGCTATGAGTACACAAGATCAACTTTTGTTCAAATGGGGTTCCACTAGACCACTTTAGGACCAGGAGTGGGAGTCGGGAAGGGGAGGAGGGTCCATTGCAGAGGTTTTTTTTCTTTAAGATTTTGAGTGATTTTGTACAAAAATGTTTCACTTTGTTGGGAGAGGGAGGATTGGGAGGGCTTCAACTGTGTGATTTTTAGCTTAACTTGACATAGTCAAGATAAGCTATTGCCATCACGCGTGCGGAAGTCTGTTGGTCTGTGAGTCTGTTCACATTTTCTTTAGCACGGGTTACACCCCGCAGTTGTTGTCTGATCGTCACAAAATTTCATATGCAGGTTTGGGGTCATGTCTAGATGAGAACGTCCCCTTTTGGTCGCGATTGGGCAACCGGTATGGCTGCCCGAGCCCAAAACCCAAAAAACATTAGCACAGTCCACAGGTCGTATTTATGAAGGGATTTCATTGTAACTTTTTCATTGCCTCTGTATAATGCCTAGATGAGAACGTCCCCTTTTGGGCATGATCCGTCAACCGTGATGGCTGCCCAAGCCGAAACCCAAAAACTTTTAGCACAGTCTGCAGGTCATGTTCAATATAGTGGGATTCCATTGTAACTTGGTAGGATGACTCCTTATGATGTCTAGATGAGAATTTCCCCATTTGGGCATGATCTGCCAACTGTGAAGACTGCCCGAGCCCAAAACCCGAAAACCTTTAGTACAGTCTACAGGTCATATTTATTGAGGAATTTCATTGTAACTTGGTGGGTTGACTTCATATATTGTCTGGATGAGAAGGTCCCCTTTTGGACATGATTGGGCAACTGTGATGGCTACAGGGGCCCGAAGCCCAAAAACCTTTAGCACAGTCTACAGGTCATATTTATGAAGGGATTTCATTGTAACTTGGTAGGATGACTCCAAATAATGTCTAGATGAGAACGTCCCTTTTTGGTCGTGATCATTCAGCCTTTATGGCTGCCCGAGCCCAAAGACCTTTAGCATAGTCTATAGGTCATATTTATGGAAGGATATAATTGTAACCTGTTAGGTTGACTCAATAGAATGCCTAGATGATGACATCCCCTTTTGGTCGTGATTGGCCAACTGTGATGGCTACAGGTGCCTGAAGCCCGAAAATCTTGAGCACCGTCCACAGGTCATATTTATGAAGGGATTTCATTGTAACTTTCTAGGATCACTCCAGATGATGCCCAGATGAGAATGTCCCTTTTGGTTGCGATCATTCAACCATGATGGCTGCCCGAAGCCCAAATACCTTTAGCACAGTCTACAGGTCATATTTATGAAAGAATTTCATTGTAACTTGGTAGGTTGACTTCATATAATGTCTAGATGAGAACGTCCCCTTTTGGACACGATTGGGCAACTGTGACGGCTACAGGGGCCCAAAGCTCAAAAACCTTGAGCACAGTCTACAGGTCATATTTATGAAAGAATTTCATTGTAGCCTGGTAGGATGACTCCATATAATGTCTAGATGAGAACGTCCCCTTTTGGTCGCGATCATTCAGCCTTGATGGCTGCCCAAGCCAAAGACCCCAAAACCTTTAGCATAGGTTATAGGTCATATTTATGGAAGGATTCCATTGTAACCTGTTAGTTTGACTCCATATAATGCCTAGATGATGACATTCCCTTTTGGTCGTGATTGGTCAACTGTGACAGCTTCAGTGGCCCGAAGCCCAAAAACCTTGAGCGCAGTCTACAGGTCATATTTATGAAGGAATTTCATTGTAACTTCGTAGGATCATTCCCGATGAGAATGTCCCCTTTTGGTTGCGATCATTCAACCATGATGGTTGCCCGAGCCCAAAGCCCAAAAACCTTTAGCACAGTCTACAGGTCATATTTATGAAGGGATTTCATTGTAACTTGGTAGGTTGACTTCATATAATGTCTAGATGAGAACGTCCCCTTTGGACACAATTGGGAAACTGACGGCTACAGGGGCCTGAAGCCTGAAAACCTTTAGCACAGTCTACAGGCCATATTTATGAAGGGATTTCAATGTAACTTAATAGGATGACTCGTTTTGGAATATTTTCACTGTAACTTGGTAACTTTCGTTAATATACGTTAACTGTGAGGGCCACATACATTAACTGTGAGGTCATATTAACCCACCCATCACCTCTTTAGTACAGTGTACACCTCATATTATTTTTATCAAAAACATAGCATACAGGGACCAGAAATGAACATATTCTCAATTATCACAATTCTTGTTTTATTTCATAATTCTTTCATAAACATTGAACATTATCCTTTTCATCAAATACAACACACAAGTTAAGCTACAGTGTCATTGACACTTTCATTTTCTCTTTGCTTCAAAATGAGTTTTGAAGACGTTTGGGTGATTTTTCACAAAACAATAGCAATTGACCCAACAGACCCCCTCCCCCCCATCCCCCTCCCCCTCCTCCCCCCACCCCCATCTCCTAGCTAAATTAGATTAACTATACTATCATGTAGATGCTGAATGTGACCGTAAACCCTTCTTATCAGGTGAGTGATTAAGGACCATTGGGGCCCCTCGTTTTAATATTTTATCCCATATATGGTATGGTGATACAGAATTTTTTTTTGGACTGAGATGGAAAAGAGTATAGTAATAGAATTTGTTTTTATTTGTTTACAACCATATCACTGATCCTTCACTCTAATTTAACTCTCATTCTATTTATTGTTTTCTTGTGGAGTGATTCATTGTGACCTATTTTTTAGAATATTAATAAAGAGAGAAAAACGAACACTTTTTAAAATAAGTAAATAAATAATGTTTTTAATATTAGTTGTAGTGATAGTGATAATTAGTGGTGTTGGTTTAGGGGTTGGGTATGTGGCTGTCATCCCATATTCATTTTCACTGCAGGCTTTCGTCCATAAGGGGCTTTGGATTTGGGAAGGATCTTTTGTCCATTCCCCATAAATATCATCCCTCAGGTGTAACAAAGCAGCATATGCAATATTGTATCAGAATGATAGCTTGGAATTGTGTGTAGGGATAACCCATTACCTTACATGGACTAGCTTTGTCGATCACTATACATGAAAATTGCCGTTCTGATTCTGTTATGTTTTACAATACACTGTGCTCCCTAAAATAGCTTATGACCTCCATTGGAAGTGGCTCATTGAGTTTGCTCCATTGAGACATCATAAGCTATGTTTGTTAATACAAAAATGAAAATTTTCAATTATTTGGAAAAAAAACTGTAGTGTAATCTGAAAGTTAGTGTTAATTCAACTGAAGTGAAATTAATTATTTTGTGTGAGATAAATTACATATTCATTAAATTAATTTTCAGATTTTCGAAGATGAGCTCAAGAGGAGACAAAGGGAATTTGATGTCATTACAAGAAGAGCTGAAGAGCTTAGAGAGAAAGGAGCTGGACAGGTCATTGAACCCGAGTTTGCTAGACTCAACCAAAGATGGATGGATGTCAGCTCCCAAATTGCCCAACAACGATATCCAGCTATTATGGCTGCTGGTATCTCTTCGGGAGGAGACAGTGTCACAACAACCACAACTTTCAATGTCACAGCCACAAGTGTGACAAGAAGTGGTGATGGCACTGGTATTCCTCCAAGCCACTTCTTAAAGGAGGTTAAAAGGCTCCTTGTACAGATTGGTGAGATTAGAAAGCTATTGCGATCACGTGAGCTGAATGGAAAGGACTTTGAGGATTTCCTGAGACAAGAAGAAACTTTGAAGGTAATTACTTTCTAAGTGATTGCATCAATCATGTTAGTTTAGTGTCCAATATTCAGAAAGAGTATTTTCCAGTTTTATACTTATCTACTGGGGCATCAAAGAAGGAATTATTTGAAAGCAGGAATATTTTAAATTACTTGGAATCGATTTTTTGTGAAAAAAGCATATTTTTATCTTTTGAGTTTATTTAGTTAAGAATATGTAAGAAATACATTGTTTCTCACACACTGACAGCTTGAAAACAGATGCAGTATGGCAGTTTTTAGCTCACCTTGACAAAGTCATTCTGAACTAATCCTATCGCTCTCCATCCATCGTCTGTCCGTCAACACCATGTTTTGGTCTTCTCCAAAACCACTGGGACAATTCAAATGAAAGTTTGTATGAGTGATGAACCTAAAGGGGCATTGCATTTTTTTTCAACTCAACATGCCCAGCCCCATAGGGAAGGGGTGGGGGAGAATGCTCCAAATTAATTTTAAAAATTCTTCTCATGAACCAGTGGGTACAATGACTTGATATTTGTTATGGAGCTTCCTTTTGAGGTGTAGATTCAAGTTTGTTCAAACGAAGTTCGTGAAGCAATATTTGGCTTTGTAATGGCAGGGGTAAGATTTTTGGCCCCGCCAAAAATTTCTATTTTCTGAACCAATGGTCCGATTTGAACCAAATTTTGGTATTTGGTATTATTGGGTCATAAGAACGTGACTCGTGCCACAAACATAATTCCCGCATCTCCATGGGAACCTCAGAAGCTAAAATAGAAATATTTTCAAACGCCCATATTTCCCAAACCACACGGAACAGAGAACTGTTATTTGGTATGAAGCATCCTTAGGACCAGTAGAATTGAATGTAAAAAAAAATTGCAATCAGTTATGTTAGGGTGTTCTGGAGAGGGCATTGGAAAAATGCTGAGTCAGCATATTTGCAAAAATTTGTAAAAATCTTTTCTCCAGAACCAATGGTCGGAATCTTTTGATGTTTGGTATACAGCATCCATAGGGGGGTCAGATACAAATTAGTTAAAATAAAGCCCATTGGTTCATATTTGGGTTCAATACAGGAGCCCAAATTTTTTAGGGCAATATGGGGAATATTCTTTAAAAACCTTCTTCTTCAGAACCACCAGTCAGAATCTTTGAATGTTTGGTATACATCATTGTTATGAGGGTCAGATTCAAGATTTTAACTTAGTTCAATATAGGGGATAATTTTTTAAAATCTTCTTCTTTAGATCTACCAGTCAGAATGCTTTCATATTTGGTATACAACATCTCTACGGGGCAGTTTGTTCAAATCGGGTTCCTAGGTATATATTTGGGCTCGCTATGGAAGCCCAAATTTTAACATTGTTCAAAATGAGGAAATTTCTTTAAAAATCTTTTTCTTCAGATCCACCAGTCAGAATGCTTTCATATTCCGTATACAACATCTCTAGGGAGGTCAGATTCAAGTTTGTTCAATTCGAGTGCCTGGGTTAATATTTGGGCTCCATATGGGAATCTGAAGTTTAACTTAGTACAATATGAGGGAACGTCTACAAAAATCTTCTTCTTCAGATTCACTTGTCAGAATTCTTTCATATTTGGTTTACAACATCTCTAGGGGAGTCAGATTCAAGTTTGTTCAAATTGGTTCCCTGGGTTAATATTTGGGTTGCCTATCTTCATTCAACATGTGATTTTCAAAACTCTGGGTTTTCCCCTTTTTCTTGTATCTTAAGTGAGACAGGCATCTAAAACCGTATATGGAAATAACAAATACTTGTTCCTGGATTATTTGTCCCATTTGTTGACAACCCAGATTTTTTGTAATTTTAGTCAATTTTGGTTGCAGAACATAGCTGATGACTTCTCAGTTGAACATACATTTCGAGCTCATTGTGATGGGCCAAAAGTTATTTTTTTGGAAGCAAAAATGAAAATTTATCATTACTTAAGAAAAAATATTGCAGGTGTCACACTGCAAGTAATCTTTTTAAATGCTTAATCCTTAACCTGATGAGTATTTTTTTAAATTGTACATCACAAAATCCTATCGTGGCCAGGACTGGATTTCATGAAAAATCCAAACAAGCCAAGCCCACAAATCATTCATGAAATGATTTACTCCTTATATGCTGTGGGCAGATATTCCTGCCCATGACATCAACTCTCTTGTCACTAGAATAAGTAAAATGTAGACTTCTTTGAACAAATTTTTCTCTATCCACTGAATCAATTTTTATTCACCGTACGTTTTTTTTTTAAATTTCTTTGAATTTTTACACAGCACAGCAGCCATGACCAGATTTGATGAAAAATATTTTAAAACATGCTTAGCAGGTTAAGAGTTAACCCTTTACTCAATGCACAGGATATCAAAATTTATTATTTTGGTTTAATTGGCCTGGTTTAACAATGGAAATTGGGAAGGGGCATTATTATACAGGAATCAGGATCCATTTGGGACACATAAACCTGTAGAGTTCAAGCAAATTGTGCCCAAACTCTGGGAACCTGTGGTAAACAAGCTCTGTTTTACTGGTAAAATAGGACCTGGTAAACAATGCCGAAGGTGGACATCCTGTAAAATGGGCAACATGGATCTAAACGATTGGCTGAACTTGACTTTATATCCAAGTTGCGGTCATGATCAGCCATTGAGCAGAAATATGTAATTTTAAATAAATAAATAAATAGAATGTGTTTGAGGTCAACATCATATTTAACCCTCTACACACAGATGTCAAAAGATATCTGCAGAGGGTTAATTTGATGATAGCATTGTTTATCCATTGACATTGGGAACAGCATTTTTCAAGAGTGAAAAAAACATGTAGAATTCAAACAAACTACGTTCTCATTCCAAGGATCTCAATTTCCACAGAGCTATTGAGGTCCCAGGATTTCAGGTACCAGTCCTGGCAACTCACCCTAATACGTTCAGGACTTAGACTCGGTACTGATTTGATTGGATTACTAGTAGATGGTAGGACAGGCAAAATGTAGTCAATTCAATTGGGAGTTTTTTTTGCCTGTTTCATATTGGGAATGGTTGAGAAATTCAGTCCCCTACAGGGCTTGGATTAATCCCTGGATAGTCACATTTACTGCTCTTGTCAGAAAGAGGTGATATTTTTTACTGTCACTATATTTATAACTTTCAAAAAAATCATGGAATTTCAAAATATGTCTTGCAAAAAATTGTCCTCAGTAGTAACATTCTTTAATAGGTCCTTTTCATGCCCCCGAGAACCTCTCGAGGGAATTATGTTTTCACCATGTCCATCCATTGTCCGGCATCCTGCATCCATCCGTTAACTTTTGGTTTCTGCCCAATAACTAAAGAATCGCTTATTTGATCAAATCTCAATTTTAAGGGTAACTTGTCGATGACTAGATAATGCTTCCTTTCAGTTTTGGTCCAGCTAGCCATATTGAATTTGGTTTCTTATCAGCCTACCTTACAATTGTTTACAACAGGTTGGCACTACAGTGGAAGCCCCTACCTCAGAAAAATACTCTCTATTATCTTCTTTCTCAAGCGATTTGAGAAAGAAAAGTGGTGTAAAAGCTCCAAGAAAAAATAAGCTAAAACTGGGTCGAGCGGCGCAAACCCATCGTCTCACTCTTCAACAGTGATACCTTTTGACTCGATGTTAATGATGTTTCCTGTTCTGATATGTGGATTCATAGCTGTTTCTTCACTATCCAGACATACAGGGCTGTGTTTTTTTATTCTCTTGATTATTCACTGTATTGTTCATGATAAATCTCTATACCGATTTCACGAGCGATTTTTGCGTACCGTGCCATTTCGGTCTTTTGTTCATTAGTGCTAACCCTTTGAGTTCTGCTTTTAATTGAGGTGTCAGCTGGGGGTGGTTGTGGCAGCTTTTCTCCCCTCTGTTGAGGTTAGAATTTCTGCCAGTTCCCTTTTGGCTGTTGGGATACTTTTTTGTTCCCTTCAGGCCTTTGTTTTCTGCCACCTTACTCTGGAAGCTGGGATGTCCTGATTTATTTTTTATCTTTGGGTTCACCTTCCCATCTACATTGCTATCGCCAGATATGCCTTTTCCACCGTTCTGCCTTTGTCAACAGCTACTGATGTATCCACTCCTGCTGCTACTCCGTCGTTGACATCATCGGTCTCTGTTTCAGCCAACCTTGGCTTATCCCTGCAGGGATTTATGCTTCTTGGATGTGGGATATCAGCCTCAACCTTCCCTGGCAAAGTTGGAAGTGGTTGCCGGCCGATCCCTCTGCTGTCGTCTCTCAGCCGTCGAGCCCAGCAGGTTTTAATTTGGATTCAGATGACCATGGTGGGGTCACTGTGGACTCTGTTGTACTCCCGTCCACGCACTCTGATCCTTTGGCCCGTTTTGCTGGACCGGCACATTTTTGTGCAGCATTGACCTTCTGTCCCTGAGTTCCCGCACTTAAGATCCTCAGGGTATTTCATACCCCTATAAGCATCTGTATTCAGATGTTTCAGCTGCCACTTGTCGCCCCACGTAGGTTGTTCTAGAGGATCATGACCCTTCACTGGTTTAGAGAGTCAGATGTGAAGCCACTTTGCCGGGCCATTCCCATGTTGAACCGGCAGATATGGGTTGTGGGCTTAGGGAGGCCCCTCCTTGCTCACACATGTTCATTCCAAGAGCCTTCCCGTTGCCTCCATCGAGGCTTCTAGTAGCTTCCAGGCACCCTCCGTGGCGCCACCTCCCGGGATTGGAAGTAGGGCACTGCTTTCTGATCCCCCTGGTGTTCCTACACCATGGGAGGCATCAGCTGGGGCTATGTGTCTTCCGACTCCAGCGATGGGTCAGACACACCTGACTTGACTTTGTGTTTGAATTCCTTCAAACCATCAGACCAGCCAGAGGTTTCAGCCAGGCCGCGATCATTGATCGCGTGCCTACAGCCTGTGGAGCACCCTGCTTCTGGGCGCCTGCTTCTGAAGCTTTTGCAGCATTGGACTCAAAGCTGAGTTCCAAGACTATGAAGACCTCATTCTTCACTAGTCTGATACCTTTTTGCCCCCTGTGCATTATCGTTTCAATGATTCCGCCAATCCGTTCGTCTGCAAGACTTTGACGGTCTTGCATCAGGACTCCAACTCAAGTCGGCCATTATTCTTTTGGCAACTTTGGAGTCCATGTTGGGCTTATCCAGAGAGATGCTAGGCATGCTTTTTCTCTCCGGTCACGTTGTCTCTGCCTTGGCTGCTTATCTGCCTCCAGATAAGTTTGACGACATACAGGCTCCTTTGCGTGTGATCTCTAAGACACTCATGCATCTTACTCACAAGCATGCCTGTAATACGGCTAATTTGGATTTAGTTCGCCGGAACGCTGTGTTGGATACAAGCTGTTCCCTTCCTGAAGGGCAGGGCACTGCTCTTCGATCTGCTTCTTTGGTGGGTCCGCGACTATTCCATCATTCCGTAGCGATTGTCCGGGATGACGTCCTGCGTCATTCCAAAGATCAGCCGCTGCTTCGCCAGCTTGATCCACCTTCTGTTGGAGGCCGGGGCCGTTCCAAGCCCAACAAACGCCCTTCTGCTTCCTCTGTGAAGCATAGAGCTGATCCTCCTGTTGCTGCTTCTTCCTCTTGCTCATTTGGTAAGGGTAAGCGTCGGCAGTTCAAGGATCCTTCATCTAGCAGAGGAGGTGGTTTCTCCTCTTACGAAACCTCACCAGGGCTCGAAATGAAGGTCCTCACCTCGATTCGTCCCAGGTTGGAGGAGGTGTATCCGAGTTTGCAGACTGTTTGCCACGATCATATCCGATCCTTGGGTGTTAGATGTTCGGTTCAGTCTGCGGATATCTTTTCTGAGGCACCTTACTGTGTCGAGTGTGCCTCTTCCAACCCAAGTTCCTATAGGTATCGCGGAACTAAATATTGAAATTAGAGTGAACCGCCTTAAAATGTTGCACTCGGAAATGACGCAATCTCTAATAATAAACAGCCTTGGGAAAATCCGTTGTTTCAATAAAAGTTTGAAACATTCTATTGACATCTTGCATTATTGTTGAATATTCCTGATAAAAAAGAGGGTGATTTGATGACTTTTGGACCTAAAAAATACAATTTACTTTTTGTGTGTTTTTGTAGGGAATTCCCTGAAAAATATGTGCACGTGACCGGTACTTCCCTTTGTGTCAGTTTTTCTCTCTTATTTGTTGCATGACCCCCTGTTTTCAGATCAGAAAAAGTTGTCTGAAGGGCTATACTTGACAGATATATTTGAATGCCAAAATTAAAGTGATGCGATCATATTTTTTTCCACCTGAACGTTATAATGGTCGCCTATGGGAAAATATTTAGTTCTTTGAGACATTTCACGTCGGGAACTTTTGATCAGGGAGATAGACATTCTCCTGTCAAAGGGGGCAATTGAGGTCATCAAGAACATTCATTCAGTGGGATTTTATTCCCGCCTGTTCTTGGTGCCGAAGAAGGACGGCCGACTCCGACAGGTTATCTATCTGAGTACCTGAACCAGTCTCCCATTGCTCCCAATTTCAGCATGGAGACTTTCAGGTCGGTTCACCACTCCATGCACCAGGGAGAATTCGCTTCCAGCATCGACCTGCGAGACGCTTACTTTCACGTTCCAATTCATCAGACGTAGCGAAAGTATCTCAGGTTTGCTTTTCTGGGTCGAATTTACCAGTTCAAGGCCATACCTTTTGACCTCAACCTGGCTCCTTGGGCCTTCATCCGACTGATGTCGCATGTGATAGCCTTCCATCGAAATCAGTCCAGGGTGACTACTTTGGCGTATCTGAACAATGTCGACACACTTGAGCCTGCCCACGTCGCTAGGGTTCAGAGGCAACGAGGAGAAGTCAGACCTGGTCTCTTCTCAGTCATTTTGTCACCTGGGAATGGACTTCCGTACTCATCTGAATACGATGGCAGTTCCCCGGGCAAGGACTGTGATTCTCTCAGCTTTCGCCCCGACTCTGACCCAGTCCGTGACAGCTCAGTGTATTCTCCGGCTGTTCGGTCTCTGCTGTTCGGTGACAGATCTCATTCCTTTAGGTTGGCTGCATGTCAGACCTCTCCAACTCTTTTTGCACAGTTGTTGGAGACCAAATGTTGATCCCCCTGGATCTGGTGCTTTAGTTACCAGCATCTCTCAGTCATCACCTTCTTCCCTGGACAGATGTTCAGTGGATTATGCAGGGAGTTCTGTTGGACTTGCCTGCTTCCAATCATGTTCTGACAGCAGATGCCAGCGATCTTGGATGGGGCGCGACGTTGGATCCTTTAGGTCTTTTCCTTCATGGGGTTTGGGACCAGGATCAGGCAGCTCTTCACATCAACCTCTTCTGATGAGTTTCCGGCAGTGGATCCCCCACCTTTCGAATCGTTAGGTCCTTCTGTTGTTCGACAATTCAACAGTGGTCGCTTATATTCGGAACCAGGGCAGCATGCACTCGGTTCCCATGTACGAATTGGCTCAGGATCTTCTACTGCTCGCTCAGGATGTTAACTCCGGGGTGGTGTTTCGTCTCATTCCCGGTCATCTGAATGTCGTAGCCGACTCCCTGTCCTGACGGGGCAGGATCATTTCCATCGAGTGGGTGCTTCACGGAGCAGTGTTCCAGTAGCTTTGTGATCTCTGTGGTCATCCCCACATCGATGTGTTTACGACCTGTTGCAACCATCAGGTGGACACTTTCGTGTCCCCATGTCCAAATTCTCTGGTTTTCTCCATGAATGCTCTGTCACTCAATTGGAACGGTCCAGTCGGCTACGCTTTCCTGCTAGTTCTGATTCTGCCTCAGGTTCTAGCCAAGATACGAACCTGTAGTTATCAAATCATTCTGATCGCTCCCCTGTTGCCTCAGTGGGTGTGGATCAATCAACTCCGCTCTCTGTTGGCGGCGGTTCCGGCATGTCTCCCTCTGCGTTACGACCTTCTTTGTCAAGGTCAGCCAAGGAGGTGTCACATCGACCCGACTTCATTGTGCCTTCATGCATATCTTTTGTCCGGTCCTGTTTCCTCCATAGAGGTTTTTCGAGATGAGCAGTGGTCCAGGAGTGCATTTCTTCTTCAAGGCTCAGTCCCTGTGGTTTGGTGACGGATCTCATTCCTGCAGGTTAGCTGCATGTCAGACCTCTCCAAGACTGTCTCAGTTGTTGGAGGCCGAATGTCGATCCTCTGGATCTACTGCTTCAGTTACCAGCATCTCTTCATGGTCACCTTCTTCCCTGGACAGATGTTCAGTGGATTATGCAGGGAGTTCCATTGGACTTGCCCATGTCCGATCGAGTTCTGACGGCTGATGCTAGCGATCTCGGATTGTGAGCGACGTTGGATCCTCTGGTCTTTTCCTTCACGATGTATGGGAACAGGACAGTGGTTGCTTACATTTGGAACCAGGGCGGCACGCACTAAGTTCTCATGTACAAATTGGCTCGGGATCTTCTACTGCTCGCTCAGGAGTCAACGCCGGGGTGGTGCTTCGTCACATCCCCGGCCAACTGAACGTCCTAGCCGACTCCCTGTCCTGATGGTGCAGGTTCATTTCCACTGAGTGGATGCTTCACAGGGCAGTGTTCCAGTCACTTTGCGATCTCTGGGGTCGTCCCCACATTGATCGTTTTACAACCCGTTCGAACCCTCAGGTGTACACTTTCGTTTTCCTGTATCTAGATCCTCTGGCTTTCACTGTGGATGCTCTGTCACTCGATTGGAACAGTCTAGTCGGCTAAGCCTTCCGGCCAGATCCAATTCTGCCTAATGGTTCTAGCCAAGATATGAACCTGCAGTTGTCAAATCCTTCTGATCGCTCCCCTGTCTCCTCAGCGGGTGTGGATCCATACAGCTCTGCCCTCTGTTGGCGGCAATTCTGGCACGTCTCCCTCAACGTCACAACCTTCTTTGCATGGTCACCCGAGGAGGTTTTATATTGACCTGACTACATTGTGCCTTCACACATATCTTTTGTCAGGTCCTGTCTCCTCTGTAGAGGTTTTTCGAGACAAACAGGAACAGTGGAGTGCATTTCTTCTTCAAGGCGGCACTCCACTGGTTTAGCCTATGCGGCTAACTGGAAGGTCTTCTGTCGATGGTGTGCTGATCACTCGGTTGATTATGCCGATCATTTGTTAACACAGATTGCAGAGTTTCTGGTATCTCTGTTTGATTCTCGGGGCCTCCAACCTGTTTCCATCTAGGGTACATGTCCATGCTTTCGGAGACCTCCTCGTATGTGGGAAAGCATCGTATCGGCACTAATCAGTACTTCTCCAAGCTTATTCGGCACTTTTCTTTGAAAAGGCCTAAGATTTTGCAGCTTACCCCAAGATGGTATCTTTCTTGGGTGCTGCTTTGCTTGGGGGGGGGGGGGGGGGGCAGAAGTGGGGGGAGGGGGGCATCGGTCGCCCCTTTATCCCAGGTGGATATTCTATTTCTCACATACAAGATGGCTTTTCTGATGGCTTTTGCCTCAGCCAGAAGGGTTAGTGAGCTTCATGTCCTCTGTTGATCCGGCCTTTTTCAGGAGCTCCACCAACAGTGTTACTTTACCACTGATTGCTCCTTTCTGGCCAAGAATCAGATGCCAGAAACTACTCAACCTCCAATCTGTATCAGGGCTCTAACTTCTGCTGAGGGCAATCGCCCTTTACTCTGTTCGTTTCGTGCAATTCGCATTTACCTCAACCGGACACAGTTCATTAGGAAAGACAGGAAAAGATATTTTTCTGTCTCTTATCCCTGGTCGACAATAGATCTCTCCTCAATCCATTTCTAGATGGATGTGTCTTGCTATTTGAACGTTATATGCTCATCTAGCAACTGACGATTGTATTACCAAACATTTTTCTGCCCATGAGGTGCATGTATTGTATACCTCCTGGGCTTATGCTAACTCAGTCAGTTGTCGGATGTTATGCAGGCAGCCTACTGGTGAAATGCTTCTACTTTCTCCACCTATCTGCGTCAGTTGCAGGAGCAGTTTGAGGACCTTTTTTCTTTAGGCCCTCTTTTCTTCTCTGGCTGTCCTCAACCCTAGTCATTAGGGTTCTTGCAAGGTCAGTTCCAGTCCTGTTCTTGGTACTGTCCTTTCTGTCTGTGTATCACACAGGGCCATACACCTCATCTCCCATTATCATTTACTAATGGTTGTGATGCTATGGTTTTATAGGCCAAGGGAACTCTTCTTCTGTCCACGGTTCCAGCCCAGTTGGGTTATGTGGGGGTTGGTTATGTGATTCCCTCCTCCTGTTGTCTATTCAGCCTGTTGTAAACAATTGTAAGGTATGTTGATAAGATATTTAAGTTTTATAGTAAATTTCCTTTCTTATTGTACCTACTGCAATTGTTTCCATGGAGGCCCTCCCGTCTTCTTTTACGGGTAAGAATCCTTCCTCCCTGCTAATCACATAACTCCAATGTTGGCGGATTCAATAAAATGACACGTTGCTTATACGTCTGCACGCTGGTTCCGGAAGCCGTGGATTAGTACAAGGAGAAGAGTTTCCCCTACTGGGTGTGCGTCGGTCACAGTCGACCCAGTTTTGGCTTATGTTTTCTTGGTGCTTTTGCACCACTTTTCTTTCCCAAATCACTTGCGAAAGAAGAAAATAGAGAGTATTTTTCCGAGTTAGGGACTTCCACTGTATGCAAGCCAGTTGTAAACAATTCTTATAGGTATAATAAGAAAGGAAATTTACTATAAAATTTAAATTTCCATCCAATAAATAATGAATGCTGATGCAAGTCATTTTTATTTTTCAATTATGCATTGTTGGTGTCTAGAGGAAACTTCCTTTTGGTTCTGAACCAGTTAGCTGAACCATGATGGCCACCAGTGGCCAATTCATTATGGCTTCCATGGTGGCCATCTTGAATTTGGTTTCTGTCCAATAACTAATGAATCCTGACTCGATTCATTTTCAGTTTTTGATTATACATTATTGGTGTCGAGAGGGAGCTTCTGTTCGATTTTGGTCCAGCCATGGTGGCCATATTGAATTTAGTTTCTGTCCAATAACTAATGAATGCTGACTCAAATCATTTTTATGTTTAGCTATGCATTGTTGATGTCAACAGAAAGATTGCTTTCAATTTTAAAGCAAACAGCTGAACCAAGATGGCCACCAGAGGCCAATTCCTTATAGCTTCCATGGTAGCCATCTTGAATTTGATTTCTGTCCAATAACTAATGATTTTTGACTCGAATCAATTTCAATTTTTGGTTATGCATTATTGGTGTCTAGAGGAAGCTTCCTTTCGATTTTGGATCAGATAACCAATTCAATATGGCTGTCATGGTGGCCAGATTGAATTTGGTTTCTGTACAATAACAAATGAATGCTGACTCGAATCAATTTTATTTTTTGATTATGCATTGTTTGGTGTCTGGAGAAAGCTTCCTTTCAATTTTGGACCAGTCAGCTGAACCAACATGGCCACCAGTGAACAATTCATTATGGCTTCCATGGTGGCCATCGTGAATTTGGTTTCTGTCCATTAACTAATGAATGCTGGCTCAAATCAATTTCATTTTTTTGTGATACATTGTTGGTGTCTAGAGGAAGCATGCTTTTGATTTGGGTATGCCCCCTGAGAGACTTACCTACCCATTTATGACACATTCAGGGGCATATGCCATGCTTTGCATTGCTCTTGTTTGCTCATTTCCTTTTTTCTGACAAACATAAACTGTTTCTTAACAGCCCATACAGGCATCCAGGATTGTCTAGAATCCTCTGGTACAGAACTTTGACTTTTATCTTCAATTCTGTCTGGAGTCTTTTTTATTGATAGAACATTTGTTGTGAGGTAATGAAATTTACAACAGTAGAAATTAGTAAGAGTTGAAAAATTGATTGGCAACATGGAGGATTTCTTATTGGGTTTATCCAAATTCATGTCATATAGAATTAACTTTGTAGCAATAAATGTCAAAAATTAAGACCTTGGCAGCAGTGTGTTTATCTCTACTAATTTTTGCCTGAAGTGTTTATTGTAGGAACAGGTTGTAATTGAAAGGGGTGCCATCTAAATGCTTAGTAAATGGTATTAATCTGGAAGTCTCTGGCTACTTGTTTGAGCTGTGTTGATGAAAAAAAATTTTGCCCTAGTCTTATCAGATTATTTTCATGGTCCAAGGTATTTCTTTGAGACATTGAGGTATAGACACAAGATATAGTATAATTCCTAACTAATTAACCCCCTGCACACTGATGTCAAAATACTGAAATTTGCAGAAGCATATTTTTCCCAAAATGCAACTAGGATTTTAACCCCTAAGGGCCTGCAGATTTTTAAACCTTTTTGCTATACTTTCAAAGTCTACCTATGTGGCTTTGCAGTTGTTTTTAGTCGAGTCTTGGCTGCCTACAGGGGCAGCCAAGATTTGCCTAGAAACAACTGACAAGGTACTTAGAAAACAAGTTTTGAGTTTACCCAAAGAATGCATGTTGGGGCATCTGTTCCTTTGCATTAAAAAGTTATTAAAGTTGGAATTAGGCGCTTAGGAGTTAACCGATTCAATCCTGTTTAACAGAGTTCAGTGGGATCTGTCAAACAAGACTGAATTGGATAAATTCCTAATTGCATTATGTGAAAGTTTACAGTTTGAAATTTTAACATCTCAACATCAGTGTGCGGAAGGTTCACCATCAAGAGGCTGGGCAGTTTTCAATAATTAGTCTGTTCCTTTCTTTTTCTTCTTATAATCCTGACCTTCTATCTTCTCACCACTTTCTTGTCTGCATGATAACACAAACACAAAACATCCTATCTCGCTGTATTTTGGCACACTGATAGGCATGTGCACCCGGCCATCTATGTTTTTAGCTCACCTGACTGAAAGTCAGGGTGAGCTTTTCTTATCACTCTTCGTCCGTCGTCCTGCATGAAGGTGGTGTTTGAGCCTCTTTCTCCTAAACCACTGGCCACATTTTAATTAAATTTCATGTAAGTGGTGGTTATATAGGGGCATTTTGATTTTTGTCCAAATTAGGTTTCGGCTCACATTGAGCAGAGGTGTGGGGAAAAAATGGCCAAATTATTTGAAAATCTTCTTCTAATGAACCATCAGTAGCAGAGACTTGATATGTGGTATACAGAGCCCTTTTGAGGTTTAGAATCAAGTTTGTTCAAGAGAAGTTTGTCGGGCATTATTTGCCTTCGTTATGGGAGGGGCAAAAATTTTAGCCACGCCTAAAATTTCTATTTTCTGAACCGTGAGGTCGATTTGAACCAAATTTGATATGAGATGATAATGGTTCATAAGTAGTTGATTGATGCAAAAAAAAAATTTCTCATTGCCCAGTGGGAACCTCGGGAGCTAAAAATAGGAAAAACCTTAAAACTGCCATATCTCCAAAACTACACTATTTTGTATAAAGCTTACTTTCATCCAGTAGAATAGAATGGTTAAAAAAAATCCCTATCGGTTTGATCACAAGGTACTTTTTTCAGGACTTTGAAAAAGTGCTGAATCAGCACTTTTTAACATTGTTGGCAATGGGAAAAACATTAAAAAATCTTCTTTTCCAGATCCAGCATGCAGAATCTTTTGATATTTGGTATGCAACATTGTAGAGTGGATCTGATTCAAGTTTGTTCAAATCGGCCCCCTGGGTTCATATTTGGGCTCAGTATAGGAGCCCGATTTCGAACTTAGTGCATTTCAGGCAAATTTCTTAAAAAATCTTCTTCTCCAGATCCAGCAGGCAGAATCTTTTGATATTTGGTATGCAACATTGTGGGGTGGATCTGATTCAAGTTTGTTCAAATTGGCTCCCTAGATTCATATTTGGGCTCACTATAGAAGGTCGAATTCGAACTTAGTGCATTTCAGGCAAATTTCTTCAAATATCTTCTTCTCCAGATCCAGCAGGCAGAATCTTTTGACATTTGGTATGCAACATTGTGAGGTGGATCTGATTCAAGTATAAAGCTTACTTTCATCCAGTGGAATAGAATGGTTAAAAAAAATCCCTATTGGTTTGATCACAAGGTACTTTTTTCAGGACTTTGAAAAGGTGCTGAATCAGCACTTTTTAACATTGTTGTTGGCAATGGGAAAAACATTAAAAAATCTTCTTTTCCAGATCCAGCATGCAGAATCTTTTGATATTTGGTATGCAACATTGTAGAGTGGATCTGATTCAAGTTTGTTCAAATCGGCCCCCTGGGTTCATATTTGGGCTCAGTATAGGAGCCCGATTTCGAACTTAGTGCATTTCAGGCAAATTTCTTCAAAAATCTTCTCCAGATCCAGCAGGCAGAATCTTTTGATATTTGGTATGCAACATTGTGGGGTGGATCTGATTCAAGTTTGTTCAAATTGGCTCTCTAGATTTATATTTGGGCTCACTATAGAAGGTCGAATTCGAACTTCGTGCATTTCAGGCAAATTTCTTAAAAATTCTTCTTCTCCAGATCCAGCAGGCAAAATCTTTTGATATTTGGTATGCAACATTGTGGGGTCGATCTGATTCAAGTTTGTTCAAATCGGCCCCCTGGATTCATATTTGGGCTCACTATAGAAGCCCAAATTCGAACTTAGTGCATTTCAGGCAAATTTCTTAAAAAGAATCTTCTTCTCCAGATCGAGCAGGCAGAATCTTTTGATATTTGGTATGCAACATTGTGGGGTTGATCTGATTCATGTTTGTTCAAATCGGCTCCCTGGGTTTATATTTGGGCTCAGTATAGGATCCCAAATTTGAACTTAGTGCATTTCAGGCAAATTTCTTTGAAAATCTTCTTCTCAAGATCCAGCAGGCAGAATCTTTTGATATTGGGTATGCACCATGCTCAGTGGGGTGAGATTCAAGTTTGTTCAAGCCAAGTCCCTGGGTTCATATTTGGGCTCACTGTGGGAGCCCGAATGATAACTTAGTTCAAAATGAGAAATTTTCTTTAAAAATCTCCTTCTTCAGATCCAGCAGTCGGAATGTTTTGATATATGGTGTGCAGCATCCTAAGGGGGGTGAGATTCAAGTTTGTTGAAGCCAAGTGCCTGGGTTCATGTATGGGCTCCCTGTGGGAGCCCAAATTATAACTTAGTTCAATATGAGGAATTTCTTTAAAAATCCTTTTTTTTTAGATCCGCTGGTCTCAGAATCTTTGGATATTTGGTATAAGCTTTTCTTAGGAGGAGCAGATGCAACTTGTTGAAATCAGTTCTCTGGGTTGATATTTAGGCTACCATATTAGGTGAGCACCCTCAGGCCCCCTGGGGCCTCTTGTTTATGCGTTTATCTCAATTTTGGGACGTAAAAGTGCAGGAACTGAAAATAGAAGGAAAAACCAGTGTATTGTGTGGGCACAATTGCTTCATCTAGTTTGTATATGCTTTTCTTAGGAGGGGCGTATGCAGCTTATTCAAGTCCCTGGTTTGATATTTAGACTACCATGTCAGGTGAGCGCCCTCAGGCCCCCTGGGGCCTCTTGTTTGAGGGTAGAATTACCTTCCACGTTTGTTCAATGGAAGTAGCTAAGCCGAATAGCTATTGCCTGAAAAATTTGAAATTCTTCAAAAATCTTCTCATAAAACATTAGTCACAATGCTTTGAAATTTGGTAATAATAATAATAATAATAATACTTTATTGCACAACCAAAAAATAAGAAGTGGTCTGGCACTACAAACTACACAAATAAAGTAAAGTAAACCGACACAATTCAGTATCCATGAACTGTATGCCTCATGATGGTATGCTGCTTCCTTGGATACTCAAGATTCAAGTTTGTTCAAAGAAAGTATCTCTAGCAATATTTTGGCTCATACTGAGAGGGGCAATATTTTTTAGCCTGCTCAAAACTTATATTTTCCGAACCAGTGGGCCAATTTGGACCAAACTTGGTATGCTGAAGTATGTGACATGTACTTAATTTCTGTCCCCCATTTTTAGCTCAACTTTGACGAAGTCAAATTTGAGCTATTGTCATGGCCCGTCATCCGTCTGTCCGTCCGTCCATCTGTCCGTCTGTCCGTACGTCAACAATTGGCTATGGCTCGGGCTAGAGGTCGTATTTATGAACCGATCTTTACAAAACTTCTTGTGTACCTTTGTTATGACCCTGGGACGGGAACGAGTGTTTTTAGGTGTGGTCCGAAATTCAAGATGGCTGCCAGTGGCCATTTTGTACCGATGATGCAAAAATCAGTTTTTGGTACAGAACTTCTGTATGAAAGTTCTGATTTGAATAAAGTTTTGTATAAATGTTTAGTACCATGGGATACATCACATATAATACGGGTTTTTTTCTCGTGCGTAAATTATGCAAATTAGACTGACTTTGATTTATTTAGTGTTACTTTCAGAGCTGTAAGTGCCAAGCTGCTATGGCTCGGGCTAGAGGCTGTATTTATGAACCAATCTTTACGAAACTTCTTGGGTACCTTTGTTATGACCCTGGGACAGGAACGAGTGTTTTTGGGTGTGGTCCAAAATTCAAGATGGCTGCCAGTGGCCATTTTGTACCGATGATGCAAAAATCAGTTTTTTGTACAGAACTTCTGTATGAAAGTTCTGATTTGAATAAAGTTTTGTATAAATGTATAGTACAATGGGATACATCACATATAATATGGGTTTTTTTCTCGTGCGTAAATTATGCAAATTAGACGAACTTTGATTTATTTAGTGTTACTTTCAGAGCTGTAAGTGCCAAGCTGCTATGGCTCGGGCTAGAGGCCGTATTTATGAACCAATCTTTACGAAACTTCTTGGGTACCTTTGTTATGACCGTGGGACGAGAACGAGTGTTTTTGGGTGCAGTCCCAAATTCCAGATGGCTGCCAGCAGCCATTTTGTACCGACGATGCCGAAATCTGTTTTTTGTACAGAACTTCCATATGAAAGCTCTGATTTGAATAATTTTTTGTATGAATGTTTAGTACCATGGGATACATTACATATATTACAGGTTTTTTTCTTGTGCGTAAATTATGCAAATTAGGCTAACTTTGATTTATTTAGTGTTACTTTCAACACTGTGAGTGCAAATCCCAATACGGCTCGGGCTAGAGGCCGTATTTATGAACCGATCTTCACGAAACTTCTTGGGTACCTTTGTTATCACTGTGGGACGAGAAGAAGTGTTTTTGGGTCCAGTCTGAAATTCAAGATGGCCGCTAGCAGCCATTTTGTTCAAAATTAAGTGCAATCAGATTTTTGCGCAGAACTTCCAAATGAAAGATCTGATTTGAATAAATTTTTGTATGAATGTTTAGTACCATGGGATACATTACATATAATACAGAGTTTTTCTCGTGAATAAATTATGCAAATTATGGGTCCGGGTGGGACCAAAATCCAGAAATTAGGTTTTTGTGTTTTGATGCATTTTGGTCAATTTTAAGAAGAAGAAGAAAAAATTTTAGTCTGAAAATATTTTGTTTGGGACTGAAAATTTCCACACAAAAATAATAATCTACAATGATTGGTCTTAATCTGTAGTCCATTACAGTCACCTTGTAATTCTTTTATTATTGTTGACTGGGCCAAAACAAATACTAATTCCTGTCATATTCATTATTCAGTTGTCTTGGTCACAGCAAGTACTAATTCCTGTCATATCCAAGTTGAGCTACAGAGTCATTGACTCTTTCATTTTTTTGCACCCGGTGGGGAACCTCAAAAGCATAATTTTTTTTTCAAATCAAGTCTCAAGAGAGTTCATTTTTGGCACTCTATGGGAGCCCAAAGTTCAAAGTTCACATAGTGCAATATGAGAAATATTCTTTAAAAACCTTCTTCTTCAGATCCACCAGTCAGAATCTTTTCATATTTGGTATACAGCATCTGTAGGGGGTCAGATTCAAGTTTGTTCAAATCAAGTCCATAGCTTCATATATGGGCTCCCTAGGGGAGCCCAGCTTTTAACCTAGAGCAATATAAGGAATGTTCTTTAAAATCTTTTTCAGATCCACCAGTCTGAATCATCTGACAGTTGGTATACAGCTTCCTTACAGGGGATTAAATTTTTCTCTGGGTTCATATTTGTCTCCTCTTAGGAACCCAAATTTTAACTCAGTACAATATGAAGAAAATGCTTTAAAATTTTGTTTTTTTCAGATCCAACTGGCAGAAACTTTTCATATTTACACCATCCTCGTAGGGGCAGCTTCAAGTATGTTTCAAGTCAAGTCCACGGGTTCATATTTCGGCTCCCTCTAGTGCAATATAAGGAATATGATCATCTTCAGATCCACCAGGCAGAATCTTTTGATATTTGATAAGAAAACAAATTTTATTTCAATCAAATGTTCTATTTTCATGAATGATTACCTCTTTTCATGAGTGTGTAAGGACACACGACCAGAAAGCCCTAATTTGTCAACCCCCAAAATACTGCTATTTTACTCCATTTCTTCACACAGCTGATGGCTTCCAGGAACACTGAATATTTCATTGAATTTCAGCCCAAAATGTTAACCAACCTATGTGGTCATTTCAGTTGTTTTCAGCAGAATCTCAAACCCGACCTAGGATGTGTGCCAGGAGTGGGGAGTGGGGTGATGGAAAACTAGACATTTTTCAGAGCCATTTTGGTGCTTGTCATTGCAGTATGGACACATGTACAAGGTGATACTTCCTTTTTGCCTCTGTCTTTGTGATCCTTCAACACTAATACCCTTATTACCTGTAGACAACTTGATCCAGGTGAGCATTTTACGCTCACTTGAGCCTCTGTTTTTTCTCAACCCCACCCCCCCCCCCCCCCCCCCAAAAAAAAAAGGCTGCAGGGGTTTTTTTTGTCACAATTACTAGTATATTTATTTGTTTTGTTGTCAATGTTGATAAGAGTAACCTAAAATATCATATTTTTCTCTTAGTTTCCTTTCATTAGGTTTATCACATGCCGTGGTTTGATACACTGATGAAAAGGCCTCAGAGAGTCATTTCCGACAGCATGATACATGACAGTTAAATCAAAGATCACCAATCTTTATTGCCATTCTAAAACCGTGTTCATGTTTCTGTAAAAGTTTTCAATGCTGAAGACAACTGAAGTAAATCTAATGACTTACATGGGCAGTTAACTCTTTACCCGCTGTATTTTTTCGAAATATTTTTCATGAAATCTTGTCATGGCTGCTGTAAAGCTGACATGACTAGATTTTATGAAACATTCATCAAAATTTTACTCATGGAATAATTGCTGAAAAAATCTGTTCCATTTATAGAGAGAAAATTTGATTAAATGTCCCCAAATTATACTTAACTCAGTGGCAAGAACGATTCTGTCCTGGGCAGGAATATCTGCCAGCACCATGCTAGGAGTTAATGCCTTGCAAACTGAAGTCAAAATACCAAAACTTAATCCTTTACCCCACAAATCAGCTGTATCCACTGCATAATATACAAATTGAGCAGTTGAAAGAAAAACTTTTTTTCAACCAATTTCAACAAAACCATATCAACCCCTCTTTTGAACGAGCTCAATATGATCACACGATATGGTTTTTTTTTAATTTTTTGAAAAAAGCGAAAAAAAATAATTGTTAAAATAATCAGTTTTGATATGTGCATTTGGTAAAGGGCTAAAGTAACATTTCTTCCAATAATGCAACTAGTCACTCTTATTTGACAGATTTCAGTGTGCTTTGTCAAGCAAAATTGAATGGGTAAAATTCCTAGTTGCATTATGGGAAAAATTAGTGGCTTGAAATTTTGATGTTATGATATCAGTGCACAGGTAGAGAAACCAAGTATTGCAATAATGCTTTTGAGGCAACTGACAGCCATAAAAACAATAGTTTACTTGTGGTCCATAATGAGTTGAATTTTCCAGCAATATCACAGACTTGTTGTTTTTGGCGATGAATTGCACATTTTATGCAGATGAATGTACCAATTCTGTCTCAAATTTTTGATTCCCTGATATGCTTTCTAATAGACTATTAGGGTTGATCACCTGACCAGAACCAACATGTGGAAGAGGTGTTACTTTCAGTTGATGTTTGTGAAAATACTTCTAACATCAGCAAACTGTTCAATGTTTATTTTGTATACACACTTTAGACACAATTAAAAATATGAAAGATCTTCTTTGCAGACATTCTTCCTGGAGCACACAGTTTACCAGAAGTCCCATGTTGTGTGTTTGGTGTTAAATGTTTTTCTTTTTTTTATCCTATCTCTCCTATGAGGATTCAGAATATACTGTTGTGCTTTTCATATTAGCTGTTTCAGTTTAGTTTAAGCTCATTTGTCTTAACCCTTCCATCCCCATACAGTCACAAACTGCCACTTTTATATCACTTTGAAAAGTTGCCCCCAAGTGTATTCTTCCTCAAGAACTCTACTGGTATGCTGAATTTAGCTTCTTCTTATGCCTGTCTATCCCTGCTGGGGCTTGGGCTGCCAGCCGCACATCTCCAGAGTCGTCTGCTCTTTGCTGGTTCTCTCTAGCTGGTTTCAGGTGCTTTCCACCCTGGGGCCCGGTTGATTCACTCTCGGCACAGCACAAACTGTGACGGAACAGGGATTCCCCACAATCAACCACGAACAGAACATGTGACGGGACTGTGCCAACCAGCACAAATTTACACCTCCTCGTGAGGTGGTGCAAGATTTGTGCCATGACGTCATTCGACAAAATGTCTGACAGACAGACAATGTTTCAATTCCAACAACTCTCTTTCGCCTTTGCGACTTCATCATTTTTTGTTTACTTTCACTTACAACTGAGCTGTCCTGGTTGATTCACTGGTACAAGTGACGTCATAACTTTGTCACAATTTGTGCTGTGCCGAGAGTGAATCAACCGGGCCCCTGGTGATGTCGGCTTTGAGGTCACGCCACCATGTGTTCCTTGGACGGCCTCTTTTCTGTTTGCCTTGTGGATTCCACTTCAGTTCCTGCCTGGTGACGGTTGGAGGTTTGTGTAGGGTGTGCCCTATCTTGTCCCATCTTCTCTTCCTGAGTTCTTCTGCAGGACTTCTGTTGAAGTTACCTTGACAGTTTTTTTTAAATCATTGTTGGCTGCCTGTATAGACAGCCACAATGATGCAGAAACCCTGTTAAGACATCCAAAACTGATTACATGTATATTTGGTGATTATTATCATGAAATTAATCTGAGGAACCGTTATCTTACTTGAATAGAAGGCAATACTGGCAAAAGTATTTCTTGAAGAACTAAAAAATGTTCACTTGCAATGAGGAGTCATAAGCTATTTTTGTTAGGCAAAAATTGAAAACATAAAAATATTTGATTGACAAGTTTTATGAATAGCACTTTCCAGTTTTGGCCAGTACCGAAATGATCAACTGATTAACCAGTAATGGAACAGTTGCAAGCCTTTTCCACTTACAATTTTCTATACCATCACTTCCACAAAAGGTGTGTATATTTGCTGTGACTTTTTATGAGACGAATCTCTTCTATAAACCAGGTTGACGAGATTTAAAAAGTCCCTTCAGCTTGAGGTGGGTGGAAAAGAAATAAACCCTCCCCATCTGCATCTGTCATTGGATTACAGCAACAAAACTCATTTTTGTAAGATCCTTAACAGGTAAGGATGAATGCTTAATTTTGTGAACCAGAATTATCCATAATGTTTATCGCAAAAGTACATTTTCTTTTCATTATACCCCCGCTTCGAAGAAGTGGGGGCTATATAGGAATCGCCCTGTACGTCTGTCCGTATGTCCATCCGTCCGTCCGTACGTCTTTCCGTCCGGACAAATTCTTGTGTGCGCAACTCCTCCTACATTAATGAACCGATTTTGATGAAACCTTCATCTCTACTAAGTGAACATGTGCATATTCCATACTTTTTGATCTGCGACAATTTTAACCAGGTTATCTCTCTTGAACTTTGATTTAATATGGGTTTCTATATGAAATTCTTGTGTGCGCAACTCCTCCTACATTTATCAATCAATTTGGACAAAACTTTTCAGACATCATCACTACTAAGTGAACATGCGCATATTCCAAGATTTTTGATCTGCGACAATTTTAACCAGGTTATCTCCCTTTGACTTAGATTTATTGTGTCTTTCCATCCGAACAAATTCTTGTGTGCGCAACTCCTCCTACATTAATGAACCGATTTTGTTGAAACCTTTCAAACATCATCTCTACTAAGTGAACATGTGCATATTTCAAACTTTTTAATCTGCGACAATTTTAACCAGGTTATCTCTCTTGAACTTTGATTTAATATGGGTTTCTACATGAAATTCTTGTGTGCACAACTCCTCCTACATTTATCAATCAATTTGGACAAAACTTTTCAGACATCATCACTACTAAGTGAACATGCGCATATTCCAAGATTTTTGATCTGCGACAATTCTAACCAGGTTATCTCTCTTTGACTTAGATTTATTATGTCTTTCCGTTCGAACAAATTCTTGTGTGCGCAACTCTTCCTACATTAATGAACCGATTTTGATGAAACCTTTCAAACATCATCTCTACTAAGTGAACATGTGCATATTCCAAACTTTTTGATCTGCGACAATTTTAACCAGGTTATCTCTCTTGAACTTTGATTTAATATGGGTTTCTGCATGAAATTCTTGTGTGCGCAACTCCTCCTACATTTATCAATCAATTTGGACGAAAGTTTACAGACATCATCACTACTAAGTGAACATGAGCATATTCCAAAATTTTTGAGCTGTGGCAATTTTAACTAGGTTATCTCCCTTTAACTTAGATTTATTATGGGTTTCTACATGAAATTCTTGTGTGTGCAACTCCTCCTACATTTATCAATCAATTTGGACAAAACTTTTCAGACATCATCACTACTAAGTGAACATGTGCATATTCCAAGATTTTTGATCTGCGACAATTTTAACCAGGTTATCTCCCTTTGACTTAGATTTATTATGTCTTTCCGTTCGAACAAATTCTTGTGCGCGCAACTCTTCCTACATTAATGAACCGATTTTGATGAAACCTTTCAAACATCATCTCTACTAAGTGAACATGTGCATATTCCAAACTTTTTGATCTGCGACAATTTTAACCAGGTTATCTCTCTTGAACTTTGATTTAATATGGGTTTCTGCATGAAATTCTTGTGTGCGCAACTCCTCCTACATTTATCAATCAATTTGGACGAAAGTTTACAGACATCACTACTAAGTGAACATGCACATATTCCAAAATTTTTGAGCTGTGGCAATTTTAACTAGGTTATCTCCCTTTAACTTAGATTTATTATGGGTTTCTACATGAAATTCTTGTGCGTGCAACTCCTCCTACATTTATCAATCAATTTTGACAAAACCTTTCAAACATTATCACAACTAAGTGAACATACGCATATTCCCAAATTTTTGATCTGCGACAATTTTAACCAGGTTATCTCCCTTTAACTTGGATTTATTATGGGTTTTCAAATGGGATTCTTGTGTGTGCAACTCCTCCTGCATTAATGAACCGATTTTGAATACATGTTGCACATTGTAAATGTGTTTTTCCAAATGTAAACCATATATGTGTGGGCTCTTTAAGTATTCAGTGCTGTTCTGTGGAAGGCCACATGCAAATACAAATTTCAACAACAAAAAATGATCTTTATGTATACATTTCCTTATGGCCTTCGCCTACATGATCATAAGTGCATTCCTCTAAAAACCCAAAGCGGGGGTATTAATCACCTTCAGTGATAGTTCTAGTTTTATCTACGGACATTAGAAGAGGAATAACCTAAAAATGGGACGTGCAAATGTTTTTGTTCCACCCTCTTTAGCTCGTCTTGACAAAGTCAAGCTGAGCTAATCTCATCGCTCTCCATCCGTCGTCCGTCCATCCATCCGTCATCCGTCCATCGTCCATCAACACCATGTTTTGGTCTTCTCCTCCAAAGTCACTCAGCCAATTCAAGTGAAAGTTTGTGTGAGTGATGGCCCCAGCCCCATAGGGAGGGAGTGGGGGAAAATGCTCCAAAATATTTTTAAAATCTTCTTCTCAAGAACCAGTGTGTACAATGACTTGATATTTGCTATGGAGCTTCCGTTTGAGGTGTAGAATCAAGTTTGTTCAAACGAAGTTCGTGAAGCAATATTTGGCTTTATAATGGGAGGGGTAAATTTTTGGCTTTCTATTTTCTGAACCGATGGTCCAGTATGAACCAAATTTGGTATGTGGTATTATTGGGTCATAAGTACTTGACCCATGCAAAAAAAAATTCCTGCATCCTCATGGGAACCCTGGGAGCTGAAAATAGAAATATTTTCAAACGCCCATATTTCCCAAACCACACGGAACAGAGAGCTGTTATTTGGTATGAAGTATCCTTAGGACCAGTAGAATTGAATGGTAAAAAAAAAAATTGCCATCGGTTGTGTTAGAGTGTTCTGTAATGGGCATTGAAAAAAATGCTGAGTCAGCATATTTGTAAAAATAAAAAAAAATTCTTTTCTCCAGAACCAGTCATCAGAATCTTTTGATGTTTGGTATACAGCATTCATAGGGGGGTCAGATACAAGTTTGTTGAAATAAAGCTCATTGGTTCATATAGGAGCCCAAATTTTTAACATAGGGTAATATGGGGAATATTCTTTAAAAATCTTCTTCTTCTTCAGAACCACCAGTCAGAATCTTTTAATGTTTGGTATACATCATTGTTATGAGGGTCATTAATTTAAAAAAATCTTCTTCTTCAGATCCACCAGTCAGAATGCTTTCATATTTGGTATGCAACATCTCTAGGGGGGTCAGATTCAAGTTTGTTCAAATCAGATCCCTAGGTATATGTTTGGGCTCTCTATGGTAGCCCAAATTTTTACTTAGTGCAGTATGTGGAAATTTCTTTAAAAATCTCCTTCTTCAGATCCAATAGTCAGAATGCTTTCATATTTGGTATACAACATCTCTGGGGGGGGGGGGGGGGGGGGGGGGAGGGAGGGGTCAGATTCAAGTTTGTTCAAATCGGATCTATAGATTAATATTTGGGCTCGCTATGGTAGCCCAAATTTTAACTTAGTGCAGTACGAAGAAATTTCTTTAAACTTTCTCTTCTTCAGATCCAACAGTCAGAATGCTTTCATATTTGGTACACAACATCTTTAGGGAAGTCAGATTCAACTGTGTTCAAATCGAGAGCCTGGGTTATTCTTTGGGCTCCCTATGGGAGCCGGAACTGGCCATTTTGCGGAAGAATTAAAAATTTTGTATTCAGTACCCTCTAGAGATGTGTAACTAAGATTAATCCACATAGGTTGTATCAAGGGGCTTCATAGGGGAACTCTATATTTTACTTTATGATCAACTGAAGAAAAGGCATGATACCCGGATTATTTTTGTCACTCCTGAGGGACTCAAGGATTGACAGTGTAGCCTATGGAGATGGCTAGCTTAATGTACTCATTTTTGGACTCTGTTTATATTGTGTTCTGTTCAAGATGAGCGCTTCAGGCCCCGTGGGGCCTCTTGTTTATATTTGCTTTGCCCATTCCAATTTGCAGGTTACCCTGTGGGCGTCCAGTAATGTTTGCTTGAATGGGAAAGGGTTGTGCTACACATAGTTTGTGTAACCTGGTACGAAGTGAATAGTTGTTCCCTCCCATTTTTAAAGACCTGAACATACATTTGATATTGGGGAGCATTTACTATTTTGTGGAACCGAGAAGTCTGGTTGTTAACGCTTAAAGCTTCAGATTAATTTTAAAATAATGACCACCTTGTTCAGTAATCGTGTACATACATAGCTGCAGATGAATTAGCAGTGTTACTACATCATTTCTATAGGCAGCCAACAAGGATGTAAAAATATTGCCATAGATAAACGCAGCCTACCAGTTGAGTTCTCAAAAAAAAATCCCTTGGGGCACATTTTCAAAGCAATATAATAGTTGCAGTTTGTGATAGTATTGTAACTTGAGGGTTAAATGTGTTCATTCTCAGTGGTTGAAATCTCACCTAGAAATGTATGGTGCCTAAGAAGCCAACAGTATTTTAGATTCTCTTGTGGAGACATTACAGTCTCAGTAGACAAGATAAAGATGATTAATGACCTATATACTCTGCCAAAAAAAATTCATTCAGAACCAACCATGGCAAGAACAGATTAAGCATGGTAAATGGTGAAATATAATTGATGATAGTATGGTTCTGTAGTTTCATCAAAGCAAACAATATTCACAAAGCATTTCATCATTTCTCCTGAAAAACCAAAAAATTAATTGAGGCAATTTAGAACACAAGTGTTTTTGTGAAACAAAATTTTATGCTATTGTAAGCAAATTTTTAGCTTAACTTGGACAAAGTCAAGATAAGCTATTGCCTTCACAGGTGCAGAAGTCTGTTAGTCTGCGAGTCTGTTCACATTTTCTTTAGCACAGGCGACACCCTGTAGTTCTTATCCAATCATCACAAAATTTCACATGCAGGTTCGATGTCATGTCTAGATGAGAATGTTCCCTTTTGATCACGATTGGTCAGCCATGTCAGGTACGTGAGCCCAAGACCCCAAAATCTTTAATACAATCTGCAGGTTGTGTTTATGAAGGGATTTCATTGTAACTTGGTAGGTTGACTCCGTATAAGATCTAGATGAGAACATCCCCTTTTGGTTGCGAATGGTCAACCGTGATGGCTGTTCATTCCCGAAACCCAAAAACCTTTAGCACAGTTTACAGGTGGTATTTATGAAGGGCTTTTATTGTAACTTCGTAGGATGACTCTGTGCAATGTCTAGATGAGAAGATGCTATTTTGGTTGGGTTGAGTCAACCGTGATGATTGAAGGGGCATGTTACCTAGATTCCTTTAGCACAGCTGACAGCTTGCATTTATGAAGAGATTTCATTGCAAATTTGTAAGATGACTCAGTATAATGACCAGATGAGAACGTCCTATTTTGGCCATGATCGGTCAACCCTGATGGCTGCACAGACATGCTTAGATTTGTTTAGCACAGTCTACAGTTCATATTTATGAAGTGATTTCTCGGCATGATGTCTAATTGGTCAACTGTTACCGCTGCCTGGTCACGTGACCTAGATTCCTTTAGCACTGTCTACAGGTTGTTTTTATGAAGGGATTTCATTGTAACTTGGTATGATATCTAGATGAGACTCTCTTATTTTGGTCATGATCGGTGAACCATGACCGCCAAAATGTTACATGGCCTACATTTCTTTAGCAAAGTCTACGAGAGTTATATTTATGAAGGGATTTCATTGTAACTTGGTAGGATGACTCGTTTTGGAATGATTTTAATGTAACTTGGTAACTTTGGTTGACATACATTGACATTGAGGGCCACATTTACCCAGGCCTCAATTCTTTAGTACAGTCTACACCTCAAATTATTCTTATTGAAAACATAGTATACAGGGAACAAAAATTAACATATTCTCAATTATCTTGTCTTATTTCATAATCCTTTCATAAACAATGAACATTATCCTTTTTCATCAAAACATCAAGTTAATCTACAGTGTCATTGACACTTTCATTAGAATTTCTTCTCACTTTATCCCACTCTTATCGGAACAAATATCCCAGTCTATCTGATTAGGGAGGTCTATTTTTCAGTAGCTTGTGTTTCATGTTGATAATGTGAGATTTCCGACATTGTCCCTTGAGAGCAATAAGATACTATCTGCAATTCTAAAGCATTGCAGATAGCACCTTGTTGCTATCAAAGGATAATGTAATCCTGGGTGTTGAAAGTGTCATTAAACCATAATAAACAAATGTGAGATTTGATCTGTGTCAATGGCCCAGACTAATGGATTGAATTCCCAATTAGAACCCCGAGAAGTGGAGCAGTTCTTCATTACTGCAGTAAACAACTTCTTTTACTTGTACAATAGGATACCATATCCAATGTCTGGGACAAGAGTCCACCAAAGTGGATAACAAAAGTATAAAAAATTGACTAAACTTGACTTATACTTGTGTTAAGATTTAACCAAAGATGCTGACAATAGTGCTGTTGGTGTTGTGTATCAGATTTAACCCTCTGTCAAAATGTCTTATTTAACTTGGGAAGTATGACAGTTTAGTTTCTCGCCGTTGCTCGGTGGTTCTCTCTGGGTACTCTGGCTTCCTCCACCCATAAAACTGTCCAACACGGGTGACCTTGGCTGCTGAAAGTGTCGTTAAACTCTAATAAATAAATATATAATCTTATTTAACCAATTCAGTCTTGTTTGACAGAGATGAGAATGCCCCCCTTTTGGTCATGATGGTTGCCCAAGCCCAAAACCCAAAAACTTTTAGCACAGTCTACAAGACATATTTAATATGGAGTGATTTCATTGTTACTTGGTAGGATGACTCCGTATGATGTCTAGATGGGAACTTCCCCATTTGGTCACGATCTGTTAACCCTTTACCCAACGAATCGCCCGCATCCACCCGCGTAATATGCAAATTCAGCAGTTGAAAAAATATTATTTTTCAAAAAATTTCAACAAAACCATATCATGTGACCCCTCGTTGGAACGAGCTCGTCGAGCTCGTTCCAACGAGGGGTCACATGATATGGTTTTGTTGAAATTTTTTGAAAACTTTAAAAAAATTATATTTAAAATAATAAATTTTGATATCGTCTGCGTTGGATAAAGGGTTAACCGTGATGACTACCTGAGCCTAAAACCTGAAAACCTTTAGCACAGTCTACAGGTCGTATTTATGGAGGGATTTCATTGTAACTTGGTAGGATGACTCCATATAATGTCTAGATGAGAACGTCCCCTTTTGGTCGCGATCGCTCAGCTGTGATGGCTGCAGGGGCCGGAAGGCCAAAAACCTTTAGCACAGTCTACAGGTAGTATTTACGAAGGGATTTCATTGTAACTTGGTAGGATGACTCCAGATAATGTCTAGATGAGAAGCCCAAAGCCCAAAAACCTTCAGCACAGTCTACAGGCCATATTTATGAAGGGATTTCATTGTAACTTAATAGGATGACTCATTTTGGAATAATTTCACTGTGACTTTGGTTGACATACATTAACTGTGAGAGCCACATTAACCTACCCCTCACTTCTTTAGTACAGTCTACGCCTCAAATTATTTTTATTGAAAACATAGCATACAGGGGACAGAAATTAACATATTCTCAATTATCAGAATTCTTGTCGTATTTCATAATCCTTTCATAAACATTGAACATTATCCTTTTCATCAAACACAACACACAATCAAGTTAAGCTACAGTGGCATTGACACTTTCATTTATATATTACAGAGATCAAAACAGCTGAAGTTTAATTGTTTTTCTCCCCCCGGGGAACCCTGGGAAGTGAAGCAGTGCCTGTTCACTGTGGTAAACAGGCTCTGTTTTACAGGTAAAATAGGACCCAGTCACCAATGCTTGGGAGGTGCAAACCCGCTCTAAAATTGGCAACATGGCTTATTAACGCTCAGCCCTGGTCTTGAGTTGATACACATGTTGTGGTCATGATTAGCCATTGTGCAAAAGTATGTGACCTTAAACACCAATAAATAAATAAATATATTGTTTTTGTAACTATAATCCCCAATTCCAGCAGATGGCAACAATAACACATACAGTAACAGTTCACAATGATCACTGAGACCATACATCCCAAGCTATTTAAATGGACAAGTTTATGTTTAATGTGTCGTAAGACATTATATCACGCATACATCACCCAAACTCTTATTTGTTTCGGAAATATATTTAAAAATAATTTGAAAACATTTTCTGAGGGCATTTTGTCCACCTATACATAGTATGTTATGTAAAACTTGTGTTGTGAGAGGAGGGCAGTGGATGTTGTGGGGGCCCAATTGTTACACCCCCCCCCCCTCCAACTATGTCTGTTATGATGATAAAATTAACCCTTTACCCAACGAATCGCCCGCACCCGCCTGCGTAATATGCAAATTCAGCAGTTGAAAAATTATTATTTGAAAAAAAATTTCAACAAAACAATATCATGTGACCCCTCGTTGGAACGAGCTCGACGAGCTCGTTCCAACGAGGGGTCACATAATATGGTTTTGTTGAAATTTTTGGAAAAAATGATATTTAAAATAATAAATTTTGATATCGTCTGCGTTGGGTAAAGGGTTAAGTGGGGTTTTTGTACTTTGGAGATGGGGAGTGCGATGGCTCATTGGCTAGAGCACTGGATTTTAAAACCAAAAGGATGACAGTTCGATCCTCGTCCATGCCATCTGCACTGTGTCCTTGGGCAAGACACATAATCCCAGTTACTCTTGTGGGGCACAGATCCACTGTGTATTAAGGCATACTGCACGTCGATGGTGCACTTACCTTCAGTTGTTGCAAACTCTGCTTGTGTCAGGTTAGTATTTTGGAGGGCCTGACAATTGCTCACCTATGCTCAAGTTGTTTCTCCACTCATAAAACTGTCTGACACTATGTGACCTTGTTTGTTGGAGTTAGGAGTGATGTGATGTAATAAACTCCCAAACTTTCTAACAGTGTATTGCATGAATGAACCTGATCAGACCAAAGAAAGAATTTACAGAAATAGGCTGTAGCAGTCTGGATTGAACATCTCAACCTTTGCACTAACACTGATAATACAAATATTAGTTTGCCTTTCTAATGCTCAAATAAGCAGAAAATGGTTTGCCTGAAAAAATTATGGTAATCCATTTTCAGGTTGCCTTAAATTCTAAATTATACAGTTGTGTTTCCCAACAAGCACCCTGGGAAGTGGAGCAATGTTGTTTACTGCTTTGAATAAGCTCTGTTTCACTGGTAAAATAGGACCTGGTGACCAATGCCCGAGATGGAAGTTCTCAAAAATGTGCAGCATGGGTATAAACAATTAGATGGACTTGACTTTATATTCATGTTATGAACTAGCCATTGTGCAGAGGTGTGTGACCATAAACACCATTATATAAACACTGAATAAAAGTCCTGTTTATAGAATTCTTTGGAAAAACAAAGGAATTTCTAAGGACAGCTGCTAGTGGCAGCTCATCCCATGAGACAGTGTCGCCAAAGCCAGGGTCCCTGCCTCTAGGAGGGGATTCCATTGGTAATGGGGTTCCATTGTCTCAAATATTGGGGTTTTTTTTATCATTATTCTATTGACATGCAGGAAATGTGTCAGGGCAAAACCAGTCTAAAAGGGAGGAGGCCCCCTCCCCTGACTTTCAAGTTCAGATATATGTATCTATTTCTTCTTTCTGTGTTCTAAACACACATGTTTTAATTAGATAATTAGCGTTAGGCAAATCACAGTGGGATGCTCCATTGGCATACTACCAGTCAGATAAGATGTCTTCCATGTTAACATCAGTCAATTAATCTAGGAGTGATTGCCATTTATAAATTGATTCCACTTGCTTATCAAGTATATTATTTCTCGAGATACGCTTGATAACACATGCATTGGTGCACGCTGATTTTATCTCCAGGAATGTCGCATGCCATTTTTAGGCATCTTGAAATATTGTTATCTGACATCTTGGGACAAATTATAAAGTGTGCAGAATGAGCTAGTTCAGGGAGACTTGGGTTTGGGCTGTTTACAAGATGCCATAATAGGGTCTCATGTGAGTGGGATTGCTGGACGTTGTACGCTGCTATTCTCAGATTAGGTGGATGTAGGAGGGCTACAGGTCCGAATTTATACAGTAGGTTACGAACCCAAGTAAATGCTTAGTTTAGATGTTGTTAACGAGGATCGATTTGCAGCTGTCTCGAAGTGTAGGCTATTGTATTGTGGTATTAACCCTGAGGAACGCAGAAGTTGATCGCATAGTAGCCTGCTTTAGTATCAGAGTGTTGTGAGTACTGACACAAAGTCGATCAGTGACAATTCGCACAAGCTCCGAAGTGAATTTTGAAGTTGTGAGTTCTGCCATGAACTGTGTGAATTCCAAAAGGACAGGAACATTCGAGGAGAGTTCTATCAAAGGACACATGTAAAAGATATGTGATGAAGATTTGCTAAGCTAACCGACTGAGTGGATGAACTGAACCCAAATCAGAACTATGTTGACATAAGGTAATTAACATTGCTAGTCGGGATCCCTGAAGTCAAGGTTGCAGACACGCACAGACGTGAAAGTTAAGGCTCATTGTATGATGCTCCTGTTGCGAGCCCAGGACAGTGACATCTCCAAAGTGTATTATAGTGCCAGTACAGGGCTATAGATAAACTGAAATTGATGAGAAAACTACATAACCCATGTGATAAATATTGCTGCCATGTCGATCAAGGCTAAACAACCCCATGTCACCCCCTTCCATATGGATAAAAGTGTTGACATAGTGTATCTTGTCCATCAATAAATAATTATGAATTGTTTGCATATTACATTTTTACATGATCCGCCAGTTAACTGCCCATTTTTCAGTAGATATAAAGGCAATACCAATTATCGAAAGTAAAATATATGTTATTCAGTTCAGTAATATTCACCTCTCATTGAACTCCAACAGTGAAGGATTTTGCTTCCTTTGGCACCAAAAAAGTTAAAAAGTTTCTGACATGGGTTGGAAGTATGATGGGATCGGTGTGTTAAGTGTCCCATAGCCATTGTAAGATCTGGCTAGGGGTAGGGCTGCAACGATTAATCGTGATACATCTGAACTCTGATGCACTGCTCACACTGCTCATGATTCAATATGTATTATTGTTCACTGTGTATTGCGATACAATAAATATAAATAATTACAGGCAAAACAATTTCATAGATTTTGAAAGCTGGTGCAGTGAAATCCTGTTTTTTTTGCATACCAGCATTGACACTGTTAAGTAGGCCATTAACACAGGATTATTCACTTAACCAAAGGTTTGTGAATTCCTCTAATTTGCTAAATATTTATTTGATTAATCCATCATATCTTGTTTGACAGAGCTCTGTGAGCTCTGCCAAACAAGATATAAGGGATTAAATTGTTTGAACATATTTTCTGAAGGGTAAAAACACCGGAAATGGGTCATAAAATCAAAACCTTGAATAAATGAATGCCAATGGTAATCACTTTGAGAAGTTACATATTCTTTAAAGAGTGCATTCAAAAATTTGTAACAAAAGGAAACTACTGGAAATGAATACATGTTGTTCAAAGTATATGATAGTTGTATTTGCATGACATGAGAGATCATGTGTATCATGATACATATCGTATCGTGCAGATTGAATCGCGATACATATCGTATCGTTAGGGAAGTATATCATTGCAACCGTAGCTTGGGGCCATACATGGCATTCTGTGTGCACCTGACAGCTGCAGTTGTTTGTACCAAAAGATTCTGTGAATAAAGAAGTAGAGATAATTTTGCCTGGGAAAGTAGGAGAAAGTTGAAACATTTTTACACTAACTGATATGTAAAGAACTATTAACAGGCACAGGTCTTCTCTTTGAAATGGAGTTTTTTCTTCTTATTATTTATCTTCCTAACCTCCTGTCAATTCAACATGCCCATGAAGTAATAATGAACAGCAGGATTCGAATTAAAAGCTTGTAACTAATATGTTACATCAGTAATAAAAAAACAAAGTTACTCAACCTTAAGGGCTGTAATATAGATATCTTATGATAAAAATAAAACTTGAAAATAAAGTGAAGTAGCTTCAAAGTGATTTACTAAAAATATATCAAGGATACATTTCTGATAATGGGATTTTTTTTTATCAGAATCAGATAAGTGCATTCATGAAAAAATTAGTTTGAGATTACAGTCTGGAGGAAGCATGCTGGCTCACCCTCAACAAGCCAATTTCATGATTTATTTTTTCAGCTCTGCCTAAATTCATGTCATATGGGAGTATTCAGTTGACAGAAATTTTCATGTATTTAAGTGATAAACTGCATTTTTTCTGTTATATCTTGTTTGACAGAGCTCACAGGACTCTATCAGAGCTCACAGAGTTCTGTCAAACAAGTTAAAATAGACTAAATGTTAAAATTGCATTTACTAAGGTCAAATAGTTCTTGATGCCAGAATCAAGTCATGTCTCCTCAGCAAAAGATGATGGGGCGTGGTATTTCCAGGTACAGTAAAAACTGTTTTAAAAGATCAGTGTCATGAGAGACCACCTGTCTTGAGAGACCGCTGTGACCATATACTGTTTGGTTGTTTTACTGTGCAATGGACCTGTCATGAGAGACCAATTGATTTGAGAGACCACCCTTGCCTGGTAAAAGGGTGGTCTCTCCAGACAGGCTCCACCGTAATTCCCAGTGGGAATCCTGGGAAGTGAAACAGTGCTTGTTTACTGTGGTAAACAAGCTCTGTTTCACTGGTAAAATAGAACATGATAACCAGTGTCTGGTTGTGAAAGTCCTCTAAAATGGGCAACATGGGTATATTATTTATTTATTTATTTATTTATTGGTGTTTAAGGTCACATATTTATGCACAATGGCTAAACATAACTGTGACAGTTTTACGGGTGGAGGAAGCCGGAGTACCCGGAGAGAACCACCGAGCAACAGCGAGCTACTGTCAGCTCCCCAACATACTAACTCCACACAAGCAGGGTTAGCATTGGTTGAAGACAAGTGCACCATCGACGTGCAGTATGCCTTAGTACACAACGCCACCGTGCCCCCACGTGGGCAATGGAGATGAAGTGTCTTGCCCAAGGACACAACGCGGTTGCCACAGGTGGGATTCGAACCGAGGACCTCTCGGCTTGCAGTCTGCACCTCTACCAACTGAGCCACCGCGCTCCCCAAGATGGGTATAAATTATTGGCTAGACTTTACTTTATGTCCATGTTGCGGTCACAATTAGCCAATGTGCAGAAATATGTGACCTCAAGCACCAATAAATATATTATGTCAAGCACAAGTAAATTGGTGCCTATTAACCCTTTACCTAACATGAAAAGCAAACGACACTTGCCAAAACATTCTTCAATAACTAATTTTTTTCATTTTTTGTCGAAAAACATAGGTTATGACCCCTCATTGGAACAAGCTCGTTCCAATGAGGGATCATAATCTATGTTTTTGAGACAAAAAATGAAAACATAATGAAAATTAACTGGCGATTTTTTAGAATAGCGCTGGCCGGTTTTGGCCATTACGTTGGGTAAAGGGTTAACATGTTTGTTAAGCCTGTTGGTGATGATGACAGGCTGCTCATTTTGCAGGCGTAGTCAGAAAAGAAATGTGAGACATTGAATCTCAGTTGCTATTTTCATTTCTTTTTCTTATTTGGGTTTGATTTCACAATCTTTTATTGAAGAACTTTCAACCCACCGTTATAACTGTGTTGCAGCCAGATTGTGATATGATTGGAGAAGTCATCACTGTACTGTAAATACACACACATCATTGCACAGGTTCTGGTTGGTGCAGAGTATTTTGTAGTTGGATAAAGAATTTGGATGTTAATATAGCAATAACATGAGTTTGGAGAGCGTTACGGTTTATTAACTGCCCGAGAAGAATGAATAACAGCCCACAGGCTTATTACCATCCCAAGATGAAGTCGAGGGCTGTTAATTAGCCACAGGGCTGTTATTCATTCCACATGGGCTGTTCAGAAACTGGGATGCCTGACAAAATTGTGTTATTACTATTATTACCATGACCAGAAGCAGGCCGCGGGATGTTAAGGAGTTTTGTTTTCATTAATTGCCTGATTCTGGTTGCATGACGCCATGAATTACAGTTTTACAACCCTACTAAACTCTGTTGATATACTAGAGAATGCCTGCTAAAGTGGTACTTATATAACAATAACATGAGTTTGACGGGCATTATGGTTTATTAACAGTCCGAGAGGAACGAAAAACAGTCTGCAGGCTAATTACTTCCCCAAGACAAAGTCAAGGGCTGTTAATAAACCAGAGGGGTGTTATTCTTCCTTGCGGGCCTTTAATAAATCAGGATGCACAACAAAATCATGTTATTACTATTATTACTATGACCAGAAGTGGCTGCGGGCTATTAATGAATTTTGTTTTCATTAACCGCCTGCTGCGCACTTCCAGTTTCATAATGCCAAGAATTATAGAGTTTTACTGTTCCACTAAACTCTATTAACCCTTTACCTAACACTTGCAAATAAAATTTTTTAAATAACTAATTTTTTTCATTTTTTGTGTCAAAAACATAGCTTATGACCCCTCATTGGAACGAGCTCAATGAGCTCGTTCCAATGAGGGGTCATAAGCTCTGTTTTTGAGACAAAAAGTGAAAAAAATATTGAAAATTGGATGGTGATTTTTTGTGAATAGTGCTGGCCGGTTTTGGCTGTTACATCATTAAAGGATTAATATACTAGCGAATGCCATTAAAGTGGTTATAATGTGTGTAATTTGTGTTTTTCAGCTCACTAAGGAAAAGCTTGAGAACACTCAGTCTGCTACCAATGATTTGGATAATCAGAAACATGATGCACTTAACCAAAGCTCTGCTGAAGAAGCAAGTCAGATTCGAAACCTACTGGATGAGTTGCATCGTGAGTGGGATCAAGTGAATGATTCATACAGAAGTCGACACAGGTAATATTTTATTTCTTCCCAAACAATAGATTCTACTGAAAAGAAGTTGAATTCTAACTTTTCTGTTATTGATCCTTATTTTTTCAATTTTTTGGTTTGCAAGCCTACGAAAAGGGGTCAGAATGTGCTGGTGCTGAAGAAAACTATATTGAACTATTTTTAGCTCAACTTGACAAAGTCAAGCTGAGCTATTGCCATCATTTCTCGTCCGTCGGTGTACGTACGTACATACGTATGTACGTACATTAGTACGTACATCCACAATTTCATTTGGCACACCTCACAGGTCACATTTATGATCAGATGAATCATGATCACTTTGAAACTTGGTATGCTTGTTTGGGGTGACCTCTAGATGTGAGCTATCAATTTTCTTCAATATCCGTCAAAAAATGTTGCCGCAGCCATCGTTCTTAGAACTTAGTTTAGTCTGACCTCAATATTTCCCTTTGGCACACCCTACAGGGCACATTTATGATCAGATTGCTTTGAAACTTGGCATGCTTGTTTGGGGTGACCTCTAGATGGGAGCTATCGATTTTCTTCCATTTCCCTCCGTCAAAATATGTTGCCGCCAGTCAGACCTCAATATTTCCCTTTGGTACACCCTACAGGGCACATTTATGATCAGATTGCTTTGAAACCAGGCATGCTTGTTTGGGGTGACCTCTAGATGGGAGCTATCGATTTTCTTCAATTTCCGTCAAAAAATGTTGCCGCAGCCATCGTTCTAAGAACTTAGTTTAGTCAGACCTCAATATTTCGCTTTGACACACCCTACAGGACATATTTATGATCGGATTGCTTTGAAACCTGGCATGCTTGTTTGAGTTGACCTCTAGATGGGAGCTATCGATTTTCTTCCATTTTCGTTAAAAAATGTTGCCACGGCCAACGTTCTTTGAACTTAGTTTAGTCAGACCTCAATATTTCGCTTTGACACACCCTACAGGGCACATTTAAGATCGGATTGCTTTGAAACCTAGCATGCTTGTTTGGGGAGATCTCTAGATGGGAGCTATCGATTTTCTTCCATTTCCGTCAAAAAATGTTGCCGCGGCCATCGTTCTTAGAACTTAGTTTAGTCAGACCTCAATATTTCCCTTTCGCACACCCTACAGGGCACATTTATGATCGGATTGCTTTGAAACCTAGCATGCTTGTTTAGGGAGATCTCTAGATGGGAGCTGTTAATTTTCTTCCATTTCCATCAAAAAATGTTACCGCGGCCAACGTTCTTAGAACTTATTTAGTCAGACCTCAATATTTCCCTTTGGCACACCCTACAGGGCACATTTATGATCAGATTGCTTTGAAACTTGGCATGCTTGTTTGGGGTGACCTCTAGATGGGAGCTATCAATTTTCTTCCATTTCCCTCCATCAAAATATGTTGCCGCTGGCAACGATCTTTGAACTAAGTTTAGTCAGGCATCAATATATTCCTTTGGCATGCCATAAAGGGCACATTTATGATCAGATCGGTTTGAAACTTTGTATGCTTGTTTGGGGTTACCTCTAGATGGGAGCTATCGATTTTCGTCAAAAAATGTTGCCACTGGCAATGACCTTTGATGAACTTAGTAAAAACTTAGTGCAGTTAAGCATCAATATTTCCCTTTGACACACCCTGCAGGACACATTTATGAATGGATCGCTTGCAAACTCGGTGTGCTTGTGTGGGGTGACATCTGTATGGGAGTTGTCGATTTTCTTCCATTTCTGTCAAAAAATGTTGCCACTGACCTTTGAACTTAGTTTAGTCAGACCTCAATATTTCCCTTTAACACACCCTTCAGGGCACATGTATGATCGGATCACTTTGAAACTTGGTATGTGTGCACGGGGTGACCTCTATATGTGAGCTATTGCTTTTTTTCATTTCCATAAAAAATTATTGTCGTTATCACCAGCCTTTGAACTTACTGCATTTGTGCATCATCTTATCCCTTTTGCTTTCTCTGCAGGGTATATTTTTGAATTTCCATAAAAACCCCCCCAAAAAAACCATTGCCACAAGCAATGACCTTCTACTTAGTGCATTTGTGCATTTAACATCTTCCTTTGGCATGCCTCTGAGGGCCTTTCATTATCAGGTTGTTTTGAAACTTTGTATGCTTATTCAAGGTGACAAAGATAGGAGCTGTTGATTTTCTTTTCATTTCCATCAGAAACTGTTGCTGTTAGCAACAATCTTTGAATTTATTGCATTTGTGCATCAACATTCTTTGACATGCCCTACAGGTCACATTTATCATAGGATTGTTTTTGAACTTGGTGTGCTCATTAGGCAAGACCTTTAGATAAGAGCTACTGATTAGCATTCATTTTAATGAAAAAAAGTTGCCATTTACAATAACCTCTGAACATACTGCATTTGTGTATCAACATTCTTCCTTTAGCCAGTCTTACAGTTTACATTTAACCCTTTACCTGAAATGAAAAAAGCAGACGACACTTGCAAAAAAAATTCTTGAATAGCTAATTTTTTTCATTTTTTGTCTCAAAAACATAGGTTATGACCCCTCATTAGAACGAGCTCGATAAGCTTGTTCCAATGAGGGGTCATAACCTATGTTTTTGAGACAAAAATAATGAAAATTAATTTGCGATTTTTGAGAATAGCAGTAGCCGCTTTTGGCCGTTACGTTGGGTAAAGGGTTAAACATGCATGGATTACTCTGACGTTGTGCACACACAATGCTGTTATGTTGAAATTTCATCAAATAACATTGGTAACAATGATTTTCAATTTTGCCATTTCATTTATAACTTAACAAGTTCAAGTTTGTCAAGTTGAGCTACAGTGTCATTGACACTTTCATTTGTTTGTTCAGTCCTTCATGTCACAAATGTGTCCTACTTCAATTCATCCCTTGGGTGCAACAAGGCATTATCTGCAATGCTAAGACATTCAAGGGACAGTTTATAAATATTTTCCATGATTATTTCATTTTTTTTTTGCTCATTCAGAGCACACAAACTGTTTTGAGCACAAAACGCAAATTTTAATAACTCACCTGAATACAGTAGGAAATAATCCTCTTTTGCATGGGCATTATTCTGTGAGTGGAGAGAGCATGTCTATAAAAAAAACTCATAATATCAAGCCAAATGTAAAGGAAAGAATCTCGTGGAGAAGGTTAGCCAAATGAGCATTTATCATTTTCAAAAGATTACTTGGATATTTGTTTGCAAAGCGATAAATCCAAATTGACCTCAACACAACAAACAGTTGTTGACATTATTGCAGAAGAATGGTATGAGCATTTCCATATGTTGAGTCATCCCCCACAGTTCCCTTTGTTTAATACACATTTTTTAACTCTTTACCCAATGTTCACACAATATAAAAATTTGTTATTTCAATTTTTCAAAAACATTTCAGCAAATCCATATCATGTGATCCCTCATTGGAATGATCTCATTCCATTGAGGGGCAGGGTTTGCATGCTGGCCCTGGAACCTTGAAAGTCCTGGAATTTGGCCATTTTAAATTCCAAGTCTGGAAAGACATGGAAAACAGACGTTTTTTTAGGCCGGTCCTTGAAAATTATGGAAAACCAGGTCAAAATTTTAGGGGCGCCGTTGAACACGCTCCAATTCACAGTTTGCTTTTTTTGTTTCTGGTCTTGTGTCGTCGTATTTTTCTGTTCGTTTTGGAAAAAAATTATCTTGTGTTTGCTTGTTAATGTTAAGTCTTTCAGTTTGATATTAAAATGGCGGGAAAGTGTATGTTTCAAGAAAAATGGACTGATAAAAAAGAATAATATGAATTAAGTTAGACCTAGAAGAGAACACAGTCTCAAAGGACTCTATTGTATCGTAAAATTGAAAGAAAATGATTCTTGTTCCTGCCGGTAATTTTGTCAACTTTTGATACTGGCATTAAACCAAAAGAGAAATGATTTCTTGTCAAAAGTACGATTTTAAAATTTTCAAGTAACAAAAATCAATTAAAACTGAATTATAGGAAGCCAGTGTTCAAGTTAAAAGAAATATTAACGTCATTTATGCAGAAAGATTGACGCGGCCAGCACACAGTGCGTTCTCTTGTTAGCTCACCTGACTGCATGTCAGTGTAAGCTATTGCCGTCACTTGGTGTCCGTCCTCCATCGTCCGCTAACTTTTGCAGCTTGGCTTCTTCTTCACAGCCATTCAGCGAAATTCAAACATATATTGCACAAACCATCCCAAGAGTATACCCTTTCTATTTGTTCAAATGAAGCGGCTACCTTTTTCGGGCTCTGGTCAGTGATGTCAAAGCCTAAAAATCTTTAAAAATCTTTTTCTTATGAACCACCAGAGAGTTTGCCTTGATATATGGTATGGAACACTCTTTGGTGTTGAAGATTAAAGTTTGTTCAAGGGAAGTTGGTAGATCAATATTTGGGCTCTCTGTGCTGTGGGCACATACCCATTTTTGGCTCCACCCAAAATTTCTATTTCAAGACCTGATGGGCCGATTTGAACCAAATTTTACATGTAGTATAAGCGGGTCCAAAGTACTTGATTGATGCCCGAAATTTTTTTTTTAGTAGCCCTGTGCGTGGGCTCCCCAGGCGCTAAAAATAGCTAAAAATTCAAATGCCCATATTTCCCAAACTACACGGAACAGAGAACTGTTATTTGGTATGAAACATCCTTTTGACCAGTAGAATTGATTTAAAAAAAAAATGGCCATCAGTTTTGTCAGGGTGTTCTGTAGGGATGTTTGAAAAAATGCTGAGTCAGCATATTTACAAAAATTGAAAAAAAAATTTTCTTCACAGCTGCTGATCAGAATCTTTTGATATTTGGTATGTAGCATCTCTAGGGGGGTTAGATTCAAGTTTGTTCAAATGGGATCCCTGGATGAATATTTGGGCTCTTTATTGAAGCCCAAATTTTAACTTAGTGCAATATGAGAAACTTTCTTAAAAAATCTTTTTCAGATTTGTTCAAATCGAGTCCCTGGGTTAATATTTGGGCTTCCTATGGGAGCCCGATTATTAACTTGGCGTAATATTGGGGATCTTCTTTAAAAATCTTCTTCTTCAGATCCACCAGTCAGATTCTTTTGATATTTGGTTTGCAGCATCTTTGGGGGAGGGGTGTTAGATTCAAGTTTGTTCAAAAGCGATCCCTGGATGAATATTTAGGCTCTTTATTAGAGCCCAAATTTTAACTCAGTGCAGTATGAGAAAATTTCTTAAAAAATCTTCTTTTTCACACCTGCTAGTGAGAATCCTTTCATATTTAGTATGTGACATCTGTAGAGGTGTAAGATTCGAATTTGTTCAAATCGAGTCCCTGGGTTAATATTTGGGCTTTCTATGGGAGCCTGAATATTAACTTGGTGCAATATGGTGAATAATCTTTAAAAATCTTCTTCTTCAGATCCACCAGTCAGATCCTTTTTGATATTTGGTATGCAGCATCTCTAGGGGGGTTAGATTCAATTTTGTTCAAATGGGATCTCTGGCTGAATATTTGGGCTCTTTATTGGAGCCCAAATTTTAACTATGAGAAAATTTCTTGAAAAATCTTCTTTTTCAGACCCACTAGTGAGAATCCTTTCATATTTAGTATATGACATCTGTAGAGTTGTAAGGTTCAAATTTGTTCAAATTGAGTTCCTGGGTTAATATTTGGGTTCCCCAAGGAAGCCCAAATATTTACTTAGACATTCTCCAATAATTTGTAATAAAACATTTATATAGACAAAATATTTTTTGCATTTGACTCAATATGAAATATGCATAAGGAAAATGTTGGCTTTTGCTCTAATGCCCTCACTTTTTTAAAGCCTTGATAGTGCCTTCTACAGGCCATAAAATTTGAGAGGAATAATTTTATCATACCCCTGGTGGTTATCTAAATGAAAAAACAGATAACCGAAAAGTCGTTTTTTCTGGAACTACAAACAGTTTGTCAAAAAGTTGTGTCTTATCACTTTATTTGTTAGCACTGTTTTAAAATGTTCCTGTGGGAAGACCCCTCTCCTCAATGATCAAACCCCCAAGACAGCTGATGCTCCCTGTGCTTGCCGCAGATGCTTGTGAAATCTCTGAACTGTCGTACAGTAGGACCATCGTGTACGGGTCAAATTCCACAGTTTGTCATTTTTTTCACGCATATATTTCAGAAATGATCCACTATGACACCTAGCAAAATTTCCACCAATGAAGCACCGGGATTATATCGGTGCTTCATCAGTGGAAATTTCGCTAGGTGTGATAGCGGATTATCTCGGAATTATATGCGTGGAAAAATGCCCACCCATAGATTTTGACCCATCCACAATAGCTGTACTGTAACCGGTCCTCTTTATTATATCCAGATGGACTGTAAATAGGTTACCTCAAAATTCAAGATTTTATTGTCTGCTTCTGACACTCAATCAGTTAATCTGTCCACAGTTTTAACAAACATGCTTGAATTGGTTAAGTTCTTAGTTTCATTATGTGAAAAATATGCTGCTTGAAATTTTGGTATTTTAACGTCACTGTCAGGGGTTAAGTAAATACAATGTATGGAATCTATAAATAATGCATGGAAGCAGAAACTTTGTCCTCTGTGCTCTTTTTGAGTAGTTCATTTGTGTGTTGTTAGCTAAAAATCTTAACTCATTATATGCCAAACAGTCTGCTAATATTAGTTCTTGTAAGATTCAACATTGATTTATTTTTACTTTCCTTTTATTTGCTTTTTCTGTTGGAATTGTGGTTACCTTAATTATTGGTCCTTAAGTTTTATGTGAACATCATTTTAACTGTTGGTTATGTTACTATTATTTTTAACTCTGATTAATTTTACATGCTTGGATAAAATGAGAAATACCATCTGCCCTGCTGTCATCCTTTCAAATTTGATGTTGTAAGCCAAAAATCAGATAACATATGTGTAAAAGGAATTTGTGTGGGTTAGGTTTTAGATAAGTAGATGAGGTTGGCTAAGTACTTTCTTCCTTTTGGGCTTTACAACACTTCCAGTAGGTTAATTGACCCTTTTATACCTATTTCCGATTTTGGTCAATTTTTCTACCTTAGAACAGGTGCCTTACATCACTTTTAATAGAGTGATTAACCCTTTTATGCCTATTTCCGAATTTGGTCAATATTTCTTCCTTAGAACAGATGCCTTAACATTAAATCTTTGCAAGGCATATTGTATAAGTACATTAACAGTTGTTTCCAAACAAATCTTGGCTGCCTATTTTGGCAGTTGAGTCTTGCCTTTTCACAACTGCAAAGTGACAGAACATATTGAACTGTTGCAGTGTAGCAAAAATGTATGTAAAATGGCAAGACTTCCATGGGTTGAATTATGATGGATGATTATATGGGTTGGGTAAGTGGGAATGAAAAGCAAAATGAAAATCAATGAAGTCACAACCAATTATTGACAAGTAACTGTCAAATTTTCATTTTAGCATCTGCCATTGTGAATGATAGCATTTGCACCATCAATATGCCATTATCAGTGAAGATTCTTTCAAGAAGTTTAGTTCAGACTAAACATGCAAAAAGCAAAAAACTCAGTGAAAATGTTAATACATTCTCAGAGATTTCAGGCCATATAGAAAATACATTCAGTGCTTGAGCAATTAATTTTTCATATCAATGAGGGAGGGAAGCTTTATTTTTATTTTGATGTCCTTGATAACTTGTAAAGTGCTAATTATTTTTTGTCAGAAAAATTTGTTCACATGTTCTTGCCTTGTTACAATTTATGGGAGAATGCAGTGTGCAAAAGTTAAAAAATAACACTAACCGACTAGCCGTTCACGTGGTTTGGAGATGGCTAACCAAATGCTCGGCTATGTAAAAATTCTTGGTAAACTGCTTTGTTATCATTAAGCAGTTAAAGGTTTCATATTCTGTGGATGTTCTTCATACTACCTTAAAAGTAACATTTCTCCATCTCCATCGATTTGCATTGTTACAATTGATGGATAGAGTGCCTAAAGGCACTCTCCCATGAATTGTAACAAGACAAAAATGTGTGAACAAATCTTGAGGCTGATAAAAAATTTAGCACTCTACCAGTCAACTGATTCAGACTTTACCATTTAAGATGCAACTTTTGGCTAACTGGTCATCCATTCACGTCGATTTAAATTTGCGTAAGCACCACGCGAACGAAACAAGTGTTCTCGTCAGATTTTGCACACTGAGAGTGCCTATATAAGTTGTAACAAGGCAAATCCATACTGGCTAAATATTTTCGCTTTGCAAATGTTATGAACCACACCCATATAATATGAAGCTTTTAAGCTGCAGCCCTTGCACCTCAGATAAAAAGCCTTAACCCTTTGAACACCAGAGGCCGCTTTACCGGCGCAGGGACATGGTACGTCATACTTTCATTAAGTAGGATGCCTGCTAAGTTAAGGGTGGGGTAGACCAATCAATAGGGCTGCAAGTTGAAAATATTGATTGGTCTACCCCCTAATAATGAATATGGACTTCTAATTGCTGCATATGAACTGACAGGAAGATACCACCAGGGTTCAAAGGGTTAATTTGGACTTCCAGCACTCAAACAGTTAATAATGAAATATGATCTACATGTACATTCAATTATATTTATGCACCTTTTTCAAATGAAAAAATACCATCCTCATAATATTTGAATTATTTTCTGCTGTGCAAACTAGATGTTTACAAAACAGTTATAATAAATCGGCATTGTATTTTAATCATGCTTTTTTGAAAACGTGCAAATGAATATCCATCAGCCGAAAAGGGTAAAATTTTAAAGTCTCATGATTTGGGGAGACACTGCCACCCAATAAAAATGTTCAGTGCGAGGGAGTGCCTGAGAACCCATACCATTTTTTGGGGAGTCTTGCTGTGAACATTTTTAAGAACATCATACAAGTTTATCTTTTAAAAACAATGTGCTGATGCACTCAATCCACTGTGAGCTGACATTCACTCTAATCAGTGTAATTTCTCTCCCCTGATGCTCACACAAATGTTTTCATAAATGTGAAAAGCCATCACCAGTTGTCTCCCCTAATGCACACAGAAATCTGCCAAACTGTGATAAACAAGTTTCTGCAAACCATGTTCATCTCATTCTTACTACATCTGATCAATGAAGATTGTTAATCATCTTTATGAGATATCTTTATTCACAGAAATACCTAAATGATGAACTTAATTCTCACAGCATCCCCATCATCCAGTTAACTCTCATTCATTCATTTACAATCTCTTCACCCTGATACCAAGATTATTGGAAAGTTTTTTGGCATTTCTATTTCAGTCGAACAAGCAGGTCTATCAGTTTAGCTAAGGTTTGGCACAAGCAGCCATGCCTGTACTAGGAACCATTTAACCCTTTATCCCATGTAATTTACATATTGAGTAGATAAAAAAAAATCAGTATTTTTCAAAACGTTTCAATAGAGAAGTCACCAAAACTTGTGGAAGTCCACTAAAATGGGCAACATGGGTATAAATGATTAATTGAACTTGACTTTATATCCATGTTGTAGTCACGATTAGCCATTGTGCAGACATATGTGACCTTAGACATCAATAAATAAATAAATAAATAAGTCAATGAATAACATCAGTTACTGCCAGTCAGTTAATCGGCACCTAAGCTTAACACTTGTTTAAATTTGTGTATTTTTATATTTTTATATCTGGTTTGAAACCTATCAAAATATATTATTTAAAAACACCATTTTGTTGGCATTTTACAAGACAAAAAAACTACCAGTCCTTTTTTTTCTTAACCCTTTACCCAACATAATGGTCAAAACCAGTCAGCACTATTTACAAAAATTGCCATTCAGTTTTCATTATTTTTTTTCTCCATTTTTTACCACAAAAACATAGCTTATGATCCCTCAGTGGAACCAGCGCATTGAGGTTCTTCCAATGAGGGGTCATAAGCTATGTTTTTGATGCAAAAATGAAAAAAGAATAATTATTCAATAATTTTGTTTGCAAGTGTTGTCTGCTTTTCATGTTAGGTAACAGGTTAAATACAAACTTTGTGGAAAAAAACTGCAGCTCACCTAGACCATGGAATATTGCACACACCATTCTGCCCTGTGAACTGTTATGCTCAACTCTCCAAAGCATACACTTGAGATGGGAACATTTGGGATATGGATGAGGAATTAAAAAGGGACCCGCTACCCATTTCACTCTGGCCTGGCGAACATGCTGCATGACATTCCTGGTGAAATTTGGAAACAGATTACTGGTGGGTGTGCTTAACCAAGACTATTGGGCAGGTCCTATTGTATGTAGAGTACCAAGTAAACAGCATGTGTGCAAGAAATGAACAGCGCATATGTGAGATGTGAATGATGTAGTGTAAGCCTTCAAGAGTTAATTGGTAGAGTTAGTAGACCCATCTGACAGAATCTTTTGATATTTGGTATATAGCATTTCTTTGACTCCAACCTTAAAGTTTGTACAAAGTGTTATGCTTGACTGGTTTTGGTGATAGTGGTTTCTAGCACTCTACCAGTTAACCCTTTACCCAACGTAACAGCCAAAACCGGCCAACGCTATTCACAAAATTCTCTGTTCAATTTTTCTTACTTGTTCATTTTTTGTCACAAAAACATAGCTTATGACACCCCATTGAAACGAGCTCAATGAGCTTGTACCAATCAGGGGTCATAAGCTATGTTTTTTATTCAAAAATTAGTGCTTCAGGAATTTTATTTGCAAGTGTCGTCTGCTTTTCGTGTTAGGTAAAGGGTTAAGCACTATGTAAGTAAAAGTTGTTTTATATAAGATGAAAAACACCATCAGTGAAGAACCAATTCTGTTGGGGTCAGTTTGATAGCAATGTTTGCTTTTATGGCATTTACTAAAATTTATAGATTGAGAGGTAGGATTATTTCAATATTGTTGAGTTTTATTGTGGGGGTATTAAGTTGTAATTATAGTATTTTATCTGGGTGATTTTAACCCATCTATCACAAAGCATTCTGATGTGTTTGCTTCTTTCTAACCTCATATTCTTTGATGTTAGTGGTCACTAATGCAAAGAACTCACTCTTAATCCTGATTACCCAAATGAGGGCATGGTGGCACTGTGTACTAAGGTGTAATGCACGTCGATGGTGCACTTTTCTTCAACCAATGCTAATCCAGCTTGTGTGGAGTTAGTTCATTGGGTAGTCGGATATGCAACTAGGAATTTAACCAATTCTGACTTGTCTGACAGAACTCATTGAGCTCTGTCAAACAAGGTAAAATTGATAAATTTCAAGTTGCATTATAGGAGAATATTTCTTGAACTTTTGCTATTTTGACATCAGTGTGCAGAGGGTTAAATATATTTATTTTGTCTTCTACCAATGCTTGGATTGTCCTTGTTTGCCTTTCACAGATTGTACACTCTGACAATAGGGGATATAAAATCTTAACGACTGGACTTCTGTGACCATGAGCACATTATCTCTAATCTCAAACAATTTACCCACTCAATCCCATTTCAGTCCATTCTTCTAACATGTTTATCCTGATTTAAGAAATTACAGAAAAAGTCCCAATTGTTGCGTGAAGTTAACACTTAATTTTTTGTGTGAGAACTGAGGTATCACTCTCTCACTAATCCTCTTGATATCCCATACCTTGATCTCTGTTTACTCAAGACATAATGTACCGCTCACCTGTATAGACATCACAAAGGTGCATTTTAACATACCTGGCACCTAACAAGACACAGAACCAGTCAAAGAATTTTAAATATTTCAGAAATTGTTTTATCAATTTTCAAAAGTGAATTTCTGGAACAACCTGCCGTGAAATCATTCCAATTCATCCTGTTGGTGAATAATATTCACAAGTGAAGTGGTGGGAAATGGAAGGAATGACAGAAATTCCATTTTGGATTAAATTTTATTTTTCAAGTTTTAATGTATAGTCGGTAATTTACTGATTATAAATGGAGTTATCTTTCTGACAATTGGACCCATATGCATAGTTTTTTTTTACTGGATGTTTGTTGGAAAATTGTCATGTTTCTGTGATTATATGAATAATGGAATTTGTGATGATGGAAAATAACCACAGAGGACGACTGACTATACCTTATAACAAACAATTACTGATGTAAGTGAACATTAACACATAAGGGCTTATTTCTGACTTGGTCAATTTTTACTGCCACACTGAGTCGGGAATAAGACCAGGGGGTGTGTGAAGTAAAAGAGGACAAAGGTATATGGGTGGGCTTATTTTCGATAGGTGAAGGCTCCAGGAGAATTTGGATGCAAATTTAACACAAAGTTAGGTGACTCAGCCAATTTCATAACAAAGATGCATTAACCCTTTACCCAATGAATCGGCTGCATGTGCCCGTGTAATTTTCAAATTGAACAGTTGAATAAAAAAATGTAAAACAATTTCAACAAAACCATGTAATGTACCCCCTCATTGGAGCGAGCTGATCAAAATCATTTCATTTCATTCACTTGATATGGTTTTTTTGTTTTGAAACTTTGTATGCTTATGCAGGGTGAAAAAGATAGGAGCTATTGATTTTCTTTTTCATTTCCATCAAAAACTGTTGCTGTTAGCAACAATCTTTGAATTTATTGCATTTGTGCATCAACATTCTTTGACATGGCCTACAGGCCACATTTATCATAGGATTGTTTTTAAACTTGGTGTGCTCATTAGGCAAGAACTTTAGATAAGAGCCTTTTGATAAGCATTCATTTCTGTGAAAAAAGTTGCCATTTACAATAACCTCTGAACTTACTGCATTTGTGTATCAACATGCTTCCTTTATGCAGTCTTACAGTTTACATTTAAAAATGCATTGATTACTGTGACGTTGTGCACACACAAGGCTGTTATGTTGAAATTTCACCAAATAACATTGGAAATTTTTTGAAATATTTGAAAAATAAATAATGAAAATAAAAAATTTTGATATCATGTGCATTGGGTGAGGGGTTCTTTTTCATTGTTACAACATGAATGTACCACTGTCATCGATACAAGAAGGAGACTCTGAAACTGAAATCTGAACAGCTGGTAGGTGGGCTTAATTTTGATTATGGTCTTATACCCAGGTCAGTATGGTATCTTAGAGTAGGTACCTCAACATGTAGTCCCCCATGGAATGATAATCAAGTGAAAGGGGGGAGGGGGCAGTATGCAGAGGCAGGGGGATGCACAGATATTGCAGCACATTGTCTACTCACAAAAATCTCGAAATTATCAGGATATCATTGTCTGATATATTTATTTGATATATACTCTCCCAAAAAAGAAAGTGTGCATGCTAAAAAATAACACTAAAAAAAGATATATATCATTTTCATTCATGGAAATTTTATTCAATCACAGATGAATCAATTTGTGATCAACACGAGAAATTTCATTACACTACGACGAATACTCTTGGTGCCATGTAGAGTCAAAGACATTAAGGGTCAAACACAAAAGTCACACACTCAATATCTGGTATGACCTCCGTCTGCATCGACTACTGCTGTGCATCTACGCCTCATGGAAGCGAACAAGTTAGCATGGAAGTGTTGTGAGATGTTGTTCCATATTCTTGTAAGCTGTCTTTGGAATTCCACAAGCGTTGATGGTGCATGGGGAAGCCGGCGTAGCTGACGTTTCATTTCGTCCCATACGTGCTCAATGGGTGAGATATTGGGCAAATTTGCTGACCATGGATTAACATCCACTTGATGTTGCTGCAGATACTGTTGAACAATACGAGCTGCGTGGGGTCGGGCGTTGTCCTGCTGTAGAATGATGACGTGACGTTGCAGAAATGGGACAACAACAGTCTCAAAAACATAGATTATGACCCCTCTTTGGAATGAGCTCGTTCCAATGAGGGGTCATAACCTATGTTTTTGAGACAAAAAATGAGAAAAAAAATAGTTATTCAAGAATTTTGTTTGCAAGTGTTGTCTGCTTTTCATGTTTGGTAAAGGGTTAATACCATTTTTGGCTTCTTATTGCTTTACTGTTACCTCAGAATATCTATTAACCCTGGGGGAAGGGGGAAGAGGGCTAATTCCAACTTTGATATTTTTTACTTCCAGAGAATGACATACAGTCTCTGGGTAATCTCGAAGTTATGTTTTAAGTGGCTAGGCAGTCTCAGCTTTCTACATAAGCACCCAAGACTTGCCTAGAATCAACTGCAATGCAACAAGTTGTAGACTATCAATGTAAAGCAGAAATGTAGTTAAATCACTTCTATGAAGTTAGACATAAAAACCCATAAAAACAAAACAAACTATCTGTTATGGCCTCTAATTTGGGAACATTACTGTAATTTTGGGACACTGTTTAGCACTGAGAATTTGGTAGAATTAAAAGGCCTGCTTATTTAAACTGAACCTGTCTCATGTTTTGAGACTGTATGTAATTACAAATCAGGCAGGCTGATGATGAGTTCTGTATCAACTGGACCCATACACTCTACAGACACAAGGAGTTCAGTCTCTGGTTACAGTCTGGTTACACAACCTAGGAGTATTCTTACCAAGGACCCTACTGCCACAAACCATATTCTGTCACTTTCTTGTCATATCATGGAAAGAGCTGGGTTCAGCATTAGGTAGCCTTTGGACATTAGATGGTCATCTCAAATTGGTTGTTTATTCTACTTCCTTACTGTAAACTATATGAATCTATTTAGGTATTTTTTGTGAAAAAGCATGAAAGCTTCTACATCCTCTGGCTCCTGTATCACTGATTTTGCTTGTGGTAGTAAATAACTGTCAAGACTTTTCAAAAAAGCACATGGACAGCTCAAGTCAGATCACAGTGGTTGAACGCACTCTATTCCCTTATGTTCTCACCTGAACATCTAAGTAAAATGCCTAGCTTAACCCTTTACCCAATGCAGATGATAAGGAAATTTATTATTTCAAGAATTATTATATCAAATTTTTCCAAAAATTTCAACAAAACCTTATCATGTGACCTCTCTTTGGAACAAGCTTGACAAGCTCATTTTAATTAGGGGTTACATGATATGATTTTGTTGGAAGTTTTTTAAATATTTTCTTTTTCTACTGCTGAATTTGTATATTATGTGAGTGGATGTGGCCGATTCATTAGGTAAAGGGTTCACTGGCTATATGCTACAAGCCATTATCATGGCTCTATCAGAAAATGCTGAAAGCCACTTTAATGGCTTTATGTGGTATGCATTGGCTTTTTTGCTCAGTAGGGGAAATGTACTGGAGAGTGTCTCCCTGTGGGAACCCCGGGAAGTAAGCAGCACTTGTTTACTGTGGTAAACCAGTTCCGCTTTACTAGTAAAATAGGACCCAGTCACCAATGCTTGGGGTGAAAGTCCTCTAAAATGGGCAACATGTTGATCAACGATTGACTAAACTTGACTTCATCTCCATGTTGTGTCACGATTAGCCATGGTGCATAAATATGTGATGTTAACCACCAACAAACAAACAACAAACAAACTGGAGAGTGTCAACAGGCATTCTCCAATAAATGGTAACAAAACAATTAGTTATTAACAAAAGCTGTTCCATTCCAAGCACTCTGATTGCACAATAAAACTTTCATTGACAGCTTTATTTTGTCCAGAGCAGAGAAAAGAATTCAACCAATTATATCACTGAGCTCTGTCAAAGAAGGAGGATATAATTAAATTCCCAGTTGCATTGTGGAAAAAATTTGCTGCCGAAAATATTGGCATTTTGGCATCAGAGTACAGAGGCCTAAACTGGTAACATGGGATATTTGAAGAAAAAAAATACTTATGTTTCAAATCGCCTTTGAAAAATAGTTTAGCACTCTACTAGTTGACTGTTTGATTGCTGGAGTCCACTATCAGTGCTTTCCAAAAATGAGGGTAGCAGATTAAAAACCAACATTTTCCTTGCTATGTTTCCTATTCCATCTAATGCTAATAATATTCTGTTTATATAAATCTGTGTTTTATTTCAAATTATTGGAGAGTGCCTCTGGGCACTCTCCAATAATTTGAAATAAAACAAATTTTGATGAACAAATTCACACCTCAAAAAAATAATCTAGCCCTTGACCAGTTAATTATTATTATTAATAGGTTAATTTTGGTTGTTAGAATTGGTTTCTATAGGTTTGTCTTGCCACAATTTTTTAGGGCCCTGCAAAACTCAAATTTCTGGTTGAATCAAATCAGGAAGAGGACTTTGAATCAAATTGAGTCGCAAATCGAATGTCACCACTCTTCAGGTTGTAAATATTGCACCTTCTTACAATCATATATATTGAAGAGGTCTTGCATGCAACAGTGACTCATCTGTTAGGACTAATTAATTTAAAAAAAAGCAGAATATTTCAGGATGGAATCAAAGTAGTTTCAGAGGCAGAACCTTCATGAACTGACCATCTGTTTGGGCAAATTAATAAAAAAAAGTGGAATATTCCAGAATGGAAATAAAGTAATTTCAGAAGCAAAACCTCCATGAACTCCTTGCATATTAACATCTGTATGGTCAAATTAATAAAAAAGAGTGGACTATTCCAGAATAGAATGAAAGTAATTTTGGAAGCGGAACCTCCATGATTCTACTTCTATCATTAGGTGTCCTATACAGGAGACCTGATTATAAAAGAAGTATTCAAGAGGAAACACTTTATTGGGTTTTGAGAACACCTCTTTTTTTGAGTGACTGGAACTGAATCGAATCATCAGGACTATTTTGAATCAAATCAAATTTTGAAGCTTTGTAGGCCCTACAATTAAGGGCACCCTCCAATAAATTGTGACAAGAAAAATCCAGTTGAAATATTCTTTTTACTTTCTGAAAGAACATGAAACACATCCACTGAATATGAAGCCTTTTAATTGAGGACCAGCAATATTCTAATGAACCCAAATGTCTATCACTCAACCAGTTAAGACCACAATACAAGTGATGTAGCTCAGATCTGAACAGGCAATGTCTTGATCTGCATTCTAACATGATTACCAGTGAGCTACTGTGTCCCTGATTATGGCATGTTTTATTTTGAATAATATTTGTACCAGCAAAAAATGAAACTTGGTAAAAATCCAGTCAGATTTAATCACTTTCAATCCACTTTAGAAGCCATTATGATCAGGGCCAAATTAATTACTTTCCCTCAATTGTCCAAGCATGAATGACTTAATTTAGATCCTGTTAAATATTTGGTATCTGAGACTTTCTTAACAATGTCTTGAATGGGTTCAAAAACTGGTACAGTTCAGCCATGCTGAGCAGAGATGTTGTCCTTAATTAGTTAATTTTTGTTTGTTTTCAGCTTGTTAGCATGATAACTTGAACAAATATCAGTGGATTCTGTCAATATTTGGCAAGTAAGACTCTCTTAACAATGTCTTGACTGAGTTTGAAAACTGTTGCGGTTTGACCATACTGAGTGGAGTTATGGCCCTTAATTAGATAATTTTTGCCTGTTTTCAGCTCATTAGTGTGATAACTTGAACAAATATCAATGGATTTGGTCAATATTTGGTATGTGAGACTTTCTTAACAATGTCTTCAATGCATTTGAAATCGTGTATGGTTCGAGCATACTGAGTGGAGTTATGGCCTTTAATTAGTTAATTTTTGCCTGTCTTCAGCTTGACATCACATGTAGTATTCAAGTATATCTTATTGATGTCTATCCCCAAATTCAGTGCTGGTGTTATTTAGAATATTTTTGACAGAGTTATTGCCCTTTATGGACTTTGAATTTGTTTCATTTTTGCCATGAAACTTTTTACAATACTTGGTGGAATGATATATTTGATACCCATGTATATCTTACTGATGTCTAGCCACATATTCAATACAGATGTTATTCAGGGTATTTTTGTCCAAGTTTTTAACCCTTTGTCCAATGCAGATATCCAAATGTATTATTTTAAATCTCATTTTTTTTAAATTTTCAAAAAATTTCAATCAAACCATATCATGTGAACCCTCATTGGAATGAGCTCGACGAGCTCGTTCCAAAGAGTGGTCACATGATATACACACTAATGTTGAAGTATCCAAATTTCAAGCTGCAAGGTTTTCCCAACATGCAACTAGAAATTTATCTAATTCAGTCTTGTGTGACAGAGCCCATCAAGCTCTGTCAACAAGATTTCAGAGGTTAAATTTCAATTGAATTATGGGGGTAAATTGATTCTTGAAATTTTGGTATTTTGACATCAGTGTGCAAAGGGTTATAGTAATACAGTACATCATTGTATACGCTATTAAATGAGAATGTCCCCAAGGGGTCCTAGGAAGTAGAGCAGTACTTGATTACTGTGTTAAACAGATTCAGCTTCTTTAGCATTTTAATGATATCCAAGCGCTCCTGAAAAGTATTTTCAGGTCCACACGAATGAGATAATTCTTGATATTCACAAAAATAGCGTAGATTTTCTTTTTATTATATTCTACCCAATTCGACTGCAAACATGTACGTTTCAAAACAAGATCAACTGATCATTCTTTGAAGCCTGTACTAGCCAAATCACTCATACATATAAAAAATAGTCCAACTTTCCCACGATAATTTAACCAACCACTTGTTCAACTCACAGATGAAATTTAATAATTATAATACTACAAATGAGAATGTTCTCATATTTTTCATTAATGTTAATTTTTAGAACATTTTAAATGTCAATTTGCAACAAGGAATGTTGAATTGATTGTGCCGACTCATCCAAAGAAAAACTTCCTGGGCGAGTTGATCAATAAGGTTTTGTGGAAAAGTTATCCAGTTCAAGGCTCAGTATCACTCTCGGAGTCACTTTCTAAACATCTAATTTTTGTACCTTATTATTTTATTATTATTATACATCTAATTTTTCAGTCATAGAATCTACAGAATGGCTTGGAAAAGCTTGAACTTCTGGTACTGATTGTAAAGCCAGCACTGATTCGCTTGTATCAGTATCGAAGACAAAGTGATACGCCAAAGCGAGGCGATATTTAGGAAGCTACTGAGGGGTATTCCTCATTATCCATCAAGTTGATGGATATTGAGAAATATCTTTTACATAATTTGTGATTATTCACAGGCTAGCGTATAATAAATAGAGGATATCTAGTGTTTTTGAGTGGATACTGAAAATTATCTCATGAGTGACCGAGAAAAATGTTTATTTTTCGTGAGCACTTGCGCGAGCGAAAATATCCATTCATCTCGGTCACAAGTTAGATAATTTTTGGTATTCACTCAAAAACACTAGATTTTCTTTTTATTGTACTTTTTTTTTATAAGAATCTGATAATTCCACTCGTTCCAATCTTGAATTGATGCATGAAACTAAATAGCACATTGAATCATTGAAACAAGGAAGTGATTTGATTAATACTTGGAACAGATAGCGTCTTGCAATCTAATTCAGCTATTGGGTTTCTAGTCCAAACAAGTCCTGATAGTCTGTAATATAAGTTTTTGTTTTGGACGTACCAAACCAAAAACTTCAAAGGACGGTACCAAACCAAAAAGTTATATTACGGATTTCAGGCCATGTTTGGACTAGCGGGCTTCATGCATCAATTCAAGGTGAATATGTGTTGAATTATTGCTAGAAATGATGATTTACTTTTCATTATACATTTTTAGAACACATTGATCATTTCCATTAGGGGGCGCAGTGGCGTTGCGGTAACCGGTTCTCGTCAGATCACCGAAGTTAAGCAACATTGAGCCACGTTAATCATTGGATGGATGACTGTCTGAGCGATCAATTCAGACTCCCGCATTGTGTCCTTGGGCAAGGCGCTTAACCCTGATTGTCCACATGGGGGCACGATGATGTTGTGTACTAAGGTGTACTACACGTCGATGGTACGCATGTCTTCAACCAATCTAACCCTGCCTGTGCTGCTGTGTGGAGTTACGATGTTGGGGACTGGCAGCTGCTTAACGTTGCTTGGTGGTTCTCTCCAGGTACTCCGGCTTCTTCCACCCGTAAAACTGTCACGGTCATGATTAGCCATTGTGCATAAGTATGTGACCTTAATCACCAATAAATAAATATATCATTTCCATTGATAATTTGGCTTGTATTCACATTGAAGTGTTGCTTTGAAAGCCACCATTTTGAATGATACTGTGAAAGTGAAAATTTCTATATCTTCACAGTGGGGGATACGATTTCTATCTTTCCACAATTTCTTCAATAATCTATCATTTAGCATATAATAAAATAGGATTTGATGCCCAACACCTGGTTATGAGTCCTCTTCAGTGGGCAACTTTGGTATAAACAATTCCCAGAACTTGGCATTATACTTATATTGCAGTCACAATACAGCTATAGCTATAGTTCCTAAAAGTTACCTTAAACACCTGTACACATTATGTTGTACTGATAATTGAATTTGGCAATCAGTATCAGTCTATTGTGATCCATCAGATGACAATGATACTCAGCAGTTGAACAGTATTTCTGATTGTTGAAAAAAAAATAAGTGTCCATTTCAGTGTACTGCTTCGCAATTTATACAACATGTGTTACTAAAAGAACTGTGTGATTATTACTTCAACCTGAAAGAGAACAGTCCCAAGGGTCACTCGCTACCCATCATTAAAGCTTCCCCCAAGAAATATTGCTCAGTCATTTAAGTTTATCTGCCAAATTGAGGTGACAAATTTTGACACGATTTAGTTTTGAGCGGTACCAATTCCTATTTTCAAATCTGTATTAAGCATTCAAAACATTCAATGAAAACAATCTCAGGACTGATGGTAGCTAATGTCAGTCTCAGGGATGGACCTTGTCTTTGACTCTAATGCTGCACATTCTTTTTCTGTGAGACCATTGACATTATCTACTTTGAAATTGAATGAAAGAAGCTGTGACAAACAAGCTGTGGTGGGGGTGTTTCAGTGCACTCCACTGAAGTTTACAGTGTTAAACGAGTTCTGTTTGTTTTGTAAAATAGGGACCATCAATCAATGCTTGTGGTGGAAGTCATCTAAAATGGGCAGCACAGATATAAACGTTTGGTTAAACTTGACTTGACTACTTGTGTTGCAGTGATGATATGTCCATAGATGTTGGAAATGACCTTCAACACCAATATATGAATAACCAAACAGAACACACACACACACCTGTAATCGCAGGTATGTGGCGCAATCCGATAAGTTGAAAATACTGCACATCGATGGTGCACTTGTCTTCAACCAATCTTAACCCTGCATGTGTGGAGTTAGTACACTGGAGAGTCTGACAGTTGCTTGCCATTGCTCAATGGTTGTCAAGGTTTTCCGGCTTCCTCCACACATAAAACTGTCCGACATGAGGTGACCCTGGCTGGTGAAAATATCTTTAAAACCCAAATAAATAAATAATTGAATATAACTTTCAAAAGCGGACTATTTACCACACTTTCAGTACAAATTTCACCTGTTAATAGCACAGGTTATAGAGTAAACTGTTAATTGAATAAAAAAATAAAAAAATCTTGTGATATGACAATAAATTACCCTAACAATCACTGAATTCTCCTTATTTGGCTTCGATAGATCCAAAACAGACATTTAATCTGTTATATCTTGTTTGAAATACCTCCATGAGCTATGTCAAACAAGATATAATAGAAGAAATGCTCAGTTTATCTCGAGAATGCAGGAGAGTGATCAAATCCCTGTTAAATTGAATACTGCTGTTAACTGGTTGAGTGCTAGAAGCCACTATCCTGGCTGTTCAAAAAAATGCTTAAAGTCACTTTATGGTTTTACACTGTATGAATTAACTGGTTTGCTAAATTTTCATATAAAATTGTTTTGTAACAATTCATTGGAGAGTGCCAGCAAGTGTAACAAAACATTTATTTAGGAACAAAATATTTCTAAACTAAGCATCCCCATGCTGGTGGCTTGGTAGCTTCGGGGAAAAAAATATTCATCCTACAAATCACCTTTAAAAAAGAATTTAGCACCTTACCAGTTAAATGAATCATTTTTACTGGCAAAAGCACTATTCAGTTAACAATCACCTTAATTTTATAACTGTTAACAGGTTGAGTGCTAGAAGCCACTATCTTGGCTCTAATGAAAAGTGCTGTAAGCCATTTTAGTGGCTTTACACTATGTATTAGCTTGATGTTTGACCAACGGTAGAAGAAAGTTGCAATTTATTTGAGAGTGCCTTTTGGCTCCCTCCAATAAATTGTGACAGAACAATTATTTATGAACAAAAGCCTCTCTGTTCTGGTAGCAGAGTATATTTGAAAAAAATACCTATGTTTCAATTCACTTTTGAAAAATAATTTTGCACTCAACCAGTTTCCCAACGTAATGGCCAAAAGCGGTCAATTTTCATTATTTTGTCTCAAAAACATAGGTTATGACCCCTCTTTGGAATGAGCTCATCGAACTCATTCCAAAGAGGGGTCACAACCTATGTTTTTGAGACAAAAAATGAAAAAAATTAGTTATTCAAGAATTTTGTTTGCAAGCGTCGTCTGCTTTTCAGGTTAGGTAAAGGGTTAACTGGCCATTTCCACTGTATTTTTCAAATGATTCCAAGCTGTAAGCATTGCAAAAACAGACCAGGAGTAAATACCCTCCAGGCCAAAATCTTCTTTGGAGGTCTGGAACCCTAAAATATAGATCATTGAATTGGAAGACCAGAGTTAAATCTGACAAAACTTGGCATGAACTTGCCATGAAGACAGTGTAATTATTGTCTGCTAATTGTGTTTATCTTCTGTTATTAGAAAGGGATTTCTCATGTTCACATAATGTCCTTAATTCATGTTCCAAAATTATTTTTGGTATCTTGTTTGTTGTAAAAAGTCTTTTGAATTCAAGTATCTTACAGTATTTCTGCTATAAAAACTATCCTAGCATCTGGAATAAATGTCTCAGTGTATTTTTATAAGTGTACAATATTTGCACAAGAACTTGTGATTTTAATGGTACCAGGAAAACCAAACCTAGAAACCTATATATATGTTGTAAATTTGTGAAGAATGTGTGTGAAATTCTCTCTGTTAAAAGTTACTATTACCAGGACATATACAAACTTTGTGTAATGGGATTACTGTTTGTGCAATAAACTCTCTATATCACTAGAAACAATGTCAGATTCCTTTGAAGTATTCTGCAGGTAATGATATTTATGCAAGCAACTGTTCAACATTTTTATCTTAACATTAGGCCTTTAGATTCCATGAAATTCACAGTGAAAACTGATATTTCCAAATTACACATATGTTCCCAAATTAGAGGGCATAACAGAAAGTTTGTTTTAGTTTGTTTTTTTTTTTTGCTTTTTACACCACTGATTAAAAAAACGGACATATTATGCTATGGCATTGTCTGTTTGCCGATCCAGGCATCTGTTATATTTTCTGTGTTAAGGCCATAACTTTTTAGTGGAAAGAGATATATCATAATGAAACTTACACAACATATATTTATTTATTTATTGGTGTTTAAGGTCACATACTTATGCACGATTGCTAATCGTGACTTTTGACAGTTTTACGGGTGGAGGAAGCCGGAATACCCAGAGAGAACCAACGAGCATTGATGAGCAACTGTCAGCTCCTCAACATTCTAACTCTGCTCAAGATCCGCTCAAACAGGTTTACAGCGGTTGAAGACATGTGCACCATTGACGTGCAGTAATCCACAGTACATAGTGTCATTGTGCCCCCCATGTTGGCAACCGGGATAAAGTGCCTTGCCCAAGGTCACAACGCGGGTCGTCCCGGATGGGGATCGAACTCGGGACCTCCAGCATAGAAGTCCAACAGTCTACCACTGAGACACAACATATATATATGAGTAGATAGTGTGCCATGTACAAAATTCCCGACTGACTCACCAAGGTCAAGGTTGTGGATAGAGATCAGCACATGGAACCAGCATGTACATCAACATATCCAGTGCCCATCTCCCACCAAGTGCACATCAACTTTGTTATTTCAGGACCTTTTTAGTGGAAGCAAATATCATACAGAACCCTACACAACATATGTACCAGCACTAGACAGTGTGTGGTGTACAAAATTATGACTGACTCACTAGGGTCAAGGTCACCAGTAGAGATCAACACATGGAATCTGCATACACATCAACTTTTTATTATCTGGACCATAACTATTTTTTAGAAAGGGATATCATCATGAAATTTACCCAACATGTGTACCACCCTTAGATGGTATGTTGTGTACCACATTCATGACAGGTCCACCAAGGTCAAGGTTACAGATAGAGATCAACAGATGGAATCTGCATGGACATCAGCTTTACTTTTTGTGTCTTGGCCATAACTTTTTATTGGAAGGAGATATCACAAAGTAACTTACAGAACATATGGACTACCAGCAGATGGTGTGTCAGATACAAAATTCACAACTGACTCACCAAGGTCAAAATCACAGATAGAATGAGCATGCACATCAATTTTTTTGTGTCTGGGCCATAATATTTTAGTGGAAGGAGATATAACAGTTAAGTTTACACAACATGCATACTACCAATAGATGGCATGTCACTTATAAAATTCACAATGACCCACCAACGTCAAGATCACAGATAAAGATCAGCACATAGAACCAGCATGAACATGAACTTCATTGTTTAAGGGCCATATCTTTTGAATGCAAAGACATATCACCATGAAACTTAACAACATATATGTACCACCCCTAGACAGTGTGTTGTGTACAACTTTCATGACCCACTCATCTGGACTTTCTCATCTCTCACTTTGATGAATCTCTGCTTATGACACCGAAACTTAGTTTGCGTTGAATATATACAACATCTTTTGTTTTTTCGTCATTTACCTTATGCTTACTTATTGCCATCATCAATTCCTTACCCTTCAAAACTTTACCTTTTTGCCTGCTAACGCCACTTTTACTAATTGACTGCTTTTGACGATTTCACTGTAATCAAGATAGCTGTACCTAGTAATGCATCATGGGGGAAAACTCTAGATCAATTCATATCAGAAAAGATCAGTGTAATACCAGCCGAATTTGAAGTCATATCCACCGAGCCCGATAATGGGCAATTCTGGGCAAGAAAATCGTATCTATTAAATAAGCAACCTTAAACACCTATAAATAAATAGATAATAAATAATCTGTTCTGTTATCAAAGTTGAATTTTGCCCCTGAGCATAAATAGATATTCTGTGACACCAATAAAATCCTGAGAAGTAAAATTTGACCGTTATTATTACAAAACTTTTCTTGGAGCTGAGTAGTGATGGGTTGAAAACTGTTGTCTCCTATATAGACAAATCAGAAGGTCTGCTTAAGGCCTAAAAAATGAAAAATCTGTTTCTCAGGCCCTCTCGCATGGTCCTTTTGGCTGCCGCATGCTCTCTTTTTATAACCAATGTAAACTTTAAAATAATAATAATTAAATGGTTTATGTATAATATTTTACCCAAGTTAAAAAAATTGATAAATTTGTCCCATGAGTCCAAGAAGGCTTTGCAATGCTTTAGCATTTCAAAGCCTTCTTGCCCTCAAGGGGCAAAATACACCACCACCCATGCTATTCCATAGTGTATGAGGCCTAAAACATAAACCAAGAACATGAACTTTTGATGACAAAGAAATAATTACAGAAATAAAAAATAAAATAAAAAAATGCTCGCCCGCATGTAATTTTACAAATAATGGCCATAGAAACAGAAAATCTCCTTTGTGTGGCCTAACCTTTTCATTCTTGATATGACTGCTGTTCCCACATTGACATAATGTTAGTGTAAGGTTGTCAGTCATCTCAGGACAAAGCATGGCTCATAATTTTCTCATTGGAACAAACATGATGAGCTTGTTCCATTGAGGACTCCCCTATGTAAACCCCAGAAAGAAGAGCATCACTTGATGACTCTACAAGTAGAAAATCTGTGTTACTGGTACAATAGGATTCACTTACGATTGAATGGTGTGTGAGTCCTCTAAAGTGTACTGTATAATTGAGAATTATTGGCTATTCTTGAGTTGATACTTGTATCACAGTCACAATATAGCCACTGATACTGAAGATCAACCCCAGTAAACAATCGTCCATTTAGGAGCTGTAAAGTTTGTTTTAGAAGCAAATATTGAAATATAACAAAATTTCACTGGCGTTGGGTGGATTTGACTGATTTCTTTGATAACTGTTAAAAGTTTTAGTGTTTGTCCCCCACTAAAAATATTCTATGATCCACTCTCCCATTGTTGTGTGAAAGTTGTTTTCTGTTTATTTCCATTGTTTTTATAATGCTTCCTGTGTTCTCAAACTGGCTGTTGGGATCCAATCACCTTGCCCATCTGAACGCTTTCAGTATTTTTATTTTTAGACGAGTTTTAAAAAAAAAAAACTTGACTATTGGTATGTCGAGGATTGGTCGCCAGGCAGGCAGGCAAGTTTGGGGGTCAGTTTCGTGCAGGTGGGTGGGCAAGCAGGCAGGTGGGAGTTGGTGGGTGGGCAGGCTTTTTGCTTATACTGTAGTTGTTTCTGGATTTTGATAATATATGGTATGTGCCTTGATATGCATGTTCAACACTCAATGACAAAAAATAGGGCATGTCCATGCTTTTTCACAAAATCATCTAATTTTGAGCTTGATAGCGTGATAACATCAACAAACGTCAACCAATTTGACTGATATTTGGCACATGGGTTTCAAGGAACAATGTCTTGATCGAGTTCGAAAACTGGCTTAGTCTGATGTATGGCAGCAGAATTATTGGGCTGACTTTGTCATTTTTTGTAAATTTTTTGCTTGATAGTGCGATAACTTAATGCCTTCCAATGTTCTTGTACACAGTCGAATATATTGAAAAAAAAAGAAATTTTGACATTGCATATACTGGATAAAGGATTAAACTGTTCAAAAATTGTTTCGGATGAAAACTTTTTAAAAATAAGTATGCAGTAATAATGAAGGATTAACCATCAAAAAAGAACCTGCACTCAGTCTGTACCCAGCTTTTCATTATTCACAAATAGTTGCAGCCCTTGAAATTAGCATTTTTTGGCCATGGCAGCACTACACTACTCTGGCAAAACCAGTTAGCCACGGCACTGCGATGGTATTTATTCTGATTGTAAGTTGTTTGGTATCAGAGGCAGACTGATACAGCAGTGAGCCTACGAGTGTCAGCTTGTGCACCAAATTGTTGACCATTTTATTTTTACAAGAGTGTCTGTTAATATTGTCGTCAGAAAGAATGATAGTTTGCAGCAATTAGGTTACTTTATTGTTGTATACCATCATGCTTTTAGGCAATTATATTCACCAAATCTGCTGAATTTAATCAACAACTGGCTCCAGTAAATGCAACTCACCATCATTCAAACTGACAAGATTACTCAGATTGATCTCAACTGTGCTGTAAACATGGTCGCTCCACGATGACTTCTCATTTAGCGTGCATGTGCGCGTAAGTATTGTAACGCACTTTCACTTCCGCCTACTGAGGACGGTTACCCCCCAAAAATGGAAAACATTTGTTCCGAAACTAATATTTGTGCATCTTAAATACTTCCGTGTTTATTTTTTTCATTTTGTTATGTCTTATTATTATATAGTATTTGTACATTGCATTAGCGGGACAAAGTAGTGGAAAAAAACGATTGTTCTTCCATATAATAATCTTTTGTGCCAGAAATTGCTTGACGTGTCCGACTAAAAAACAGGGTGCCATTTTTCATTGTTCAACTATTGCAAAAGGGAATGCGTGTTCGCTTTCCATTTCCAGAGTGCTCTAATGCACTCCCACTCGAAAGGTGAAAAATAAATTCTATACGATACTTACCATTTAAGATTCGGACCAGATATTTTATTTACGATTCGAACGATTTGGGCCAGATATTAAATAAATGATTCGGGCTAAATGTTTGGTCAAATCGAGACATTACTTTTTATGTATACTTAATGCATAACATAAATTATTTAAGGGGACCATGTCCGATTACTATTATAGGTGCTACTTTTCATTTTTGAACCCTGCAGACAGCAAAACGTGTTCCTTTTTTGCGTGTAGTGCTCTTATGTACGTCACTGTAATATAGATTGATTATTTACTGACCATTTACGATTCGGACCAAATTATTTAACGATTCTGACGATATTTTAATACCATGCATTTGGATCAGATATCATATTGCACAATTCTGACTTGGCCAGGTGCCAGATTTTAATGCTTTGTAAATTTGAAGTCGGCACTATGAGAACTTGGCCCAAACAATTTCGGGGAAGGATGCCCTCGAGAGAAGTCGGTTTTTAATGCTTTGTAAATTTGAAGTCGGCCCCTATGAAAAGTCGGCCCAAACAATTTCGCGGAAGGATGCCCACAAGAGAAGTCAGTCCCCAAAACTACAGGACAGGGGATTAACAACTTAAAAATACTGGGGCAGGGGGGGGGGGGAGGGGGGGGAGATCAGAGCAGATCCAAAGGAAGTGCCAATTATGCTGAAATGATGATCGAAAGGGGTTGTGAACAACTTAAAAATATGGAGGGGGAGGGGGGGGGGGGGTGGTGGTGATCCGAATGGATCAGATACCATATTGCACAATTCTGAGTGGGCCAGGGGCGCCAAAACGAGCTTTTGAATCAGATATCATATTGCACAGTACTGTGACTGGGCCATGTGCGCCAGCTCGGGAGAGCACGAGAGGATTTTAATGCTTTGCAAATTTGAAGTCGACCCCTGTGAGAACTCGGCCCAAACAATTTCGGGGAAGAAGGCTCACGAGAGAAGTTGGTTTTAATGCTCTGTAAATTTAAAGTCGGCCCCTATTTAGGAGTCGGCCCAAACAATTTCGGGGAAGGATGCCCACGAGAGAAGTCGGTCCCAAAAACTACAGGACAGGGGCTTAATAACTTAAAAATATTGGGGGGTGGGGGGTGGGATATCAGAGCGGATCCAAAGGAAGTGCCAATTATGCTAAAATGATGATCGAGAGAGGTTGTGAATAACTTCTGACGGGGCCAGGTGCACCAAAACGTCGACAGGGTGGGGCAGAGTGGAAATTACAAGAACCTTTGGATCAGATATCATATTGCACAATTCTGTGACTGGGCCAGGTGCGCTGGAACATCGTCAGGGCGGGAGCGGGGGCAAATTTCAAGAGCCGTAGACCCTTGCCGAGGACACGAGCTCGGGAGAGCACGAGAGGATTTCAATGCTTTGTAAATTTAAAGTCAGCCCCCATGAAAAAAGTTGACCCAAACAGTTTCTGGGAAGGATGCCCACGAGATAAGTCAGTCCCAGAAACTACAGGACAGGGGCTTAACAACTTACAAATATTGGGTGGGGGGGGGGGGGGGGGGGATCAGAGCGGATACAAAGTAATTGCCAATTATGCTGAAATTATGATCGAGATGGGTTGTTAACAACTTAAAAAATATTGGGGTGGGGGGAAGAAGGGTGGGGATCAGAGCGGATAAAAAAGAAAGTGCCAATTATGATGAAATGATCGCCAAAAAAATGTTAGGGCAACTGGTTAATTGCCCTGCAGTTTGTTAGGGCAACGGGGCAATTGCGCCCATAGCCCCGCTGTTCCGGCGCCCCTGGACTGTACCATGTCCGACTACAAAAAATATGTACAAGGACAAAACGTCCCGGGCCGATTGTCGACGAGCTCGTTCCAATGAGGGGTCACATGATATAGTTTTGTTGTAATTTTCAGAAAAATAATATTTTTTCAACTGCTGAATTTGCGTATTACATGAGCGTAAAGGGTTAATCCGTAACCCAATCCCTAAAAAAATCCCATACAATTTCGTGTTCTCCCCTCTAATACGTTTCTATTCCACCTCGCGGCCCTAGCCTTTCCATGTCTCTATCTCTGTGTGAATTATGATCGGGCGAGATTGCTTTAGGAGATTTTCACTTGTAATGTCTCCACGGCAATTATTGGGTCACTGCAATGACAGCACTCGCTTTGAGTTATATATTTTCTTTTGAGAAACATCACATTTGTTTTTTACAATATACACGATTTGTGAGACAAAAAGCATATTAATTGTTACTGTGTTAAAATATTTTTGTCTGAAAAATGCAACTATTTTAAAGGCCACGTTCGAAGGAAATAAGCGAGTGCTATTTTTATCTTGGTTTTTAAAAGGCTTTGTTAGTTACTCGGATCATTGTCAAGTTTGTCATGTATGGCGGCTTATTAGCGCCACGTAATTATTAGTTATCAAAATTGCAGTTACAATTTAGCAAGTTGTAGCTACAATTTACTAAATTGTACCATCAGTTCAGCTACATTGTACCTACAATTTACTACACTGAACCTGTAGCTACAATTTAGCATCTTCACTCTCATTCGCCAAGCTAACTTGTAGCAGCAATTTAACAAAAACCAATCAGGGGCACGGGAACGTTATTTAGCACGTGTATATTGGGGCGACAATTGCCCAGATCATGCAGTATTGAATTCTCAACTCGATTCAAATGACTTGGAAAACAAAAAATGGAACTGTGTATATATACTGGATCCACTAATATGCGGAATTTGTTGTTCAACTATGATTCACCGCATTCAATGTTTCGATTTTCGTGTTGTGTTATGCGACCTCCAAAGTTTGATATACTTTTTTAAAACCTTTTTTGTTATGTTCCATCCACCCTCGATTACATTAGACGAGATGTCTGCATGAATATTTTCTCCCAATTCGCGATATGCCTGTAGTCTTCCTTTGAGCATTTTGCTTTATTTATTTTATGTGGACGGGTGGGGTAGTATTTCCAAGTTTTTTTTCGAATGGAGATCTTAACCCCAAGGTGTAGCCACCCTCCCCTTCTCGTTCAATAAGCTTGAAGTTATTTAGAAAACAAAATTTGAAAACCACAACTGACAGTACTTGGAGATGGTGGTACCAGGCGGTTCCTCTCAAAAACACCTCGGGCATCTCCCAAGTTGAGTTTCGTACCGGAAAAAAAGCTGGAGGGGGGGAGAGGGGTAGGGGGAGAAGTGTTTGTGTGTGAGGAGGGTGCCTTTTAACTATTTTTGAAGGAACCTCATATATATTGTGCCTATATATTAACCCCATAGCCTTGATCCCTGTTCAATAAACGGTAAATTATTTTAAACAAATGTCTTGTGAATAACCAGTCACAATGCTTTGAGATGCGGTATTCACCTTCTTTTAGTGAGAGGGATTCTACTCTGTTGACAAAATGTTTTTTGTTTATGTTGTAATACGAAAAGATTGCATGGTATAAGCAGAGAATAAGTGTTTTCATGGGCCTTTTATCGTGCACTTGTGCTTGCACAAAACTTTTCTTGTGTTATTTTAAACTCAGTTCAGCTGTGCATAATGATTGATCGCAACAATGCCATTCGTTGGCTATATTTAGCTACAGTGAATAATCCAAATTTGGAATCTTTGTAAACGTTTGGATGACAATTTTTAACTCCAAACTCATGCTTTCTTCAATGATTATTACTCTTGATTTTCAACTGCTATTGATACTGAATGATATTCATATGTGGCTGAGGAGCATTTAACACACATTGTTACCAACCACATGTACCATTATGCACACTTTCAGTTCTGCGAGTTTTTTCCTGACATTGTAGTAGTAAGCGAGTGAATAGGTTAAACCTGCTGTACAGTACTATTACACTGTGAAATTGATACCAACTTGCGACAAGTTGCCCAAGTCACAAATTAATTTTAATCGCCCACACATTTTACATTTTGCATAATTCTCTTGCACATGTTCTCTGTCAGTATCATTTATGTTGTACACGTAACACCTGCATTCATGTATAGGTGTATTTTAATTTATTTTGATCAGTATTTTTCACAATTTAACTCATGAACAAAACTATTAACAGGTTTGTTATTGTGTGGAACATATCAAAAGGTTTACAAGAATTTGAATCTCAATTTTCTGGTCATGGCACTGGATTGCTGTAGCCAAATCAATCTACTGCGGCATTTACCATGGCATTGCTGATTGCCATGGCTAATTTTGAGGGCTGTAGTTACTAGATGTGACTGAGACCTCTTTGTTCATTTCCATTATTAACCTTTTCAGGACTTATTGGCGCATGGCACACCAATAATTCAGTCACAGTGTGGACTACTTGGTATGCTGTGTGCCAATAATGCCGAACATCTATGCACTTTCAGCCTGTCATGCCATGTGCAATTTCAATTGTGTGTTGGGAATATATGCCGTTTGGTGCATTTTTAATTTTTTTTTTTTTTTTTTGGGGGGGGGGGGGGGGGGCGAATGTGGGAGATTCAATTTGGGGATAAGGTTGATGTAAACACAAAAGTGTAAAAATTCAGGAAAATTTGGACCAGCACATATTTTCGGAAGTGAAAATTTTTATGAGAATAAATAAAAAAAAAATGAAATCATTCACACTATAGATAACATTTTTAGCTCAACTTTGACGAAGTCAAATTTGAGCTATTGTCATGGCCCGTCGTCCGTCTGTCTGTCCGTCCGTCCATCTGTCCGTACTTCAACAATTGGGTATGGCTCGGGCTAGAGGTCATATTTATGAACCGATCTTTACGAAACTTCTTGTGTACCTTTGTTATGACCCTGGGACGGGAACGAGTGTTTTTAGGTGTGGTCAGAAATTCAAGATGGCTGCCAGCGGCCATTTTGTACCGATGATGCAAAAATCAGTTTTTTGTACAGAACTTCTGTATGAAAGTTCTGATTTGAATAAAGTTTTGTATAAATGTTTAGTACCATGGGATACATCACATATAATACAGGTTTTTTTCTCGTGCGTAAATTATGCAAATTAGACTGACTTTGATTTATTTAGTGTTACTTTCAGAGCTGTAAGTGCCAAGCTGCTATGGCTCAGGCTAGAGGCCGTATTTATGAACCAATCTTTACGAAACTTCTTGGGTACCTTTGTTATGACCGTGGGATGAGAATGAGTGTTTTTGGGTGCAGTCCGAAATTCAAGATGGCTGCCAGCAGCCATTTTGTACCGACGATGCAGAAATTTTTGTTTTGTACAGAACTTCCATATGAAAGTGCTGATTTGAATAATTTTTTGTGTGAATGTTTAGTACCATGGGATACATCACATATAATACGGGTTTTTTTCTCGTGCTTATATTATGCAAATTAGACTAACTTTGATTTATTTAGTGTTACTTTCAGCACTGTAAGTACACATGTCAATACGGCTCGGGCTAGAGTCTGTATTTATGAACCGATCTTCACGAAACGTCTTGGGTGCCTTTGTTATCACCTTGGGACGAGAACGAGTGTTTCTGGGTGCGGTCCAAAATTCAAGATGGCTGCCAGTGGCCATTTTGTATCGAAATTAGGTCTAATCAGTTTTTTGTACACAACTTCTATACGGCTCAGGCTAGATGCCGTATTTATGAACCGATCTTTACGAAACTTCTGGGGTACCTTTGTTATTACCGTGGGATGAGAACGAGTGTTTTTGGGTTTGGTCCGAAATTCAAGATGGCCACCAGCAGCCATTTTGTACCAAAATTAGTGCAATCAGTCTTTTGTACAGAACTTCTGTATGAAAGTTCTGATTTGAATAAATTTTTGTATGAATGTTTAGTAACATGGAATACATCACATATAGTACGGGTTTTTTTCTCGTGCAGAAATTATGCAAATTAGATGAACTTTGATTTATTCAGTGCTACTTATACTCTGTAAGTGCACATGTCAATACGGCTCGGGCTAGAGGCTGTATTTATGAACCGATCTTCACAAAACTTCTTGGGTACCTTTGTTATAACCTTGGGACGAGAACGAGTGTTTCTGGGCGCGGTCCAAAATTCAAGATGGCTGCCAGTGGGCATTTTGTACCGAAATTAGGTCCAATCAGTTTTTTGTCACAACTTCTACACAGCTCATATTTGTGAACTGATCTTCACGAAACTTCTTGGGTACCTTTGTTTTCACCTTGGGACAGGAATGAGTGTGTTTTGGGGTGCCTTTGTTATCACTGTGCTATGAGAACAAATATTTTAGGGTTCAGTCAGACCCACTCTGGGACTCCAAGATTTTTTCTAGTTTAGCATCTGACTGTCACCCACCTTTACAATACTTTACCTATACATTTGTTACAGGCAACGCTCAGTATTTATGTACAGACCGTTACAATACTTTATATGTACCTTTGTTATCAGGTCATTACCTAGATGTTTGTCATTGCTGTGTCACATACTATACATGTACATGTCTTTGTCTTGACAAGTTGAGCTACAGTGTCATTGACACTTTCATTTGTAATTGAGTTCCAACATAGCTTTTTGGAATACAACACGGAGGGTTACACTTTAACCCTTAAAAGTTCTAATTCTATCTTTGTAGCAATTTTTCCTGCAGTAGGATAGGTGCACTACTATGTCTCTGGGTAAACTTGCAAGTTATATCTGAAGAACATCAATAGTTGTTTCTAGGCAAGTCGTCTATATAGGCAGCCAAGACTTGCCTAGAAATAACTGCAAAGGCAGCCAAGACTTGCCTAGAAATAACAGCAAAGCCACAGGATGTATGCAATCCAAAAAGTGTAGAACAGTATATACAATTCTCCAGGCTTCAAGGGTTATAAAAGGGTAATATTATCCATCATTCACAGTGTTAAACTTATGCAAGTTACTTTAGTGAGATATATTCTTCCAAGTTTTCTTGGATAATAATTGAATTCTTGTAAACTCATTTTCTAAAGTATAAACACGATGAAGTGTTATGGGAAAAGAAACTTTTTTGAGGAAGATGACATTTTGATGTACAATATTTAGGATGTGAGTCAGAATTTGTTTTCTGTGAAACACAGTTTTATTTCCATGTAAAAATAGAACCAAAAGATAAAGTCTGTGTAACAAGTCCTTCATAGTGTGTAGCAAATATTTAAATACCTGGCCATCACAGTCTTATTGCATAATATAAACAATCATAATGAATATTGTTAGTTTATTTTTAGCTGCGACTAGCAGCTCTATAAGTGGCAATGTCGGTCTGTCTGTCTGTCAGTCTGTCGGTCGGTCGGTCGATCGGTCGGTCGGTCTGTCTGTGAACAACGAGTTTCAAAACTCAATAACTTTTGAAATACTTGATGGAATGACTTTATATCTGGCATGTAAGTGTATCTTATTGATGTCTAGCCACTGTTCAATGCATGTGTTATTTCAAATATTTTACTTGGAGTTATGGCCCTTGATGAACTTAGAATTCTGTGAGATTACACCACCCGTTGCAGCTATGGCGTCGACATCGCAATTTTTTGCTACATAACCTGTTCAACAGTCAGGGACATAAGGTGTAACACAGTACTAGAGCTGGAGGAGTACTCACAGAGAACCACCAAATGTCTGCAAATAACTCAAATTTCTCGAATGACAGGGATTCATTGAAGGCTTACCATCTCTCTTCACAGTTCCAAAGGAGATGCCTGTAGGCATTAATAAGATTTATTTTTAGCAAAAATGCATTGGAAATAATTTTGAGCTGTTCACCTAGGCTCAAAATTATTTACAAATATGTTGATATTCTGTCATATCCATGAAAATGCTGTTGTTTCAAACAAGAAAGTAGATAACCTCTTATTTGTTTGTACTGAACCACTCCAAAATATTCTCATATATTACTTTTCAGGCTTTTCAACTTGTGTTGTGTATTTGTGGTGAAAACAGCTGAACTTTCACAATGGATATCACTTTACAAATGACAGATTGATGTTTTAAAATTTTTAACAAAATTGCTTAAGTTGTGAAATACACTCAGAATAAAGTCCGGGAGTAAATATTCCTTCAATCATATTCTTTTTGACACATTGTTAGACCACGTATCCACAGAACAGGGTAGGATTAAGTGGCTTACTCCAGCCAGCAACATAATCGACTCTTGCTAGAATAATTCTTGGGTGACCTGGAGAGTTTTTGAACATTTTTGCTACTCTGTGACAGTTCTTGTTCTCTGACATTGCAGTTGGATCTTGGCTGCCTATATAAGCAGCCAAGATTTTTCTAGAAGCAACTGCCTTTGTACAAAGAATGTTCCTTGAAAGTTTTCTGGATAGAATGTATGTTGAGGTACAAAGGCGGTAAAAACTGACCAATGATAACTTTGTGTCTTTGGGCAAGACACTTAATTCTAATTGCTCATGTAGGGGCTTGTAGTGCTTTGTATAAAGGCATACTGCACATCGATGATGCACTTGCCCTCAACTGCAGTTAACTCTGCTTGTGCAGAATTGATAAGTTACAGAGTCAGACAGTTGCTCACTACTGCTCACTGGTTCTCTACAGATACTCTGGCTTCCTCCATCCGTAAAAATGCCTTACATGATGTGACTTTGCTTTTGATAGTGTTGTTACGCCCCAATAAACAAACAAACCAACCAAATTCAGAAATAGATGCTGAAGGGTTACACAATCTGTCAATTTAAATACTATGTCACTTACCAAAGCACTATTTTTATTACACACCTGTTCTATGAAATCACAATCTATAGCAACACTAAACACTAAACCATGCAGTAAATGAAAATATGTTCCTCACATATGTGCGGAATGAAAATCGTTGACAGACTATTTTTCAATAGAAGCAAAATTTCCCAGGAATTTTCTTCAAATTGTGCATTACAATTACAATTTGAATCGCTAACAACTCGGGTTCCCCTCACAAATTTGGTTGGCGATAAAATGTGTTCTTTTTTGCTGATAGTTCGTCCCCTGAGTTCCAATGTGTTATCTGTGCCTGCTGGCGCATAGAACACATTGGAACTCATGGGGCGAGTTTTCAAATGAATTGCTGAGTATCCTTCTAATAATTGCTTTCATAGACTTGAAGGCATGTAATAAACACAGAATGACACATGTGTGTGAACGTGTTAATCGATATGGCACTTGCAGCCTCTCATTTTATCCTTTATTGCTGGCACTTATGCCATATGAATTAACTCATTCACACACGTGTGTCATTCTGTGTATTTTCCCTGACCTCATTTCATTCTTTGTGTCGTCACTTTCCAACTAAGCTTATTCACTTTTCGCTGAGCTCTCTTCAACAGTGTGTCACTCAACAACATTAGCACTTAAGACACACCATTTTTAGCTCAACTTGACAAAGTCAAGCTGAGCTATTGCCATCACTTCTCGTCCGTCGGCGTACGTACGTACGTACGTACGTTAGTACATTAGTACGTACGTCCACAATTTCCTTTGGCACACCTCACAGGTCGCATTTATGATCAGATTACTTTGAAACTTGGTATGCTTGTTTGGAGTGACCTCTAGATGGGAGCTATCGATTTTCTTCAATTTCCGTCAAAAAATGTTGCCGCGGCCAACGTTCTTAGAACTTAGTTTAGTCAAACCACAATATTTCCCTTTGGCACACCCTACAGGGCACATTTATGATTTGATTGCTTTGAAACCTGGTATGCTTATTTAGGGTGACCTCTAGATGGGAGCTATCGATTTTCTTCAATTTCCGGCAAAAAATGTTGCCACGGCCAACGTTCGTAGAACTTAGTTTAGTCAGACCTCAATATTTCCCTTTGGCACACCCTACAGGGCACATTTATGATCAGATTGCTTTGAAACCTGGTATGCTTGTTTGGGTAGACCTCTAGATGGGAGCTATCGACTTTCTTCAATTTCTGTCAAAAAATGTTGCCGCGGCCAACGTTCTTAGAACTTAGTTTAGTCAGAAGACTCAATATTTCCCTTTGGCACACCCTACAGGGTACATTTATGATCGGATTGCTTTGAAACCTGGCATGCTTGTTTGGGGTGACCTCTAGATGGGAGCTATCGATTTTCTTCAATTTCAGTCAAAAAATGTTGCCGCAGCCAACGTTCTTAGAACTTAGTTTAGTCAAACCACAATATTTCCCTTTGGCACACCCTACAGGGCACATTTATGATTTGATTGCTTTGAAACCTGGTATGCTTATTTAAGGTGACTTCTAGATGGGAGCTATCGATTTTCTTCAATTTCCGGCAAAAAATGTTGCCATGGCCAACGTTCGTAGAACTTAGTTTAGTCAGACCTCAATATTTCCCTTTGGCACATCCTACAGGGCACATTTATGATCAGATTGCTTTGAAACCTGGTATGCTTGTTTGGGGAGACCTCTAGATGGGAGCTATTGATTTTCTTCAATTTCTGTCAAAAAATGTTGCCGCGGCCAACGTTCTTAGATCTTAGTTTAGTCAGAAGACTCAATATTTCCCTTTGGCACACCCTACAGGGTACATTTATGATCGGATTGCTTTGAAACCTGGCATGCTTGTTTGGGGTGACCTCTAGATGGGAGCTATCGATTTTCTTCAATTTCCATCAAAAAATGTTGCCGCGGCCAACGTTCTTAGAACTTAGTTTAGTCAAACCACAATATTTCCCTTTGGCACACCCTACAGGGCACATTTATGATCAGATTGCTTTGAAACCTGGTATGCTTATTTAGGGTGACCTCTAGATGGGAGCTATCGATTTTCTTCAATTTCCGTCCAAAAATGTTGCCGCGGCCAACGTTCTTAGAACTTAGTTTAGTCAGAAGACTCAATATTTCCCTTTGGCACACCCTACAGGGCACATTTATGATCGGATTGCTTTGAAACCTGGCATGCTTGTTTGGGGTGACCTCTAGATGGGAGCTATCGATTTTCTTCAATTTTCATCAAAAAATGTTGCCGCAGCCAACATTCTTAGAACTTAGTTTAGTCAGACCACAATATTTCCCTTTGGCACACCCTACAGGGCACATTTATGATCAGATTGCTTTGAAACCTGGTATGCTTATTTAAGGTGACCTCTAGATGGGAGCTATCGATTTTCTTCAATTTCCGTCCAAAAATGTTGCCGCGGCCAACGTTCTTAGAACTTAGTTTAGTCAGAAGACTCAATATTTCCCTTTGGCACACCCTACAGGGCACATTTATGATCGGATTGCTTTGAAACCTGGCATGCTTGTTTGGGGTGACCTCTAGATGGGAGCTATCGATTTTCTTCAATTTTCATCAAAAAATGTTGCCGCAGCCAACATTCTTAGAACTTAGTTTAGTCAGACCACAATATTTCCCTTTGGCACACCCTACAGGGTACATTTATGATCGGATTGCTTTGAAACCTGGCATGCTTGTTTGGGGTGACCTCTAGATGGGAGCTATCGATTTTCTTCAATTTCCGTCAAAAAATGTTGCCGCGGCCAACGTTCTTAGAACTTAGTTTAGTCAAACCACAATATTTCCCTTTGGCACACCCTACAGGGCACATTTATGATTTGATTGCTTTGAAACCTGGTATGCTTATTTAGGGTGACCTCTAGATGGGAGCTATTGATTTTCTTCAATTTCCGTCAAAAAATGTTGCCGCGGCCAACGTTCTTAGAACTTAGTTTAGTCAGAAGACTCAATATTTCCCTTTGGCACACCCTACAGGGTACATTTATGATCGGATTGCTTTGAAACCTGGCATGCTTGTTTGGGGTGACCTCTAGATGGGAGCTATCGATTTTCTTCAATTTCCGTCAAAAAATGTTGCCGCGGCCAACGTTCTTAGAACTTAGTTTAGTCAAACCACAATATTTCCCTTTGGCACACCCTACAGGGCACATTTATGATTTGATTGCTTTGAAACCTGGTATGCTTATTTAGGGTGACCTCTAGATGGGAGCTATTGATTTTCTTCAATTTCCGTCAAAAAATGTTGCCGCGGCCAACCTTCTTAGAATTTAGTCTAGTCAGACCACAATATTTCCCTTTTCTACACCCTACAGGGCACATTTATGATCGGATTACTTTGAAACCTGGCATGCTTGTTTGGGGAGGCCTCTAGATGGGAGCTATCAATTTTCTTCGGTTTCTGTCAAAAAATGTTGCCACTGGCAAAAAAAATGACATTGGTACCAATGATCTTCAATTTTGCCATTTCATTTATAACTTACCAAGTTCAAGTTTGTCAAGTTGAGCTACAGTGTCATTGACACTTTCATTATTCCATCATTGTGAACATGATATATGTATGTGAAAGTGCTGAACAAAAAATCCACATATTAATCAGAAGTTGGTGGCCACTCAATCACAGTGGAAGACTTGACCACACAAGGTTTATTCTTTCATTTCAGGAGGTGGAACCGAGCAATGGAACAATGGAAGCAGTTCCACGGTGACATGAAAGAGTTGACTTCATGGTTGACAGAAGCTGAACATAAAATTTCTGAAGTAAGGCTCACCACAAGACAAGAATCACAGAGAACAAACAAGGTAATAAAGTGTGGTCGGTATCATAGAATTCAATCAGCTGTCTCAGTGCAGCAGAGCTTTCCTGAAAAGTTATTCCTATGGAGACCCTGGTAAGTGGAGCAGTGTTTGTTTGCTCATAAAATAGGACTTGCTCTTAAAATACTGTACAGTAACCATTACTTGGATTGGAAGGTCTCTGAAGTGGACTGATGTTGTGGTACTGATATAGCCATAGATGCTGAAAGTGACCTTAAACACCAATGAATAAATATACTAGAAAGTGATAGAAACTATTGTGTTGAATTTTCGCTGCATGCATGCATATTTTCCATTAACCCTTTTTATAACATAAGAGCCATATCTGACCTGCACCCTTCATAAAAATGCTCATCAAATTTTTATTCTTTTTCTAATTTTTTCTCAAAAACATCAAACTGGTTCCAGTGAGGAATCACAAACCATGTTATAGAGGCAAGAAATGAAAATTTTGAGTTATTCAATAAACTTTTTTACAAGTGTCACCATCCAGTTGTGGAAGATAAAAACAATTAACCAAGCATTGAAAGATGATATTCAAATGATTTTATTTTCATTTATGGGTGAATTTTTATAGGCACTCTCCAATAATTTGTAACAAATAATCTATCTTCTTGAACTCAATTTACTCAAACTGCAAATACATTGAATCCACTTTAATTGGATTTGTGCTAGAAGAATAACTATTTCCAAGCCATCTGAAAGTATGTGCACATGATTTGGTGCCACAAATAGTGTAAAAGAATGGGGCATAAATCACCACACTCCTCTGGTTTACTTTGCTCAATACGTAAACCATTATCAGAAAACATCCTTTTAAAATCAAGTTAATCATAAATTTCAGCCTATTGATGCACAAAAAATACCAAGTTTATAAGATCTTTTTAACCCTTCACCTAACACAGCTAGGAATAATAATAATACAGCCTCGACCTTCCACTGATTTGCTGTAGTCCTCTAGTGTGAAGACATATATCAACCCTATCCAGAAAGGGTCATTCCTCTTATACTGTTCCTCCTAATCTGCGAGCATTTAGTGATAAATAATTTTATAATATCCCCATTGGCACATTCTCAATCTCAAACTACAATATTGACATTTTATCTTGTTCTACGAAATCCCCATCTACAGCAACACTAAACATTGTTTATGACCTTTCATTGGAATTCACTCAATAAGCTCATTCCAATGAGGTGTCATAACTTATGTTTTGAGGTAAAAAATTCAAAATGGTAACTAAAATTTGAATGACAACTGTTGTAAATATCCCTGGCAGTGTATGGCAATCACATTGAGAAAGCATTAATCACAGTCATAAGTGGATGCATCTTCTGCAAAAACATTTCTAATTCAAATTAGAGAAATGTTGAAGTCATCAATAACTAATCAAGGAATTCACAGTGTGATCAAGCAAATGAGATTTTCTATTTCCTCATATCACATAACATCATTGTCCACACAATTGTTCTGAGTTTACTCTGAAGTGAATGCAGTTATTTCTATTTTTTTTTAAACTTTCGTCACTTTAACTGTTTACCTAGAGAATTGGCCACATCTGCCAGCATAATTTCCAAATCAAGCAGTTGAAATAATATTATTTTTCACATTTAAAAATAACCATATCATGCGACCCCCTCATTGGAATGAGCTCAACAAGCTCATTCCAATGAGGGGGTTGCATGATATGGTTTTGTTGAAATTTCTTGAGAAATTTGGAAAAATAATATTTAAAATATTGAATTTTGATGTCATTTTTGTTGGGTAAAGGGTTAAACACATTTTGTATTTTGAGATTATTGAGTGAGTCAAATGAATTATTGGATCTCCCAAATGAATCCTTGTTGAATGAATTTCTGGATGTTAGCTACATTTTGATCAGTCTCTTGTAATTAAACTCAATTTTATAGATATACGTGGGAGCATGATGACTCCATGGTTACGGCTTTGAACTTCAAACCAAGAGATCCACGGTTTGATCCCTGCCAGGGGTATTTGCATTGTGTCCTTGGGCAAGGCACTTAATCCCGATTGCCCATGCTGGGGCATGTCCTATGGGAATTCACATTTTCATCATCTTCTCAGGAATTACTGAGCCGATGTGAACCAAACATGACAGGAGTGGACTATGGGAGGGTCTCTACAACTGTTCCTCATTTTGTTCCTGTTGGATCCCAAACATGGCCACCAGAGGCATTCTTTGATTCTGATTTGTCGATTTTGAAAAATCTTCTCTGAAACTACAAGGCCAAATGTTTTGAAACTTCACATGGTTGATGACTGGGACACCCTCTACCACTGATCCTCATGTAATGTTGATAGGGCTGCAAACATGGCCACAATTTTGGCTCATAGTTACCATGGAAACCTTATGGAAAATCACATTTTTATCTTATCTGAAACAACTTGGCTAGTGTGAACCAGACTTGGCACAAATAATGTATGGAAAGTCCTCTAAAAACAATCATCATTCTGTTTCACGCAGATGAAGGAGCAATACAGCCAGCTGCATTCTTTGATTTTGATTAGAATAACTGAGGGATGTGCTGTTCTGCCAGGTGAGTGATTACTGGCTCTTTAGAGCCTCATGTTAGTGTTTGGACTCTAATATTATTGCATCCGTGGACATATTGCCCACCCGTGGAAAGTGACCAGTCCACGGCGGCCATAGTGTAGGCAGCCAGGGCTTGCCTAGAATCAAATGCCAAGGTACTTAGAATGTAGAGACTGGAGTTTGGGGCACCTATTCATCAACAGAAAAAAGTGATCAAAGACGGAATTAGGCAGTTAAGTGTTAAAGGTATTTTTAGTTTTTTACTGCTTTATTCCTTCACTCATAATTCTGTGAAGACACAAGTTTATTTATTTGTTAATAAAGTGAAAATGGTGTTTTTACAGGAATTAGAAAGTGGTATTAAAGTCCACCAGGGCACACTAAACAATTTAACAGCAACAGGGAATGAAATAATTCAACAGTCAGCATCTCCTGATTCAGAACTCCTAAAAGAAAAACTTGAAGAACTAAATAAAAGATGGAAAGCAGTTTGCAATGAAGTTCAGGATAGACAAGACAGGTAATAATGGCAGATTTTGTTCCAACTGTGTTAACCCTTAGGGGCCTCGAGATTTTTATGTGTGTTTGCTACACTTTGACAGTCTACATCCTGTGGCTTTGTAGTTGTTTTAGGCAAGTCTTGGCTGCCTATATAGGCAGCCAAGTCTTGTCTAAAAACAACTTTTTGGGTACTTAGAATGTAATTTGTGAGTTAACCCTGATATTGCATGTTGGGGCACTTGTTTTGTTGTAGTAAAAGTGATAAAATTCAGAATTAGGTCCTTAAGGATTAAAAATAGAGGATCTTTAGTGAATAATTGTTTGATATAAAATTTCTGAATTGAGTTAGAAATTTCAAATCAAATCAGATTTTAAGATTCTCTTTTATCACATAATGTGTAAATTATCACACGGTGATTTCAAAAGCAGAGAAGATTATTTCAGTTCTACTTCTGTAACCAACTCAATCTCAATGTTACATCATACATTGACTTCATATGCCAAATGTTTATCAGACTTGTTTGGCTCAGTGGTAGACTGTTGGATTTGTACGCTAGAGGTCCCGAGTTCGATCCCCATCTGGGACGACCCGCGTTGTGTCCTTGGGCAAGGCACTTTATCCCTGTTGCCCACATGGGGGCACGATGACGCTGTGTACTAAGGTGTACTGCACGTCGATGGTGCACATGTCTTCAACCGCTGTAACCCTGCTTGAGCAGAGCTTGAACAGAGTTAGAATGTTGAGCTGACAGTTGCTTGTTGATGCTCGGTGGTTCTTTCCATGTACTCTGGCTTCCTCCACCTGTAAAACTGTCATGGTCATGATTAGCCATTGTGCATAAGTATGTGACCTTAAACACCAATAAATAAATAGATAAATATATCAGACTTGTTATGAGTGATATTTCCATAATGGACAAGTTGATGCTATCATTTGATAAAAAAAAATGTTTACTCAATCAAAATATTCTGTAAATTTACTCTAGCAATCCATATGTTAAAGCAGCCAGACCTTGACAATAATTTTTGCCAGGATTTTTGCCCAAATCTCTCAGTGTTAAAACATTAGTCGTAAGAGAAGTGATACTAAAGTCCTAGCTAGGCCCTGAATAGTAAACAACAATTGAATACCTCTGCTTTGTTATTTGGAGGGTTCACATTGTTTTCGATGTTTATTGTACTAGATATCTGTTATATGTTCTCTGATCATAAAAGTATCCGATAGTTTTGTGCTAGTGATAAACTATGACCCTTTAAACTTTTCTAAGATTCCAAGAGAAATATGAGATACAATAAATACAGATAAAATCCTCTTTTCTTTTCTCCCCTTATTCCCTCCTTCATTCTTTTCCCTTTTTCACTTTCCTCCATCTCATTCTTCCATTTATCCATCCTTTCCTCCATTCATTCCTTTCTTTTTAACCTTTCCCCCTCCTTCCTTTGTTGAGCTATGATTTAAATTTTCTGTTTTTGATTCCAATTTTGTAAAGCTTTCTTAGCACTGAATAGTTCTTCCAATATGCATAAAATTAATTCAAACTTAATTTTACAAGCAGTTATTGATTCTTTGTGAACCCTTGCAAATGTGAGAGTGAGGGTGAAATTAGTTGGTCTGGAGGTAAAACTACTGGCTTACATTACTATATACTTGCGTAGCAATTGAGAAACAGCAGTAGATTCAATGAGTTAACTCCTGTTTGTTTACAAATTAACCCTTTACCCAATGCAGATGATATCAAAATTTATTATTTTAAATATAATTTTTTCAATTTAAAAAAAAAAAATTAAACAAAACCATATCAAATGATTCCTCATTGGAACGACCTCAATGAGCTCAGGTGACATGATATGGTTCTGTTGAAATTTCTTGAAGATAACATTTTTTTCAACTGCTGAATTAGTATATTACTCTGGCGGTTGCAGAATTAGTATATTACTCAGCGGTTTCAGCTGATTACTTAGGTAAAGGGTTAGGGAGTGTGATTGTCTAGGGGTTATGGCATTGTACTTCAAACTGAATGATCCACAGTTCAATCCCCACCAGGGGTAACTGCATTGTGTCTTTGGGAGTGGCACTTAATTCCAGTTGCCCAAATGGGGGCATGGTGGCACTGTGTGCTAAGGTGTATTGCACATCAATGGTGCACTTGTCTTCAACCAATGCTAACTCTGCTTGTGTGGAGTTAGTACGTTGGGGAGTCTGACAGTTGCTCATCACTGTGCAGTGTTTCTCTCCAGGTAGTCCGACTTCCTCCACCCATAAAACTGTCCAACACGAGGTGACCTTGGCTGTCAAAAGTGTCATTAAACCCCAATAAAAAAATTTAAAAAGTGTTAAAAGTATTCACCTACCAGAAGTCAGTCATTTCCCATAAGGCCAGGGAACACACTTACTTATTGGTTAGCTCATTGGCCTTCAGATCGAAAGATCAACAGTTCAATCTTGACCAGCATCATCTGTGTTGTGTCCTTGGGCAAGGCACTTACTCCCAGTTGTCCCAGTGGGAGCTTGGTGATGCAGTGTATTAACTGGTTGAGTGCTGGAAGTCTATATTTGGGCTTAACTCAGAAGTGCTGGTACTACAACTTAAAGTCTTCATATTCTGTGGATGTGCTTCATATTATCTCCAAAATGAATTTATTTCATCTATATGGATGTGCCTTACTACAGTTCATGCTAACCCTGCTTGTACTAGGTTAGTAAGCTGGAGAGTCCAACAGTTACATACCATTGCTTGGTCATTCTCTCTGGCTTCCTCAACCTGCACTGCTGCCCAACATATGACACTGGCTGTTAAAAGTGTCATTAAAACTCCATTAAATAAATATGTCCAAAAACTGAATGAGATAAGACTGACTACCCCCCTCTCCTACCCTGCCCTGCCCCCCCCCCCCCCCTCCCCCAAGAACAGATTGGGTGCTGGTCATGGCTTTATGAAAAGTGTTTTATTAGTTTTATTGATTAGCATTTTGACATTTTACTGGAAACAGTTGGAGAAATCCTCTGGTGACAGTCATCATGAGGCATTCCACACAGTATCACTAACATTTTGTATCATGTGGAAAGTAATGTATCCATACATTGCAATTACAAAGTGATTTCCTCAATCTTGTCCAAGACAACTTCATATTTTGGAGCAATTAGCCTGTGAAATTTTGGAGTTTGTGATGCCCAGTAGATAAATAGATATCTAGTGTTTTCGAGTGGATACCGGATATTATCTCATGAGTGACCGAGACAAATGTTTATTTTTCCTGAGCACTTGCACGACCGAAAATAACCTTTTGTCTCGGTCACAAGTAAGATAATTTTCGGTATCCACTCAAAAACACTAGAATTTCTTTTTATTATATGCTTTTTATATGAATCTGATCATTCCTATCGATAATTCCACTCCTTTCAACCTTGAATTGATGCATGCAAGTAAACTGCTGATGTGCATTTATACGTGGAAGTGATTTGATCGATACTTGGAACAGGTAGCGTCTTGTGATCTGATTCTGCTGGCAGGTTTCATACATCAATTCAAGCTGAATGCATGTTGAATTATTGCTGGAAATGATCGGTATCCACTCAAAAAAGCTAGACTTTCATTTCATTATACATTTTTAGAACAAATTGATCATTTCCAGTGATAATTTGACTCATACTCACCTTGAAGTGATGCTTTGAAAGCCACCATTGTGATTGATACCGTGAAAGTGAAAATTTCTATATCTTCACAGTGGGGGATACGAATTCTATCTTACCACAATTTTTTCGATAATCTATTGTTTAGCATATAATAAAGAAAGTTATCTTGAAACACAAGAATTCTACACTGCTAATTATAGAATGCTGATAATTGCCCAATTACTCAGATGATAAAGATTGGAATGGTGAATTTACTGTCCATTTTCAAGGAAAATTGCACTGAGATATGTGATTAGTTACCCTGGAAGTATATGGAGCCTTTGGCTCTGTCTCCAGTGACTGTTGAGCAACTAACCACTGATGGACATCCAATATTGAACATAGTCGCCCATACACATTATGTAGTTATTAATGTTATCAAAACTAGGATACTGTACACAGCTATATACATAATTAAATAATTTATTATATCGCCCATGTCAAGCAGGAAGTCCACCAGTCAGTGTGCTAGGTCCAAGCTACTGAAACTGAAAACTCTTCAAGTTTTTCAGAAGTTGTCCCTGACAGGAGTTGATCCTGGGTCTATGGCACCCAATCGCCTAGCCATAGATCCTCTGCCACCATTCCAAGTAATCTAACAGTAACCCCTGAAAGTTTACAACCCAGAGGTTGCCACTTAGCTCAGTTGGTATAGTAACAGAGCATTTATGGCTAGATAATTGGGTGCCAGTTCAGTGGCGCATACCTACCACAATGCCTGATGGAATTTCTGCTTGGCATGGGCGATATAAAATTAAATTCAAACAGTTGCATCTTCACAGATCTTGAATTCTTCCTTTAATTGAGATTCCTGTGTTTAAAAGCAGGAACCACAGACCAATATTAAATATTTTATTGTCGCTAGCCAAAAAGTGATCAGGAATTGTCAGAAGAGAATAAGTCCCCAGAAGTCATACACATTGAGTATTACATTTAGATTGGTAGCACTGTACATTTTCAATGTTTGAGTATTTTAATTTCAGTTAAACATGTTTTAATTGGTATAAATCTTGTTCCTACTGAAAACAGTAGGTATCCTCTATTTCTTTCTGTAAGTTATTACTTTCTCTGTCTTTAATCTAATTGGTTTTAGACCCATACTTTATTTTTCTATTATCTTCATTTCATCTAAAGATAATAATTTTTTTTCAATTACTTTGAGTCTAAAGACTATTTTTCAGTTGTATGATGAATATATTGGAGTTCATGTATGGTGCTAGGATCGCACATAACTTGTCACAAAGTTCTAATTAGTTAATTGTGGATCGCAAAGATATTCAGTATCAATGTGATAGATTTTTTTGGTGGACAGGAGGCTTTGCATCAGTAGAAATTTATGTTAAGGCCTAAAAAAGTTAAAAATGTGTTTTTCAGGCCCTCCTGCACGGTCCTTTTGGCTGCCACATGCTCTTTGTTTTATAACCAATGCAAACTTTTAAAAAATAAAAATTAAATTGTTCAAGTCTGATATTTTAAACAAGTTAATAAAACTGATAAATTTGTCCCTTCAGTGCAAGAAGGCTTTGCAATGCTTTAGCATTGCAAAGCCTTCTTGCTCTCAAGAGATGAAATACACCTCCACCCATACTATTCTGTACATTATGAGGCATAAAACATAAGAATGAACCAAGAATATGCATTTTTGATGGCAAAGAAATAATTATAAAAAATAAAATAAAAAACTGCCCTCCCATCTGCAATTTTACTAAAAATGTCATGAGAAATAGAAGATCTACTTTGTGGGGCCTAATGTGTTCCCTGTGATTTGATAATAATAATACAAGAGTTACTATTGACTGCAGGAGCTTGTTCATTAGCAGGCTGGATGATGAGAGCACACACACAACAGATTTCGCTGATGACATGGATGATCTGTTCTTCTGGTTAGATGAAACTGAAAACATTCTCAGCAGCACAATCAGACCAGATGAAGAATACCTAAATGACTTACTGGAAAAGGTGAAGGTAACATCTAGCTTCTGCTCTAATTTTTGCTCAAATAATTTTCCATAACCCTTTATTGTCTGGAGATTTTATAAACTTTGGCTTCACTTTAACAGTCCACATCCTGGGTCTCTGCAGTTGTTTCTAGGCAAGTCTTGGATGCCTGTAGAGGAGAGGAGTCCCTTTTTGCTTGTAACTTAGTTGTTTCTGGATGGATTTTGATAATATTTGGTATGTGATTTCAAATGCATATTCAACACCTGATGACATGAAATAGGGCACATCCATGCTTTTTCACAAGAGTTATGACCCTTTGTTAAAATTGACTAATTTTGAGCTTGCTAGCACGATAACTTCAACAAACGTCAACTGATTTGACTGCTATTTGGAACATGGGTTTTAAGGAACAATGTCTTAATCAAGTTCGAAAATGGGCTTGGTCTGATGTATGCTTTTCAGAAGAGTTATGACCCTTTGTTAAAAGCAACCACTTTTGAGCTTGATAGCACGATAACTTCAACAAACATCAACTGATTGGACTGATATTTAGCACATGGGTTTTAAGGAACAATGTCTTAATCAAGTTTAAAAATGGGCTTGGTCCGATGTACGGTTTTCACAAGAGTTATGGCCCTTTGTTAAAATCGACTAATTTTGAGCTTGATAGCATGACAACTTCAACAAACTTCAACCGATTTGACTGATATTTGGCACATGGGTTTTAAGGAACAATGTCTTGATCAAGTTCAAAAATGGACTTGGTTCAATGTACGGTTTTCACAAGAGTTTTGGCCGAGTTTTAAGGAACAATGTCTTGATCAAGTTCAAAAAGGGGCTTGGTCCGATGTAGGTTTTCACACGAGTTATGGCCCTTTGTTAAAATTGACTAATTTTGAGCTCGATGGCATGATAACTTCAACAAATGTCAACCAATTTGATTGATATTTGGCACAGGCATTTCAGTATTTTGATCGAAAATGAGTTTGGTCCGATGTGTAGTTTTCAGAAAATTTATGGCCCTTTGTTAAAATCAACTAATTTTGAGCTTGACAGCACGATAACTTCGACAAAGGTCAACCAATTTTACTGATATTTGGCACATGTGTTTCAAGGAACTATATCTTGATCAAGTTCAAAAATGGGCTCAGTCCAGTCAATAACAGCATAATTATTGGGCCGACTTGGTCATTTTTAGCTCACCTGACTGAAAGTCAGGGTGAGCTTTTCTTATCACTCTTCGTCCGTCGTCTGTCGTCTGTCGTCCTGCGTGAAGGTGGTGTTTGAGCCTCTTTCCCCTAAACCACTGGCCACATTTTAATTAAATTTCATGTAAGTAGTGGTTATATAGGGGCATTTTGATTTTTATCCAAAATAGGTTTTGGCTCATATTGAATAGAGGTGTGGGGAAAAAATGGCCAAATTTTTTGAAAATCTTCTTCTAAGGAACCACCAGTAGCAGAGACTTGATATGTGGTATACAGAGTCCTTTTGAGGTTTAGAATCAAGTTTGTTCAAGAGAAGTTTGTCGGGCATTATTTGCCTTCGTTATGGGAGGGGCAAAAATTTTGGCCACGCCTAAAATTTCTATTTTCAGAACCGTCAGGTCGATTTGAACCAAATTTGACATGAGATGATAATGGGTCATAAGTAGTTGATTGATGCAAAAAAAAATTTTCTCATTGCCCCGTGGGAACCTCGGGAGCTAAAAATAGGAAAAACCTTAAAACTGCCATGTCTCCAAAACTATACGGCACAGAGATTTCTTATTTTGTATAAAGCTTACTTTTATCCAGTAGAATAGAGTGGTTAAAAAAAATCCCTATCGGTTTGATCACAAGGTACTTTTTTCAGGACTTTGAAAAAGTGCTGAGTCAGCACTTTTTAACACTGTAGGCAATGGGAAAAAGATTAAAAAATCTTCTTCTCCGGATCCAGCAGGCAGAATCTTTTGATATTTGGTATGCAACATTGTAGGGTGGATCTGATTCAAGTTTGTTCAAATCGGCCCCCTGGGTTCATATTTGGGCTCAGTATAGGAGCCTGATTTCGAAATTAGTGCATTTCAGGCAAATTTCTTCAAAAATCTTCTTCTCCAGATCCAGCAGGCAGAATCTTTTGATATTTGGTATGCAACATTGTGGGGTGGATCTGATTCAAGTTTGTTCAAATCGGCTCCCTAGATTCATATTTGGGCTCACTATAGAAGCTCGAATTCGAACTTAGTGCATTTCAGGCAAATTTCTTCAAAAATCTTCTTCTCCAGATCCAGCAATCAGAATCTTTTCATATTTGGTATGCAACATTGTGGGGTGGATCTGATTCAAATTTGTTCAAATCGGCCCCTGGATTCATATTTGGGCTCACTATAGAAGCCCGAACTTGAACTTAGTGCATTTCAGGCAAATTTCTTCAAAAATCTTCTTCTCCAGATCCAGCAGGTAGAATCTTTTGATATTTGGTATGCAACATTGAGGGCTGGATCTGATTCAAGTTTGTTCAAATCGGCCCCCTGGATTCATATTTGGGCTCACTATAGAAGCTCGAATTCGAACTAAGTGCATTTCAGCCAAATTTCTTTGAAAATCTTCTTCTCAAGATCCAGCAGGCAGAATCTTTTGATATTGGGTATGCACCATGTTTAGGGGGGTGAGATTCAAGTTTGTTCAAGCCAAGTCCCTGGGTTCATATTTGGGCTCACTGTGGTAGCCCGAATTATAACTTAGTTCAAAATGAGGAATTTTCTTTAAAAATCTTCTTCAGATCCAGCAGTTGGAATGTTTTGATATTTGATATGCAGCATCTTTAGGGATTCAAGTTTGTTCAAATCATGTCCCTAGGTCCATATTTGGACTCACTGTGGGAGCTTGAATTGTAACTTAGTTCAAAATGAGGAATTTTCTTTAAAAATCTTCTTCAGATCCAGCAGTCGGAATGTTTTGATATTTGGTATGCAGCATCCTTAGCAGGGTGAAATTCAAGATTGTTAAAGCCAAGTCCCTGGGTTTATATATGGGCTCCCTGTGGCAGCCCGAATTATAACTTAGTTCAATATGAGGAATATTCTTTAAAAATCTTCTTTTTTTTTAGATCCACCGGTCAGAAACTTTGGATATTTGGTAGAAGCTTTTCTTAGGAGGAGCAGATGCAACTTGTTGAAATCAATTCTCTGTGTTGATATTTAGGCTACCATGTCAGGTGAGCGCCCTCAAGCCCCTTGGGGCCTCTTGTTCCAAATTTTGTGCTTGGTAGCACAATAACTTGAACAAACGTCAACTGATCCAATTCATTTTAGCTCAACTTCGGCGAAGCCAAATATGAGGTATTGCCATGTCCCGTCATCCATCTGTCTGTCTGTCCATCCATCGTGCCATACATACAGCTCGGGCTAGAGGCCGTATTTATAAACCGATCTTTACGAAACTTCTTGGGTACCTTTGTTATCACCGTGAGATGAGAACAGGTGTTTTGGGGTCCAGTCCGAAATTTAAGACGGCCGCTGGCAGCCATTTTGTACCAAAATTACGTGCAATCAGATTTTTGCGCAGAACTTCCATATGAAAGCTCCGATTTGAATAAATGTTTCGTATGAATGTTTAGTACCATGGAATACATCACGTATAATACAGGTTTTTTTCTTGTGCGTAAATATGCAAATTACACTAACTTTGATTTATTTCGTGTTACTTTCAGCACTGCAAGTGCAAATGCCAATACGGCTTGGGCTAGAGGCCGTATTTATGAACCGATCTTTATGAAACTTCTTGGGTACCTTTGTTATCACCGTGGGACGAGAACGAGTGTTTTGGGGTCCAGTCTGAAATTCAAGATGGCCACTGGCGGCCATTTTGTACAAAATTAGGTGCAATCAGATTTTTGCGCAGAACTTCCACATGAAAGCCCTGATTTGAATAATTTTCTGTGTGAATGTTTAGTACCATGGGATACATCACATATAATACGGGTTTTTTTCTCTTGCATAAATTATGCCAATTAGACTAACTTTGATCTATTTAATGTTACTTTCAGCACTCTAAGTGCAAATGCCAATACGGCTCGGGCTAGAGGCCATGTTTATGAACCGAAATTTATTGGGCACCTTTGTTATCACCTTGGGACGAGAACGAGTGTTTTGGGGTGCAGTCCGAAATTCAAGATGGCTGCCGGCGGCCATTTTGTACCAAAATTGGTGCAGTCAGTTTTTTGTACAGAACTTTTGTATGAAAGTTCTGATTTGAATAAATTTCTGTATGAATGTTTAGTAACATGGAATACATCACATATAATACAGGTTTTTTTCTTGTGCAAAAATTATGCAAATTAGATGAACTTTGGTTTATTCAGTGCTACTTATACACAGTAAGTGCACATGTCAATACGGCTCAGGCTAGAGTCTGTATTTATGAACTGATCTTCATGAAACTTCTTGGGGTACCTTTGTTATCACCTTGTGACAGGAATGGGTGTTTTTGGGTGCCTTTGTTATCACTGTTCTATAAGAACAAATATTTTGGGGTTCAGTCAGACCCACTCTGGGACTCAAAGATTTCTTTTCTAGTTTAGCATCTAACTGTCGCCCACCTTTACAATACTTTACCTACACATTTGTTACAGGCTACGGTCAGCATTTATGTACAGACCGTTACAATACTTTACATGTACCTTTGTTATCAGGTCATTACCTAGATGTGTGTCATTGCTGTGTCACATACTATACATGTACATGTCTTAAACAAGTTGAGCTACAGTGTCATTGACACTTTCATTGTTATGTGGGTTTCCAGGAACATTTTCTTGATCGAGATTGAAAATGGGCTCTGTCCCTTTTTTTAGTTCATAGCCACCATTGGATTAGCCATGAAAACTTCACCCCGCATCGGTGATACGACCCCTTGTTCCTACTGTACAACTCATACTTTGAAAGCATGTTCATTCAATAACATTCTGAAAAAAATTTCTACAAAAATTTGTTAAATGTGTTCAGCCAGACCAAAGTCTCAGTTCAGATATATTCATTAGTTGTGGTTTACTCTGGATACTACACCTTTCTCCATCTGTAAAACTGTCCCACACAGTATGCCCTTGGTGTTGAAAGTGTTGTTGAACCCCAGTAAGGAAAGAAATATTCACACTGTATGGAGAAAGATTTATTGAATCATTTTCTGATTTCATAGATAGCATTTTGTTCACAGTATCTTGCTTGGTTTTGCCGATCAGGTTCTCTGTGTTATTTCTTAAGGAGTTATATCCCTATGTTTTGTTTCATTCAAACTGGGTAATATTTTCCTTTCAAACTGAACAATATTTATAGATTTTTCATCAAGTTACACAGGAAACTTGTTCACTGTGTCATTGATTTTACTTTTTGGTTGAGTTGTGTTAACAACCGAGACCTATGGTTTGGCGACAGTCGGTATGCGTCCGGTTGGGCGGGCTGACGTCTGGGCATCCTCGCACTGTTAGCGCAATAACTTGAACAGATGTTCCCGTCTTGACTAATATTTGTCAAACAGGCCTTTTTCAATAATATCTCGAACAAGTTTGAAAACTGGCCCGGCCTGATTTTTCACTACAGAGTTATAGCCCTTAATTTAGTCAATTTTTATGAATTTTGAGCTCATTAGGACAATAACTTGAACAAACGTTCTTCGATTTGACTAATATTTGCCATACAGGTCTTTTGCAATAATATCTCAAACAAGTTTGAAAACTGGCCAGCCCAATTTTTTGTTACAGAGTTATGGCCCTTAATTCATCAATTTTTACAAATTTTGAGATCGTTAGCGCAATAACTTGAACAAACGTTCTTCGATTTGACTAATATTTGCCATGTAAGTCCTTTGCAATGATATCTCAAGTAAGTTTGAAAACTGGCTTGGCCCAATTTTTCCTTACAGAGTTATGGGCCTTAATTCTTAAATTTTTATGAATTTTGAGCTCATCTTGTTTTTAGTTGTAATGTGACTGTAGCTTGAATATATATGTTCACTTTACAAAGACTCTTTACAATATATTTTGATGTGATTGGGCGGCAGGTATTGGCTATCCAAGGGCATTTGCTTGTTGACTTACAATTGGTATTTACTTCGCTTAAACTTTGGTCTTTCATCATAAAACCTATCCTTACTATTTAATGTAGAGTGCCTGTAGAGAGCACAGTGGCTCAGTGGTTATGGTATTGGACTTCCAACCAAAAGAGGCCTATGGTTTGCTCCCTGCCAGGGGTGACTGCATTGTGTCCCTGGGCAAGGCTCTTAATTTCGATTGTCCATATGGGAGCATGGTGGTGCTGTGTAGTAAGGTGTACTACATGTCTTCAACCAATACTAACTCCACTAGTATGGAGTTAGTACATTGGGGAGTCCTACAGTTGGTTGCCACTGCTTGGTGGTTCCCTCTAGGTACTACTATCGCTTCCTCCACCCATAAAACTGTCCCACACGAGGTGACCCTGGCGTTTGAATGTGTCATTAAACCCCAATAAATAAGTAAATAAAGTACATGTTGGACAGTGTTCACACATGACTGAAATTTTTGGGTGCCCAATGGAATTTTGTTCTGTGCCAAATGAATGTTTTGGTGCCAAATGAAAGATTTTAGTGCCACATGGAATCTGATTGTAAATGAGAACAAAATAACCATGTATCATCTGATGAGTGCAAGAAGACACCATCTCAATGCTAAAGCATTGCAGATGATGGCACCTTGTTGCACTCAAAGTACAATATTTTAATTTAGTATTACCTGGCTCATTTCAGTATTTTCGTTGCACAAAATCCCACAAATATTATAAATAAATAAATAAAAAAGCTATTATTATTTTACAAAATAATTTCATGATTATGATTTACTTACTGTTTATTCGCTCTTAATAAACTATAGTAGCAAATAATTTATTATCTTCCAGAAGGCTTTTAAAAAATATTTAGCAAGATTAAAAATATTAAGAAACAAAGAAATGTTTTGATAAGTATCAGATTAAATGGATAAACTGTTAATTTGGTTGGCCCATAACTAAGAACCCTGTGATGGATGTTACCTATTGATTACTTGACAGGTGTGGATTCTCTCCCACCTGTATCATCAGACAGCAATATTATCAAAAACAATGCACTGAAATAATAAACCACAAAGCCTTTGACACCTACCAAAAGTATATTTTTAATGGAAAATACTGTATTTTTGGTGCCAAACAAATGTCTTAGTGTAATTGGCTCTATTGGCACCCAAAAGCATGAACACTGCTGTTGGAAGTCGGCAATGATTTGCAAGAAAATATTTGTTTTAAAACAAAAACCACTGCCAAGGGTTTATTCCATGTAGACCAAGTAGACCAACTCTGAATTACTCTTTATATCAAATTGGTCTACCTGGAATTGGTCTACTTGGAATTAATCTAAATTAATTTAAACTGAGTTGGCCTACCTGGAATTGGTCTAAATGGAATTGGTCTACATGGAAGACACCCTGCCAAGTACATCTGACACATTAACACCTTAAAACTGGAAGTCGCAGCTACTTGCCTCCAGCTTTGTTCAGGATATGTTCTGACACTGACATTGGCTCTTCTGATAATAGTCGGGTACTTTGCTGAGGAGCCTCAGATGGGGGGTGTATCCACCTCTACAGTAACCCCCCCCCCCCCCCCCCGCCCCCCCCATTATGACTACCAATACATTATTCCCAAGAAACATGAACTTCCATTAGCACTTAGCAGCTCCACTCCCGCCCACCCCATCAATTTATTATCATTTAAAAAAAAAAATTAAAATTTTTAAAAATACTAACAAAACCATATCATGTGACTTCTCTTGGTAATCACAAATTCCAAATACAGATGAATATTTGAGTGATTTTTTTCATCTTTTCAGTCAGTATTTGGAGCACTTTCACTACTTTTCAGTCTAAAAAGTCCATGTTTTGGTCAAATTCTAGACATATGAGGGAGAATTCCACTAGCACCCTGTCTGAAATTTCCAATTTAGGGCATTGAATTTCCAATTATTAAATTATTATAATAAATTTGATGAATGATGGGGAAGGGGGAGTCCCACCTCAACCACCTGCAGCAACATCCCTGTAGTTGGGGGTAAAAGTTGTGTAACCTGAATAGTTGTGGTTTGTAGTTAAAGTGTCTTCTACTGGGTACCTCAAATGATACACAGCACATGACAAGAAGCAAACACGGCCACCAGTCCTGATAATTTTTAATTTTCAGTAATTTACTGTTACGAGGCTTTTATGAGTTTTATTGAGGAGTCATAAGCTATGTTTTTGAGGCAAAAAATGAAAATTTATAGTTATTCCAGAAAACATTTTTTGCAAGTGTCATCTTCTGTTCAGGTTATGTGGAGTTAAACTCTTTCAGCATGGAATCCATTTAAAATTCAAGGGCAGCAATTGAAAAGAGAATTTGAAAGTTGAGTTGAAAAAGAATTATTTTTTCAAAAACTTTTAACAATATCATATCATGTGACCCCTCATTAGAATGAGCTCATTGAGTACGTTCCAATGAGGGGTTACATGATATGTTTTGTGGAATTTTTTGAAAAATTCGTTTTTTTAAATAGCTAATTTTGATGTCTGCATTGGGAAAGAGTTAAGTAGTCAAATGGAGGAGCAATAATAAATATTCTTGTAATGATAGCAATATTTCTTGGAATTTGTAGGATAGGGAAGATGATATAATGTCAAAGCAACAAGCAATGAATACAGTGAACAGAAATGGTCAAAGAATGTTGCAGCAGGAATCTCTATCACCCCAAGACAAAGAAAATATTAGGAAAGACTTGGATAATCTCAATACCAGGTGGAAGAAGGTAATTATATTTATTGTCAGAACTGCTCAGCTGATTTCTCTTGAAATAAAAATGTCCACACTAGAGATAAGCTTGAGGTGCAATCCATTCTTTGCAGTTGTTGTACATTGCATTATATCTTTGCAGAGCTGTGACTCGATTTGAATTTCACATTTTTGATTTGTATCAAATAATTTTGACCAAGTTGCACGTCTTGCAGGACACAGAAAGACCCATGTGCAGTGGCATAGTCAGGCTAATTGAAGAGGTTGGGTGCAAAATATTGTATCTCCCACTTCATTTTACCTTGCACTGGGTTAAGCACTGCATATCCCCATTAGATGAAGGTACTGGATCTTCATACAGGGATGCATGAATTAGACAACCCTGCGTTACATTCCTCCACAGGTTATCCAAAATTTTCTAGGATAACCTTTTCTCACACCCATAAAATCACCCGTAGATCAAAGGGGTAGGTGGTGTGGAGACATTACAATGTATACATGGAAGAATGATCAACTGAACAATGTTGCAGATAGACATTTTATCTTTGTGTTCATTAACTGGTAGGGTATTGAAAGCTCATAGTTGATCTTTATTCTGAAGTGCAGGTGTCACAGGTTAAAGGCTCCATATTCTGTGGATGTGTTTTGAAGTGAAATTATTTAAGTCTATGTGGATTTGCCTTGTCACAATTTATGGGAGAGTGCCTCTAGGCACTCTCACATAAATTGTAACAGGTCAAAGACAATTGAGCAAATTTTTGATGACCAAAAATAAATCAGCACTTTCCCAGTTAAAAAAAAAACTGACAAAAGAGAGTGTGGTTATCTTGGCTCAAAAGGATTATGCAGATGTTTTTTCCATAACCATTGTGGGGTCATCTTAACTTTTCAATTTGTACATCTTACTTCACTAAACTTTTTGCCTTAGAACAAGTACCATAACATGAGGATATATTCCATTCTAGAATAGAATAAACTCATGTTTGAAATGGTTTCCAGTCAAATTCGTGCCAACAGTACAGACAGGCAGCTATGATTTTACAAGAAATCACTGCCATAATACATTTATAAGACAAACATGGTGTCTTGAAGATTCTGGAAATTGTTCAACTTCTCAGGGGTTAAAAACTGCAGATTTCACTTTTTTTAAAGGGTTAACATAAATAAAAATTTTCTTTCAGATTCAAGTTAATATACCAACCAAGATTCAGCTGATTAAAAAGAAACTTGCTGATATAAAGAATTTTCGACAGGAGGTTGAAGACCTGAATACTTGGATTGTCAAAACGAAGATCTTGCTTGGAACACAGCAAGGCCCGGTTAGTTCTGCTACTTCCTCTGAGGAACAAGATTCAGTAATAATTGACCCACAGGTAATATAAATACATGATGCACGCCAAACTGTTGTGATATATTAACAGCCTGGTTGTTTGATCACGGTGTTGTACTTAGAGGTAGGACACATTAATTATCAGTAATACTAGAATGTCTGTCAAACTTGCACTTTATACTGTACTGTAATTGCAAAAGAGATCTCTTAGTTGATTAGAGTATGATAAAGGCCTGGAGATTTTTGCTACACTCTGACAGTGTATATCCTGTGGCTTCAAAGTTGTTGCTAGGCAAGTCTTGTCTGCTAAAATTGGAACTAAGCCCCAAAGGGTTAAACTCTTGTAAATGCATAAATGTGATCTTTGTTTTTTACATCTACTATGGAATATGTACTGCTTACACCCACAAAGGTATAATGCTACCCTCAAATTCTATATTGTTTAATTACTGAAAATTTATTCTCGCAGCAGGAGTTTGCGAGAATCAAAACCAATTCTTGCAAATTAGAACAGACTTTAAGGCCTGATATATGCTTACATTTTGTTGGAGACACTTTTAAACATTCCTTTATAATAAAATATATTTCTTCAATGCAAATAATATTACCAGCTATAATATTTTTAGTCCAACTTGACAACATCATGTATGAGCTGTTGGCGTCTGTTGTGATCCGTCATCCATCCGTTTCTCCATTTGTATGTTCATACATATGTATGGTCATACATCCTTTTGTCCATCCACAATTCCTTTAACACATCCTACAGACTGCATCTCTCCCCGATCAGTTTCAAATTCATACATGTCTTTCAGGTAATGTCTAGATGGAAGCTATCATATTTTTCCAAATTCCATTGAAAAACATGGCTGCTGGTGGCCATCTTATATTTGGCATATAAATTGTCAACAATTCCATTAGCATACCCTACAGGGTGCATAACTCACTCGATCCTTTTCAAATATCATATGTAATTTGGGGTAATTGTCTGGATGGTAGTTATCAAATTTTTGTGAATTTTGTTGAAAAAACATGGCCACCAGCAGCCATCTTGGTTTTGACATATAAATTGTGGACAATTCAATCAGTACATTACTGGCTGCATCTCTCACCCGATCTTTTTTCAGATATTATATGTTGCTTTGGTGAGACATCTGAATAGGAGCTATCAATTTTTTCACATTTTTTTTTGAAAAACGTGTCCACCAGATCCTTCTTGGATTTGGCATGTAAATTGTCAATAATTCCTTTTACACACACACCTTATGGGGTTCATCTTTCCCTCAAGTTTTTTCAACTGTGCTATGTGGCATTAGGGTGATTTCTGCATAGCAGCAATCATGTTTTGTTTTTTTTAATTTTATTTAAAAACATGGCTACCAGTGGCCATCTCAGATTTTGCAATTAAATTGTCTACTATTCCTGTAGCACATCCTATAGTTAGTTATTTAATTCAGTCCCTTCTTGGTGAAGTTGAGCTGCAGTGTCACCTTCATTTTATATGGTCTGAGTTTTGATCAGGAGAATCTGTAGTTATCTCTTTTTGTTAAGTCTACTTCATTATCTCTTGTTGTGAATCATTGTAATTCATTTAAGTTTTATTTTATACTTTTGTTTTTAACATAAAAAACAACAAAAAAACTTCAGTTTCATGTTCTTTAGAGCATGAAAGCAGTTGAAAACTCAGATTGAAGCTGATCTTGATTATTGAATGTTAAGTTTCAGAATTTGGTAACTTCACTCCTTACATGGCAATGTACTAGCATGTCGGATGTTTAAAAGTCAATGTCTTTTAACTGGTAGAGTGCTAGAAGCTACTATCAGGGCTTTCAAAAAAATGAGTGTACGAGAGCAAACGCCAACATTTTCCTTGCACATGTTTCATATTCAGTCAAACGCAAATGATACTTTGTTTATATAAATTTGTTTTATAACAAATTATTATACCCCACGAAGTTGTTTTTTGGTATGTTAGTCTGACATGGTGGCCTACAGATCAAGTTTGCATTTTGTTCCGCTCAACTGATTTTTACCGAAATTATGGCCCTTGAACTTTGAAAAGTTCATCAAAATTACAGTTTTGCGGACTTTTTTCCTACACGCTTCCAGATATTGAGCTGATTTTTGGTATGTTAGTCTAACATGGCGGCCTACAGAACAAGTTTGCGTTTTGTTCCGCTCCACTGATTTTTACCGAAATTACGGCCCTTGGACTCTGAAAAATGCATCAAAATTACAGTTTTCTGGACATTTTTCTACACGCTTCCAGATATTGAGCTTATTTTTGGTATGTTAGTCTGACATGGTGGCCTACAGATCAAGTTTGTATTTTGTTCCGCTCCACTGATTTTTACCGAAATTATGGCCCTTGAACTTTGAAAAGTTTATCAAAATTACAGTTTTGCTGACTTTTTTCCTACACGCTTCCAGATATTGAGCTGATTTTTGGTATGTTAGTCTAACATGGTAGCCTACAGTATTCCTAGAATCTATGTTTATTTTTAAAAAATGATTAGAGCTTGAAATATCGGGGCACGTGGGGTATGTGAGCATGCTCACTAAGGTTCTATATTTGGAGAGTGCTATGGGTGCTCTCCATTAATTTATAATAAAACAAATTTTCAATAACAAATTCAGATCACCAAAAATAATCTAGCCCTCAACCCGTTAAGAGTGATCTTAAAAGGCATATATTCCGTAAGCTTATCAAACTTTTATCTGAGAATTCTCAAAAATGGATCAGTGCTTGTCAGCAACAGAAGTCTTATTCTTCTTTACTGGTGTAACAGAATTGAAACTAATACCTAGATTTCAAGTTCTCTAGCGAGCCCTACATAAAAACAGAAAGTTAGAAAACTTGAATTCATATTCATAGAGTAATCATTATAAAGATAAATGGTGGAGGTAATTTTGAACCAGTTATAGCCAGTTTACTCAGTTGTTAGTAGTATAGATCATAAGACCTTTTCACACTAACAATTAGGTTTTTTTTTATTCAGTTTATCTGATGCCCCACATCTAGGTCTTTCATCACTTTTTGTGTTGAGATTATTTTTTACATTTTTTTTTTATTTGGCATTACTTGGTAGCTTTCCCTGGGTACTCAGGCAATGTCAATCTGTAAACTGACTGACACAAAGCAATCTGGGTTCTTAAGGTTGTAATACACCATTGTTCCCCACACCCCCTTAAAAATGGCAGTTTTATTGAAACAGAGTATACCTTTATTGTGCAACGATTGGTGGGATGAGAACAGAGAATCCTTTCATCGGGGTAAATAAGGCAACCGGTGCCACATTGCCACTAGTTAGATTTGTTCTTGAAATGTCCAATAAAGTAATACAGTGGACCCCACTTAATTGGATATCTCTTAACTGAATAACCCTGTTAATTGAATATAATTTCTGAACACAAAACCATTTACCATACCTCCAATACTAATTTTACCTGTTAATTGAATACATGTTATAGAGTAAACATCTGTTAATTGAATAAAAATCTTGTAACCTGTCGAGAAATTACCCTAACTCTCCCCAGTTTTCTTTTGTTTATAGACCTATTTGGCCTCAGTACATCCAGTACAGGCATTTAATCTATTATATCTTGTTTGACAGAGCTCATGGAGCTTGTCAAACAAGATTAATAGAATAAAGCTATGTTTATCTCTAGAATAAAGGAAAGTGACACAATTCCTGTTAATTGAATACTCCTGTTAATTGAATAATTTTCATTGGCAAAGTAGCAATGCAATTAACAGGGTTCCACTTTATTTATAAGAGTTAGTCTGCACCAAACACCAGCGCGAGATCAGAACACCCCAATATTTAGCTCATTTCAACTTTCGGCTCACCTTACTTTTGCCATATACTTGGAATTCATCAAGTGCCATCCAGCATATGTTATCTTTCATATTTTAGTTTTCTAAAGAACCTTTGAACTGAATCCAGTCAAACTTTCCACACATAATCATCAGGTTATTGTCATTCAGTTTTGTTCAACAAAGTTGCTGTTCCTACTTACATTTGGGCCAAAATGCCCAAAACCCTTGAAAACCTCATGAACCAGTGGTTTGATATTTAGCTTTTAAAAATGTCAGTTGTGGATTCCTTGCAGTTCAATTGAAGTTACAGGGGCCATGTTTGGTGTTGCCCTGGGTTTGCACCAATTGTCGGTTCCACCCAAATTTTCATTTTTCGAATTGCTAATTGGATTCAATCAATTCTATTAGGTTTGCAATACCTTCTTGTGTTTGTGATTTATTGAGAAAATTTTTATCTCAACTTTGACGTAAGTCAGATTTGAGCTTATGCCATAGCCAGTTGTCCATCTGCCTGTCTGTCCATCCTGTCCGTCAACAATTCAATACGGCTCGGGCTAGAAGCCATATTTATGAACCGATCTTTACGAAACTTCTTGGGTACCTTTGTTATGACCGTGGGACAAGAACGAGTGTTTTGGGGTCCGATCCGAAATTCAAGTTGGCCGCTGACAGCCATTTTGTACAAAATTAGGTGCAATCAGATTTTTGCACAGAACTTTCATATGAAAGCTCTGATTTGAATAATTTTTTGTATGAATGTTTAGTACCATGGGATATATCACATATAGTACAGGTTTTTTTCTGGTGCGTAAATTATGCAAATTAGACTAACTTTGATGTATTTAGTGTTACTTTCAGCACTGTAAGTGCAATACGGCTCGGGCTAGAGGCCGTATTAATGAACCGATCTTTACGAAACTTCTTGGGTACCTTTGGTATCATTGTGGGACAAGAACGAGTGTTTTTGGGTCCGGCCTGAAATTCAAGATGGCCGATGGCAGCCATTTTGTACAAAATTAGGTGCAATCAGATTTTTGCACAGAACTTCCATGTGAAAGCGCTGATTTGAATTATTTTTTGTGTGAATGTTTAGTACCATGGGATACATCACATTTTATAGGTTTTTTTTCTCGTGCAGATATTATGCAAATTAGATGAACTTTGATTTTTTCAGTGCTACTTACGCACAGTAAGTACACATGTCAATAGGGCTCGGGCTAGAGTCTGTACTTTTGAACCTATCTTCACGAAACATCTTGGGTACCTTTGTTATCACCTTGGGACGAGAACAAGTGTTTCTGGGTGCGGTCCAAAATTCAAGATGGCCATTGGTGGCCATTTTGTACCGAAATTAGGTCTAATCAGTTTTTTGTACACAACTTCTATACGGCTCTGGCTAGAAGCCGTATTTATGACCCAATCTTTGCAAAACTCCTTGGGTACCTTTGTTATCATCTTGGGATGGGAACGAGTGTTTCTGGGTGCGGTCCAAAATTCAAGATGGCTGCCAGTGGCTATCTTGTACCGAAATTATGTCCAATCAGTTTTTTGTCACAACTTCTATACGGCTCGTATTTATGAACTGTTCTTCACAAAACTTCTTGTGTACCTTTGTTATCACCTTGGGACAGGAACCAGTGTGTTTTGGGGTGCCTTTCTTATCACTGCTATGAAAACAAATATTTTGGGGTTCAGTCAGACCCACTCTGGGACTCAAAAGATTTCTTTTCTAATTTAGCATCTGACTGTCACCCACCTTTACAATACTTTACCTATACTTTGTTACAGGCTACGGTCAGTATTTATGTACAGACCATTACAATACTTTATATGTATCTTTGTTATCAGGTCATTACCCAGATGTTTGTCTTTGCTGTGTCACATACTATACATGTTCATGTCTTAACAAGTTGAGCTACAGTGTCATTGACAGTTTCATTTTTCCTCTTATCCCATGCAGCGCCACTTACCTAAAAATAAAAAAAAAATTCCAACTTTTTTTTTACCTTCAATTCTTGAACAAAATGTATCTTTAATGAACTGTTTGCTGCAGAGTTTTCATTTTTGATAAGAGGACTTCTTGCGATGAAAAAATCAATTTTGTTGAAAATTTTCTTCAAATCAAGCCCTTTTGGTTCAAAACAAGCCTCTTGATGTGAGGTAACCACTATATAGGCTAAAAGAAAAAGTAAAATTCAGTAGTCATTCTTCCATGAACTGCATTGTGTTGAAAATTATTAACTGGTATGTATCCTTAAATGAAGAAATAAAGTGGTGAAAATCTGATAAGAAAATAAAAAAAGCAAATTCCCCTTCACTTAAATTCAGACTTAGCAATGGATAATAATAATTTCCATGTGGTTGGTTCAGGATGTGAATCACAGGGTAGCCATGGGTCCGAGAAATCCTGGAGAGTCTTTGAATTTAAAATATAGTTTTCCTGCCCTTGATAGAAATGGAAAAATGCATTTTTGAAAAAAATGCGAGAAAGTCATGGAAATGTTTGTCTGGGACCATAAAACATTCAAGATAAACTATGTATTTTCTTGATACAAGGCATATATTTGGTACCAGGGCCAATCAGCAATCTGCATTTTTGATACTTTAGAACAAGATGCCCTGTTGGCAACCAATGTTGATTGGTTGATATTCTTCCATACTGGTCCCCAAAAATGGGTTTTGTTTCACAGGCTCCAGTGCATTGAAAAAAAAAAAACATGTAAATTGGCAATTTTATTAACTGGTCGCAAATACAATCGCCTGTCAAACACGACCAATATTCAGATTTATGAGACCAATAAATTCATGCCCAAATGCCATTGGGAAAAGGTTCCATAATCGTCCCCTGAGGCATCATAGGATTGTGATATGACATTAAAATTAGCAAAATATTGAGTACAAACTCCCTCAGCTTACATGTTGATGTAACTATATACAGCTCTTGGGGAGAGCTTTCTTTGTTTTTGGTCTAAAACATCCTTGAAAATTCTTTGATTTCTTATCTCCAGCTCCTTGAAAACCCTTTTATATAGGAAAGGGGCCCAAAATTCTCTAGATTGACTACTCATTCATGTGTAGGAAGCCTGCGGAATGTACTCAGCCAGTATTGTTTATTCATTTATTTATTGTAGCAGTAGTATTAGCAGTAGAATATTTTGTTAACCTCAGAAAACTGAATATTTTTCTTTAATTTCAGAGATAAATATAATGTCCTAAATTTGAGTAGAACTCTTTACCAAACAAATTGTAGGATTCTTTCTAGCATTTGTATATAACTCTTCATTTAGCTGCATTGGAATAGAGGTGTTTTAACTATGTGATCTAAGGAGTGCGAAGCTCAGTGATTATGGCATTGGACTTCAAACTGAAAGGTCCATGGTTTGATCCCTGCCAGATGCAACTGTGTTGTGTCCTTGAGCAGGGCACTTAATCCCGATTGCCCATATGGGGGCACGGTGGAGCTGTGTACTAAGGCATACTGCATGTTGATAGTGCAATTGCCTTCAACCTGTGCTAACCCTGCTTATGTGGAGTTGGTACACTGAGGAGTCTGACAATATCCGCCGGTGTTAGGTTGCACTAAGGTGTACGGCACCTTACTTGTGCAGAGTTTGTACGTGGTTGGTGCCTCTTTCCAGTTACTCCAGCTTCCTCAGCCCATAAAACTGTCTGGCACGGAGTGATGCTGGCTGTTTGAAGTATTATTATTAAACCGCAGTAAATAAATAAATCTATTGGTTGATCATTAAAAAAAATGTCCTCATCCACTAGGTCAGATTTTCACAATTGTATGTTCCATACTGACCTGGGAATAAGCCCATAATAGAAAATAAGCCCACCAACGAACTCTTCAGACTTCAGTCCCCTCCTTGTAAAAAAGTCCAGTCCCTAACATTGTATTGACAACATCAATGACAGCTGGTACATGTAAGTTGTTAACAATGAAAAAGAACCCCCTACAGAATGCATATGATATCAAAATTTGTTATTTTAATTATATATATTTAAAAATTTAAAAAAAAAAAACAACTTATTATGTGACCCCTTATTGGAACGAGCTTGATGAACTCATTCCATTGAGGGATATCATGATATGGCTGTGTTGAAATTGTTTTAAATTTCACATGTGCATGCAGCCGATTCATTAGATAAAGGTTTAATGCATCTTTATGATGGGATTGACCAAGTCACCTAACTTTGTTTGAACTTTTCATTCAAATTCTCCTGTAGGCTTGACCTCTCGAAAATAAGCCCACCCATATACTTTTTCCCTCTTTTATGTCACGCACCCTCTGGACTTATTCCCACAGCACAGTAGGTAAGTTGAGCGGACATTCCAAATATGGGCTGAATATGAACAAGCATGTAACACTGAGGAAAAAACTAGTTTAACTGGTTGAGTACTAGAAGCCACTATCAGGGCTTTAAAAAAATGAGAGTACCAAAAAAAGCATACATTTTCCTTGCTCATGTTTCATATTCAGTCAAACGCAAATACTGTTTTTTTTATATAAATTTGTTCTATTACAAATTATTGGAGAGTGACTGTGGGCACTCTCCAATAATTTATAATAAAACATATTTTGAATCACAAATTTGTACCACCAAAAATAATCTACCCCTCAACCAGTTAAGAAGATGTATTTGTCATATAATTTGTAACACCTAGTTATTGCCTGAGGATCCTGATTCAAATGAAGTTGTAAAGCATCCTTACAAAGGTATTGTAAACCATATTTGACTTTGAAACACTTTTGTTGTATCTAATTTATTCTGTAACCAACCGCTTCATTTTACTGGTTGGACAGCTTGATCTGAAGCGAGTGACTTGAGCTTCTGGTTTACTTCAGAACTCAGAATGTTTTTCCAAATCATTGCTTATGCCTCTTCATTGGAACTCTGTCAGCCTATTGGATAAAAGAGTTAGTATTCACGTGAAGAACCAATAGGAAATTAGAGTGCGAGTGACTGGATATTCTAGTATTATACAAAAAAATATACAAATTTAGTCTAGATTGAAATATTTGCATGGAAAAGTTTTATGTGCATCATGCATGGCGATTTTAATCAGTTTTACTTCCACACTCGCATTAACTGTTTTGAAGCCAAAGGAGATTTTGTGCAGATTATCTTAGATCTTTACTAGAATTTCTTCTTGAAGGTTTATGATATCTTTTATATGATACACTGTTAGAAGGGGCCTTTATCAGCTTTTAAAAGTACTCATCCAATAGAAACTCTGAAAGCCGAACAGTGCTTGATAATTGCGATGAACAACTTCTGTTTTCCTAGCTATGACCCAGTAGCTAATGTCAGGGATGCTGGTCCTCAAAAATCATTGACTAAACTTGTTTTTTTTTCTTATGATGCAGTGGTGATATAGCCATAGGTGCTGGAAGCAAATCTGGAAATAAGCAGACTTTCATCTGCAGAATGAGGTCCTCAGTGGGTGAATTTGCACAGCAGGGTAACGTCACTAAATTTACCTTCTGTGACCTTCAATCTGAATCAAGGTCTCAAGTCTGAACAAGAAGACGTAGCCGAAGGATAAATTGGCCCACTGATGGGATAGCATCAGCAAATTCAACCTCTGGGCACCTCATTCTGCAAATGACAAATTGCTTATTTTCAGGCTTGGCTGGAAATGATTTCAATCCTTTACCTTACATGAATAGCAGATGAAGCTTTCCCCAAAAATTGTTGAATAATAGAAATTCTATTTTTTGTCCCCAAAACATAGCTTATCTCCCCCCATTGGAACAAGCTTCATCAAGCTCTTTTCCATTGTGTGGGCCTATGGTATGTTTTAACCCTTTAACCAAAGCATAAGATATCAAAATTTGTTATTTCCATTATTTTTTCTTCAAATTTCCAAAAATCCGACAAAACCATATCATGTGACCCATCATTGGAATGATCTTGACTATTTTATAGTCAACTGCTCATTTTGTAATTTATGTGGGCTGATGCAGGCATATCATTAGGTAAAGGGTTAACCCTTTACCTAACAAACTGGCTACATCTGTCCATGTAGTGTGCAAATTCAGCAGCTGAAAAAAAAATTTCTACAAAAACATATCAAGTGACCTTTCATTGGAACAAGCTCATTGCAGTGAGGGGTCACATAATATGGTTTTGTTAAACTTTTTTAAAAATTTGAAAAAATAATAAAAGTTCCATGTTTTAATTTTTAAAAGTTGTACATGTTCTGGGCTGATAAACTTGATTAAAGCTTAAGTTTACTGCTAGATGAGCAGTCCTTGAGGAAAAAGTGGAAAAGATTTGCTTTAACTGGTAGAGTGGTGGAAGCCCATATTTGGGCTTTAATCTGAAGTGCAGGTTCTACAACTTAAAGGCTTCAGATTCAGTGTCTATGTTTCATATTATCTTTGAAGTGATATTATTTAGTCTGTTAATCCCCCCTCAAGTCATTTCCCTGCTTAGTGTGGAAGGGTTTTTACGGGCTATGCCCGTGGGGAATGATGTCGGGCTATGCACCCCTTGTGATCCCCATTAGCGGGATTTTCTTTGTCAGTTTCTTGGTTTTGTCAACTAGGCATGTGGGATGAATCTCTGCAGCTCCGCTCTTGGCTGCCACAGAGAAAACTTTAGCCTGCACAGGGTGTGTCTCTCCCTGTACAGAGGTCAGCCATTTTACGTCCCCACCCGATAGGACGGTACGCTGTGACAGCATCAACCGCACAATTGATGCTGACAGAGAGTGTTCGGTCACCACGGAATCTTTCCTCCACCGGGGATTGAACTCGGGGCATCTGGCTCGAGAGACCAGCGCACTAATCCACTCGGCCACCACTCTCTTAGTCTGTTAAGATTTGCCTTGTTACAATTTATAGGAGAGTGCCCACAGGCACTCTCCTATAAATTGTAACAATGCAAAGACTTGTGAATAAATGTTGGCGGCCAAAAATAATTTAGCACTCTACCAGTTAAATGGGAATATTATGCTTTTAGATAATCTGTTTATATTTTGCTTAAATTTATTTTGCAGAATTTGATCACTTTAGCTTCTGTCCTTCCATTGCCTTTGCTTTGTTGAATAGTATGTGAAAATGTAGAGTATGCAAATCTAACCTGTTTTCAACAGAGCTCAGCCTGCTTTGACAACTGAGATCAAATATTATCCTTCAGTCTCACTTGATCAAAATATCATTCATTCATAGCTTATGTTTCCGTAGTCGATTCCGGATTACATGGAATAGTGTGACATGCGCAGTGAAGATACAGAATAGCAATCACAAGGAAACAGAAAATTGCACTTCAAATGTAAACCAGAATGGAATTTGAGGAAGTGGCACTCGCAATTTTTGTTAATGATTTTGTCAATGACAACATGGATGTTGTTTTTGCTCATCTCAGTGCAGCTTCTGTACAAAAAGCACAGCTCTCAGTAGGTCAATATGACCAGATTAAAAAGAAACAAAAAATTTACAAAGAAACGCTGGACAGAGCATTTGAGTTTTCTTATTATTTCGACTCCCATTTGTTCAGGGGTGTAGCCAGGATTCTATAATTGGGTGTGGGGAGGGGGGGGTGGAGGGGGGGCTAGCCATTTCTAGCCATTTTTTGTGGGGGCTGGGCATACCATGATATTTGTAATGTTGTGGGGTTTTGGGGGCCCTTGCCTAATCATGCTAGCACCCTCCAGGCATTACCCCTCCTCCCACTTCCCTTCATGGAAGTGGGAGGATGGGGTAACGACCGGAGGTCCTAGTTAGGACAAGGACGTGGGAGGAGGCGGGTTACAACAAGAGGGTCCTAGTTTGGACAAGGCCTCCCCCGAAAAAATTTTGCAAAATGTGTTCCAAGATCGAATATGAGACAATTGTAGCATATGTAACCCTATACTGGAGAGCATTTTGGGGCTCTTAAGCTGTTTGAAACTTGCATTGGATCAATGGTTGGTGGTGAGGATGCAAAATTGGGGGGGGGGGGGGGGGGGGCTGTGCACTCCCCCCCCCCCCCCCCTGGCTACGCCACTGCATTTGTTGTGCCGCAGTCTGAAGCTGATTCTTTGCTGAGCAATTAATGCCTCCAACCCTGTCATGTTCCGGATTTATTTTGAAACGAATATTTTGGGGTTTTTGTTCTTTTTTTTTTCTTAGTTCCACTGCCGACTGAGATGGATGTTCGACACATGAGCAGTTGGGTACAGGGGCGTATCCAGGCCCAGGATTATCGGATTCTATAATTGAGGGTGGGGGAGCAGTTATTGGGGTGGGCAGGGGCAGTGGAGCCAGGGGCACAGGAGGCACGTGCCCTCTCTTTTTTCACCAATTATTGGTACCTAAACAGGACGTATTCTGACATAACCTATGCAACACCTATGGCCGCATTGACTGTGGAAGATGGTAATAGTTCTAACAAAATTAGAAACATAATACTGTCGGCATCGTTGTCCATTTTATATATGGAGATATTGCACGTCGCAGGTTCGCAACCAGTGAATCTAATATTAAATCCAATAAGCACAGACTATAGTAATAGTAGGCGGCCTATAACTAGTCCAAACTGGGACCCAAATTCCATAATATAATTTTGGGGTTTGGTAAACTAGTCCAAATTTGGACCCAAATCTGTAATATTACTTTTGGGGTTTTGTACGTTCTTTGGATGTACCAAACCCAAAAATTATCTATATTGTAAACTTTGTGTCCAAGTTTGGTCTATGGTATTTAACATGTGCAACTATGTATATTTAACAGTATTTAACGTGCGCATGTGTTCCCTTTCCGGAGTTGCATTTAATTTAGTTCCGTATTCATGACATACGCGATAACAAAACGTTGTAGAGTGACACAGCCTTCCGAGAACACAAAGATGCGGTTACTTTGTGTGCCAGCCTGAGGTGGGTACATGTGACACTAAAGCTTACCTAAATTTTATGGACATTTTTGTAATTGATTGTAATACAATTGTCACTGTGTCACTGTTGAAAACTTAACTGGTGAGTTATTTTTGGTTATAAAAATTTGTTGACGTGTATTTGCCTTGTTACAATTTATGGGAGAGTGCCTACAGGCACCTCCATGAATTGTAAAAAGGCAAATTCCAACAAAGTAATTTCATTTTGTAGCTAATGTCATGGCCCGCAGAACCGGGGGATGGCGGTGGAGGGGGGTTTGGATGGGGGGGCTTCAGCCCCCCCCCCCACACCTTTTTGCCGGGCCATGTTTTTTTGTATGCATATATTTTGACATAACCAATGACTGGTGAAACAAGGGGCAGAGCCTCCCTCATATTTTCGCCAGGTATGTTTCTCTCGTACTGGTTCAGTTTCAATGGATTTCGGATTATTTTTGCAGTTAGTGGTAGCAAACGCTAAAATGTATGCAGTCTGTTAAAAAATCGGTTAACTGAAATTGGTCGTAATCTTACAGACATACAAGTACCAAATCCACCCCAAGACAAGATAATCCACAGACAGTATAATTGCTGTTGACGTCTGGTAAAGCATACAGGTGGGATCCATTTATCAGCTTTGGTCGTTATGACCAAAGCTGATAAATAACTCTCACCTGTATGATTTACCGACGTTTTTTAACGGCTCTCAAAGTGTGAAATCTTTCAAATATATCTCCTGAAAAATCTCAAAATATCCACACAGATTCATGGAAATGGGGGTTTTGGAACCCTGGAATTTAAAATTTTTGTACGACGGGCGAACCATGGTCGGCCTGTCATACCGCTGATCATCCATCGTCCGATCAGCCCCCCCCCCCCCCCCCCCCAGCACACGCACTTTGAAAATCGTTCCGCCGCCCCTGAATGTGAAGCACATCCAAAGAATATTGCAGCACTTGAACTTCAGAATAACTGAGCCCGAATATGGGCTCCCACTCCAGCACCGAACCAGTTGAAGAATAAAATTCATTTATTCAGTTTGGGGGTGGGTCAATGGGCCTGTTGTTTAATTGACTCCATAGTTCTTTCTCTTTATTTTCATCAATTATTTGTGGGTATGTTATGTTTAAATATTTTGCTGAATTCCATGTAACTGACATATTTGTTATTCTCTTGAACGTTCACATGTTTTTGAGAATACAACGAACAGGGAAATATTTTCCACTATTTGTTGATAATTGCGCATGTCAGGGATAAAAGGTAAACCATCTAAACCTGCTCGCGAGGTTGTTTACTCAGAATGATTCGGAATGATATTCCAGAATGACGGTTTGCAAAGAAAACAACCAGATTGATAATCCAAGTTGTCTGCACATGCCTGGAATAAACCACGTATTATGGAATGGACTACGAAAACATGAGCATAGGCTAAAATGAACTGATTTTGATTAAACTTCTCAGACATGCTCATAAACATATTCCCACATTTTGACACTCCACAAACAGAATTGCATTCTGGAAAGTCAAATGTCTTCAGTGATAGTTCTAGTTTATTTGGTTGAGTTTTTGGGAGACAGCAACTAGTATCTCTACCCTGTTAATTGAATAGCCAATTTGCCAGTGAAAATTATTCAATTAACAGGAATATTCAATAAACAGGAATTGGGTCACTTTTCTGTATTCTAGAGATAAACTTAACATTTATTCTAATATATCTTGTTTGGCAGAGATCCATGAGCCTTGTCAAACAAGATATAATGGATTAAATGCCTGTATTAGATGTAGTGAGGCCAAATAGGTCTATAAACATAGAAAAACTGGGGAGAGTCATGTTAATTTCTCGTCAGGTTACAAGATTTTTTTTCCAATTAACAGGAGTTTACTCTATAACTTGTATTCAATTAACAGATGAAATTAACAGATGAAATTTGTACTGGAGATATGGTAAATGAATGGTTTTGTGTTGGGAAATAATATTCAATTAACAGGATTATTCAGTTAAAAGATATACAATTAAGTGGGCTCCAATGTATTCCAATAATGATCTGTCATCTCTCTTGTGGTTATTCAAAATAATTTTTAGATTCTTAATGCTTAGTGAGCTCTGTCAAACAAGATATAATAGCATAAATTTATAACTAAAAGATAGGAAAATGAACCAATTCAAGTTAATTGGATCCAGTAAATTTTCTATTTTTTCTCTGGTATATTAGATATTAGATACCACCTGTTTTTTGAGTAGGTACCAAAATTACTTTAGCAGTGACTTCAAGGAAATCTAAGTTTTATCTTGGGGCTTTCAGCTGTTTTTGAAAACTTAAATTTACTCACAGTCACTAATGATATAATTCTAGTTGTTGTTTCATAACCATAGGTATCCTCTATTTATTTCCTATGTTGAGAACTGTGATCAATATTTCTTACAAGTACTCATTAGTGTGTATTAGTGATAATTTAATGTGGTTCATATAGATTATGGAGGGTGCGCAGTGGCTCAGTGGTTACAGCATTGAAATTCAAACCGAAATGTCCACGGTTTGGTCCCCGCCAGGGGTAAATGTGTTTGTGTCCTTGGGCAAGGCACTTTATCCCAATTGTCCTCATGGGGACACAGTGGCACTGTGTACTAAGGCATACTGCATGTTGATGGTGCACTTGACTTAAATCAATGCTAACCATGTTTGTGTGGAGTTAGTATGTTGGGGAGTCTGACAGTTGCTTGTCATTGCTTGGTGGTTCTCTCTGGGTAGTCTGGCTTCCTCCACATAAGACCCCAACAAAATTTAACACTCTTCCAGTTGATGCCTGTAGAACTGAACACTTAAGTTATCCTTTGAAATTGGAACTGTTGTAAATCTTTAAAGTTGGACAAGAGATGACTAGCTTTACATGGCTTACATTGTCGTAGATGCTTTATCCAACACCATTTACCCCAAAAATGTCAAATATCTGTTTCTGAAATGGGATCAAACTTTCATTTTTCATCCAAAATATAATATATAACTCATTTACTCCACAGAGAAATTGTAAGCTATGCTTTCAAAACTGGTTGAAAAAGAAATTTGTTGGATAATTTTTTTATTATATAATATATTGCTGTGTTTTACTGGCCAAGTAATAGAATTCTTTTTATTCCAACAATGGAAAAAATGGGATAGAAATAGTTTGATATCCAACAGTAGAACCTGATCAGATTTAAGATAATTATATACTAACCAACAAAGAAGTATTACCATTTTGTACAACACTTTTGCATTGATTTGATTAGCACTCATTCGATTTAGTTCACTAACACAAAATGATATGAATATTTGTCAGTTCTTATCATTCAGTTGTAGTTTCTTTTAGGTAGAACTTAAAATGGATATTGTTATATTTTATTGTATAGATTAGGCAAAATTTTTGTTTTTAAAACTGATAAAGAAATAACAGTCACTTATAGATGATTTTTTACCTGGAACAAGCAGCTCTGTATGTGGCAATGTCAGTTGATGGGTTGTCTAGTTTGCATTTGGTTTGTTGGTCTATTCATTGTCAGTTGTTAGATCGGGTCTGTTTTGCATTCAGTCTGTTGGTTTGTAGCAAATCATTTTTAAACTCAATAACTTTTAAAATACTTTTTCGAATTACATCATATGTGGTATTCAAGTATATCTTATTGATGTCTATCCCAGTGTTCGATGCTGGTGTTATTCAGAGTATTTTTGTCAGAGTTACTGCCATTTATGGACTTGGAATTTGATTCCTTTTTACCCTCCATCACAGCTTAAGTGTGAAAAATTTTTTTATAATAATCTCAAGTATAAAAAATTATCGTGAAAATGTGTAAGTTAAAAACTTGATATTACCAAGTGGGGGTTACAGAGAATTGGTTGAATGATGATGATGAAAATGACACTTTCAGACTCATGATGAAATAATCCAGAGTATCACATGTGGTAATTCTAAAAACTGTTGCACTCTATTGAAAAATGTTGTTTCTGTGTCGTTTTCTAATAATTAATATCTCACTTGATGACAATTTCAACCCATTTCTGAATGTTGTGCAAAAATACCAGGGAACTATATTTTCAGTGGCGGGTCAACCAACCCTTTCCAGACTGATGCCAAAATACTGAAATTTTATGCAGCCAAGTTTCCCCATAATGCAATTAGGAATTTAACCAATTCATTGTTGTATACAGAACTCAATGTGCTCTGTCAAACAAGATTGAATAGGTTAAATTCCTAGTTGCATAAATATTTGTGAGGTAAGATTTTGATATTTTGACTGCAGTGTGCAGGTGGTTAATGTAGCAGGGTAATTGTAAGACAAGAATCAGCTTGTGTTTTGAATGATTTACTGATGACTATTTTGAACCTTTTGAAACCTTTTGTGAAACACTTTCGAAAAAAACAAATCTAATGTATTTGTGTGAATACTGATGACTATCTTATTTGTGGCACAAACAATTCTGTATTTCTTCTTACAGCAAAGCCAGTCACGGAAATAGATATTTTACAGCCCCACTCATGAGATAATTGTTGGTATACTCAAAAAACTCTTGATACCATCTATTTATTATACGCTTTCCAATAAACTACTTTGATATTTTCCCTTGTGAATCTCAGAAAGTCTGGCATTGCTTGTTAGCTGAGGTGAACAAGTTCTGTTTTACTCGTAACATAGGACATGTTAACAGTGCTTGTGGTGGAACTCCCATAAAGGAGATTAGCATAGGTATAAGTAATTGGCTTAAATTGATTTTATTCTTGTAGTGGTCACAATGCTGGTGTTGATAGCCACAGATGTGGAATGTGACCCAAAATGCCATTGAATAATTTGTTTTACACATTTTTGATGACAATTATTCTGTGCAGTCCTGTTAATTGATTATCCAGAATGTGAACAGAAAATATTCAGTTGAAATAAATAAATAGCTAGAGTGGTATCCTGTGAATTAAATAGCTGAATCAATATAAAAAATATTCGTATAACTGGGATATTCGATTATCAAGAATTCATTTTGAATACAAGCCTTTTGATGACAAATTAAGAATTCAGTTGAAAAGATCTCATCTAACAGAGCTCAAGAAGCTCCAACAAACTTGATGTAATGAATTGAATACTTTCTTCTTGAGTTTTGAAAGCAAAAGTTGTTACAGGAGCACTGAGTAGATTACCTGCATATTTTCTCAAAACACATCCCTGTGGCTATACTTGACTTATGCTTGTGCTTTGGTCATAATATAGAAGTAGAAGCGGAAGATAATCTTAAATGTCAATAAATAAATGAATAAATTTTCAACACAAAATATTAAATTCAATTATCAGTGATTTCTATACTGGCATGTTTCTTGGTGTGTACCCTCGTAAATCACACTCTGCTTAACTGTTACGTGGCTGAATATTTTCTTGAATTGCTTCATGAAATCCAGTCAAGACTGAGTTTGATGGAAAATTCAAACAAAGGAAGCCCAGCTTGTATTTGTGAACTGATTGGTTCAATTTACAGTGATAATTTCTCTTGAACAGAAGCCAAATTATGACCTTTCTGTTGGTATCTGCCAGCACCTTGCAAAGAGTTAAATATTGTAGCAAACAGGATGTTCACTGGTACAATGGGACCTGGTATTGAGCAGCAGAGATAAAAACTATATGTTAAACATGACTTTATATTTGAGTTGTTGGCACAATAGAACAATAGATGCTGAAAGTGATATTAACACTAATAAATAAATAAATAATTAGTATGTAATTAACATCAAATTTCAATTAGTATGTTGCAGGGTTGTTTTGGGAGAAAAGTTTACAATTAACAGGTATATTCTAAGAGCCAGTTACATGGAATCCATTATATTTATTTTTGTAGACTACGCAGGAGGCAATCAGAAGTCGACAAGTGAATGTTGATGAAGTCAACAGGAGATTTTCGCAGATTTTTGATGAGTGCTTGCAGCAGGGTGTGGAAGTGCCACAAACAATACAACACAGACTTAGAAACATGAATTCTGATTGGGATGAGATTCAGAGAATGGCTGCAAGCCTGAAGCCGGCTTCAGATATTGCTGTCCAAGAAGTTTTCGCGCAAGGTATAGCCAACATTTTAAATATTTTCATAGAATCAGAATGTGTTGATGTTTATTGAATCTTTTTTTACAACTAAGCAGCCACAAAATCCTGACAGTTTCCATCAAGCTCACTAGTCTCATTCTCAGAATTTGATGCTGTTATGGGCTGTTTGTTTACCCACTTTTCGTGGAGTTTGCTTGCAGATGACCTTTCATACAATGTGATGTCTCTTTACTCACAAAGATATTCTGCCATGCTCCAGTAATAGATATTTCAATCAGTAAGTAACCCTTAAAGGCCTTTTTCCAACTTCAGAACAGGTGCCCTTAATATTCCATCATGAGGGGGGTCTTGATGACAATAGACAAATTACCTAGGCAGTGGTTTTTAGTCAAGTCTTGGCTGCCTTAACAGGCAGCCAAGACTTAACTAGAAATCACTACAAAGCCATTAGATGTATAGAGACTGTGGAATGGTGGGAATTCAAGACCCTTGTCCAAGCTTTTAAGGGTTAAGTCATCTTGAAAACATCTAGATATTAACTTATTTAGCGGAACTACGGAGCATAATTATAAACTACAGCTGTGATGAGTTTCCATTCCTATGAAAAATGTCAAAGATTCAGTCAAATCAAGTCTGGATTGTGAAAGTTAACATCCCTTGCATGTTTCCAAAAAAATGAATGTTTATTAAACAATATAACTATTATCGAATGAACGATTCATTCATTCATTCAATAAATAGTTATATTGCATATTTCACTTACCCTACCGATATATGGTGACTGTAACCCAAATGGCAGAAAGCTCTAGCAGCTCTATGAGCCTTGGCATCACGTCCAACAGTGACTCAAGACCCACCATCTTAGATACACAGCCGTCTAAACGCCATCAGACCGAACCAGAACAGGTCTGTATTACAGAACAAAACATGGGTCTGTACAAAGAAATTAGGAGCCTAGTATACCAAAACTAATAAAAACGGAACTCCAGGCCCTATTTCTGGAAGAACTGCAGGACTCGCAACTGCATTTATGTACTTATCTGCCACAAGTGCCATAAACAATATGTAGGCGAAACAAAAAGAAATTTTGGGATACTCCTGCAAGAACATCAAGCCCACATTAAACACTCATGACAAACACCTGTTGCATTTCATTTTAATGATGATGGTCATTCCCTCACCGATCTTAAATTTCGGATCATACAAGTTCTCCGCTCAGACCCAGACAGTAAACTATCTGAAACAAGAAGATGCCAACACGAAGCCCAACGGATTTATAGACTATGCACGCAAGTCCCTTTTGCCCTGAACAGGTAGGATTTTTTTAATTCATATATTCAAATGTTTATTAAACTTTTTCACATTCAATCGGCTAGAATTATTCAATTGATCAGAAAAATTAACCATAGGTTCGCTATTTGACCACCTAAAATATTCCAGCTGACTGATTCAAAAGAAGTATAGGTGAGAGAGAGGTATACAGAGAAAGATGGGGAGGGGTGGGGGGCGAAAGTATGCAATTACAAATTTTGCTTTTGATGCCGTGGCAAAAAGCCCTGGTGCATCTTGTCCTTATTTTTTCTCATCAATACTGTACTCTGTTATGAAGAACAGGCCATGTTAATAAAGAACTACTTACTACAGTTGATGAGCTTGATTACAGTGAGATCTTTTTTTGTTGGTTACTAGAAACTGGTAACCAATGACTTGGATGTGAGTCCTCTAAAATGGGCTACATAAGCATGAAAAATTGGTTAAATTTAACTTTATACTTGTGTTGCAGTTTTCAATAGTCATAGCTGCTCATAGTGACCATAATCTCCAGTAAATAAATGAATAATATCCAAAATATTTTCCGAATTTTCAACTGAAACATCTTGGATCAACTGTCTAAACTTTCTGATAACTCTTTCAACAGCAACAGGTGGAATTCACATATTATTGGAGCTTGAAAAACTTGCAGTGATGCCACCCAGTGATGATCTAACCCTTTGCCTAACAACTTGGCACCGTCCACCTGCAGAATTTACAAATTGAGTAGTTGCAGAAAAAAAGTTTTTCACAAAAATTAAAAAAGCCTCAATGTTACTGCTTATTGAAACCAGCCAATTGAGCTTGTTGCAGTGGGATGGTGGTGGGGGGGGGGGGGGGGGGGAGGACGTCACATCATATGGTTTTGTAGACATTTTGTGAAAAATTTGAAAAAAAAAAATAAATATTGATATTATGTGTGTTGTGAAAAGGGTTAAATAGCACACTTATAGTAGTGTTAATATTTATTTCTAATATCGAATAAACATGACTTCTTTTTTGTAGTGAAAGTAGAACAGAGAGAATCACAGCAAGCCTCACTATCACCAGAGTTTGACAGATCTGTAGCAGAATTACGAGACTGGTTGAAGTTGTTAGAGCGCATGCTGAAATCTCAGCAGGTGTCTGTTGGGGACATAACTGAAATAGAACAAATGATTACCAAGCGGAAGGTATAGTTTTTTCACTACACTTGGGCTTTCAAGTGACAGAGATTCTGCTGATGAAGTCTTTAATGCTGTGGGGTGGCTTTTGACTAAAGTGATGTTTACTTGTTCTAGATATAGTTACCAGCTTTCTATTCAACTAGCTTGTAATTTTGATGCATGGTACAGTGTCTACTAATAATTAACTGTTTAATTCTTTAGCTCATGTAATTGTAGTATTTAGCCAGTGTTATTCACCGAAATTCCCATTAAAATTTATTATCTCTTGCCCAAACAAAGTTTGGCAGGGAGTCCATCCATCTGTCCTTATGTCTATTTGTCAACACTTTTTGTGAATGTGATAACTTTAACAAATGTAATTGGATTTTCATGAAACTTACTATGGACACACATTGTGTGAACATATTGCTGTATTTTACCAGATTTGTGCCGATTTTCATAGGAATTCTTTATGCACCCTGTTTGTTGGAAACTGGTGGGTGTTTGTCTGATAATAACTTTGTGAATGCAACAACTCGAACATTAATGTAATCAAATTTTGTGAAATTTGCTAATCGCATACATTGTGAGAAGATCTCCCCCGGGGTTGGTTTTATCCAATCTCTTGTATATATTTTTGTACCAGTTTTGCCCCTTTTTGTTAGGAATTGGGTATTTGTCTGATAATGACTTTGTGAACACTGTTAATTGGACAAATGTAAACAGATTTTCATGAAAGTTGTGATAGGCATATATAGTAAAAAGATCTGGCTCTAGTTGGATGTTCACCCAATTTTGTTGACTCTTGAAGGAGTTATTCCCCTTTGTTGGATATTTGGGATTTCTTCAGTGAATTGACTTTGTGAATGTGATAACTTGAACAAATATTATCAGATTTTCGTGAGACTTGCAGTAAGCATGCATGTACAGAAGATTTCACTCTTGTCTGATATTCACCCAAATTTGTTGAATAACTTTTGAACGACTAATCATAATCATTTGATTTTTGGCATGCATTTATAACTAAACAATATTTAGGTCATGTTCATGTAATTCCTATATAACAAATGTCAGCTTTGAGATTTCTACAGGGTGGTGGGTGGGGTAGACGGGTGTAGATATTTAGTAAGCAGTGCTGACATGTCTAGGTGTTTTGCCAGCAATAAATAATTTAAAATATATTTTGTGAAATTTTGACCTGGTGATTGCATTTTGGTTATAGATGAAGTGCCTGTTAAAATTAAAGACTATCGGTAACCTTTTTATTTCAAAATTGGAATATTAAATATTTAGTTTTAGACCTAAAAAAGTTAAAAATCTGTTTCTCAGGTCCTCTCGCATGGTCCTTTTGGCTGCCGCATGCTCTTTTTTTATAACCAATGCAAACATAAAAAAATAAAAATTAAATGGTTTATGTCTGATATTTTACCCAAGTTAATAAAATTGATAAATTTGTCCCTTGAGTGCAATAAGGCTTTGCAATCCTTCATTGCAAAGCCTTCTTGCACTCAAGGGACAAAATACGCCACCACCAGTGCTATTCTGTAGGTTTTGAGCCCTAAAACATAAGACAAACCAAGAATATGCATTTTTGATGGCAAAGAAATAATTACAAAAATAAAAAATAAAATAAAAAACTGCCCTCCCACATTCATTTTTACAAGCAGTTGCCTGAGAAACAGAAGATCTACTTTGTGGGGCCTCAGTGAGTATTTTATAAGATTATGAAACATGTTTTTGTACAATACTTTTGTATGCTGTACAAGCTTACAGTGTGAGTGAATCTGAATTGGACACACTGTGTAGAGTATTATACAAAAATAATATATTAATCTTTTTATCTGCAACAAGCAGCTCTGTACCTGGCAGTGTCAGTCTGTCCGTCTGTCAGTAAGGCTGTGACCAACAAGTTTTTAAACACAATAACTTTTAAAATTTTATGGTGGAATGACATCATCGACATGATATTTGGTAGGTAGGTGTATCTTATTGATGTCCAACCCCATGTTTGGTGTTTTCAGAGTATTTTTTGCAGAGTTATTTCCATTTTTGACTTGGAATTTGTTTAATTTTTACCATCAAACTCAATAACTTGCAAAATACTAAATGGAATGACATCATATTTGGTATGCAAGAGTATTTTATTGATGTCTTGCTCCAAGTTCCATGGAGGTGTTATTGGGAGTATTTTTGTCAAGAGATTTACCCTTTGTGGACTTGAAATTTATATTATGCATTTAGAATGTTGGATGTGGTTAAGTATTGTACAAAAATTAGTATATTGTACAAAAAATAATGTTTTGCCATTTTTTTATATGGCCACTCATATGAGCGGGCCATAGTATGGTATGGTAATGGCCGTCAGTCTGTCTATCTGTCCATCCGTCTGTCCGTTAACTGTTCTTTGTCCACGCGATAACTTGAAAAAAATACATCCAACAGATACTGTTTCTTTATGGTTGATTAGTCTTGACTAGAGGATGGTTCTTTTTGATAACCAGCATTCTGGAATATCCAATATGGTCACTATGCCAGCCATCTTGGATTCTCAGGGACTTTTGATTGCCCATGCGATAACTTGAAAACTATAGATCCAACAGATACCTGCTTTTTATGGTTGATAAGCATGACTAGTTGGATTCTCAGGGACTTTTGATTGCCCAAACGATAACTTGAAAACTATAGATCCAACAGATACCTGCTTTTTATGGTTGATAAGCATGAGGATTGTTCCTTTCGATAACCAGCATTCTGGCATATCCAATATGGCCACTATGGCAGCCATCTTGGATTTTCAGGGACTTTTAATTGTCCATGTGATAATCCAACAGATACTGGGGTTTTTTTTGTTTTTGATTAGTCATGACTAGAGGATGGTTCCTTTTGAAACCAGTATCAATGTCTGTCTGTCTGTCCATCCATCCATCTGTCCATCTGCCCATTAACTTTTGTTCATCCACGCACTAACTTGAAAACAATACATTCTACAGATAGTGTTTTTTAATGTTTGATTAGTCATGACTAGAGGATGGTTCCTTTCAATAATCAGCATTCTGGCATGTCCAATATGGCCACCATGGCAACCATCTGACTTTTGATTCTCCACGCAATAACTTGAAAACAATATATTCAGCTTTAATAGGTCGTAAGCCAGGAATGTACAATTATTTTTGAAGGAATTATTGACCTTTTGTTACTGTTTTTGTACAACTAAAAATTTCTTCACAAGCACGATTTTTTCATAAGTGGCTGTATATTGATCCACCGCCAGGCAGTGCACTTGTTTATATAGAATCTTATATGGAGAGATACATGCAAAAATAACCAACCCCAGTTTTTCTCTTCTTGAACAATTTCATTGTGAAGCCTCTTTGAAAGTCAAGATCAGTAACATTGGTTGCTTAAATACATGCAACCAACAAGACATGCCTAGAAACAACTGCAAAGCCACAGGATGTTGACTAAGTGTAGTGAAATACATAAAAATCTGCAGGCCTTTAGGATTAAAAACCACAACCTTCAACCGTCAAAAAACTCCAAACAGTTCTTGCAATCAATTTCTAGTTCATGATCTTGTATAGAAATTAGATAAATTTACATAAACTTATGTGGATTCGAAGCATATTTTATTAAGATCTAGACTGAGAATATCGGCAGCCAAGACTTGCCTAGAAACAAGTCCTGCCAAGTTACTAATAATGTAATTTGCAAGTTAACTTAAAGACTGTTGTTGGAGAACCTGCTTTGGTACAGTAAAAGATGACCAGGGTTGGAATTCGGCCCAGAGGGTTAAATTTGCTCAGCTCATATAATGCATTCTTCAGTATTGGGCTATAAATACATTTCATAAGGAAATGTACTACATTCAGATCTGTCTGCATGTTAAATAGTGTTGTACGGTTTACCGGTTTTATAAGTCGGTTTCGGTAAAAACCGAAACCGTGTAACTGATAAATGAGTACGGTTTCGGTTTTTTCCTAAAATGTCTGGAAGAGATGTTTCCATTATTCAGTTTGCACTAACAATGTCTGAAATGTCAAGCTTTGTCAGGAAATGACAGTGTCGTCAATGCACGCCACATTCTGGGTGTAAAGGGGTCCCTGTAGCATGTCCAGATCACTCGAGAATGATGTATGACAAGTTGTCAATCACACATCATTAACATAAAAATAGGTTGTGTTTTCTGTGCGAATGACAAAACAGACAGCCAGCACACCTACATTTCACTGATTACAGGAAATACCTTACGCCATTGGCGTCGTTTTTGAACAGGTTTGTCTGACATAGTCAATCAGTTTAATTAAAATTACTTATCTACAATCTGTTGGACAGTGAATAATATCATATCAGAAAAAGGTCTTGATATTTCATTGTCGTATTCGAAAATAACATTTGTCACAGGTTGTCCCACCACGTGTTTCGGATGTAAGTCTGTTGCCTCCCTTGATGTGCTTATCCAGGAAAAAGCTGCGTTCTGTAATATCGCTCTGTCAATGTGCCACGGTTGCATTCCCACACAACTAATTTTAAGGGGGCCAACTAAAGGAACACATCAGCGGTAGAAATAGAAAGTGGAATGGCAAGAGGCAAACGCAAAAAAGTTACAATATATAACAGTACACCAGTGAATTTGTAAAATCAATTCCGTTAAGCTAAAACCATTGCGTGCGCGAGGTGGAGGTGGGGTGGGGTGGGGGTAGATAGACAATAGGTATTTGGTAAACTTAGTGGTTCGTTTTGAAGCCCACCCAGCTACAAACAATTTGACTTTCCCATTCCAGACTGAAATGATTGCTGATTATTTTACTAGGGTGGGTGGTTGCACTAGTCACCACTGTGAGTGTGCGGGGGAGGGGGGGGGGGGGGTACTGAAAAGAGTCCATTCACCAGTTCATTGTCAAATATGTTGCATATAATTGGTGAGTGGTGATTATTCTGCGAACACTGTTACATTTTATTTTCTTTTATATTTTTTTGTTTTGATAATGCCTGCCATTTATACACTTAGCACAAATGCTAGTCACTGCCAATTAAATCATCATTGAAAATATGACAGTATGGGCATTATATTGACACTACATAGTTTCTGTTTGAAACTGCAGATGTCTTACTATAAAACAAACGAAAACCGACCTATAAACAGAGTTTTTTTTTTTAAAAATGAACCGAAACCGAACCAAAACAAGAAAAATAAAACCACACAACACTAATGTTAACCCATTACCCAACGTAACGGCCAAAACCGGCCAGCGCTATTCTCAAAAATCGCCAATTAATTTTCATTATTTTTTCATTTTTTGTCTCAAAAACATAGGTTATGACCCCTCGTTGGAACGAGCTTGACGAGCTCGTTCCAACGAGGGGTCATAACCTATGTTTTTGAGACAAAAAAATGAAAAAAATTAGTTATTCAAGAAATTTTTTTGCAAGTGTCGTCTGCTTTTCATGTTAGGTAAAGGGTTAAACACAATACATTTTTTTCTTCTTTATGTAATATTTCCTTTATTACTCTATATTTACAAAGTTTATTGGTTTGCATCCAAAGGGTTGGTGGATTACAGCTCACAGCTCAGTCTATTGACCAAAAAACTGGAGGTGGGTGGGGGGGTTGGTGGCAAGGGCATTGCGGTAACCAGTTCTCGTCAGATCACAGAAGTTAAGCAACGTCAAGCTCGGTTAGTCATTGAATGCCTGAGGGATCGATTCGAACTCCCACGTTGTGTCCTTGAGCAAGGCACTTAACCCCGATTGTCCCTATGGGCACAATGACGCCATGTACTAAGGCGTACTGCAAGTCGATGGTGCGCATGTCTTCAACCAATCTAACCCTGCCTGTGCTGCAGTGTTGTTGTCCTGCAGTGCGGAGTTACGATGTTGGGGAGCTGGCAGCTGCTCATCGTTGCTTGGTGGTTCTCTCTGGGTACTCTGGCTTCCTCCACCCGTAAAACTGTCACCAACACGATATGATTTTAGATGTTAAAGTGTCTTTAAACCTTAATAAAAATACATAAATAAATCGACCAAAATTAGAGTTCCTGGCAAGGAGAAATTGAATGTCCTTTGGTGATCTCATTGGAGTTTATGAGATTTTTTGGGTGCATTTCAAGTTTATCCTTAGTATCAAGTTGAAACCTTACTGATTTGGATTGAAGCCCCAGTGGCCCAACCAACAGAATAGAAGACAATACTTCATAATAAAATCTCGATTAGCCCCCAAACTCCCCCTCCCCCCCCCCCCCCCCCCCCCACACACACATTTTCATCTTTGCCACCTAAACATAGCTTATGACTCCTTATTGCATTGAGCTCAAGAAACTTGTTCAAATGAAGAGTCACAAGCTATGTTTTTTTTGTGACATAATGAAAAAATATACATAAAAATTGAATGGTGATTTTTTGTGAAAAGCACTGGTTCATTGTCATGTTAGGTAAAGGGTTAACTAATTCCTGTTACATTTTATAATATTTGTTGTTTATTTGGATTAAGCAGTGAGAATGTACATACTTATTATATTTAGACTAATCTTTCACAAAACAAAGTTAAAAACTCTCTCTGATGTTGCAAACTTCCCTGTGGGAACCCCAGGAAGTGAAGCAGTGCATGTATACTGTAGTAAAGAAGCTCTGTTTTACTGGTAAAATAGGGCCTGCTAACCAGTGCCTGGGGTGGAAGTTTTCAAAAATGGTCAACATGGGTATAAACGATTTGCAGGACTGGACTTTATATCCTTGTTGCAGTCACGATTAGCCATTGTGCAGAGATATGTGACCTTAAACACCAATAAATAAATAAATAAATAAATGAGGCAAACTGTTTGTCAGTTTTGGGGCCAATGGCAGCTACTCTATCCAGAAAAGATTACCTCAAGTAAGAAATGGGGATTTGAACAGGTTTGTATGCAATCTCAGTCATGTGCAAATTTGCTAAACTAACCAATATGACTTTCTAAGAATCAAGTATCATGAAAACTTTGAATACTGCTCAGTATCATCTCATTAAATTTGAGCAGGTTCATTTGGTTACACAGTGAAATCCGCTTAACTGAATATCTCTTAATTGAATAACACTCTTAATTGCATATAATTTCCAAACACCAGATCATTTACTATACCTTCAATGCAAATTTGACCTGTTAATTGCATATAGATTGTTGAGTAAACTCCTTTTAATTGAATAAAAAATCTTATAATATATTAAAAAATTACTTTGACAGTCACTGAATTCCATATGATTATGAATCTTTGTGGCTGCAGTACATCTCAAAGAGATTTTTAATCTATTATATCTTGTTTGACAGAGTTAATTGAATAAAAAATCTTGAAATCCATTGAAAAATTACTTTGACAACCACTGAATTCCATATGTTTTGGAATCTATGTGGCCTCACTACATCTAATATAGGCATTTAATCTATTATATCTTGTTTGAGAGAGTACCATGACCTCTGTCAAACAAGACATTATAGAATAAACTCAGGGTTTCCACTATATCGTGAAGTTGTATGTTATATATTTTGTTTGATACATCCTCCATTCACCACCCTCGACCTCCTATAGCAAGATAAACTGAATTAAATTCTCAGGATACCATGGAATGCACTTAACCCTTTACCTAACATGAAAAACAGACGACACTTGCAAAAAAAATTCTTGAATAACTATTTTTTTCCATTTTTTGTCTCAAAAACATAGGTTATGACCCCTCATTGGAACGAACTCGACGAGCTCGTTCCAATGAGGGGTCATAACCTATGTTTTTGAGACAAAAAATGAAAAAATAATTAAAATTAATAGGCGATTTTTGAGAATAGCGCTGGCCGGTTTTGGCCGTTACATTGGATAAAGGGTTAATTGTATATTCCTTAATTGAATAACCCTGTTAGTTGCATATAACTTTGAAAACCCCAACCATTTATCACATCACCAATAAAAATTGAAACTGTTAATTGCATTTAAGCTAAAGAGTAAATTTCTGTTGATGGAATAAAAAAATATTGTAATTATCAAAGATTTCTCTTGATATCGATTGAATTCCCCACTTTTATGAACCACTTTGGCCTTCATACATCAAAAAAAGCATTTAATGTATTATATCTTGTATAATAAAGGTCAGTTTATCATTGAAATGTTGGTAAATGATGGAAAATATGGTAATTGAATACTCCTGTTAATTGGATATTTTTTACTGGGGAAAGAGGATACAGTGGAGCCCACTTAATTGGATATCTCTTAACTGAATAACCCTGTTAATTGAATATAATTTCCCAGCACAAAACCATTTACCATACCTCCAGTACAAATTTGACCTGTTAATTGAATATAGGTTATAGAGTAAACTCCTGTTAATCGTATAAAAAATCTTGTAACCTGTCGAAAAATTACCCTGACTCTCCCCAATTTTCCTTTGTTTATAGACCTATTTGGCCTCAGTACATCCAATACAGACACTTAACCTATTATATCTTGTTTGGCAGATCACATATAGCTCTGTCAAACAAGATATAATAGAATAAATGCTAAGTTTATCTCTAGAATATAGGAATGTGACACAATCCCTGTTAATTGGATACTCCTGTTAATTGAATAATTTTCATTGGCAAAGTGGCTATTCAGTTAACAGGTTTCCACTGTATTCCTTTTACAGAATCCCACTGTATTAACAGAAGATAAGTATTCAATAAAAGGTTTAACAAGATGTCCTGCAGTAGATTGGGCAAGCCTAAAACAACTTAGCACATGTGTTGAACCTATTATCATGAGCATGTTTTAAAGGAGGGGAAAATGGGATAACTTTGACAGACAGCGGTTTTGTCTTGTAAAAAAATAGAAAATCAATATTTGTTAAATTTTTTCAACAGTATGATAGTATTCCCATTGCAATTATGAACCATTTCTTGTAAATATTCCATGATAATTATAAGGGTATATACTAATCATTTGTGGGTCCTGGTGTCCTTGAAGGACATTAAAGATGTGACAGTTTTCTATCAATCTTGCTTTACTGATTATATGCATTCAATCTACAGAGTATAGATGGGCACAGTTCGGAGCTGGCTACTGGCTGTATTAGTGATGTAGAAATTGCACGCATGCAGCGATTGGTTCATGAAATTAACACTCGCTTGTTACATCTAAAGGTGTGTTGTGTTGCTTATTAATCTTTTTCCCTCTTCCAACATGTTCCAATCCCTGTAGTATTCCTGTTAGACACCTCATAACTGTAGAACTGTTTTTCTTAACCTTTTACCTAACATAACAGCCTTATCCAACCAGTGTTATTCACAAAATTTACCATTCAAATTTTGTTATTTGTTTTTCACATCAAAAACACAGCTTATTACCCCTCATTAAACTTAAGAATGAACTCATTCCTATGAGGGGTTATATATAAGCTATGTTTTTTATGTAAAAAATTAATTTTTGTTAATTATTCAAGAAATTCTTTTGCAAATGCAGTCCTCTATTCATGTTAGGTAAAGGGTTAATTGTTAGAAGATTTTAATTTTCCAAAGCAAACTCTTAACTGGTAGAGTGCTGGAAGCCCATATTTGGGCTTCATTCTCAAGTGCAGGTACTGCCACATAAAGGCTTCAAATTCAATGGGAATGCTTCATATTATCTTTGAAGTGATATTATTAGTCAGTTAGGATTTGCCTTGTTACAATTTATGGGAGAGTGCCCACTGGCACTCTCCCATAAATTGTAGCAAGGCAAAGACATGTGAACAAATTTTGATTGCCAAAAATAATTCAGCACTCTACCAGTTAAGCCCCCTTTACCTTACATAATGCCAATGTATGACCCGATTTATTCACAAAAATTGTCATCCAAATTTTATATTTTTTTGGGGGGGTGGGGGGGAGGGGGTCCAAAATATAGCTTATGAACCTTTTAGCTTATCTTGACAAAGTCAGAATAAGGTATTGCCATCACGCGTGTGGAAGTCTGTTAGTCTGTGAACATTTTCCTTTAGCACAGGCTACACCCCATAGTTCTTGTCCGATCGTCACGAAATTTCATATGCAGGTTTGAGGTCATGTCTAGATGAGAATTGGTCAACCATGATGGCTGCCCGAGCCCAAAACCCCAAAACATTTAGCACAGTCTACAGGCCGTATGTATGAAGGGATTTCATTGTAACTTGGTATGATGACTCTGTATAATGTCTAGATGAGAATGTCCTCTTTTGGTCATGATCCATCGACCGCGATGGCTGCCCAAGCCTGAACCCCAAAACTTTTAGCACAGTCTACAGGTCATATTTAATATGGAGGGATTGCATTGTAACTTGGTAGGATGATTCTGTATGATGTCTAGATGAGAACTTCCATATTTGGTTGCGATCTGTCAACCGTAATGGCTGACCTTTAGCACAGTCTACAGGTCGTATTTATGGAGGGATTTCATTGTAACTTGGTAGGATGACTCCATATAATGTCTAGATGAGAACGTCCCCCTTTGGTCCTTTTATGAAGGAATTTCATTGTAACTTGGTAGGATGACTCCAGATAATGTCTAGATGAGAATGTGCCCTTGTGGTCGCAATGGATCAGCCGTGATGGCTAAACAGGCCTGAAGCGCGAAAATCTTTAGCACAGTCTACAGGCCGTATTTATGAAGGGATTTAATTTTTAATTTGATAGGATGACTCGTTTTGGAATAATTTCACTGTATTTAACTGTGAGGGCCACATTAACACACCCCTCAGTTCTTTAGTACAGTCTACACCTCAAATTATTTTTATTGAAAACATAACATACAGGGAACAGGAATTAACATGTTCTCAATTATCACAATTCTTGTCGTATTTAATAATCCTTTCATAAACATTGAACATTATCCTTTTCATCAAACACAACACACAAGTTAAGCTACAGTGTCATTGACACTTTTATTAGGAGGGCAGTGGCTCAGTGGTTATGGCATTGAACTTCAAAGGAAAGGTCTGTACTTTGATCCCTTCCAGGGGTAACTGCATTGTGTCCTTAGGCAAGGCACTCAACCCTGATTGCCCAAATGGGGACATGTTGGCGCTATGTACTAAGGCGTACTGCACGTTGATCATGCACATGTCGTCTTTTACCAATGCTACCCCTGTTTGTATGGAGTTAGTATGTTGGGGAGTCCGAAGGTTACTCTCTCTCCATTTGTGGTTCTCTCCAGGTACCCCGGCTACCTCTGCCCATAAAACGGTGACCCTAACTGTCAAAAGTGTCATTAAACCACAAAAATAAATAAATGACCCCTCATTGGAATGAGCTGATTGTGCTCATTCAAATGATGGGGCATCATAAGCTAATGTTTTGGTGGCACTAAATTTATCTAGGGATCGAGAAAGTTCAAGGCTGTTGCATTCAGATTCGATCAAAAACCAACATTTTATTAAAGTCTATAAATGAAATAAGAGATTAAGAAGCCAGTTAATCAAGTTATTGGAACTACAATTGAAAATTGTCAGATAAATCTATCATCACTCTTGTTTCAAGGGCAATGTCTCGACTTAATATGGCCTTTGAAACAAAGAATTGATACAACATTTTCTACATGAACATAATGGTGATAATATGTATAAGGCCTAAAAAAGTTAAAAATCTGTATTTCAGGTCCTCCCGCATGGTCTTTTTGCCTGCCACATGGTCTCTTTTTATAACCAATGCAAACTTAAAATAAAAATTGAATGGTTTAAAAATAAAAAAATTAAAATTAAATGGTTTAGGCCTAAAAAAGTAAGAAATCTTTTTCTCAGGCCCTCCCAAATGGACCTTTTGGCTGCTGCATGCTCTCTTTTTATAACCAATGCAAACTTAAAAAAATAAAAATTAAATAGTTTATGTCTGATATTTTACCCAAGTGAATAAAATTGATATATTTGTCCCTTGAGTGCAACAAGGCTTTGCAATGCAATACACTACCACCCTTGCTATTTTGTAGATTATGAAGCCTAAAAGATAAAACAAAGAACATGAACTTTTGATGGCAAAGAAATAATTACAAAAATAAAAAATAAAATAAAAAACCGCCTGCCCGCATGCAGGTTAAAAAACAATGGCCTCAGTTTCCACTACACAAAAAAGTGTTGAAGCCCACCAATTTTATCAGCTTTTTTGAAAGTATATTTAGCTGAATGTTTCACAAAGTGATAGACATGAATCCCAATAACTTCTCAAGAAAATGTTAATTTTGAAATTGGGCTTTGTGCACCCTTGATCTCCACATTGACCAATAAGTATCCCAGGCAAGTGTTTTCAAAATCACAAATTGGCCTGAAACATGTATTGCATCAGGAGTCTGTGCATTTCATTAATAGACCTAACTTTTAATGGCAAAGAAATAATTACAAAAATAAAATGAAAAACTGCCTGCCCACGTGCAACTTTACAAAAAACAGAGAAAAAAACAAAAACAGCAGTTCTACTTTATGGGGCCTTAGATCTGTTTATTATGTGATTATTATATATTTTAAATATGACTTTACAATGCTTCAGGGTAGAATAGTATTTGCATCTGTATAGAGAGCCCATGTCCTTGGTCAATACCAAACTGGTATGTACACTAGTAGGCATGCATGAACGGTGGCTAGAAATTTGGTGGAAAATTCTTGTTCAGTAATGGATCAAATGGGGCGCGGTGGCATCGTGGTAACCGGTTCTTGTCAGATCACCGAAGTTTAGCAATGTCGAACGCAGTTAGTAGTTGGATGGGTGACCATTTCAGCAACTGATTCAGGCTCTCGTGTTGTGTCCTTGGGCAAGGTACTTAACCCCGATTGCCTGCATGGGAGCACGATGACGCTGTGTACTAAGGCGTACTGCACATTGATGGTGCGCATGTCTTCAACCAATCTAACCCTGCCTGTGCTGCGGTGCAGAGTTCAGAGTTACGATGTTGGAGAGCTGACAGCTGCTCATCGTTGCTTGGTGGTTACTCCGGCTTCCTCCACCCGTAAAAATGTCACAGTCACGATTAGCCATTGTGCATAAGTATGTGACCTTAAACACCAATAAATAAATAAATAATAATGGAGCAAATTGGTCAGGATTGCATTCATACCCTCATTCACAATATGAGGCAGATGTGTCTAGCGTGTGTACAAGTCGGGGATGAACATTTTTAGCTCATCTTGACAAAGTCAAGCTGAGCTAATCTCATCGCTCTCCGCCCGTCGCCCGTCGTCCATCAACTCCATGTTTTGGTCTTCTCCTCCAAAGCCACTGGGCCAATTCAAGTGAAAGTTTGTGTGAGTGATGGTCCTAAAGGGGCATTTCATTTTTGTTCAACTCAACATGCCCAGCCCCATAGGGAGGGAGTGGGGGAAAATGCTCCAAAATATTTTTAAAATCTTCTTCTCAAGAACCAGTGTGTTCAGTGACTTGATATTTGCTATGGGGCTTCCATATGAGGTGTAGAATCAAGTTTGTTCAAACGAAGTTTCGTGAAGTAATATTTGGCTTTGTAATAGGAGGGGTAAGATTTTTGGCCCCGCCCAAAATTTCTATTTTCTGAACCGATGGTCCGGTATGAACCAAATTTGGTTTGTGGTGTTATTGGGTCATAAGTACTTAAAGTAATAAAAATTGCCATCGGTTATGTTAGCATGTTCTGTAATGGGGCATCGAAAAAATGCTGAGTCGGCATATTTGCAAAAATTTAAAAAAATCTTTTCTCCAGAAACAATCATCAGAATCTTTTCTTATTTGGTATACAGCATTCATAGGGGGATCAGAAAAAAGTTTGTTGAAGTAAAGCTCATTGGTTCATATTTGGTTCATATTTTGGCTCTCTACAGGAGCCCGAAGTTTTAACATAGGGTAATATGGGGAATATTCTTCAAAAATCTTCTTCTTCAGAACCATCAGTCAGAATCTTTTAATGTTTGGTATACATCATTGTTATGAGGGCCAGATTTAAGATTGTTCAAACCAAGCCCAAATTTTATCTTTGTTCAATATGGAGGGTAAGTTAAAAAAATCTTCTTCGGATCCACCAGTCAGAATGCTTTGATATTTGGTATGCAACATCTCTAAGGCGGTCAGATTCAAGTTTGTTCAAATCAGATCCCTAGGTATATATTTGGGCTCACTATGGTAGCCCAAATTTTTACTTAGTGCAATATGAGGAAATTTCTTTAATAATCTTCTTCAGATCCACCAGTCAGAATACTTTTATATTTGGTATACAACATCTCTAGGGGGTGGGGGTGGGGGGGGGGGGGGGTCAGATTCCAGGTTGTTCAATTCGAGTGCCTAGGTTAATATTTGGGCTCCATATGGGAACATGAAATTTAACTTAGTACAATATGAGGGAATTTCTTCAAAAATCTTCTTCTTCAGATCCACTCCTCAGAATGCTTTCACATTTGGTATACAACATCTCTAGGGGGGTCAGATTCAAGTTTGTTCAAATCGGATCCATAGGTTAATATTTGGGCTCGCTATGGTAGCCCAAATTTGAACTTACTGCAATTCGAAGAAATTTCATTACAATTTCTCTTCTTCAGATCTAACAGTCAGAATGCTTTCATATTTGGTACACAACATCTCTAGGGAAGTCAGATTCAACTGTGTTCAAATCAAGACCGTGTGTCAATATTTTGGACTCTATGGGAGCCAGAATTGGCCATTTTGCTGAAGAATTAAAAATTTTGTATTCAGTACCCTCTAGAGGTGTGTAACTAAGATTAATCCACATAGGTTGTATCAAGGGGCTTCAAAGGGGAGCTCTACATTTTACTTAATGATCAACTGAAGAAAAAGCATGATGCCCAGATTATTGACAGTGCAGCCTATGGAGATGGCTTGCTTAATGTAGACTCATTCTTGGACTCTGTTTAAATTGTGTTCTGTTCAAGATGAGCGCTTCAGACCCCATGGGGCCTCTTGTTCTATAATCTGAGAATCCCAAACCCTACTTTTCACACTGCATGTTGGTGAATGCTATCCTTGTTTGAAAATTGTACATGTATTTCCAGATGGTGCAACAAAAATAATATAGAACACATTCATTTATTTTGGTGCCAGGGTTCTAAATATAAGCATAATGAAAACCATGTACCAATCATGTATTTCTCTTTATGCATCTACCCAAATTTGCTTCTATGATCACATGGACAACCAATGAAATTTGTATTTACAAATTTCTTCATACCTGAGTACAAATTTCCTCACACCTGAGTTTTAATATTTTAAGGAATACAGTGGATCCCTGTTAATTGAATAGATATTTTGCATTTGAAAAATTTTTAAGTAACTATTCATTTGACATGTATTTGGTCATTTTCTGATAGTCGAGTTGTAAACTGAGCATTTATTTTATTATATCTTGGTTGGACAGAGCCCTACAAGTGCACTATCAACATGCACTACACCTTAGTATACGGGGCCACCTTGCCCCCACATGGACAATCGGAATGAAGTGCCTTACCCAAGGACACAATGCAGTTACCCATGGCAGGGATCGAACCATGGACCTTTCGGTTTGAAGTCCAGTGCCATAAGCATTGAGCCATCATGCTCCTTCCTTAAGGGTCAAACACCAGTAAACATAAACACAGAATGAATAACCCTTTATCTCAAATAAATTCCTTATCCTGCCAGTTTTATTCACAAAAACAAATTCAAGATGGCCTAAATTTGTTTTCATTTTAATAGTTTTGCCTCTAAAACTGAGCCCCTGACCATTCTAACCTTCATTAGAATGAGCAGATCAAGCTCATTTCTATAAGGAGTAATAAGCTATGTGTTTCTATAAGGAGTAATAAGCTATGTGTTTTTTTAGGCAAAATTTGAATTTTTAACTCAACTTTGACATGGTCAAATTTTTAGCTCAACTTTGACATAGTCAAATTTGAGGTTATGCCATGGCCCGTCGTCGCTCAGGCTAGAGGCCGTATTTATGAACCGATCTTTACGAAACTTCTTGGGTACCTTTGTTATCACCGTGGGACAAGAACGAGTGTTTTGGGGTGCGGTCCAAAATTCAAGATGGCAACCAGCAGCCATTTTGTACAGAAATTAGGTACAATCAGTTTTTTGTACAGAACTTCTATACAGCTTGGGCTAGAGGCCGTATTTATGAACCAATCTTTACGAAACTTCTTGGGTACCTTTGTTATCACCGTGGGCAAGAACGAGTGTTTTTGGGTCCAAATTCAAGATGGCCGCCAGGAGCTATTTTGTACAGAAATTAGTGCAATCAGTTTTTTGTACAGAACTTCTGTATGAAAGTTCTGATCTGAATAAATTTTTGCATGAATGTTTAGTAACATGAAATACATTACAATTAATACGGGTTTTTGTCTCGTGCAGAAATTATGCAAATTAGATGAACTTTGATTTATTCACCGCTATTTATACACAGTAAGTGCACATGTCAAAACCGCTTGGGCTAGAGGCTGTATTTGTGAACCGATCTTCACGAAACTTCTTGGGTACCTTTGTTATCACCTTGGGACGAGAACAAGTGTTTTTGGGTGCGGTCTAAAATTCAAGATGGCTGCCGGTGGCCATTTTATTCCAAAATTAAGTGCAATCAGTTTTTTGTACAGAACTTCTAGGACTACGTTTGTTATCATCATGGGACGATAACAAGTGCTTTTGGGCTTGGCTGTGTTAATATTTGGTGTTGTTTGGGGAGGGTAAACATTATTAGCACAACCCAGTTTTCTGTTTCCAATGAGAAAAATAAAACCTCCTTACCCTATGAGCTAAAGATAAAAAATTCAGATACCTATATTTTAAGAAGGACTGGACAAATCTTTATTAATTAGTAGGAATCAGCCATAGAAGGGTTTGAATCAAACAGGCCAAAACAATTGCTAACATTTGGCTTACGATGCACCATACAAGGATCCCCATTGTAACATTAACCCCTTGGAGATTTCTTCTCTAGTTTAGCATCTAACTGCCACACACCTTTACAATACTTTACCTGTACATTTGTTACAGGCTATGGTCAGTATTTATGTACAGACCTTTACAATAATTTACATGTATCTTTCTTATCAGGTCATTACCTAGATGTGTGTCATTGCTGTGTCACATACTATACATGTACATGTCTTACACAAGTTGAGCTAAAGTGTCATTGACACTTTCATTTGGGTACAGTATTCAAGAAAATCTTTTGCAAATGGCATCTTTTATTCATGTTATTTACAGGGTTAATGAAGTAAAAGTGACAAATGTGTAGTACTTTCGCATTTCAGATGATCTCTAATGTACTTGTAGATTTATAACATTTTACATTGTTACTTAGTGAAGTCACATAAACAGGTTTTACACTCATCTTCATGTAGATCTTGTGGGGGTATCAGTTGTTCTTTTAACTTATACAGGGTGCACCTCATGTTCTCACCTCTACCCTTTTAACCCTTTACACAGCATAACATGACTTGCAACTTTTATTTTTGAATAACTAAAAAAAAATTTCTTTAAAACCATAACTTATCACACCTAGTTGGAATGATCTTGATGAGCACCTTCCAATGAGAAGTCATAACCTATGTTTTGAAAGCAAAAATTTCTGAAATCAAATTTTTAAATGGTGTTTTTATATACAGCAGTTTGTGTATTTGGCTGTTTTGTTAGATAACTCATTCACTGATGATCTATATTATTAATACTTCATTTAATCCTTTACCTAACAACTCAACCGCATCTGCCCTTGTAATTTCCAAATTGAGTGGTTGAAAAAATATTGTTTTTCAAATAAATTCAACAAATCATATCACATGTTCTCTCTTTGGAACAAGTTTGCTGGGCTTGTTCCAATGAGGGGTCACCTGATATGGATTTGTTGAAATTGTTTTTAAAAATGTGGAAAAACAATATTTAAAAAAATATATGTTGATATTATGTGCATTGGGTAAGGTTTAAGGTTACTTAAAACCTGTTTTTGTAAGTTGCTTTGAGTCCATCATATAGAGGGGAAAGGTGCTATGCAAAAGTGTTCATTATTATTATTATTATTAGCTTAACTTGACAAAGTCAAAATAAGCTATTGCCATCATGTGTGCAAAAGTCTGGGAGTCTGGTAGTCTGTTCACATTTTCTTTAGCACAGGCCACACTCCATAGTTCTTGTCCGATTATCGCAAAAGTTCATGTTCAGGTTCGAGGTCATGTCTAGATGAGAACGTCCCATTTTGGTCACGATTGGTCAACCATGATGGCTGCATAGTCCCAAAACCCCAAAACCTTTAGCACAGTCTACAGGTCATATTTAATAAGGGATTTAATTGTAACTCAGTAGGATGACTCTGTATAATGTCTAGATGAGAATGTCTATTTGGGGTGGGTTCGGCCAACCATGATGGGCGTAGGGACACATTTACCCAGTAGGGCCCTGCGAATCGGGAAATTTATGTTCGAATCGAATCTCGAATCGAATTGGGACTGATGTCGACATCGAATCGAATCTCGAATCGAATCAGGATAAACTCGAGAAATAATTATAACTGGCATTATCTTGTGCAGAGATGTCCGGAAAGCACTGCGAGAAGAGATCGTTGACATAACTTGACAACTTGGCGTTGTTTTAATTTTCTTTCTCGTTGAATGGCCATCCAGATGTTCACTTGGCCCGACAATAAATTCAAGACATAAATATGGACAAATTAAGGTGTTACTGCCCAGAGACATTTAAGACAAACCACTAAATTGAAACATGAGACTTAAAAGCACAAATGTAATACAAGTGGCACATTAATTCCCATGGGTTGAAGTCAGCTAGAGCCGCTAACTTCAGGTACGTTAGCATGCCTAAATACATTATTGTTATGTTTGGTTGTTTTTGTATTATCAGAATTTGGGTCTTGTAGATTTCGGTCCGTTCTCAACTCAGTAACACAGTATACATCAAAAGCAGCCAAGGCATTAAACTGTGTTAGTTTCTGCATTAGTTAACTCGAATAGTGACGCAGTGCTCATTCACACAAATTGCTTTTACTTCATTCCAACTTCCAAGTACCAACTCCGAAGAATGCAAAGAAACTACAGAGGTTTTCCTCCCACAGTTTTCTAACATAATAATGGGAGCGCTCCAGGCGACATGTCTCCATTATTGTGTTAGAAGATTCCGGGACTGGGAGCAGGCCTTAGGCCCATAGCTGGATAGTTCGGTTGTATAGATGGGCGTGAACAGGTTACAACTTGGACAGAGCCGCTGAGCAAATGGGATTCCGCGAATAACTCTCACACGAATTCTTGGAAATCTATAAATAGCGAATTTGCGGTGTGTGGTTTTCTGGGAATCTGAAACTGAAAGTGAAACGACAGAATTTTGCAATGAATTTGACTATTTTCCTGATAGAAACATTAAAACTAGAAGAGTTCGCTCCTTATTTCAACTGATGTCGACATTGTCGAACACTGATTCATTTTCCTCGAAGCTTCGTTTGACTAACGAATCGGCAAACTATTCGAGATCGATATACGAATACCAAAGCGATGTCGACATCGAATCGAATACTCGAAGCTTCGCAGGGCCCTATTACCCAGATTCCTTAGCACAGTCTACAGGTTGCATTTATGAAGCATTTCATTGTAAATTGATAAGATGACTCGGTATAATGTCTGGATGAGACCGTCCTATCTTGCTCGTGATTGGTCAGCTGTGACTGCCACACAGGCGCGGGCCTAGATTTGTATAGCACAGTTTACAGTTCATTTTTATGAAACAATTTCATTGTATCTTGGTAGGATAACTCGTTATGATGTCTAGATATTTTGGCTCAAGACAGGATCCCAAATAATTAACATAGGGCAATATGGGGAATAAGCTTTAAAAATCTTCTTCAGATCCAACAGTCCAATTCTTTTGATATTTGGTATATTGGTATACAACATCTCTAGGGGGATCAGATTCAAATTTGTTCAAATTGAGATCCTGGGTTAGTATTTGGGCTCTTTATTGGAACCCAAAGTTGAACTTGGTGCAACATGAGAAAATTTCTTTTAAAACCTTCAGATCCACCAGTCAGAATCTTTTTATATTTAGTATACAACATCTCTAGGGGGCGTCAGATTCAAATCTGTTCAAATCGAGTCCCTGGGTCAATATTTGGGCTCCCTGTGGGAACCCGAATTGTAACATAGTACCATAAGAGGGAATTTCTTTAAATATCTTCTTTTTCACTTCCTCCAGTCAGAATATGTTCATATTTGGTATCCAACTTCTCTAGGGGTGTCAGATTCAAGTTTATTCAAATCAGGCCCTTGGGTTAACATTTGGGCTCTTTATTGGGGCTCATAGTTTAACTCGGTGCAGTGTGAGAAAATGTCTTGAAAAATCATCTTCTTTGGATCAATCTTTTCATATTGGGTGTGTGACATCTCTAGGGGTGTCAGATTCAAGTTTGTTCAAATTGAGTCCCTTGGTTAATATTTGGGCTCTGTATGCTGGTCACTTACTGATACACTCCTCTCTTTTGACAACTTGAGCCAGGTGAGCATTTTAGGCTCACTTGAGCCTCTGGTTTCATAATCCTTTCTTAAACATTGAACATTATCGCTTTCATCTAACACCACACAGTCGAGTTAAGATGCAATGTCATTGACACTTTCATTATTATTATTATTATTATTATTATTATTATTATTTTATTATTATTATTATTATTATTATTATTATTATTATTATTATTATTATTATTATTATTATTATTGTAAATAGTTAAAAGTCTGAAACAAATAACACGCTGTTTTATTCCAACAAATCTGCTTTCTGGAGCCAGTGAAGGTTGCTTCAAGATCAGGAAACCTTGGTTAGGTCATTTTGGGAATGATTTATAAAAGCCCTATTTGAGGTTACAGCTCTTAGACTTGACTCTAAGCTATCAACTAACCTTTAACACTTGATCTAACACAGTTTTTAAAAAACATTGCCATCATCACTTTCTTCTATCTGGTAGAGTTTTAGGCCATAGAAAAATGGTTTGGTTCTCAACCAATCCCTCATTGAAATTAAACCACCTTATTGGATGTTTTTGTTGGCTTGGATTGTCTGCGAAAGTCAGTATGAAATTGTGAGACTTTAAAATTAAAACCTTTTTTGATTTATATATTTTTGTTTGCACGTGTTTGCTACAAAGCATGAATAAAATACAGCATATCTTTATTATAATTAGATTGTAAATGTCCAGTTTGATATGTTCTGCAGAAAATAACTCAGACATTATGTGGAAGGTATTTATTTTTTGTAAAATCTGCATAAATGTAACTGAGCACAAAAGGGGTGTTGTGTCTCAGTTGGTAGAGGTGCAGGCTGCAAGCTGAGAGGTCCTCGGTTTGAATCCCACCTGCGGCAACCACGTTGTGTTCTTGGGCAAGACACTTCACCCCCATTGCCCACTTGGGGGCACCATGATGTTGTGTACTTAGGCATGCTGCTCGTCAATGGTGCACCCATCTTCAACCAATGCCAACCTTTCTTGTGTGGAGTTAGTATATTGGGGAGCTGACATTTGCGCTCCATTGCTCGTCTGTTCTCTTCGGGTAGTCCGGCTTCCTCCACCGTAAAACTGTCATGGTCATGATTAGCCATTGTGCAGAAATATGTGACCTTAAACAGCAATAAAACAAACAAACTGAGCACAAAAGTATTTTGCTTCTTTATTGACTGGTGGAGTGTTAAATTTTTTTTGGATGCCACAATTGGTTTACATGTCTTTGTCTTGTTACAATTTTGGGGGGAGTGCCTTTAGGCACTCTCCCATAAATTGTAACAAGGTACATCCATACAGATGAAATCAAAGATAATGTGAACCATATCCATAGAATATGAAACCTTCAAGTTGTGGAACCTGCACTTAAAAATGGAGCCCACCCAATTAATAAATGAGAGAGGGAGGCTTTTATTTTTATTTTTTAAAAACTAAAAAATAAAAATAAAAGCCTCCCTCTCTCATTGATTTGAAAAATTAATAGCTCAAGATCCAATTATTTTTTTTTTATTTGGCCTTTAAGTAATTTTTAATTTTGGGTTTTTTTTTAGTGATTGATTAGTTGTAGTCTGTTGGAGGAGTCCAGTGCTCACTCTTCAATAAACTGTAACAAATTTAATCCCAAAGAATAACATTGTGAATTTTCAGGAAAATAGTGCTTTCCTCAATGGAGAGACTGTAATTTTATGTTGTTGCTATTTATTTATTTATTTATTTATTTATTGGGGTTTAACAACTCATTCGAAAGCCAGGGTCACCTCATGTTGGACAGTTTTACAGGTGGAGGAAGTCGAAGTACCCGGAGAGAACCACTGAGCAATGGCAAGCAACTACCATACCCTCCAACCTACTAACTCCACACAAGCAGTGTTAGCATTGGTTGAAGACAAGTGCACCATCAATGTGCAGTACACCTTTGTACACAGTGCCATCAAGCCCCCACATGGGCAATCAGGATGAAGTGCCTTGCCCAAGGACCCAACTCAGCAGTAACCCTTGTTGTGGATTGAACCATGGACCCTTCAGTTTGACATCCAAGTTGTATCCACTGATTCACCATGCTCCCTATATGTTGTTGCTATAAAGAAACTGAGATTCAGTTTGTTGTCCACATTGATCCCTTCATATAAATTGTTAAATACATGTGCAAAATGATTAGATTATTCTGTAAAAATTGCATTGTATGGAGTTATTAGCCATGCTAATGATCATCTGGAAAATAAATTTATAGATTGTTGTTTATATATTTATAACACTTAATTGCTATCTGATCAGTTTACCAGTTATGGTGTATCCCTCAGCACTGCAATTTCAAAATGCCATATTTTCCCGCAGCAAAAGTTTCCCATGAAAAACTTTTAGTTCACTTAATTAAACTTGTTTGACCTAGCTCTTTGAGCTCTGTCAAACAAGATAGAATTGCTAAGATATTTTGTCTCACATGACTCAAATGGATCATTGAAAGTGCTACCATATTAACAGGATGCTGGGAGTTCTGGACAATACACATTGATGATGGTCTAGTTCAACCAATGGGAATGTATGGCAATGCATACCATGAACATTTGCAATAAAAATAAACTGAGTTATATAACTTACAGGATATAATAACCATTTGTTGATTCCAGCTTGGACAGATTCTGCATTCAGCAATTTGCTGGAAACATGGATGAGAAATTGTTTGCATTTTTGCAGAATTCATCATATTCATGCACCAAATACTGAAGTTTTTCTTTCTCAATATTTTCGTGAAGATTGTCATCAAGATTGAATTAGTTAATACCCAGTTGCTTTATTGGAAAAATTTGCAGCTACAAATTTTGATATTTTCACATCGCTTTTCAAGGGGGGTTAAACACAAAATCTATTTCCTGTTGATGTCAGCAAATTTTGTCACATATACAATACATAGAGAGTGGATTATCACTGAAACGCTGATGGAGTGGAGTTTCCACCCAGACAAGATCTCCTTGCCTGTGAAAAAGCTAAAGAATACTAAGCAAAGCATCAGCCATTGGACCTCTGTGTTTAACCTGGAATTCTATTGTTTGAAACTTTGCTTGCCATTGTTATGCATTATCAGAAAAATTAACATTTATTGTGTGTGTAGGAACTCTCCTCCATGGGTGTTTTTGTGAGTATCCACTCTCCATCTACTGCACCACTCACAGCTCAGCAGTGAATGACCAATGTAAAACTACAGTATTGTGATGTGTGGGTGCAAGATTAATATTAGGTGCATAAATTAAAGCTGAGCTTATCTAATCACTCTCTGTTTGTCATCCGTCAACACATTGTTTTGGACTTCTCCTCCAAAACTTCCAGGCCAATTCAAGTGAAAGTTTGTGTAAGTGGTGATCCCGAAGGGGCATTGCATTTTTGTTCAACTCAACATGCCCAGCCCCATAGGGAGGGGTGGGGGAAAATTCTCTGTAATATTAATTAATTCTTCTTCTCATGAACCAGTGGGTACAATGACTTAATATTTGGTATGGAGCTTTCTTTTGAGGTGTAGAATCAAATTTGTTCAAACAAAGTACGTGGAGCAATATTTGCCTTTGTAATGGGACGGGCAAGATTTTTGCCCCCACCCCAAATTTCTATTTTCTGAACCGATGGTCCAGTTTGAACCAAATTTGGTGTGTGGCATTATTGAGTCATAAGTACTTGACTCGTGCCAAAGAAAATTTCCTGTGTCCCTGTGGAACCCCAGGGGGTAAAAATAAAAATATTTTCAAACGCCCATATTTCCCAAACCACACGGAACAGAGAACTGTTATTTGGTATGAAGCATCCTTTGGTCCAGTAGAGTTGAATGGTAAAAAAAAATTGCCATTGGTTATATCAGGGTATTCTGTGGGGGAGGGGGGGGGGGATAGAAAAAATGCTCAGTCAGCATATTTGCAAAATATTTTAAACAAATTTTCTCCCGAACCAGTGGTCAGAATCTTTTGATATTTGTTTGGTATACAGCATCCATTTAAGTTTGTTAAAATGAAGCCCCTTGGTTCATATTTGGTCTCAATACAGAAGCCCAAATTTTTAACTCAGGGCATTTTGGGGAATAATCTTTAAAAATCTTCTTCAGAACCACCAGTCAGAATGCTTTTATTTTTAGCTTAACTTGACAAAGTCAAGAAAAGCTGTTGCCATCACGCGTGCGGAAGTCTGTTAGGCTGTGAGTCTGTTCAAATGCAGGTTTGAGGTCATGTCTAGATGAGAAAATCCCCTTTGGTCGCGTTTGGTCAACCGTAATGGCTGCCTGAGCCCAAAACCTGAAACCCTTTAGCTCAGTTTACAGGTCGTTTTTATGAAGGGATTTCATTGTAACTTGGTAGGATGACTGTATAATGTCTAGATGAGAACGTCCCCTTTTGGTCATAATCTGTCAACTGTGCAGCTGCCCAAGCCTGAAACCCCAAAACTTTTAGCACAGTCTGCAGGTCATATTTAATATGGAGGGATTTTGTTGTAACTTGGTAGGATGACTCCGTGTAATGTCTAGATGAGAACTTCCCCATTTGGTCACGATCTGTCAACCGTGACGGCTGCCCGAGACCAAAACCTGAAACCTTAAGCACAGTATACAGGTCGTATTTGTGGAGGGATTTCATTGTAACTTGGTAGGATGACTCCATGTAATGTCTAGGTGAGAACGTCCCCTTTTGGTCATGATTGGTCAACTGTGACAGCTACAGGTGCCCAAAAACCTTTAACACAGTCTACAGATTATATTTATGAAGGAATTTCATTGTAACTTGGTAGGATGACTGCAGATAATGTCCAGATGAGAACGTGCCCTTTTGGTCGCGATCATTCAACCGTGATGGCTGTGCAAGCCTAAAACCCCAAAACCTTTAGCACAGACTACAGGTCATATTTATGAAGGTTTATGAAGGGATTTCATTGTAACCTGGTAGGATAACTCAGTATAATGTCTAGATGAGGTCGTCCCCTTTTGGTTGTGATTCTGTCAGCCATGATGGCTACACAGGCCCGAAGCCCAAAAACTTTTAGCACAGTCTACAGGCCATATTTATGAAGGGATTTCATTGTAACTTGATAGGATGACTCATTTTGGAATGATTTCACTGTAACTTGGTAACTTTGGTTGACCAACATTAACTGTGAGGGCCACATTAACCCACCCCTCAATTCTTTAGTACAGTCTTCACCTCAAATTAGTTTTATTGAAAACATACCATACAGGGAACAGGAATTAACATATTCTCAATTATCACAATTCTTGTCATATTTCATATTCCTTTCATAAACATTGAACATTATCTTTTTCATCAAACACAACACACAGTCAAGTTAAGCTACACTTGATTGTGTCATTGACACTTTCATTCGTATACAACATCTCTAGTGGGATGAGATTCAATTTTGTTCAAGTCAAGTGCCTGGGTTAACATTTAGGCTCCCTATGGAAGCCAGAATTGGCGATGTGGCGAAGAATTATAAATTTTTTATTAAGGTGTGTGACTAAGATTAATTAATCCACATAAGTTGGTTTAATCAAGGGGCTCCATAGCGGAGCTCCACTTTTTACATTATGATCAACTGAAGAATAGGGGCTCAAGGAATGACAATGGATCCTGTGGAGATTGATTGCTTAATGTAGATTCATTGTTGGACTCTATTTATATCAGGTTCTGTTCAAGATCAAAAAGACATTTAACCAGTTTCAAAGAAATTTGGGGGAATTGTTGGAAACAGGGTTGTGTTGTGATTTTATTCAAATCAAGTTGCCATTCCTGATAGGGAGAGGGTGAGGAAAATTGGTCCGGTTTGGAAAAATAATCGTCTTTTCATGATCTTATATATGGAATGAGTTGATGTTTGGTATTTAACTTCATTTTGATGTAAACTCGCAAGTTTGTTCAAGGGAAGATTGAGGGGCAATATTTATAGTTGTTCTGGGAGGGCCAAGATTTTTTGCCCTGCCCAAATTTTTAGCTCACCTTGATGAAGTCAAGTTGAGTTTATCTAATCACTCTCCATCCGTCGTCTCTCATCCGGCATCCAGCATCCGTCAGCACCATGTTTTGGTCTTCTCCAAAACAACTGGGCCAATTCAAGAGAAAGTTTGTGTGAGTGATGGTCCCGAAGGGGTATTGCATTTGTGTTCAACTCAACTTGCCCAGCCCAAAAAGGAGGGGGTGGGGGAAAATGCTTCAAATATTTTTTTAAATCTTCTCATGAAGCAGTAGGTACAATGACTTGATATTTGGTATGGAACTTCCTTTTGAGGTGAAAAATCAAGTTCGTTCAAATGAAGTCCTTGGAGCACTATTTGCCCCTGTAATGGGAGGGGCAAGATTTTTGGCCCTGCCCAAAATTTCTATTTTCTGAACCGATAGTCCAATTTTAACCAAATTTGGTATGTGATAATATTATTGGGTCATAAGTACTTGACTCATGCAAAAAAAAAAAATTCCTGCCTCCCTGTGGGAACCCGTTGACCTAAAAGTATTTTCAAACGCCCATATTTCCCAAACCACACGAAACAGAGAACTGTAATTTGGTATGAAGTATTTTCTTAGGACCTGTAGAATTGAATGGTAGAAAATAATTGTCCTTGGCTATATCAGGGTGTCCTGTAGGGGGGAGGGTGGGACATCGAAAAAATGCTCAGACAGCATATTTGCAATAATTTTAAAAAAAAATTCTCCAAAACCAGTGGACAGAATCTTTTGATATTTGGTATACACCATCTATAGGTGTGGTCCGATACAAGTTTGTTAAAATGAAGCCCCCTTGGTTCATATTTGGGCTAAATACAGGAGCTTAAATTTTTAACTTAGGGCAACATGGGGAATAATCTTTAAAAATCTTCTTCAGAACCACTTAATGTTTGGTATACATCATTTTTATGAGGGTCAGATTTAAGATTGTTCAAACCAAGTCACTAGGTTAATATTTGGGCTTCTTATGGAAGCCCAAATTTTAACTTGGTGCAATATGTGGAAATTTCTTCTTCAGATCCACCAATCAGAATGCTTTCATATTTTGGTATACAACATCTTTTGGTATACAACATCTCTGGGGAGGGGGGGGGGGGGGGGGGTGCAGATTCAAGTTTGTTCAAATCAAGTACTTGGGTTAATATATGGGCTCCCTCTTTCAAAATCTTTTTCGTCAGATTCACTAGTCAGAATCCTTTCATATTTGGTTTACAACATCTCTAGGGACATCAGATTCAAGTTTGTTCAAATCAGGTCTCTGGGTTAATATTTGGGCTCCCTATGGTAGCCCGAATTTTAACTTAGTGTAATATTAGGAAATTCTTCTTCAGATCCACTAGTCATAATGCTTTCATATTTGGTATACAACATTTCTAGTTGGGTAAGATTCAAGTTTGTTCAAATCGAGTTCCTGGGTTAATATTTGGGCTACCTATGGGAGCTGGAATTGGCCATGTAGCTGAAAAATGTTTGAAAAAATTTATTAAGTGCCCTCTAAAGGTATGTAACTAAGATTAATCCACATAGGTTGTATCAAGGGGCTCCATAGGGGAGCTCCACTTTTTACATTATGATCAACTGAAGAAAAGGCATGATGCTTGGACTATTTTAGTCACTCTTGAGGGGCTCAAGGATTGACAATGTATCCTATGGAAATTGATTGCATAATGTAGATTCCTTCTTTGACTGTTTATATCGGGTTCTGTTCAAGGTGAGCGCTTCAGGTCCTGTGGGGCCTTTTGTTTACTTTCAGCACCCATGAGTTGATTTGAACCAAATTTGATACGGGGGTACTATTGGGTCATAAGTACTTAATCATGCCAAAAAACATTCTCCTGCACTCATGTGGGAACCTCAAGAGCTAAAAATACAAAATATTTTGAACACACATAATTCTCTAAACGCATGGAACAGTGTGTGGTATCCTTAGGACCAGTTGAATTGAATAGGCAGGAAAAATTTGCAGTCAAATGTGTCATAGGGTATGGTATAGGGAATTGAAAAAGTGCTGAGTCATCATTTTTAATTTAAAAAAAAAAAAAAAACAGACAAAAAATCCCCAACTCATCATCCTTAGAGGTATCAGATTCATGTTTGCTTATCAAGACTCTAGGTTCATATTTGGGTTCCATACAGGAGACACCCATTTTAACACTGTTGGTAACGGGAAAAGCATGTTTTTAAAAATCTAAAAAATCTTCTCCAGAACCACTTGTCAAACAGAATATTTTGACAACTGGTATACAACATCCTTAGGGGATCAGTTTCAAGTTTGTTCAAATCACGTCCTCTGGTTCATATTTTAGTGCAATATCAGGAATATTTTTAGCTCTGCCTGACAAAGTCAGCAGAGCTTTTCTGATGCTAAGTTGTCTGTCGTCCATAATTCGTCCAACGATCCGTGGTTAGCATTTTCTTTGTCCGGACCATAACTTCTTAACCACTGAATATTTTTCAGCATACCTGTATAACAGTATGTATTATCAATAGACAGGGCATTGCAAATTATAATATGGTCACAGGCCCTTTGTTAAGGTTACATTTAGAAAAACTTTAACATTTCACTGTCTTTTTTGTCCGGTCCATATAACTTGATATGATTAACAGATCTTATTTATACTTGGTACAATTATTGCCCATGACTCAAAGATGTGTCACGATTTTGCTCAAAGGTCATAATATCATGGTCAAGGTCACAGACAGCAAAAACTTTGATATTGTTGTACAGCCCTTGTCCGGTCCATATAACTTGGTATGATTGACAGATCTTATTCATGCTTGGTACACTTATTGCTCATGACTCAAAGGTATGCCTTGACTTTGATCCAAGGGCATATCATGAAGGTCAAGGTCACAGACAGCAAAACTTTGATATTGTTATACAGCCCTTGTCCAGTCCATAAAACTTTGTATGATTGACAGATCATGATTGGTACAATTATTGCTCATGACTCAAAGGTGTGTTGCGACTTTGATCCAAGGTCAAATCGACAAGGTCAAGGTCGATGACTGCAACACTTTTCTATTGTTTTATAGCCCTTGTCTAGTCAATATAACTTTTTATGCTTGACATATCTTATTCATACTTTGTGCAAATATTGCTCATAACTCTAAGGTGTGTTGTGACTTTGATCCAAGGTCATATCAAGGTCAAGGTCACAGACAGCAAAACTTTGATATTGCTATATAGCCCTTGTCTGGTGTGTATAATTGAATCTGTGTGACAGATCATGTTCATACTTCACACAATTGTTACCCACAACCTTACATTGTGTCATGACCTTGACCCATTGTCATATCATGAAGGTTAAGCTCACAGGCAGTAATACTTGGATTCATGTCTTGTATTTTGCTTCCCCTAAAAGTAGTGACCCTGGTCAGAGCTGTCTAGGCTGAGAGGCCTATTGTTTAAAAATCTTGTTTGTCCAGAACCACCCGTCAGAACCTTTGATATTTGGTAACACACCAAAATTCACATTTTGCACTTCTTGATTAAAATTATACCCTGTCATCTTTTCAAGGGTAGCTTTTTCACATGTGAGTAATCCGGATTAAGTATCTTTCCCAAGGACACTGCACATATGGCACAGATTATTTTTCAATTTAAAGTCCAATGTTCTAACCAATGAGCCGCCATGGTCCCTGAGGAGGAAAGTGGACAGCAAAATTTGACTAGATCATTACCCAATCACAATCTGGTCAAAATTCTCGGTCTGTTTTTGAAATCAGGTAGTGTTATTCTTGTTTCAAAGCATCCCATTATCCTTTCAGGCTTACTCAAGTGAAAAATTTTGAGGAACTCTTCTTGGTAATATAAAGGAGAATAGAAGAGTTGAATTAATGAAAAATCTTGGCACTCAAACAATTATGCACTAAAAAGCCGTTATATGCTTATATCACAATAAACCAATCTGTCTGAAGAGCAGACATCTAGAAATAGCTTCTTTAGATTAATCTGCATCAAGTTACACATATAACTGCCTTATGGTATATTAAAAAGACTCGGAATTGAAGGCAGACTATTTCTAGAGTAAATGATTCCTTCTCTCAAATATTATATTAAAGAAGTGTGCATTGAAACCCAAATCTTCACTCCTTTGAAGAATATAAATTGATGTGGTATCACTGAGAATACTCGTGATTTCAAAAAAGTAAGTTTTTTTTTAAATTCAATTTTTTTGGGCACATTAATTATTTCAGGTGATAATATGTCACTCAAATAGAATCCAGTTGTTATAGATATGTCATGATTTCCAACTTTTCATAAATTCAATAACAAAGTTTCAATAACATGCCAAGGTGCAAGTTATAACAATCATGTCTGAACTGAAATACTGGATAAATTTTTACTATCTGTTTACTTTTTGTCAAATCTATTCATAAAGAGATCCACAAAATTTGCTGCAATTTATATGGACAGTCTGAAACTTGACTGATAAATTTACCTCTCTGTCGATTGATTTTTTGAATATTTTTATTGTGGTTTAATGACACTTTTGACAGCTAGGGTCACCTTGTGTCAGACAGTTTTACAGGTGGAGGAAGTTGGAGTACCCAGGGAGAACCACTGAGCAATGGCAAGCAACTGTTAGGCTCCCCAATGTACTACCTCTTTACGAGCAGGATTAGCAGTGGTTGTAGTCGAGTTCACCATCGTCTTGCAGTACACTTTAGTATACTGTGCCACTAGGCCCTCACATGGGCAAGTGCGATTAAGTGCCTTGCCGAAGGACACAATGCAGTTATCCCTGGTGGGGTTCAAAACCTTTTGAAGTCCGTAACAGCTGAGCCACCACACTCACTCTGTCCATCGATGTTGTCATCGATGGATAAAGACAGGGTGCTGTGGTGAAGTTGCATCACCTCCCTTTGGAATGATCTAAAGGGATAGATAAAATTCACTGCAGATTGTGCAGGAGACTGCCATATCTGTTGTGAAGCTATTCCGATTCGCGTATTTTCAAAGGCTTCATATAGAAGTGTACTGTACCACTCTGTACTTGAGAGACTCTGGTGATTTAAGAGACATGGACTGTGGTACTATTCATGGTTGTTCATGCACTGTTGTATGCTTGAGAAAACATCCTCCCATTGTGGGAGGATGTTTTCTCAAGTATACAACAGTGCATGAACAGCCATGAATATATGATTTACATAGAACAGTTTTTCATTCTAACAACTGGCAAAATTATGCAGCAAAACAAAACTAACCACCAGAGGACCACTCGGTAACAAAATTTTCCCCAGACCCCCAATAACCAGAAGGGGAAACCTCCACTAGTGCACTCCCCCAATGATGCCATCAGTGTCAGCTGTCATTTTGCAATGGGTATTTGGACCACCCCACCCCCTTCCAGAAATTCTGTAAGTTGTGAACAAGTCCTTTTTCGCTTGTACAATAGTACTTGGTAACTAATGAAAGGAGTGTGAGTCTTTTAAATTGAATAACATAAAGAAAACAATTAGCTTAACTTGACTTTATACTTGTGTTTCAGTTGCATTATTGCCATAGATCCTCAAACTGACATTAAACTCCATTAAATAATTAAAGAGATGTCCTTTTCCTTTGAATAAATAAATAAATGGAACATCAGTGTGGAAAAGGTTGAGCTCCCTATGAAAACTCTGACAAATAGAACCGTGCTTGATTACTGTGGCAAACAAGTTCTCTTTCACAGGTATTATAGGGCTCAGAAAAACACCAGGGTATGAATCCTTGAAAGTGAGCAAATGTAGTAGAATAAACGTTAGCTAAACTAAGCGGTTAGCTAAACTTTACATAGCACTTGTGCTGAGGTGATTTTAAAGCCATACATTCTAAAAGTGACCTTCAACACCAATAACAGCTAGTATAAAGTCCCTATTTTCTATTCTTCATGGATGGGCACACGTGAGGAAATCTTTGTTTTGAACCTGACAATCAGATATTTGGCCAAGGGTCACCAGACTTGCATTACTCTTGCTGTTTGGACTGGTGGGATGTAATTTACTAAAATTAGGTCACCACAATCCCAATCCTGGCTATTTTTAGCTGTGCATGTCAGAAAACTTTTTCTATGTAATACCTGAGGCTATGTTTATTGAAGGAATACCCAACACCCCATGGGAACCCCAGGAAGTGAAGCTGTGCTTGTTTACTGTACTAAACAAGTTCCATTTGCCTGGAAAATGAGACCTAATCACCAATGTTTAGAGTGGAAGTCACATCTAGTTGGAAAGAGGGGGTGGGGGGGGGGGCAACAAAATGAGGGCAAAATGGGTCTAAATGATTAACTACTCTTGACTTAATCTCCATGTTGCTGTTACGATTAGCCATTGTGCAGAAATATGTGACCTTAAACATCAATAAATAATAAGGGATACCCAACATTGTGTGATTGTATTTGGGATCAGTATGTTCAGAACTGAACTGGGTCACTGTTGAACCTCATTTAATGTTGGCTGTGCCTATGAGAAAATATTAGTTTGGAATACCACTCCAAAACATCCTGACCTATCATTACCAAACGTGTGCCACTGGTTTGTCTTGGGATGGCAGTGTTCAAAACCAGACTCTTCATTCACAGCTTGGGGTGTACGGTTACCTTGTTTGTGGCTTTTGTCTTTGTGGCTGTTATTTCATGATTGACTGCAGCTGTGAGAAAATCGTTGAAATTGCTTGTATGGAGTATTTCTCAGACTTGTCATGCTTGTTGCAGATATACCAAATGGATTTATACTGTCCCTTGAGTGGAACAATGCACCATCAACTCCGAGGTGCTCATCAACTCCGAGGTGCTAACAACTTGACAATGGAGCTCCCACTTGTAATCCAAGAGACACTCGTCAGAGTGAAGGCTACCCTTGCCACCACCTGGAGTATCCAGGTGCTCAAGGGTAAAATTCACCTGACAGTGGATTTTGACAGAGAATCTGAACCGTCATCCTCGGAGAGGTGTAGCACCTTTCGTGAGGGGATTTCTACTCACACTGGTCATCCTCCTAGTGACACAGATAAGCAGGATGAAGGCCGCAGGAGTAGCACAGCCACCAAGAAGAAGAGGACGAGAAAGAAGAGACCCTCCGCTAGATGACGAGATGCCCGCCGAATGACGGAGTTCTTGGAGAAGAAGAAGAAGGAAAAGGAAGAGAAGGAGGCAAATGAGGGCGTCAAAAGGGCAACTCCTGTCACCCCTGAACAACCCTTGTCCAGCCCAGTACCCCTCTTCTGGGAGGAGGGTCCGGAGGACTGTGGGTCGTCAGGCGACAGTTCATTCTCCAGCTCATCAGACTCTTCATCTGAAGAGGAGATGGAGGAGGATGCTCTGTCAACGGTGCAGGAAGCTGTCTCAGATGACGCACCTTCCACCCCTCCAGCTCTTGCTTCTCCAGCTTCTTTGAACAGGAGTCTGACCAGGAGGAGAGCTTCCCTGAGTCCGCGGAGGCATTCCTTGGGGAGGAGATCGAGGACGACAACATCCGAGCCAAAGCCCAAGACGAATATAGCTTCTATGTATCCAGAAAATTCCCAGCACACTCAGTCAGGGGACAATCCTCACAATATATTTAAAAAACTCCAGGAAATCTCAAGAAGAAACAGCTGCTAGGATCAGGCCATTCACCACCAAGGAACCTACTAATCCTCCAGATCCAACAACGCCACCAACATCTATCTCTCCAACATATCCTCCTCTCACAAAAAAAAACGCAGGAGACACAGACGCCGCTGAACACCTTTACTCTTTCCCTCCTCTACCATGCTCTGACATGACAAAATTATACAGCCAACGAGGGTCGAAAGGGGTTTGTTCCCCATACCGTCCCTGCACGCCTTTGGCGCATGAAATCATTTTGTTCGTCTTGTGTTTAACAATGCTCCATCTGCAATGCTTTTGCACTGCAGATGGTGGCTTGTTACACTAAAGGGATGATATGTTAATGGTATGCAGACTTATGATCATAGTAATAAATAGAGATTATTACCATTGGATGTACAAAATTTGTGTCCGAGTTGAGCTTGGGGTTCTAAGGGCAGATCGAAGATGAGTCATGATCTACCCTTAGACCCGGAGTGAGACTCAGATACATATTTTGTACATCCACATATATTTATTTATTTATTTATTGGTGTTTAAGGTCACATACTTATGCACAATGGCTAATCGTGACCGTGACAGTTTTATGGGTGGAGGAAGCCGGAGTACCCGGAGAGAACCACCGAACAACGACGAGCAGCTGTCAGCTCTCCAACATCGGAACTCTGAACTCTGCACTGCAGCACAGGCAGGGTTAGATTGGTTGAAGACATGCGCACCATCGACGTGCAGTACACCCCAGTACACAGCGTCATCGTGCCCCCATGTAGGCAATCGGGGTGAAGTGTCTTGCCCAAGGACACAACGTGGTTGCCGCAGGTGGGATTCGAACCCAGGACCTCTCGGCTTGCAGCCTGCACCTCTACCAACTGAGCCACTGCGCCCTCGTACATCCACATAATGGTAATAATCATTTTATCTTACAATATATTGAGGATAAGTCAAGAATGTAGTCGAATATATAACGTACTATTTATTTGTACGGATGAACAAAAAGAAAAAATGGAACTCACCCGAAAGGAACGTGCTTGTACCTGACCCCCTGATACAAACATCTGTATCAGGGGGTCGTCTACACGACAGCTGCAGAGTTAATACAGACAAAATACATGTTGATCTTAAGATAAAAAATTGAAACTGAAATGTAAACTATTTTTTCTCCAGCAAGTAAAATATACATTGGTTTTGTTACCATTTCTCTGGGGAAGGTTTTCCTCAATATTTCCACAATGGGCATATAATTTACTTCAGTGGTACTCTTGTTTTTCCAGCATGTAACTTGTGACCTCATATGAAAAGATTGGGAGGGTTCATATCAAGAAGGGCTATAATAAATGTTTTAAAAACAAAATCTGGATGTTTTTACTTATTTCAACTTGTGTTTGGTGAAAGGTTATTGCTAAAAAATATTTCTTTTCACCCAATTATTTAAAATCCCTATATGTCGGATAGTTAACTGAGCATGATTAGTTGATTTTGGTATTTTACACAGTCTGTGCTGCAAGATTTGGAAAACAGAAGACCAAAAATTGAGGAAGTGTTAAATAAAGCTGAAGATTTACAGAAGAAATCAGACAATGAAAATGATAAGAAGAATTTCAAAGACAGAGGTAAGAGTATGATATATGAAGGCCTTCTTTTTGAAGAGAGTTTGGGAATCTGATTCCCATAGTATTCCCATAAATCACAGTGATGAAAATCTAACTGGATGACAGTCCATTCCTGTGATCAGAGTTAGAAATGTGCTCATTTCAGTTGTTCAAATGTGAACTGGCAACAGTAGGTTATTTGATACAGTGCTTTATAGTATTTGAGTGTTACCCTTATTTATTTATTTATTTATTTATTTATTTATTTATTTATTTATTTATTTATTTATTTATTTATTTATTTATTTATTTATTTATTTTCCAATGGAAACAAGTGCTATTTTACTGGTAAAATAGGGCACCAATGTCTGGGTGGAAGTCCTCTGAAATGGACAAGATGGGTATTAACATTTGGCTGCACCTGACTTATATTCATGTAGTGGTCATGATTAGCCATTGTGCAGTAAAGTTTGACCTTAAACACCAATAAATTAATTAATTAATTAAATAAATGAATCATTGAATGAATATTTATTAATTTATTTATTTTTTTTTTTTATTCTTGTACATTGATGAATGCCCAAACTGGCCATATTATTAGTTTCACAGTTTGTTAGTGACCTTATATGGTACATGAATATGTAGCATCAGTTAATTTCATATTGCACAAGAACAAAGCTTGTGCCTAATAATGAACTTTGTGACACCGTGTGTATCATATTAGATCACTAACACACTAACAAACTGTATAACAAGTATATCTTCCTGAGTCTTTATATATACTGAACAAGCAACTGCAAAGAATTATAAATGATAGAATCTTACTTGTTTAACATGAAATAGTTATTGTCTGCTAACAGTTTGAAAAATGAATGAACAAAGGAAAGTCACTTGTACTGTCATCTGTATATAAATTTTGACGGATTGTATATGGTTTATACACAGCATGTGACATTTTAAAATCAAATGGAATTATCAGAAAATAGGTGAAAAGATATTAAGATGTTATATAATGAGATTTTTTAATGAGATTTTCTACAGTGCTGAAAACAAAAATATTTAATAACTTTGGAACAATTGTGAGTCATCAGCCAGACTCCAAGAAATTTTCATCACTATTGTCCCAGTATGTCAGTCTACAACAACAAGGTATATTAATGCTTTACCCAATGCTAACGCTATAAAAAAAAGTTTTTCTAAAATCACAACAAAATCATGTCATGTGATCCCCTCATTGGAACAAGTTTTCCAGCAACAAGGTATATTAATGCTTTACCCAATGCATGTGCTATCAATTTATTTTTTAGCTCACCTTGACAAAGTCAAGCTGAGCTTATCTAATTGCTCTCTGTCCGTCCATTGTCTGTCAACACCATTTTTTGGTCTTCTCCTCCAAAACCACTGAGCCATTTCATGTGAAAGTTTGTGTGAGTGATAGTCCTGAAGGGGCATTGCATTTTTGTTCAACTCAACATGCCCAGCCGCATAGGGAGGAAAATGCTCCAAAATACTTTTAAAATCTTTTCATGAACCAGTGGGTACAATGACTTGATATTTGGTATGGAGCTTCCTTTTGAGGTGTAGAATCTAGTTTGTTCACACAAAGTTTGTGAAGCAATATTTGCCTTTGTAATGGGAGGAGAAAGATTTTTGACCCCACCCAAAATTTCTTTTTTCTGAACCGATGGTCTGATTTGAACCAAATTTGTTATGTGGTATTATTGGGTCGTGAGTACTTGACTCATGCAAAAAAATTTTCCTCCCGCCCCGTGAGAACCCCAGGAGCTAAAAATGAAGCCCCTTGGTTCATAATTGGGCCTGATACAAGAGCCTGAATTTTGAACTTAGGGCAATGTGAGGAATATTCTTTAAACAATCTTCTTCAGGACCACCAGTCAGAATCTTTTAATGTTTGGAAAACATCATTGTTATGAGGGTCAGATTCAAGATTGTTCAAATCAGGTCCCTAGTTTTATATTTGGGCTCTGTATGGTAGCCCAAATTTTAATATAGTGCAATATGAGGAAATTTCAGTAAAAATTTTAGTGTTATATGGGAGATAATTTTAAAAATCTTCTTCAGATCCCCCAGTCAGAATGCTTTCAAATTTGGTATACAACATCTCTAGGGGGGTCATATTTAACTTTGTTCAGATCGAGTGCCTGGGTTAATATTTGGGCTCCCTATGGGAGCTGGAATTGGCCATATAGCTGATGAATTAGAAATTTTGTATTCAGTGCCCTCTAGAGGAGTGTTACTAATATTAATCCACACAGGTTGTATCAAGGGGCTTGACAGGGGCGCTCCACTTTTTACATTATGATCAACTGAAGAAAAGGCATGATGCTTGGACTATTTTAGTCACACCTGAGGGGCTCAAGGATTGACAATGTATCCTATGGAGATGGATTGCTTAATGTAGATTAATTCTTGGACTCTGTTTATATCATGTTCTGTTCAAGGTGAGCGCTTCAGGCCCTGTGGGGGCCTCTTGTTTTTTCAAGTTTGTCCAAAAATCACAACAAAATCATGTCATCTGATCTCCTCATTGGTATAAGCACGATGAGTTTGTTCCATTGAGGGGTCACAAGATATTGTATTGCTGAAATTTAAAACAAACAAAAAATTTTCAACTGTTCAATCCGTAAATTACATGGGTGGATGTTACAGATTTATTAGGTAAAAGGGTTAATATTGATTCTGATAGATACCTATCAAAGAAGTTTGTTCTGATCCTGATAGTTTCACATAAAATGTGATGAAAGATGAGCCTGTATGTGCATGTTAAATGCATTTCCATGTGCAAAAGGACAATCAGTCCTGCATTTCAATGCTTTGCTAAAAGCAAATAATTGATTTTCTCCATAAACAGTTCAAAGGAATGCTTATCTTGAACTGATCACAAAGTTTAGAGTAATCTATACTCACTGCTGCTTATGCCAATATTTGTAAGGAATAATTTTATTGATATAAATGTCAGATAATCTAAAGATTTATGCCACCAGGCCTCGACAAATACTCAGTTTTGCTTGAAGACAAATAGTTTTGTCAGTTCTTGGCAACCTTCAGGGTAACAGACAGCACACTGCAACCTCAAACAAGGGTAAACTGTTTTAGAATGGGGACCCAATCCTTTTATCACTTAACTGGTTATTTTTTGCAGTAAAATTTATTTGTAAAAAAGTTGTTTTATTAAAAATTATTGGAGAGTGCCATTAGGCAATCTCTAATAATTTTTAATAAAGCAAATCTATACAAATAAACCAGTAACTGCTGTTGATAGAATATGAAACATGAGCAAATAAAAATTTTGGACTTTTGCAAGGTGCCCTCATTGTTTTTTCAAAACCCTGATAATGGTTTCCATCACTCATCCTGTTAATTACCACCTTAAATTCTGTGTTATATTTATAAATTTGCAACAGGTGTTCACCTGGTCATCTGCTGTAAAGCAGTTTCTTCTTAATCCAAACTTTCCATTGAAACTGTAATATCTTTTCAACAGGGCATGTGTGTGGTAATAAAGATCTCAAATTTGTCATGATTCTGCAAGAAATTTATTCTCATCACTTAAATTTGTTTCAAGTCTTACCAAATCTCAACTTGAATCACATTTTGTCAATTTGTTTAAATAGAAATTGCAACTCATTGGAGAGCCACTGTGTATGCTGATGAAATGCTGTTGTGTGGTACAGTCTTTGGTCCTTTTTAAGTAGTGTATCATATGGTAGCATATCCTCGAGTTACGGGACGAAACTTCATGAGGAACTGTGATTTTCTGGACTGATCAGATTAGTTTTTAGAGAACAATGGTTGGGGATGCAGTGTTCCTATAGAATTAACTCTTAAGCCGCTGAGTATTTTAAAAATATTTTTCATCAATCTAGTCATAGCTGCAATAAAGCAGCCATGACTAGATTTGATGAAAAATTCATTTTGATTCAACTCCAGAAATCATTGGTCAGCAGGGGACAGTTTTGATAAAAATGTCCAAATTATACTTATTTCATTGGCAGCTTTTTCTTGTCCTGGGCAGGAATATCACCCAAATGCAAAAACATGCAGTGATATTGATCTAAACTTGTTGTATAATGTGTGCCACTCCCAGAGAGATTTGTTACACATTTCTCACTATACTTTCAGATAGCATACAATAAATTGTTCCATTTCAAGATCATTTTGTGAAAATAAACCAATTTAGATTATTTTTATTTTTGTTTGGAGACCAGGTATTTTAAAAATAAATTGCCGATTTCCCTATTCTTCTGCTTTACTTTAGGAACACAAGAGTTGAAGGTGTTTTGTTTTTTAGCTCACCTGACTGAAAGTCGGGGAGCTCAAGTGATCACTTTTTGTCTGTTGTCCATCTGGCATGAACTTTACATTATCGACTTCTCCTCATAAACCACTGGGTCAAATTGAACCAAATTTGATGTGCATGTTCCTTATCATATGTAAATTCAAACATTTTGTTCAAATAAAGTTGCCACGCCCACAGGGGGGATCACAAGGGGCATTACTCTGAAAACACCCAGAAATTTTCTAAAATTTAAAAATTTTCTTCTCCAGAACCATCAATTAGAATCTTTTGATATTTGGTATATAACCTCTCTAGGGGGTCAGATTCAAGTTTGTTCAAATCATATCCCTGGGTTAATAATTGGGCTCTCTGTAGAAGCCCAAATTTTAACTTAGTGCAATATGAGGAAATTTCTTTAAAAATCTTCTTTTTCAGATCCACCAGTCAGAATGCTTTCATTTTGGTCTACAACATCTCTAGGAGGAGGGGGGGGGGGGGGGGGAATTCAAGTTTGTTCAAATCGGGCTCCCTGGGTTAGCATTTGGGCTCTCTATTTGGGCCCAAAGTTTAACGTAGTGCAATATGAGGAAATTTCTTTAAAAATCTTCTTCAGATCCATCAGTTAGAATCCCTTCATGTTTGGTGTACAACATCTCTAGGGGGGTCAGATTCATGTTTGTTCAAAGCGAGTACCTGGGTTACTATTTGTGCTCCCTATGGGAGCCCAAATTTTAACTCAGGGCAAACTGAGGGAATTTCTTTATAATCTTCTTCTTTGGATTCACCAGTCAGAATCCTTTCATATTTGGCATACAACATCTCTAGGGTGGGTGGGGTGGGGTGGGGCTGAGTCGGGGTGAGATCCAAATTTGTTCAAATCGAGTCCCTGGGTTAATAATTGGAATCCCTATGGGAGCCTGAACTTTAACTTAGTGCAGTATGAGGGAATCTCTTTAAAAATCTTTTTCAGATTCATCAGTCAGAATCCTTTCATATTTGATATACAACATCTCTAGGTGGGTCAGACTGAAGTTTGTTCAAATTGGGTCCCTGGGTTAATATTTGGGTTCACAATTGAGCCCGAAAACGTAGTGCAATATGAGGAAATTTCTTTAAAAATCTTCTTCTTTAGATCCTCCAGTCAGAATGCATTCATATTTGGCCTACAACATCCCTAGGGAGGGGTGGGGGGAGGATTCAAGTTTGTTCAAATCAAGTCCCTGGGTTAATAATTGGAATCCCTATGGGAGCCTGAATTTTAACTTAGTGTAGTATGAGGGGACTCTCTTTAAAAATCTTCTTCTTCAGATTCATCAGTCAGAATCCTTTCATATTTGATATACAACATCTCTAGGTGGGTCAGACTGAAGTTTGTTCAAATTGGGTCCCTGGGTTTATATTTGGGTTCCCAATTGAGCCTGAAAACTTAGTGCAATATGCTTAAATTTCTTCTTCTTCTTTAGATCCTCCAGTCAGAATGCATTCATATTTGGTATACAACATCCCTAGGGAGGGGTGGGGGGAGATTCAAGTTTGTTCAAATCAAGTCCCTGGGTTAATATTTGGGCTCCCTGTATGATGGGGTGGGGGGGGGGGTCACATAACAACCCTTGGAAGTTTGGCAGTGCATGTCTGCAGCTGATAAGATTGGAAGCAGTCAGAAAAACCCAGGATAACAACCAGTGGCATGGACACTAGAGTTATATGAATAATTCATGACTTCATGAAGTTATTAGTAGGTGGGAAGGTGAGCCAGTTGCTCCTCTGTAGTGTTGATGAATCATGACAAACTGAATGTGACCCAAAATAGTTCCTTGAACCACTTTGTCAGGTGAACGATTAAGGCCCCTTGGGGCCTCTTTTTTATTCAATGACCAGGAGTTTACTTTAATCCATATGCAATTAACAGGTCAAATTTGTACTGAATGTATGGTAAATAGTTTTCTATTTGGAAGTTATATCCAATTAACAGGGTTATTCAGTTAAGAGATGTCCAGTTAATTGGGCTGCACTGTATATCTATTGTCTGCTATTCAAAAACAGTCATCCTAGTATTCATGGATTTGTCCATCAAGAGAAGAGGTGCTTAACAATTAAGGGCCTGGACAAATGCCCTGAATCATCACCTTACACAGTCTGTACATGTCCAGTGACTTAAGACTGATTTCTAATAAAGTCTTGTCTTCCTATTAAGGAAGCCGAGACTTAACTAGAAACAACCACCTAGGTACTTTCTCTATTGTCCGCAGGACAGCAGGACCTTCCCATGAAGGCATACTAAAGACACCTGTTCTGATATTGTGAATGTGGGAAAAAGGCCTTAAAAGGGTTAAGATGTTAAGTCTCTGAAGACAAATCATTATATTACCACTGCTGGAATTATCTAATTTTTATATGTTGAAACTATCCCTGAAATAATTATAATCCCTGAAATAATTATTATAGAGTAGAAACATTTTTCAAAATTCATTGCAGCTTTCAGGTTTCAATTTTCTTATGACAGCTAATCTTGTTATCCCTCAGTGAACCCTCATTCAATTCACCTTAACAAGCTTGTTAGACAGCCTCTTTATTATTATAGCATTATTGACCAGTTGCTGAAAACTGTGCTGTATCAGTAATTAGTTACAGGTCCAATTAGTCTACCATATTATATTAACCTTTCACCCAATGCACACAATATCAAAATTTGTGATTTTAATTTTTGTTTTTTAACTTTTAAAAAAAAACCATCAACAAAAACATATCATGTGACACCCTCATTAGAGTGAGCTTGATGATTACCATGTGACTACACTCATTTTTGAGAGTTCTGGACCTCTTGGCTTTTATTAGCTCACCAAAGGGAACTTAACTTATCACTTGCCATCCGGCATCGTCCGTCGTCGTGAACATTTTTCTAACGACTTCTGCTCTGAAACCACTGGTCCGATTTTCACAAAACTTCATGTGGATGTTCATTACTATATGGCAATTCATGTTTGTTCAAATGAAATGGCCACGTCCCTTGGGGGCTCTGTATGGGTCATAACTCTGATATCACCGTATGAATTATAGAAAAATTATTAAAAAATCTTCTTCTCCAGAACCAGTATGCAGAATCTTTTGATACTTGGTATGCAGCATCTTGGTATGGGTCTGATTCAAGTTTGTTCAAATCGGCCCCCTGGATTCATATTTGGGCTCACTATAGAAGCCCAAATTTGAACTTAGTGCATTTCAGGCAAATTTCTTAAAAAATCTTCTTCTCCAGATCCATCAGGCAGAATCTTTTGATATTTGGTATGCAACATTGTGGAGTGGATCTGATTCAAGTTTGTTCAAATCGGCCCCTGGATTCATATTTGGGCTCAGTATAGAAGTCCGAATTGGAACTTAGTGCATTTCAGGCAAATTTCTTTAAAAATCTTCTTCTCAAGATCCAGCAGGCAGAATCTTTTGATATTTGGTATGCAACATTGTGGTGTGGATCTGATTCAAGTTTGTTCAAATCGGCCCCTTGGGTTCATATTTGGGCTCAGTATAGGAGCCCAATTTGAACTTGGTGCATTTCAGGCAAATTTCTTTAAAAATCTTCTTCTCCAGATCCAGCAGGCAGAATCTTTTGATATTTGGTATGCAGCATGCTTAGGGGGTGAGATTCAAGTTTGTTGAAGACAAGTCCCTAGGTCCATATTTGGGCTCACTGTGGGTGCCCGAATGATAACTTAGTTCAAAATGAGGAATTTTCTTTAAAAATCTTCTTCTCCAGATCCAGCAGTTGGAATGTTTTGATATTTGGTGTGCAGCATCCTTTAGGGGGTGAGATTCAAGTTTGTTCAAGCCATGTCCCTAGATCCATATTTGGGCTCACTGTGGGAGCCTGAATGATAACTTGAATTGTAACTTAGTTCGAAATGAGGAATTTTCTTAAAAAATCTTCTTCTTCAGATCCAACAGACGGAATGTTTTGATATGTGTAGCATCCTTAGGGGGGTGAGATTCAAGTTTGTTAAAGCCAAGTCCCTGGGTTCATATTTGGGCTCCCTGTGGGAGCCTGAATTATAGCTTAGTCATTATGAGGAATTTTTAGCTCACCGAAGGGAGCTCAACTTATCACTTGCCGTCCGTCCGCCGTGAACATTTTTCAAGCAACTTCTCTGAAACCACTGGTCCGATTTTCACGAAACTTCATATGGATGTTCATTACTATATGGCAATTCATGTTTGTTCAAATGAAATGGCCACGTCCCTTGGGGGCTCTGTATGGTTCATAACTCTGATAGCACCGTATGAATTATAGAAAAATTATTAAAAAATCTTCTCCAGAACCAGTGGGCAGAATCTTTTGATACTTGGTATGCAGCATCTTGGTATGGGTCTCATTCAGGTTTGTTCAAATCGAGTCCCTCAACCAATATTGGGGCTCACTATGGGGGCGTGAATTTTTACTTAGTACAATTTAAGAAAACTTCTTTAAAAATCTTCTTCTCTAGAACCAATGGGCAGAATCTTTTGATATTTAGTATACAGCATCTTGGTATGGGTCTGATTCAGGTTTGTTCAAATCGAGTCCCTTGATCAATATTGGGGCTCCCTATAGGTATATAATATTGAAATTAGAGTGAACCGCCTTAAAATGTTGCACTCGGAAATGACGCAATCCCTAAAAATAAACAGCCTTGGGAAAATCCATTGTTTCAATAAAAGTTGGAAACATTCTATTGACATCTTGCATTATTGTTGAGTATTCCTGATAAAAAAGAGGGTGATTTGATGACTTTTGGACCTAAAAAATACAATTTACTTTTTGTGTGTTTTTGTAGGGAATTCCCTGAAAAATATGTGCACGTGACTGGTACTTCCCTTTGTGTCAGTTTTTCTCTCTTATTTGTTGCATGACCCCCTGTTTTCAGATCAGAAAAAGTTGTCTGAAGGGCTATACTTGACAGAGATATTTGAGTGCCAAAATTAAAGTGATGCGATCATATTTTTTTCCACCTGAACGTTATAATGGTCGCCTATGGGAAAATATTTAGTTCTGTGATACCTATAGGAAATATGTTTTTTGGCTTCCAGACCAGATTCAGTTATTATTTTGGGGGATTATTTCACATTTAAATTTTTATTTGGGGACCATACACCTTACCAAACCATTTTATTGTTTTGAGAAGTTACATTTTTGTCACAGTCAGCAATAAAACCTATATATTTCCAAAACTAAGGCTGTTCATGCAAGAAAATTCACATCTTGAGCAAGTGTATTCCCCAGGAGCACACAATAACCTCTGGCAGCTGCTAACTAACAGCCTATCTTACCCTATTAACATATTTATTTAAACCATGGTTTCTCCTCATATTACTAGGGGCAGGGAGGATTCCAGATCTTCCAAACCCCTCCCAAATCACCATTCAAACACAGACAGAAAACCTACACTGCCCTTCTATTCACTATTATTTAGACGTTTTTCTCTTCTATATTATGCTCTTCAAAATGTTGGAAAACAATTCCTTCATTGAAAGAGTATCCTGGAACACAAATTTGAGGAGGGGGTTGGGCTACAGTGGAAAATAACATAATAAAATTACAATTGTGAGTGAATGGCATTTTTGCATAGCTACCAATATAGTTGTCTAGTACTAGCGCTGTCATGGTTCCCCTGATACAGCATAAATTTACAGTGACAGTTGTGAAATATTGCTCTTTCCCTGAACCAAGTCCTCTCTCCCACCCATTCTGTCTGTCTGTCTGTCTGTCTGTCTGTCTGTCTGTCTGTCTGCCTGCCTGCCTGCCTGCCTGCCTGCCTGCCTGCCTGCCTGACTGTCTGTCTGTCTGTCTGTCTGTCTGTCTGTCTGTCTGTCTGTCTGTCTGTCTGTCTGTCTGTCTATCAGACATGGTGTTTCTTTGCTTTTCACTTGCCTGGATCTACATTTTCAATAATTGGCAGCTGACTAACTTTAACCCCCCCCCCCCCTCCCCCCCCCCCTCCACCCACACACACACACACACACACACAAGTATATTAAACATCAAATACCACTATATTCTTGAAGCAAATGTCTGATTCATCCTCTTTGGAAATATGTTTTCAACAATTTCAATCTTTTTGCCAGAATGGGTTTCTGTGGGGATTAAAACAAAGATTATGAAACTGCACTTATGGGAACTTGCAGCATAAGTTTAGCACTATAGAATCAATATTTGATGGTTTTAGACATCTTACCAGTGTTATGAGATATCCTAGTAGCAGGTACTTGTCATTCTTTTGGAAAAAAACACTGTTTTATGTTTTGTCAGTGCCATACCAATGACTGTATGTGCCTTTACTGAGAAAACTGAGGCTTTTCATTTACAAAAATTGCAAAATATTCATCAAATACAATGTGAAATGTCTTCAGAAGCCAGACTGTGATTTAAAAACTATTACAGATGGGAAAGTTCATATCGCAGTTGGTTTGTTTTGGGTCAATATCAATTAAATTATGAATTATATCACATATTTTGATGAAAAGGGGCATACCGGGGGTCCTATTCAGGGCAAAATTTTACTACATCAGATGGTGGAATAAAATCTGACATCACTTGTTAGGATAAACTGGTCGAGTCCTTTCATATTGGTGAAATATATATCTGCATCCCCAATTTTGGAAACAAAATTGACATCCATATTGTTCCATGGGGGTTGGGACACTGTTTTGCTTGCAGTATGGTTAAATGAGACAGATTTTTTCTAAAAATATTTTCTGCTGAAGCAGATTTTAGTTTTATTTTGGGAGCAGGGTAGTTTCTTTTCAACCTACTCACAATTGTTTACAATTGGCTGTAACATAAGTGCAAGCCCTACTTCGGAACTAACTCAAGCTTTTAGAATCTTTTCCAAACGAGTTGGAAAAGTACTAGAGTGCAAAAGCACGAAAAAGATCGATAAAAAGGGTTGAGCGAGACCAGCGCTCGAAATTACAGGTACTCTCTCTGCACACCTCTTGCGTTTACCGAGCGCATGCGCAACAACCGTGACATCAATTCCATTATTTTCCGCCATTGTACATGGTCGGAAATTTTTGTGACTCGTGCTAAATTATGCTGTTTATTCTTCGTGAACAACTTATTCTCCATATTTAGTGTGCTAGTGGATTGTATCCTTTTATCAAGCTACCAAATTATTATTATTTAATGTTAATTTGTATTTTTATTGCTTGTCTCTTCACACTTTGTCTTGTCTTTCCCCCACGTGTGAACACTACCTTAGTGCTGTTTTCCGTCGGCGGGAAGCTTGATTATTATTTTGATATAATGCCTAAGACTATTCCTTGTGTTAAAGGCAGCTTACCTAATATTATCACCTTCACTGTTTCACATTTCCAGCTATCCACCATGCTCACTTCAAACAACTTCCCTCACTTCCTGTTAGGCGGTAAAGTAAAAAAGCTGGAAGGTTCATTGTAAGAAACCGGATCAGGAAATCGGAACACATAACCGGAACTGACTGATCATTAACACTGACTGTATTTTTTTTTTCTTTTTTTTTTTTTTGATTCTTTGTACAGGATTTTGTTTGGATTCTTTGTACATAAATATACATATATACAATGTATAGCTTTCTATTTGATGAAACTACACATCCAGGAAAATCCTTCCTGTTTGAAGGATTGACCGTAGCAGTTGTCCTGATGCACCTTTTTTAGTCAAGCAATTAGCCAACTGATCACTTCCAGGGCACCATCGAATACTTCGAATTTCTTGTCTGTCCAAAGATTGTTTAATTGATCCCATGTCAATTCGTAAACATTTTTCTTCCACTAATTTTGTCGATTGAACAGATTCAACAACACTCCTATTGTCCACATAAGCATAGATATTAATGTCGGAATTGTTTATTGACGTTATCTCAATAAGAATTTTCTTTATATAGATTGCTTCGTCAATTCCTTGTAATAAACTCATTGTTTCTGCAGCCAAGGTACTTCGAACAACTCTCTTAATTTTATTACAACTCCAAGATAATGGACAACACACTCCATCAGTTCCAACCAAGAAAACTATGTTACCCATTGTGCTACTGATACCATCAGCCATGTTGGCATGTGCTGCGTCTGTAAATACAACAAGTCGCCAATGGTGCACAGATATGTCTCCAAGATTGCGAAACATAATCTCAGACTTCTCTCCTTTTATTTTATTAATAATTTTACATGCTCTCTGTAGATCTTCTACGGTACCTTTTTTTAGTTTGGTACTAAGTTCAATAAGTTCAAAGGATAAATCAGGTCGGGTTCCATAAACCATCCAATTAATACTACCAACTAATGATCTTAGATGAGTATACTCTGCACTGGTAAGTTCGTCACTCTTCCTTCTTTCTGACGATAACTTCATCATATCTATGTGATCAGCATAATTATTTTGATCCAAAAGAATTCCATTTTCTCCCTGCTGTATTTTGAATCCAACATATGAAAAATGCCATTCAGCGATTTTTCCAGCTATAAATCTTTTATTAAGTCCAGCCACAACATTATGATTAAAATGTTCGGTTCCTGCATGTAAAAAATCATCAATATGAGTCAGAAGTAAGCCAGAAAGTTCGCTATCAGGAGATTTCATAATAAACAATGATGGATCCAATGTCGATTGATTGCATCCTAAATGTTGCAGTTCTTTAATAACGCTTTCGTAGAATTGTCGAGCAGCATCATTAAGACCATATAGGCATGTTTTTAATAACCAGATTTTTCCATTAGCATTTGCTTCTTTTGGTGGAGAGATGAATACATCACGATCCAGAGGTTTTCCTTGTAGAAAAGCAGATTTAATATCTGTAGTCTGTACCTTCCACCTATTGCTAGCAGCAATTGCGAGAAAAAGTCTGATTGCTATTTTACTGACAGTAGGAGAATCTTTCGGTACACAGATATCTTCTTCATATCCCCTAGCGACAAGACACGCTCTGACCTCATCACCTTTGTACCATAGAACCCATCTAGTTGTTATTAATGGCTGCCCGCAAAAGTTTACCTCTTGATAGGTATTGAATGATTTCAATTTTTCTAATTCAACCTGCTTAGCTTTAATGCATTCTACACTATTCTCTTCTTTCTTAGGGACAAATGCTAGAAAAACAGATGGATCAATAGTATCATCATGTTTCCATATAATGTTATTACTATCAACACTATGCTGAATTCCAGATTCATCTTCAACATTCCACCAATCTTTATTTCTTCCAGTAACTTTACCTGCACGCCCCAAAACAACAGCTTGAGTCCATTGATCACTTTCATGCAGTTTATACAGTATTTTATCATGAGCTTTTAAACATTTATCTACACATGAACTGTCAGAAACATCCTGATCCAAATTCTGTTGTAGAGAAATTTCAGTTGAAGCTTCTAGGTTCTTATTTAAGTCTTGAGCACCACTTTCCTCTATAACTTCCGAGATTTCTTGACGAACTGGAATTGTACAGTTTGTATGAGTATTAGAATTCGAATGGCTATCACTTAAAATTTCATCGGAATCGAAATTACAGTTTGCTTTAATCAAACGATTAGGTGACACTCGGAGAAATGATCCTCCGTGTCTAATAAATATGACTTTTCCATCTTGAAACACAACTTTTGCGGGGCCATACCATCGCTCCTTTCCATCACGCTTGTAGAATACTCTATCGTTATTTTGAAAAACATACTCAGCAGCACAAATTTTATGTCTCAGAGCACGACGAATACGTTCATCAGATTCTGATTGAATGTAGGCTTTCCTAGCGGAATGAAGTACATTTAAATGTTTGGCAAACATTTCACTTGTTGCACAATTTTCTAATGCAGGCAAAGAATCAGTCATTATATTAGGTACAGCTGGGTTGACACCAAATACCAGCTGGTAACTACTATAACCGTTCCACATCTGTAATGCATTTCGTGCCATATTAGCCCAGCATAAAAGCACATCGTCAGAAGTAGCGGAATGTTCAGCTTTCAATTTATTGAGCATCATGTCTGTCACAGCATGTACTCTTTCACATAATCCATTTTGAAATGGACTTCCAGCAGCAGTTGTGCAAATTTCTATATTCAATAGAGATGCCACATCACGAATATCGTCATTGTTGAACTCCCCTCCATTGTCAGAAAATAATGATTTCATTAATCCAAAGGTTCCTACCCAATGTGTCATTATTTTATCAATGATTTCAGAAGGTTTCTTACTCTGTACAAATACAGACACTGTCAACCTCGACCACATGTCAATAAGATGTAAAATCCAACAATTATTCCATTTTTTAAGGTCCATAGCTACTCTTTCATTAAAAGTTTTTGCCATTGGCATTGAAACCACTGGACGAGCAGGGGTCACAGCATACTGTTTACAAAGATCACATTTCCTTTGAATACTGTCCAAACAATCACGATAATTTTCCTGCCAGACTCCAGCTTCTTTTAAAAGAGCAATAAGTCTTTTATTAGGTGGATGAGCAAATTGTCTATGAAGCTTACTTAGTGCCTTTAATAGTTAAGAATCATCCATATCTGAAAGCCGAACAGCATTAACACTTTCCACTGTAACATCTTTTATAATTGGGAGGCAATAATGTCCAGATGTAGTTAAGTTAAGAGTTACGAGATTACCAAAGATTTCTGCCGTATCGTTGACAAGATCCAACTTTACATCTGCTTTTTTCATAGCATTCCTCGATAGAAGTAAAGGTATGTCTGAATCAACAACATCTGTTTTAATAATAATTGTATGTCCTGCTAAAATGGCCGGTATATCATATTCTGCTAATGAATGTAGTTTAGTTCCACCTCCAAATTTAAATGTTTTCTTACCAGGGGAACATTTTACAATATTTTTAAAAACAGGATCCAGTGAATCTATGTATGTTTCTATCCACAACTTTCCACATACTGTACTACTACATGCACTGTCCAGTATAACACAATTTTGTGCTTCTATTCCTAATTGCGCTACTTCCGATTGTCTGAAACCAGTAAACAAAACTATATTTTCTCCATTATCATGATCTACCACATTAACTTTGTTGGAAATGTTTTCCCAACTATCGGGGCAACTTTTCAAAAGATGTCTGTATGATCCACATGCCACACAGGTAAGTGGTCGACCGTCAGGTCCTGCAGGATTAACAGGTCTACTTTTATTAGAATGTTCACCCATATATTTTGTAGGACGTCTCTGTCCACGCTGTCCACGCTATGTACCTCTATAGTTTTGCCATTTCCGTTGATTAATATAGCCTGCAGCTAATAAAGCATCTTCATGGTCTGCCAAAAAAGCAGGTTCTAACTTAATTTCTGATTTTCCCAAGAAAAAGCTAGCAGTGCTAGCCCCTACACTTTCACCCTTGAACTTCTTAAGAGATTTCTTTGCTTGATCGTAAAGTGTATCTTTCTGCGCATAATCCATGCCAGTCATGACTAACAACTTTTCTTCCCTTGTAATATTAGCTCTGCGTAAAAGTTTGAATGCCAGAATTTCAGATGGTAGTGTCATACCTTTTTTCACAATACGATTATATCTTTGATCAAAAGTAATGATGAAATCATTAATACTCTCTGAGTCAGATCTGGTATAGTCCTCAAAGTTTTCAAATTTATTTAAACTATCCTCTAAGTCATCAGTGCCTAATTTAGCATCCAGAAATGTTATTAATCTATCTAGCCCATCATCCTTTTTAAGATCAGCCAAAGGAATTTCATCGAAAACCTGCTCCCGAATTTTTGAATCGTCATCTGCTGGTAAACTAAGAGCTATTGCTATTCCCTGTTTACTTTTTCCTAAGTCAGTCACCTCTCTCCATGCTAACAGTTCTTGTTTATAACGTTCAAAATTTACAGTTTTTCTGAAAGCAGGTGGATTGATCCTCATAGACATGATGAAAGGCAATAATAGAATCAAGAAGAAAATTCTTGTAAAAAGTTGAATAATGGTGAAATGTAGACGTTTTTTACCATTTATCACACAAAGCAGGCTGTTATGGCCACCTACCACGCCATTGCGGATCATAATATGTTTTTTGAATAAACAATCTAATCTAAAGTTGAAGGTATTCCGGCCCCTTCAAACAGCCCACGCCAATTTTCAAAAGTCACAACGCTGAATTTTAAAGTGAATCACTGCTGAATGTACACACAATTTTGAATCAATCAATGTCAATCCATACCAATCCTATTCTCCCTTGAGGATTCTGAAACCTTTACGCTCTGCTACCATTGTTAAAGGCAGCTTACCTAATATTATCACCTTCACTTTTTCACATTTCCAGCTATCCACCATGCTCACTTCAAACAACTTCCCTCACTTCCTGTTAGGCGGTAAAGTAAAAAAGCTGGAAGGTTCATTGTAAGAAACCAGATCAGGAAATCAGAACACATAACCGGAACTGACTGATCATTAACAACTTGTACCTCTTGTTTGCAAGTGAAACATGTGGACGACTCTCATGCCACATGTGTCACTTGCAACAATTGCACTCAGGCCCAATCCTGTGGTATTTGTGGGGTTTGGTCCTCTAAATTCTGGGCTTCTGTGAACAAGGTGGTTCTTTCCAGAGCTAGAACCCCTCGTTCTCGGGGTAAGGGTAGCCGTGCCGTAGCAGACATTTCTGCTGGTGCACGTGGTGACTCTGTCACACAGGATTCGGATCTGCCTTCTGTGGCGAGTTCCTCTGCAACTGTTGGCGGTGTTAGTTCAGTGATACCTGACGAGGAGACCGTGGTCTCTTTGTCTTCTGATGTCACTATTGAGGCGTCTGTTTTCATTGAGAGCTTTTCCGAGGTCAACTCGGTGACCCTCTCCGATCTGCCTCCTACACCGTCGACCGTTGTTGAGGAAGTTGCTACTCCAGGTCCTATTCTGTCTGATGGTGGCTCTTCCATCTCCTCTGGGGATGGTCTACAGTCTCGGGGGACCGAGGCTGTATCTGCTGGTGTGTCTGTGTGTTCTCAGCCTCCCCCAGCCTCGCGGCGGGGCTGTGCGGGTTTGCTGTCTGCTCCGTCTCATCTGGCTAGGTTTGCTCCTAGTCGGTTGAGCCGGCCGGTCGCTTCGGCAGCGATTCCTCATCCCTCGAGTGAATCGTTTATCGTTCCACCTTCCCCTGCTAGTGTGCCGCCTAGCGGGATGGTGTTGGGACGTTGGCACCCAGGGCCTGCTGTTCGGCAGCGGTCAGTGACAGCCCCTGTTAGCTGTCACTCTCGGAACCTTCCTCCGGTGATTCCTCACTGTGTTCCGAGTCTGGGTGTCGATCGATGCTTACTTTCGGTCTCAGAAGATAGGCAGTTGGGGCCGTCTGCTGCACAGAGGCCAATGACAGGTTCCTGTCATTCTTGGGACAATTCTCCGGTGTCTTCTCACCGTGTCCTAGGTCCAGCTACCGATCGACATGCGCCGTCGGTCTCTTTAGAGGATTCGCAGGCAGGACCTTCTGTTCCGCAGAGGTCAGTGATGGCCCCTGGGCGTCACAATCGGGACTATCCTCCGGTGTCTTCTCACCGTGTCCCTATTCTGTCTGCCGATCAACGTTCGACGTCGGTCTCTTCTGAGGATTTGGGTTCTTCTACCAGAAGGGTCCATTGGAAGGACACTCCGTCGGGCGATTTTGCTGCGACGGATTCTCAGGGTGACCTGCGCCAGGCCGTTTTGGCGCTCACCCGGTTGCTTTCTGGCAACCCTCAAGTTGGCCTCCCTGTGCCTCCTGAGGCACAACCTCCTTTGGTCGGTCGCCGAGATGTCTCGCCTGGCCCCTTGGATACTGCACAGTATTCACAGGAGGTTTCTGCTGGTCAGCCCGAGTTGGGCTACGTCTCCTCTGCTACGGAGGATGACGAGTATCTTGAAGGTGATGGGCCCCCCTCATCAGTCTTGGGGCAGGCTTTGGATTTCGTCTTTGGCTTATTGCCGGACGTTCAACCTTCCGACCAGCCTTCTGTGACCGTCCGGCTGCGGTCCACTGTGGATCGCCGTAACCCTGTTGAGCCTTCTAGCTCCGGGGCTTTGCGTCCTCTGCAATCGGCTCAGGTTGTTGAGTCCTTCCAGGGCTTAGACGCCAAAATGCGTTCTAAGGCCCTCAAGGGTTCCTTCTTTTCTAGAGCTGATGCCTTTCTGCCTCCATCGTGGTTTCGTGTGTACGATTCCGTCTCTCCACCAGTCTTCCAAGGGATGACTACTGTGGATGAGGATTCTTCTTCCCTCGGGTTGACTAAGCCTAAGTCGGCAGATCTCCCGATGTCGGTAGTTGAGTCTATGGTGGGCCTGTCCCGAGAGATGCTGACCATGTCGTCGCTGCTCTGGCTGAACATTTTCCACCAGGGGAGTTTGATGACACTCAGGCGCCTTTTCGCGTTTTGTCACAGGCTCTTATGAACTTGACACACGCTCACGCCTGTAACACGGCTAATTTGGAGCTGGCACGCCGGGATGCGGTGTTGGATTCTTTACCATCCCTTCCTTCTGAGCAACGTGCTGTTCTGAGGTCTGCCTCTTTGATGGGACCTCAGTTGTTCCATGGTTCCATGGAAGCTGTTCGTGGCGAAGTTCTTTGTCATTCGAAGGACCAGCTTTTGCTGAGACAACTTGACCAACCTGCTGCTGCGGGTGGGGGTCGTTCCAGGCCCGCCAAGCGTGCTGCTGCGTCTGCCTCGTTGGCGACGTCGGCTACGCCTTCGGCTCCGTCTGCTCCTTCTGCACATAAGAAGCGCCGACGTGGCCAGGCTCGCTGGCAGCCTCAGGCTGGAAAGTCTCAGGACTCTGTCACTTCCCGAGGTGGTTTCTCCTCTCGGGGGCCTCGTCGAGGCCGCAAGTGAAGGTTCTCACCTCGATTCGCCTCCAGTCGGGGGAAGGCTGTCGCTGTTTTACGAATGTTGGACAGAAATAACGTCAGACTCTTGGGTCCTCGACGTCATTCAATCCGGTCTGCGACTGTCCTTCCATCGGCACCCCAGTTTATCTCGGGTGCCCCTTCCGACTCAGGTCCCTTCCGATTCTCTGCGTCGGGACCTTCTGGTGCAGGAGATCGACAATCTCCTCACCAAAGGGGCGATCGAGGTGGTCAGGAACACCCTTTCACCGGGGTTTTACTCGAGACTTTTCTTGGTGCCGAAGAAAAACGGCCAATGTCGTCCTGTCATCGATCTGAGTACCCTGAACGAGTACATAATAGCTCCTCGTTTCAGTATGGAGACTTTCCGGTCGGTTCGTCGTTCAGTTCATCAGGGCGATTTTGCGGCCAGTATCGACCTGAAGGATGCCTACTTCCATGTACCCATTCATCTGGCGTCACGGAAATACCTTCGGTTCTCGTTTCGGGATCGAGTTTTTCAATTCAGAGCTCTCCCGTTCGGTTTGAACCTGGCTCCTTGGGCCTTCACCCGACTGATGTCACAGGTGCTTGCTTTCCACCGCACTCAGTCGGCAGTGACTTTGTCAGCCTACCTAGACGACATCCTCCAATGGCACCACGATGCTGCTGTTCTGGAGTTCGATGTCCGGCAGTTTCTTTGCCTTCTAGCGTCGCTGGGTTTCAGAGTCAATCGCGAGAAGTCGAATCTTCTTCCTTCTCAGCGATTCCGTCATTTGGGGATGGATTTCGACACTCTTCATAATGTAGTGTCGGTCCCCCAAGCTCGGGCGACGATTCTTTCCACCTTGACTCGGGACCTGCTTCAATCTTCCTCGTCTCGGCCAGGACTGTCCTTCGGATGCTGGGCCTTTGCGGTTTGGTGACAGATCTCATTCCGCTCGGTCGCTTGTTTGTCCGACCTCTCCAACACTTCCTGTTGGATCATTGGCGTCCGAATGTAGATCCGCTGGACCTGGAACTCACTATTCCTCGGTCTCTGCTTTGTCACCTCCGCCCTTGGGCAGATATTCCCTGGCTTACACAGGGTGTTCCGTTGGATCTTCCTTTGGCCGATCGCATCCTTACTGCGGATGCCAGCGATCGGGGCTGGGGTGCGACGTTGGATCCTCTCGGTCTGTCTACTCATGGAGAGTGGGACAGCGAGCAAGTGGGCCTTCATATCAACCAGAAGGAGCTCCTTGCTTTTCGGCTTTGGATCCCTCATCTGTCGGACCATGTTGTCCTACTTCTTTCGGACAATTCGACAGTAGTGGCCTACATACGGAATCAAGGAGGCACACATTCGATTCCCATGTATCGGCTGTCTCGGGATCTTCTTCTGTTGACGCGGGATGTGAACGCTCGGGTGTCCATTCGACACATTCCCGGGCGTCTCAACGTCCTAGCAGACTCCCTGTCCCGACGCGACAGTGTCCTTCCAACCAAATGGATGCTACATCGGTCGGTGTTTCAGGCGATTTGCGAGCAGTGGGGCCGTCCTCAGGTCGACCTTTTCGCTACTCGCTGGAATCATCAGGTCGAGGCCTTTGTGTCCCCTTGTCCAGATCCTCTGGCATTTGCAGTAGACGCTCTGTCTCTGGACTGGACAGGTTGGATCGGCTATGCCTTTCCTCCTGCACCGATTCTTCCTCAAGTATTAGCGAAGATTCGAACTTGCAGTTGCAGGATCATTCTGATCACACCCCTGTCTCCACAGAGGGTGTGGATCAATCTGCTGCTGCCTCTATTGGCCGATCGACCGATTCGTCTACCTCTACGTCGCGATCTTCTTTCACAGGGTTTTCCCAGGAAGTATCACAACAACCTGGCGAGCCTGTCTCTTCACGCCTGTCTTTTATCAGGTCCAGTCTCCGACGTAGAGGTTTTTCGAGACGATCAGTGGAGTGCATTTCTGCATCGCGGCGACATTCCACTGGTATGACTTATGCCGCCAAGTGGAAGGTTTTCTGCCGCTGGTGTTCAGGTCACAATGTGAATTACCGTGATCCGTCAATTGCTCAAATTGCGGATTTTCTGGTTTTTCTTTTTGACTCCAAGGGCCTCCAGCCTATTACGATTAAGGGCTATCGGTCTATGCTGTCTGATACTTTCTCTTATGTGGGAAAGTGGTGCATCGGTCGTAATCTTTTTCTCTCTAAACTTATTCGGCACTTTTCTTTGAAGAGGCCTCGAGTTTTGCGTCTTACACCCAAGTGGAACTTGGCATGGGTGTTGCACTGTTTGGAGGGGGCACCATTTGAGCCTTTATCTGAGACCGACATGCGTTTTCTCACCTATAAGACGGCTTTTCTTCTAGCATTTGCTTCTGCTCGTCGAGTCAGTGAGCTTCATGCGCTATCTGTTGATTCTGCCTTCTTCCAAAATGAGGCTAACAGTGTCACCTTCACTACTGATTGCTCTTTTCTGGCTAAAAATCAACTTCCTGATTCGGTACCTCCTCCCATCTGCATTCGGGCTCTCCCTGCTGTAGATGGCCGGAGGCCTCTTCTTTGTCCTGTTCGTGCAATCAAGACTTACATTACTCGCACTCAGTTCATTAGGAGGGGTCGGAAGAGATTCTTTCTGTCTCTCATTCCTAAGAGGCAGTCTATCTCTTCCCATTCTATTTCCAGGTGGATCTGTCTTGCAATCAAGCTGGCTTATTCTCGCTTGTCTGCGTCGGATCTTGTTTTGAACCGACTTAATGCTCATGAGGTTCGTGCCATTTCTACATCCTGGGCGTTCTCCAATTCTGTTTCGCTCCGTGATGTTATGAATGCGGCTTACTGGAGGAATGCTTCTACCTTCTCCTCCTTTTATCTCCGCCACCTTCAGCAGCAATCTGAGGACCTTTATTCTTTAGGCCCTCTCGTTGCTGCTCAGGCTGTTGTGCACCCTCGTTAAAATTGTTTTTGTCGAGGTTGCGCTTCGCTCAGCCTTGTTCTTTTCAGGTGCCTTCTCTCTATCTTCATTACAGGTTTTCATTTTTGTTCTCTGCCGTCCTTGCTTTCGTTCTGCTACTCTTGTTGGTATTGGTTATGTGATTCACCTCCTCCTATTGTTTATTCAGCCAATTGTAAACAATTGTGAGTAGGTTGAAAAGAAATTAAAATTTTTTAGTAAATTTTGTTTCTTAACATACCTACCAGAATTGTTTACCGGAGGCCCACCCTCCTTGGGGATATCTTTGATATCGATGCCTCCCCGCTAAATCACAAACTTCTCGTTGGCAGAAATACAGAATTGACATCACGGTTGTTGCGCATGCGCTCGGTAAACGCAAGAGGTGTGCAGAGAGAGTACCTGTAATTTCGAGCGCTGGTGTTGCTCGACCCTTTTTTTCGATCTTTTTCGTGCTTTTGCACTCTAGTACTTTTCCAACTCGTTTGGAAAAGATTCTAAAAGCTTGAGTTAGTTCCGAAGTAGGGCTTGCACTTATGTTACAGCCAATTGTAAACAATTGTGGTAGGTATGTTAAGAAACAAAATTTACTAAAAAATTTTAATTTTTTAAAGAAAGCTGTAAATTCTCATCCTTCTCAGTTAATTTATAAAGTAACAGGATAGAAAAATCTTTTGGAGGCAATACCAGTTTTCAAGCCCACTTGACAAAGTTTGGACACTTTTCCTTAAAAGAGCAAATTTTCCATGTTTTTGACTCAGCCAAAGCCAAAAGTTGGATTCTAATGCAGAAATGACACTTTTATCTCATGGAAGTGGTAAAATGTCTCTTTGGTGGGGTTGCGGATAATTATAGGTATCGCGGAACTAAATATTGAAATTAGAGTGAACCACCTTAAAATGTTGCACTCGGAAATGACGCAGCAATCTCTAAAAATAAACAGCCTTGGGAAAATCCATTGTTTCAATAAAAGTTGGAAACATTCTATTGACATCTTGCATTATTGTTGAGTATTCCTGATAAAAAAGAGGGTGATTTGATGACTTTTGGACCTAAAAAATACAATTTACTTCCCTTTGTGTCAGTTTTTCTCTCTTATTTGTTGCATGACCCCCTGTTTTCAGATCAGAAAAAGTGTCTGAAGGGCTATACTTGACAGAGATATTTGAATGCCAAAATTAAAGTGATGCGATCATATTTTTTTCCACCTGAACGTTATAATGGTCGCCTATGGGAAAATATTTAGTTCTGTGATACCTATAGGGGCATGAATTTTTCCTTAGTGCAATTTAAGGAAAAATCTTCTCCAGAACCAGTGGGCAGAATCTTTTGATATTTGGTATACAGCATCTTGGTATAGGTATGATTCAAGTTTGTTCAAATGGAGTCCCTTGATCAATTTTGGGGCTCACTATGGGGACCTGAATTTTTACTTAGTGCAAGTTAAGAAAAAATCTTTAACAATATTCTTCTCCAGAACCAGTGGGCAGAATCTTTAGATATTTGGTATGCAGCATCTTGGTATGGGTTGGAGTCAAGTTTGTTCAAATTGAGTCTTTTGATCAATATTGGGGCTCACTATGGGGGCGTGAATGTTTACTTTGTGCAATTCAGGGAAAATCTTCTTCAGAACCATCATGCAGAATCTTTTGATATTTGATCAGCAGCATTGTCCCATTCAGTCCTGTTGATGTTTTTGCTCCACAGTGAGCATAGATTTACTCTGTAGATCCTTAAGAATAGCTTTTGATAAAATTTGTGTATTAACAGTATGGAACATTCGGTGAGCGCCTAAGGCCCCCTGGGGGGCTCTTGTTTTTTAACAAGCTGTCCAGAAATTTGTATCTGCAACAGTTACTGTTCTCACCCCTTCTGTTTGAAATGATATTTAGTAGATCGAATAACAACAAAATGGATTTGATCATGTATGACTGTGCTACTGCACTCAATTTCTGAGAGTTATGGCCTATTATGACTTTGTTTAATGAGCCAAGCAGTCCTTAACTTGTATTTGTCTCATACTGTCTGTCAAATTGATTTCATAGTCATAAGAATAACTTTTTTGAGTGTTGAAAAAATTATTTGATCATATAGCCACACTCATTTTGTGAGAATTATTCTTTTAATTTTTTTTGTTTCTGGGGGGGGGGGGGGGGGGGAATTATTGACCTTGATTATTCAGCAGGCTTCCTGAAACATGTATATATAACTTGTCCCACATCTTTAACCTCTACCTGACATAGCTAAACAGTGACACTTGCAAAATATTTTGCGAATTAACTAATAAATTTGATTTCTTTCCCTAAAACATACCTTATGACCCTCACGACTGTCATAAGATATGTTTTGGAAGCAAAAATAGAGAAAAATAAAAACTTGAATGGTAATTTTTGTGAATATTATTGGCTGCTTTTCACCATTGCAAAGTTAAAGCTGATAGAGTAGATATTGAATAGCTTGATCTCTGAAATGATATAACCCTGGATATTGAAAGTGACATTAAACCCCAATAAACAAACATTTAGTAGATTGATCAATCATAACGTGGACTTTTTCAATATCTTTTGCAATATCTTTCAACTGCAAGAAACTGATATTTTGTTCCTTTAAAAAATAAAGCTACTGTCATCACAGTGGAATGAGATGGCTGAGTTTATAGTTTAGGCTTAAAAAAAATTAAAAATCTGTTTCTCAGGCCCTCCCGCATGGTCCTTTTGGCTGCTACATGCTCTCTTTTTATAACCAATGCAAACTTGAAAAAATAAAAATATTTTACTCAAGTTAATAAAACTGATAAATTTGTCCCTTGAGTGCAAGATAATGCTTTAGCATTTCAAAGCCTTCTTACACTCAAGGGATGAAATACTCCATCACCCATTCTATTTTGTTGATTATGAGGCCTAAAACATAAAACAAACCAAAAACATGAACTTTTGATGGCAAAGAAATAATTACAAAAATAAAAATTAAATAAAAAACTTTTTTTTTACCAAAAATGGCCTGAGAAACAGAAGATCTACTTTGTGGGGCCTTATTTCAATAAGGAGTGATGAGGTAAGCGATGTTTTGGAAGCAACACATGAGAAGAGGCCCAAATTGAATAGTAAGTCTTATCTGTAGGGATGTACAAATTTGGCCAATTTGTCGATTAAAGGTTTACAAAAATCCTTCACATTTGCAGGTTAACCTATAACTAGATTTATTTTTTATAGCCGAACATTTGAAGGAACAGTTCGATGAAACAAACAAAAAGTTAATTCAAAGAAAGAATCAGTTGGAAGACATGCTTCTCGAGTGTCGGCAGTTTGAAGAGTTGAACACTGAGTTTGAAAGGTGGATTGTTCAGGTTGAGGAGGACTTACAATCTCAACAAGTTCGAGGACAGTCCTCCAATGACATGGAAAAATTAATGGTTGAACATAAGGTGGGTATCTTAATTATGAAATGAATTCCCAATTAAGAGTTTGGTTTTACATTCTATTATCATTGATTGACACGATTCAGTGGAACCTATTAATCGAATTTGCCCCTTGTACTGAAGAAACCACCAACAAAGGAGTATTCAGTTAACAGGGATTTGGTTACTTTCCTGTATTCTGGAGATGAACTGAGCATTTATTCCATTATATCTTTTTTGACAGAGCTCATGTAGCTCTCTCTAACAAGATATAAAAGATTAAATGCCTGTGTTGGATGTACCAAGGCCATTAAGGTCTTTTAACCAGAGGAATTTGGTTCTTCTCAGGATGACATATTACAAGATTTGGTATACAATTAACATCAGTTTGCTCTATAGCCTACATGCAATTAACATGTCAGATTTGTACTGAAGTATATCCAATTTACAGGTCATCTTTGTTCTGAAGGTGTGGTAAATGGTTTTGTGCTTGGAACTTATATTCAATTAACAGGGTTATTCAATTTTATGAGATATCCAATTAAGTGATCTCCATTGTATAAGCATGTCACATCTGTCTCTTTATATCTTTGTTTGTTTCTTGTGTACTCCTTTATTTTCGGAGATATCGAGCTGAAATTTGCCACCTATGTGTACCATTTTTCATCAGGAGTAACCTTGGCAGGGTGAATATTAAATGCTTTTATTATATCCTCTTTAGAGTAACGTAAAAAAATGCTTAATATATTTCTCAAAATCCACTGACTCGGCTGATTGAAAGAGCGACTGTGGGGGTGCATTGGCATTGCGGTAACCGGTTCTCATCAGATCACCGAAGTTAAGCAACATCGAGCCCGGTTAATCCTTGGATGGATGACCGTCTGAGTGATCGAATTGGACTCCTGCGTTGTGTTCTTGGGCACGGCACTTCTCCCCGATTGTCCACATGGGGGCATGATGACACCACGTACTAAGACATACTGCACGCCGATGGTGCGCATGTCCTCAACCAATCTAACCTTGTCTGTCCTGCAGCGTGGGGAGCTTGCAGCTGCTCATCATTGCTCGGTGGTTCTCTCTGGGTACTCCGGCTTCCTCCACCTGTAAAACTGTCACTGACATGATATGACCTTAGCTGTTAATGTGTCGTCAAACCCTAATAAATAAATAAATAAAGAACAACTGAATCCATTGTAGATTTAACTGGTTGAGTGCTAGAATCCACTGTCAGGGCTCAACTGAAAAGTGCTGAAAGCCACTGAAGTGGCTTTACACTGTTCGCACTAATTTGTTGTTGGCTCAGCACTGGAAGAAAAATATTAATATAGAATTGTTTTGTTACAATTTATTGGAGAGTGCTAACTGGCATTCTCCAATAAATTGCAACAAAACAATTATTTATGAGCAGCACCTTGGTAAAATAAGACTCCTTTTGTAGTAGTGTGATATCTTTGAAAAAAATACTTGCATTACAAACCACCATTGAAAAGTAATTTAGCACTTTTCCAGTTAATCCACTGTAACTTTTATGTATGTCACCTATGTTTTGTTCTTGTGTTTCTAGTCTCAAAGATGCAGGCCTGGATCAGATCTAATTTACTGGATCAGTTCTGCAAATATTTCTTTAAACTGGATGAAATTTTTAATTTCAATATAAGTGATGCAGTGCTTGTTTACTGTGTATTTATTTATTTATTTATTGGTGTTTAAGGTCACATACTTATGCACAACGGCTAATCGTGACCGTGACAGTTTTACGGATGGAGGAAGCTGGAGTACCCGGAGAGAACCACCGAGCAACGGCGAGCAGCTGTCAGCTCTCCAACATCGTAACTCTGAACTCTGCACTGCAGCACAGGCAGGGTTAGATTGGTTGAAGACATGCGCACCATCGACGTGCAGTATGCCTCAGTACACAGCGTCATCGTGCCCCCATGTAGGCAATCGGGGCGAAGTGTCTTGCCCAAGGACACAACGCGGTTGCCGCAGGTGGGATTCGAACCGAGGACCTCTCGGCTTGCAGCCTGCACCTCTACCAACTGAGCCACCGCGCCCCCTTGTTTACTGTGGTAAACCAGCTATGTTTTACTTGTACAATAGTACCCAGTGACCAATGCTTGGGGTGGGAGTTCTGTAAAATGGGCAACATGGGTATAAATGAATTGACTAAACTTGACTTTATCTTCATATTGCAGTCACGATTAGCCATTGTAGAGAAATGTGTATCCGTAAACACCACCAAATAAATATATAAATAAATAAATAAATAAATACTCTGTGCTTTGTAAAATGAGATATGATGAATTAAATTCATTAATTAATTCCTGTTATCTATATTTCAACCTAACTGTGTGTCATTTCACTCCTGATGAAGCTAACATTGTGTTGGTGAAATGTTAAGTGCTGTATATAATTTTTGTGGATATTTTTATGGATGTTTTTGGGGGGATAAAAAAGTTACCTTGGTAAATTTATTCTTGGGAGACAAGTAATTAAAAACATTCTGGTTAAAAGAACATCTCTGTTATTTGAATGTTTTTTGCTTTCAACTTTGCTATTTAACTGGTTGAGTGCTAGAAGCTACTATCAGGACTTTGAGAAAAATGAGAGAATGCTAATAATATTTTGTTTTATCTGAATTTGTTTTTTTTACAAATTATTGGAAAGTGCACTCTCTATAAATTTGTAATAAAATAAATTTCGAATAACAAATTTAGACCACCAAAAATAATCTAGCACTCAACCAGTTAAGAAACAGTATTCCACCGTATTACAAAAAATTTCTTAACTTTCTCAGTACATGTACTAGAAGTTAACCCTTTACCTGTTTATTTATTTATTATTTATTGGTGTGTTAAGGTCACATACTTATGCACAATGGCTAATCATGACCGTGACAGTTTTATGGGTGGAGGAAGCCGGAGTACCCGGAGAGAACCACTGTGCAACGACGAGCAGCTGTCAGCTCTTCAATGTCGTAACTCTGAACTCTGCACTGTGGCACAGGCAGGGTTAGATTGGTTGAAGACATGCACACCATCAGCGTGCAGTTGGCCTCACGCCTTAGTACACAGCATCATCGTGCCCCCATGTAGGCAATCGGGGTAAAGTGCCTTGCCCAAGGACACAACGCGGGAGTGCGAAACAGTCGCTGAAATGGTCACCCATCCAACTACTAACCTCGCTCGACGTTGCTTAACTTCGGTGATCTGATGAGAAACGGTTACTGTGATGCCACCGCACCCCAACCCTTTACCTAACATGAAAAGCAGACAACACTTGCAAAAAAAATTCTTCAATAACTAATTTTTTTCATTTTTTGTCTCAAAAACATAGGTTATGACACCTCATTGGAATAAGACAAAAAAATTTAAAAATAATGAAAATTAATTATTTTTAGCTCAACTTGACATAGTCAAGATAAGCTATTGCCATCACGCGTGCAGAAGTCTGTGAGTCTGGTAGTCTGTGAGTCTGTTGGTCTGTGAGTCTTTAGCACAGTCTACAGGTCGTATTTATGAAGGGATTTCATTGTAACTTGGTAGGATGCCTCTGTATAATGCCTAGATGAGAACGTCCCCTTTTGGGCATGATCTATCAACCGTGATGGCTGCCCAAGCCCAAAACCCAAAAACTTTTAGCACAGTCTGCAGGTCATGTTTAATGTGGTGGGATTTCATTGCAACTTGGTAGGATGACTCCTTATGATGTCTAGATGAGAATTTCCCCATTTGGGCATGATCTGCCAACCGTGACGACTGCCCGAGCCCAAAACCCGAAAACCTTTACCACAGTCTACAGATCATATTTATTGAGGAATTTCATTGTAACTTGGTGGGTTGACTTCATACAATGTCTAGATGAGAAAGTCACCTTTTGGGCATGATTGGGCAACTGTGACTGCTACAGGGGCCCAAATCCCCAAAACCTTTAGCACAGTCTAGAGGTCATATTTATGAAGGGATTTCATTGTAACTTGGTAGGATGACTCCAAATAATGTCTAGATGAGAACGTCCCATTTTGATCGCGATCATGCAGCCTTGATGGGTGCCCGAGCCCAAAAACCTTTAGCATAGGCAAAAGGTCATATTTATTCAAGGATTTCATTGTAACCTGTTAGGTTGACTCCATGTAATGCCTAGATGATGACATCCCCTTTTGGTCGTGATTGGTCAGTTGTGATGGCTACTAGTGCCCAAAGCCCGAAAACCTTGAGCACAGTCTACAGGTCATATTTATGAAGGAATTTCATTGTAATATCTTAGGATCACTCCAGATGATGCCCAGATGAGATTGTCCCCTATGGTTGCGATCATTCAGCCATGATGGCTGCCCGAGCCCGAAGCCTGAAAAGCTTGAGCACAGTCTACAGGTCATATTTATGAAGGGATTTCATTGTAACTTGGTAGGATGACTCCAAATAATGTCTAGATGAGAACGTCCCATTTTGGCCATGATCATTCAGCCTTGATGGGTACCCGAGCCCAAATACCATTAGCATAGGCAAAAGGTTATATTTATAGAAGGATTTCATTGTAACCTGTAAGGTTGACTCCATATAATGCCTAGATGATGACATCCCCTTTTGGTCGTGATTGGTCAACTGTAATGGCTACAGGTGCCCGAAGCCCGAAAACCTTGAGCACAGTCTACAGGTCATATTTATGAAGGGATTTCATTGTAACTTCGCAGGATCACTCCAGATGATGCCCAGATGAGATTGTCCCCTTTGGTTGTGATCATTCAACCATGATGGCTGCCCGAGCCCGAAGCCCGAAAACCTTAAACACAGTCTACAGGTCATATTTATGAAGGGATTTCATTGTAACTTGGTAGGTTGACTTCATATAATGTCTAAATGAGAATGTCCCCTTTTGGACATGATTGGGCAACTTTGACGGCTAAAGGTGCCTGAATCCCGAAAACCTTTTGCACTGTCTACAGGTCATATTTATGAAGGGATTTCATTGTAACTTGGTAGGATGACTCCAAATAATGTCTAGATGAGAACGTCCCATTTTGGCCATGATCATTCAGCCTTGATGGGTGCCCAAGCCCAAAAACCTTTAGCATAGGCAAAAGGTTATATTTATAGAAGGATTTCATTGTAACCTGTTAGGTTGACTCCATATAATGCCTAGATGATGACATCCCCTTTTGGTCGTGATTGGTCAACTGTGATGGCTACAGGTGCCTGAAGCCCGAAAACCTTGAGCACAGTCTACAGGTCATATTTATGAAGGGATTTCATTGTAACTTTGCAGGATCACTCCAGATGATGCCCAGATGAGATTGTCCCCTTTGGTTGCGATCATTCAACCATGATGGCTGCCGAAGCCCGAAAACTTTTAGCACAGTCTACAGGTCATATTTATGAAGGGATTTCATTGTAACTTCGTAGGTTAACTTCATATAATGTCTAGATGAGAACATCCCCTTTTGGACATGATTGGGCTACTGTGACGGCTAAAGGTGCCCGGAGCCCGAAAACCTTTAGCACAGTCTACAGGTCATATTTATGAGGGGATTTCATTGTAACTTGGTAGGACGACTCCAAATAATGTCTAGATGAGAACATCCCATTTTGATAGCGATCATTCAGCCTTGATGGGTGCCCGAGCCCAAAAACCTTTAGTATAGGTAAAAGGTCATATTTAATGGAAGGATTTCATTGTAACCTATTAGGTTGACTCCATATAATGCCTAGATGATGACATCCCCTTTTGGTCATGATTGGTCAGCTGTGATGGCTACAAGTGCCTGAAGCCCAAAAACCTTTAGCACAGTCTACAGGTCATATTTATGAAGGGATTTCATTGTAACTTCGTAGGATCACTCCAGATGATGCCCAGATGAGATTTCCCCTTTGGTTGCGATCATTCAGCCATGATGGCTGCCCGAGCCCGAAGCCCGAAAACCTTAAGCACAGTCTACAGGTCATATTTATGAAGGGATTTCATTGTAACTTGGTAGGTTAACTTCATATAATGTCTAGATGAGAACGTCCTCTTTTTGGACATGATTGGGCAACTTTCACTGCTAAAGGTGCCCGAAGCCCGAAAACCTTTTGTACTGTCTACAGGTCATATTTATGAAGGGATTTCGTTGTAACTTGGTAGGATGACTCCAAATTATGTCTAGATGAGAACGTCCCATTTTGGTCATGATCATTCAGCCTTGATGGGTGCCCGAGCCCAAAAACCTTTAGCATAGGCAAAAGGTTATATTTATAGAAGGATTTCACTGTAACCTGTTAGGTTGACTCCATATAATGCCTAGATGATGACATCCTCTTTTGGTCGTGATTGGTCAACTGTGATGGCTACAGGTGCCCGAAGCCCGAAAACCTTGAGTACAGTCTACAGGTCATATTTATGAAGGGATTTCATTGTAACTTCGCAGGATCACTCCAGATGATGCCCAGATGAGATTGTCCCCTTTGGTTGCGATCATTCAACCATGATGGCTGCCCGAGCCCAAAACCCGAAAACCTTTAGCACAGTCTACAGGTCATATTTATTAAGGGATTTCATTGTAACTTGGTAGGTTAACTTCATATAATGTCTATATGGGAACGTCCCCTTTGGACGCAATTGGGAAACTGACGGCTACAGGGGCCCGAAGCCCGAAAACCTTTAGCACAGTCTACAGGCCATATTTATGAGGGGATTTTAATGTAACTTGATAGGATGACTCGTTTTGGAATAATTTCACTGTAACTTGGTAACTTTTGTTGATATACGTTAACTGTGAAGGCCACATACATTAACTGTGAGGTCATATTAACCCACCCCTCAGCTCTTTAGTACAGTGTACACCTCATATTATTTTTATCATAAACATAGCACACAGGGAACAGAAATGAACATATTCCCAATTATCACAATTCTTGTCTTATTTCATAATCCTTTCATAAACATTGAACATTATCCTTTTCATCAAACACAACACACAAGTTAAGCTACAGTGTCATTGACACTTTCATTTAGAATAGCGCTGACCGGTTTGGGCCATTATGTTATAACTGATAAAATGATAAATTGTACACCTTGGCACAAAAAATAAGTGGTAAGCACTATATAAGTAACTAGCAGGCCCATCAATCCCAGGACAGGAAGCCCCACCTGTGCAAAGATGGAGAAGTTTTTCATTGCACATCAAAGGTGGAATTTCTAGGTGGACGCAATTACAGTGGAACCCTGTTAATTGAATAGTCACTTTGCCAATGGAAATTATTCAGTTACCAAGAGTATCCAATCAACAGGGATTGTGTCACTTTCCTATATTCTAGAGATAAACTTAGCATTTATTCTATTATATCATGTTTCACAGAGCTCTAAGAGCTTTGCCAAACAAGTTATAACATTAAATGCCTGTATTGGATGTACTGAGGCCAAATGGGTCTATGAACAAAGAAAAACTGGGGAGAGTCAGGTTAATTTTTCAACAGGTTGCAAGATTTTTAGCTTAACTTGACATAGTCAAGATAAGCTATTGCCATCACACGTGCAGAAGTCTGTTAGTCTGTGAGTCTGTTCATATTTTCCTTTAGCACGGGCTACACCCCGCAGTTCTTGTCTGATCGTCACAAAATTTCGTATGCAAGTTTGGGGTCATGTCTAGATAAGAACGTCCCCTTTTGGTCGCGATTGGGCAACCGGTATGGCTGCCCGAGCCCAAAACCCGAAAACCATTAGTACAGTCTACAGGTCATATTTATGAAGGGATTTCATTGTAACTTGGTAGGATGCCTCTGTATAATGCCTAGATGAGAACGTCCCCTTTTGGGCATGATCTATTGACCATCATGGCTGCCCAAGCCCAAAACCCAAAAACTTTTAGCACAGTCTGCAGGTCATGTTTAATATGGAGGGATTTCATTGTAACCATTTGGGCATGATCTGCCAACCATGACGACTGCCCAAGCCCAAAGCCCGAAAACCTTTAGCACAGTCTACATGTCATATTTATTGAGGAATTTCATTGTAACTTGGTGGTTTGACTTCATACAATGTCTAGATGAGAAAGTCCCCTTTTGGTCCTGATTGGGCAACTGTGACGGCTACAGGGGCCTGAAGCCCGAAAACCTTTAGCATGGTCTACAGGTCATATTTATGAAGGGATTTCATTGTAACTTGGTAGGATGACTCCAAATAATGTCTAGATGAGAACATCCCATTTTGATCGCGATCATTCAGCCTTGATGGGTACCCGAGGCCCAAAAACCTTTAGCATACGCAAAAGGTCATATTTATGGAAGGATTTCATTGTAACCTGTTAGGTTGACTCCATATAATGCCTAGATGATGACATCCCCTTTTGGTCGTGATTGGTCAACTGTGATGGCTACAGGTGCCCGAAGCCTGAAAACCTTGAGCACAGTCTACAGGTCATATTTATAAAGGGATTTCAGTGTAACTTCGTAGGATCACTCCAGATGATGCCCAGATGAGATTGTCCCCTTTGGTTGCGATCATTCAACCATAATGGCTGCCCGTGCCCAAAGCCTGAAAACCTTTAGCACAGTCTACAGGTCATATTTATGAAGGGATTTCATTGTAACTTGGTAGGTTGACTTCATATAATGTCCAGATGAGAATGTCCCCTTTTGGACATGATTGGGCAACTGTGACGCCTACAGGGGCCCGAAGCCCGAAAACCTTTAGAACAATCAACAGGTCAAAAATTATGACAGGATTTCATTGTAGCTTGGTAGGATGACTCCAAATAATGTCTAGATGAGAACATCCCCTTTTGGTCACGATCATTCAGCCTTTATAGCTGGCCAAGCCCAAAGATCTTCAGCATAGTCTTTAGGTTGTATTTATGGAAGGATTTCATTGTAACTTGTTAGGTTGACTCCATATAATGTCTAGATGATGACATCCCCTTTTGGTCATGATTGGTCAACTGTGATGGCTATAGGTGCCCGAAGCCCGAAAATCTTGAGCACAGTCTACAGGTCATATTTAAGAAGGGATTTCATTGTAACTTTGTAGGATCACTCCAGATGATGCCCAGATGAGAATGTCCCCTTTTGGTTGCGATCATTCAACCATTATGGCTGCCCGAGCCCGAAGCCCAAATACCTTTAGCACAGTCTACAGGTCATATTTATGAAGGGATTTCATTGTAACTTGGTAGGTTTGACTTTATATAATGTCTAGATGAGAACGTCCCCTTTTGGACACGATTGGGCAACTGTGACAGCTACAGGGCCCGAAGCCCGAAAACCTTTAGAACAGTCTACAGGTCACAATCATGAAGGGATTTCATTGTAGCTTGGTAGGATGACTCCAAATAATGTCTAGATGAGAACGTCCCCTTTTGGTCGCGACCATTCAGCCTTGATGGCTGCCCGAGCCCAAAACCTTTAGCATAGTTATGTTGACTCCATATAATGCCCAGATGATGACATCCCCTTTTGGTCGTGATTGGTCAACTGTGATGGCTACAGGTGCCCGAAGCCCGAAAATCTTGAGCACAGTCTACAGGTCATATTTATGAAGGGATTTCATTGTAACTTTGTAGGATCACTCCAGATGAGAATGTCCCCATTTGGTTGTGATCATTCAACCATGATGGCTGCCCAAGCCCAAAGCCCGAAAACCATTAGCACAGTCTTCAGTTCATATTTATGAAGGGATTTCATTGTAACTTGGTAGGTTGACTTCATATAATGTCTAGATGAGAACAGCCCCTTTTGGACACCATTAGGCAACTGTGACGGCTACAGGGGCCGAAAACCTTTAGCACAGTCTACAGGTGATATTTATGAAGGGATTTCATTGTACCTTGGTAGGATGACTCCAAATAAGGTCTAGATGAGAACGTCCCCTTTTGGTCGCGATCAATCAGCCTTGATGGCTGCCCGAGCCCAAAACCTTTAGCATAGTCTATAGGTCATATTTATGGAAGGATTTCATTGTAACCTGTTAGTTTGACTCCATATAATGCCTAGATGATGACATCCCCTTTTCGTCGTGATTGGTCAACTGTGATGGCTTCAGGGGCCCGAAGCCCGAAAACCTTGAGCACAGTCTACAGGTCATATTTATGAAGGGTCATTGTAACTTGGTAGGTTTGACTTTATATGATGTCTAGAGGAGAACGTCCCCTTTTGGACACGATTGGGAAACTGTGATAGCTACAGGGGCCCCCGAAGCCCAAAAACCTTTAGAACAGTCTACAGGTCATAATTATGAAGGGATTTCATTGTAGCTTGGTAGGATGACTCCAAATAATGTCTAGATGAGAACGTCCCCTTTTGGTCGTGCTCATTCAGCCTCGATGGTTGCCCGAGCCCAAAAACTTTTAGCATAGTTGATAGGTCGTAATTATGGAAGGATTTCATTGTATCTTGTTAGGTTGACTCCATATAATGCCTAGATGATGACATCCCCTTTTGGTCGTGATTGGTCAACTGTGATGGCTTCAGGGGCCCGAAGCCTGAAAACCTTTAGTACAGTCTTCAGTTCATATTTATGAAGAGATTTCATTGTAACTTGGTAGGTTGACTTCATATAATGTATAGATGAGGACAGCCCCTTTTGGATACCATTAGGCAACTGTGACGGCTACAGGGGCCTGAACCCCGAAAACCTTTAGCACAGTCTACAGGTGATATTTATGAAGGGATTTCATTGTACCTTGGTAGGATGACTCCAAATAATGTATAGATGAGAACGTCCCCTTTTGGTCGCGATCATTCAACCTTGATAGCTGCCCAAGCCCAAAACCTTTAGCATAGTCTATAGGTCATATTTATGGAAGGATTTCATTGTAACCTGTTAGTTTGACTCCATATAATGCCTAGATGATGACATCCCCTTTTGGTCGTGATTGGTCAACTTTGACGGCTTCAGGGGCCCGAAGCCCGAAAACCTTGAGCACAGTCTACAGGTCATATTTATGGAGGGATTTCATTGTAACTTGGTAGGTTTGACTTTATATGATGTCTAGATGAGAGCGTCCCCTTTTGGACACGATTGGGCAACTGTGACAGCTACAGGGGCCCAAAGCCCAAAAACTTTTAGAACAGTCTACAGGTCATAATTATGAAAGGGATTTCATTGTACCTTGGTAGGATGACTCCAAATAATGTCTAGATGAGAACGTCCCCTTTTGGTCGCGATCATTCAACCTTGATGGCTGCCCGAGCCCAAAACCTTTAGCATAGTCTATAGGTCATATTTATGGAATGATTTCATTGTAACCTGTTAGTTTGACTCCATATAATGCCTAGATGATGACATCCCCTTTTGGTCGTGATTGGTCAACTGTGACAGCTTCAGGAGCCCGAAGCCCGAAAACCTTGAGCACAGTCTACAAGTCATATTTATGAAAGGATTTCATTGTAACTTCTTAGGATCACTCCAGATGATGCCCAGATGAGAATGTCCCCTTTTGGTTGCGATCATTCAACCATGATGGCTGCCCGAGCCCAAAGCCCCAAAACAATTAGCACAGTCTACAGGTCATATTTATGAAGGGATTTCATTGTAACTTGGTAGGTTGACTTCATATAATGTCTAGATGAGAACGTCCCCTTTGGACACAATTGGGAAACTGACGGCTACAGGGGCCTGAAGCCCAAAAACCTTTAGCAGCACAGTCTACAGGCCATATTTATGAAGGGATTTCAATGTAACTTGATAGGAGGACTCGTTTTGGAATAATTTCACTGTAACTTGGTAACTTTCGTTGATATACATTAACTGTGAGGGCCACATACATTAACTGTGAGGTCATATTAACCCACCTCTCAGCTCTTTAGTACAGTGTACACCTCATATTATTTTTCATCAGAAACATAGCATACAGGGAACAGAAATTAACATATTCCCAATTATCACAATTCTTGTCTTATTTCATAATCCTTTCATAAACATTGAACATTATCCTTTTCATCAAACACAACACACAAGTTAAGCTACAATGTCATTGACACTTTCATTTATTCAATTAACAGGAGTTCGCTCTATAGACTATATTCAATAAACAGGTCATATTTGTACTGGATCTATGGTAAATAGTTTTGTGTTTGGAAATTATATTCAATTAACAGTGTTATTCAGTTAAGAGATATCTGATTAAGTGGGCTCTACTGTACAGGCTTTCCATTTATGTAGTAGACAAAATGCTGATATATTTACATGAAACCAAATTGTGACTACAACAGACAATCTGATTGGATAATGGTAGTGAATTGGCCACTAACGTTTTCAGCTTCACCTTGTCCATTGTTCCATGTGTTAATACTTTTGTGAATTTCTTAAAAATGCTGGGAAAATATGAAGTCAAATTAACATGGCTAGAAATGATAAAACATTCAGACGGAATATTACCTGAAAACAAGGATGGTCACACTGCAAGTTACAGACTTCATGTGAAGTCTTTCAGCAACACATAAATGGACAAATCATGACTTGAAAGTCACATGGCTTCAATGAAACACACAAAAAAACACTTCTCACTCAAAATATTAGATATTCTGTCTGTACTGAAGAAACCACCAACAAAATGTAAAATTGACATTAACTGATGGATGAATGTAAAATTATTATGGATCAGTGTGTTTGAGATAGCTCTTTTATAGTGGACACCAAGATAGATAGTAAAATATGAGTAATTTTTTCCAGGTTTACTGTCTTGAAAATTAACCCTCTGTCTTTGAAAAGTGCTTGAATTTCATTTCTAAAGTTCTGTACAAGCCCCGTTACTGCGATAAAGCCTTCATAGTATTCTTTGAACATGCTTCATAATCCCTAAGAATCAAATGCTACTGGATGCAAATTGCCATTAGGCACTCTCCAAGAAACTAACAAACCATTTGTTGATGAAAGAATTCTTACCACCAAAATTAAATTAACCCTTTACCCAACATAATTGCCAAAACCGGTCAGAGCTGTTCTCAAAAATCTACAATTAATTTTCGTTATATTTTCATTTTTTGTCTCAAAAACATAGGTTATGACCCCTCATTGAAAAATGAGCTTGTCGAGCTCGTTCCAATGAGGGGTCATAACCTATGTTTTTGAGAGAATTCTTACCACCAAAATTAAATTAACCCTTTACCCAACATAATTGCCAAAACCGGTCAGAGCTATTCTAAAAAATCGACAATTAATTTTTGTTATATTTTCATTTTTTTGTCTCAAAAACATAGGTTATGACCCCTCATTGGAATGAGCTTGTCGAGCTCGTTCCAATGAGGGGTCATAACCTATGTTTTTGAGACAAAAAATGAAAAAAATTAGTTATTCAAGAATTTTTTTGGCAAGTGTCGTCTGCTTTTCATGTTAGATAAAGAGTTAACACTTGACCAGGTATTAACCTCCTGCATACTGATGTCAAAATATCAAGCTGCAAATTTTTCCCATAATACAACTAAGAAAAATTACATAATTCAATCTTGTTTGACAGATCTCATTGATTGGATTGGTAATGTTTCTAAGAGCATTATGGGAAGAATTTGCTGCTTGAAATTTTTGTATTTTGACTTCAGTGTTCAGAGGAGTGTTAACCCTTTTACGAATCAGCCACAACAGCACTGGATAATTTACAAAATGTGCCAATTGAAAACAATTATTTTTTAAAAAATTTAAAAAAACTTTTCATGTGACTCCTCATCAGAACAAGCTCATCGAGCTCATTCCAGTGAGGGGGTCATAGATTTGTTGCAGTTTTTTGAATAACAATATTTAAAATAATAAAACTTGATATCATGTATGTTGGGTAAAGGTTTAAAAAATTTCATTATGACACCTTTGTTCCCATGAGGTATCATTTAGGTTACAATCACCTATATATGAGCTAAAATGCCATGTTGCAATTTTTACCTAGAGCATAAAATGTAGGAGATCAGCCGTTTGGGGCAAAATTTGTTGATTTTGGAACTCTCAATAAAAATGTCACAGTGTCTCTTTTGGAAAAGACATAAAATATTTACACTGACTGTTCTTTCAAAATTGTGAGAGTTGAAAAATAGGGGGAGCAAGTAAAATATGCATTTTCAGTTGATTGCAAAACTGGACGGTACTTGGGGAATTGCCAAATTTGGACACAAAAAACACATGGCAACATCTATTTTTTTCCTGTTCATTTTTTTAATGAGATAATATACTAAGTGGATACAGATATGTTTTCCCTCAAATGAGCTTCTGAGACAGGAAAATGTTAAATGTGTCATCAGTGAAAATCATTTTGTAACAAGCCTGAATATAAGCAAACTGTCATTTGCAAAATGAGGTCCCCTGAGGGTGAATTTGCTGATGCTATCCCATACAGTGGGCCAATTTATCCTCTAGGTACATCTTTCTGTTCTGGCTTGAGACCTTGATTCAAACTGAGGTTCACAGAGGGTAAATTTTGTGCAGGGTAGCATCACCAAATTCACCCTCTGGGGACCTCATTTTGAAGATGACAGTCTGCTTATTTTCAGTTTTGTTTTGTAACCATGAGTTATGTTCTGAAAGACAACACATTATAATCATTAGCTGGAAAATAAAAAAAATTGTATAATTATAGTTCAACCTTTTAGAACTTACAATCTTAACTCATGCTGCTTTATATTTTTTTTCAGAATTTACAGAAAGAAATTGAGCATTGGCAGAACAAAGTGGATACACTGAAGGAGTTAGCCAATAAGTTATTGGTTGATTACAATGAAGATGAAACCAATGAAATGCAGAATAGGCAGGATAAAATTATTAAAAGATGGTCCAGTCTATTGAATCAGTAAGTGACTCTTTATAAATGCAGTGGAATCCTGTTAATTGAATATTTATTGGTGTTTTTTAAGGTCACATACTTATGCACAATGGCTAATTGTGACCGTGACAGTTTTACGGGTGGAGGAAGATGGAGTACCCGGAGAGAATCACCGATCATCGACGAGCAACTGTCAGCTCCTCAACATTCTAACTCTGTTCAAGCTCCGCTCAAGTAGGGTTACAGCGGTTGAAGACATGTATACCATCGACGTGCAGAATGCCTTAGTACACAGCGTCTTCATGCCCCCATGTAGGCAACCGGGATAAAGTTCCTTGCCGAAGGACAAAACACGGGTCGTCCTGGATGGGGATCGAACTCGGGACCTCTAGCATAGAAGCGTTAATTGAATAGCCAATTTGCCAATGAAAATTGTTCATTTAACAGGAGTATTCAATTAACAGGGATTGTGTTACTTTCATGTATTCTAGAGATAAACTTAGCATTTATTCTATTATATCTTGTTTGACAGAGCTCCATGAGCTCTGTCAAATAAGATATAATAGATTGAATGCCTGTATTGGATGTACTGAGGCCAAATAGGTCTATAAACAAAGGAAAATTGGGGAGAGTCAGGGTAATTTCTCAACAGGTTACAAGATTTTTTTATTCAATTAACAGGAGTTTACTCTATAACCTATATTCAATTAACAGGTCAAATTTGTACTGGAGATATGGTAAATGGTTTTGTGTTGGTAAATTATATTCAATTAACAGGGTTATATTTGAGATATCCAATTAAGTGGGCTCTACTGTATTCTTATATTTGATGAAGACTCAACATCAGTTATTATTTTGTTCTGGTTGTGTGAATGTCTGTCTTGTGTTTGGCCATCAGGCTCTCTGTCCATCCATCAATCTCTTTTTCCATCTGGAACTTTATTATTATTATTTATTATTTTTGGGGGTATTACAACACTTTTGGCAGCTAGGGTCACCACATGTCAGACAGTTTTATGGGTGGAGGAAGCTGGAGTTCCCGAAGAGAACCACCGAGCAATGGTGATCAACTGCCACACTCCCCAACATACTAACTCTGCACAAGCAGTGTTAGCATTGGTTGAAGACAAGTGCACCATCGATGTGCAGTACACCTTAGTACGCAGCGCCATTGTGCCCCACCTGGGCAATCGGGATGAAGTGCCCTGCCCAAGGACACAGTGAAGTAACACCTGACGTGAATCGAATGGGGGACCTTTTGCCACCGCGCCCCCCCTCTGGGACATGTGAGCATAAGATCATCCACATAAGTCAACATCCACATAAGTCAACCCTTAAGGGTCTGAACAGTTGTCCTGAATTCATAGCCTGTGCACGTTCAGTGGCTTAGCAGTGATTTCTAGTCATGTCTTGGCTGCCCTAAAGGCAGCCAAGACTTGACTAGAAATCACTGCCTAGATAGCAGGGCTCATCATGCTCAAATTGTTAAGAGCACCTATTCTGAGGTCATAAAAGTCGGATATAGGCTGTCAAGGGCTGAGGGAGTGGGATGAAACATAGTAGAGATATAACCCAGGATTGATGATGTTGTACTTGTGAATTGTATCGTAAAGTTGTGGTGTTTTGGTTCAATTATTCTATAATTCCTTGGTGAACTCCATTGACAGTTTCTGTGAACAATTTATTTACAGCACTATCATAGTTTCTTTATACAGCCATCATTTCTACATTTTACACAAAGCAGCTATTTATTTATTCATTCGATTATTCATAATCCAGAAAAATAAACAGAAAAATAAAGCGTAATAAACATCTGTGCCTAGTTTATTAAATGGTGGACTTAGAACTTTAGTATTACCAAAGAAATGGAGAATACTCCCACTTATCGATGTATGTTTATCTGTTGGTTGATCGAGGCTGGAAACACTGGCACCCTGCAGATGTACATAGCACTGAGTTACTTACAATTTATAAAAAAATAAATAATTAAACTTACTAATCGAAACGACAAAGGTTCTCTTCCAGAAATTTATATAAACTGAGCCTCCAAATAAACAGGTACTAATTATTTGGCAACCAAGATCAGAGTGACCAATAGTAGATTTTTTCCTCTCAAACCGAACTCAAGTAGCATGGATGAGAAGAACTCAGAAAACTACATTACCCATCAAGCAACCAAGTTGCAAAGACAGCGTCATAAATGAAAGTGAACCTGCAGCAGCAATCTACTTTTACATTCTGAGTCAATCTGCAATAAATGGTAGATCATTTAAATAAATATTTTTATAATATTTGCATACCAGCACAATTAGTTATTGAGCTTGTTAGCACTTTTATTCAAAACATAAAATGGAGGTGAAAGAAAACTGGTTTTGTTACAAATACCCATTCTGTGCTTGGAAGCTGAGTTGAATGAAACTTGGTAGAACAAATATAAAAGGATAAATATGAAGTGAATCTAAAAGTCATATTCCCCCTGAAAATTGAGGTTGGTACTTGGAAACCGTGCTTTCATTCACCTTGTTAGTGTAAATCTAATCTTAAAATGGAAGCAAATGTAACTTGATACAGATATTGTCCAGGATTTGGAAATGTGCACAGAATTTCATTTTTAGCTTGAAAATGAAGGTTGATAAGGTGGGTATTTAGTGCACTCTCTTGTCCTTCTCTCAATCTCAGATAAAGATAATTGAACTTGTTAAGAAAAATAACTTTTCTTTCATTTCAACACCACTGAGAAATGTTCTTTACCCAACTCAGTATGTATGGATTTTGAAAACTTCTCATTCAACAATAATAAGATGTCATATTAAACAGTAAAATACAGTAGAACCCTGTTAATTGAATAGCCCCTTTCCCAATGGAAATTATTCATTCAACAGGAGTGCTCAATTAATGGGTTTTGACACATTACTGCATTGGTTGTGTAGAGACCAAAAGGTTAATAACCAATGGGAGTTGGTGATTGTCAGGGGTTATTTCTAGAAAGATAACAAAGGTTTATTATTAGCTCAACATGACAATGTCAGGTATGAGCTATTGGGATGGGTTGTGATCCGTCATCCATCCATACATACATTTGTACATCTGTCCATCCACAATTCCTTTAGCACACCCTACAAGCTGCAGCTCTCACCTTATCAGTTCAAACTTTCATATGTGGCTTTGAGGCAATGTCCAGATGGGAGCTATCGATTTTTTTCGAATTTTGTTGAAAAACATGGCTGCCAGTGGCCAACTTGGATTTGGATATAAATTGTCCAACACTTCCTTTAGCACTCTCTACAGGCCATGGCTCTCACCTAATCAGTCCCAAATTTCATATGTAGCTTTGGGGCAATGTCTGTATAGGAGCTATCAAATTTTTCCAAATTTCATTGAAAAACATGGCTGCCAGCAGCCATCTTAGATTTGGCATATAAATTGTCAACATTTCTATTAGCACACCCTACAGGTACCATCTCTCACCTGATCTTTTTTAAATTCCACATGTAGGTTTTGTGTGATGTCTAGATGGGAGCTATTGAATATTTCTGAATTTTGTTGAAAAACATGGCTGCCAGGCCCGGCAGCCATCTTGGATTTGGTATATCAGTTGTCAACAATCCCATTAGCATACCCTACAGGCCATATCCCTCACCCCATCTTTTTCAAAATTCCATATGTAGCTTTAGTGTGATGTCTAGATGGGAGCTATCAAATTTTTCTGAATTTTGTTGAAAAACATGGCCAGCAATGGCCATCTTGGATTTGGAATATAAATTGTCAACACTTCATTAGCAAACCCTACAGGCCACACCTCTCAACCGATCTTTTTAAAATTTTATATGTAACCTTGGTATGATGTCTAGATGGGAGGTGTCAAATTTTTCTTCATTCTGTTGGATTTGATATATAGGTTATCAACAATTCCATTTGTTCACACAACAGGCCCTATCCCTCACCCGATTCTTTCAAATTCTATATGTAGCTTTGGTGTGATGTCTTTTCTGTAGCAACTTGAGTGAATGACTTGGCATTACTGGATCTTTCTATTTACTTCAGCCCCTTCTTGGACAAGTTGAATTGCAGTGTCATTGACATTTTCATTCAAATAACAGACATTTACTCTATAACATATATTCAGTTAACAGGTCCAATTTGTACTGAAGGTATGACAAATGGTTTGGTGTTTGGCTGTTCTATTCAGTTAACAGGGTTATTCAATTAAGTGGGTTCTGCTGTAGTAAGGAGGATCATTAATAATTTAACCCTAAAGCTGAGCTTATCTAATTGTCTCTATCCGTCGTCCATCTGTCCATCTGTCTGCTGTCCATCAACATCATGTTTTAGTCTTCTCCAAAACCACTAGGCCAATTCAAGTGAAAGCTTGTGTGACTGATGTCCCGAAGAGGCATTATATTTTTGTTCAACTCAACATGCGCAGCCCCATAGGGAAGTGGTGGGGGAAAATGCTCCAAAATATTTTTTAAATCTTCTTCTCAAGAACCAGTGGGTACAATGACTTGATATTTGTTATGGAGCTTCCTTTTGAGATGTAGAATCAAGTTTGTTCAAACAAAGTTTGTGAAGCAATATTTGCCTTTGTAATGGGAGGGGCAAGATATTTGGCCCCACGCCAAAATTCTTTTTTCTGAACTGATGGCCCAATTTGAACCAAATTTGGTATGTGGTATTATTGAGTCATAAGTACTTGACTCACTCAAAAAAAAAAGTTTTTCCCATGTCCCCGTGGGAACCCCAGGAGCTAAATATAGAAATATTTTCAAATTCCCATATTTCCCAAACCACACGGAACAGAGAACTGTTATTTGGTGTGAAGCATCCTTAGGACTAGTCGAATGGAATAATAAAAAAAAACTGCCATCAGTTATATCAGGGTGTTCTGTAGGGGGTATCGAAAAAATTCTGAGTCAGCATTTTTACAAAAATAAAAAAAAAACAATTTTCTTCAGAACCATTGGTCAGAATCATTTGATATTTAGTATGCAGCATCCATAGGGGGGGAAGGGGGGGGGGGGGTGGTTGGATCAGATTGAAGTTTGTTCAAAACGGGACCCTAGGTTAATTTTTGTGCTCGCTATGGTAGCCCAAATTTTAAATTAGTGCAAAATGAGGAATTTTCTTCATATCCACCAGTCAGAATGCTTTCATATTTGGTATACAACACCTCTAGCGGGGGGTAGATTCAACTTTGTTCAAATCGAGTGCCTGGGTTAATATTTGTGTAACTAAGATTAATCCACATAGGTTGTATCAAGGAGCTCCATAGGGGAGTTCCACTTTTTACATTACGTTCAACTGAAGAAAAGGCATGATGCTTAGACTATTTTAGTCACTCTGAGGAGCTCAGGATTGACAATGTTTCCTATGGAGATTGATTGCTTAATGTAGATTCATTCTTGTTTATATCTGGTTCTGTTCAAGGTGAGCGCTTCAAGCCCTTGTGAGGCCTCTTGTTTTTATAATCTTTTTCTGCAAGAAAACACATGCACCAACATGCATTCTTTGGTAAAACTTGCATTCCATTTACCTTTGCTGTTGTTTCCAGGCAAGCCTTTGCTGCTTATATAGGCAGCCAAGACCTTCTAAAAATAACTGCAAAGCTACAGGATGGAGCCTAGCAAAGTGTAGCAGAATGTTTAAAAATCTCCATCTCTTTAAGGGTTAAACTTAAAACTGGGGCTATAGGATTAAATTATTACTGAATCCTTCTATGAAAACAAAATAGATTTTCCCATTTTGCTGTAAGTCATATTCTACAGGATGATACCATTTTGGAGCTCAGGATTCAAATGATCAGCCACAGCTCCTATGTGCTGCTCAACCATCAATAAATGTCACAAGAGAAAAAAGATGAACAATGCCATAATAGATGATTCTGTCATTGTTAAGACATTGTGTCCAAAATTTGGATCCTATGTTGCAGTTCTTCTGTGTTGTTTTTTTCCCTCTGTTTATAGCCACCATAGTTGCTGAAATATGAATTAAAAGTGAGATTATATCCTTTTGTGAGCAATTATGTAAAAAATGAAATGTACAGTCCATAATTGACTTAGACCAGTTCATATAAAACAAGATGTATTTAGCAATCTTGTAAGCCTTTACTCCTTATTGTAATAAAGTCAGCAAGCATATTCCAATTTGTTGTGTTATCATATGAAAGAAAGAATTTTTTTGTCTATTTTTCAAAATGTTTTGGGCAGAAGTTGAATATTTGATAGAAAAAAAATGATAAAGGTGATTTCCCCCCAAAAATTTCATTCTCCAAAAAGGGGGCATCTTAACTCTTAAACGGCCAATTAGTTTAAAAATAATTTCATCAAATCTAGACATAGCTGCTATGAAGCAGCCATGACTAGATTTGATGAAAAATGCATCTAAATTTAACTCAAGAAGTCATTGGTCCAAAAGTCTATTCAATTTACAGGGTGGAAAGTTGGTTAAATATGCCGAAATTATACTTATTTCAGTGGCAACAGATCTGGTATCCTGGCCAGGAATATCCAGTAGCAGCATATAAGGAGTTAAATAGTGATGAACCGATAATCAGAATTGGCAATCGGAACTGGCCGGTTATGGGGCATCGGCCGATTATGACAACCGGCAGTTAAAAAACGGCAGTTTCCGTTTATTCTATATTTAACACTGACTATTAAAAATCCCTTTGATATCTGGCCATTTCAATAAAGTTTCCCCATTAAAAACGTGTGTACTGCACAGCAGAAATTTAGGGATTTGCAGAGCAGAGATATTAGGGAATTTACCAACTGCAATCAGTACGAGCTCGCCACCATTTCCCATAGATTGTCGAGTTCATGTAAACATTGGAGAAACACATTAAGGGAGGTAACAAGTTGAAAAAAGAACATTGAATAATACATTATGACATACGTGGAAACCATGCATCATATGACTTCACAACACACCTTAACATCAAAATTATTATTCATTTAAGACACAAAGTATGTGTGCTCAGTATATTCCTGGTTGATACAGCCAAGTGTATTGTTTCCTTACTCAAAACCGTATTAACGCTATTTACTGGAATAAAACACAATCTTCACAAGAACAATATCGTGTGATTGTATCGTTAATAACAATCTTTTCCCCACACAAATATTATTTTGGCTGATATTGCTCAGCACTAAATATGCATACTCTGAGAACTTATGTGGTATTAAGCTTTCGTAATTGACAATGTATCAACGAAATTCTGTAGTATAACAGGCACCAACAGATTTTCTTCTGTGCCCTATTTCAACCATCAGAATCGGCATAATTGGCAGAGAAGTAATCGGTAAGTTTTGATAATCGGTTCATCACTGGAGTTAAATCCAGTTGTCCATCCTTCCTCCCATCTCTCCAAATTTTGTCTGTCAGTCTGGAAATTTATGTTTTGGTCCTAACTCTATAACTGCTGGGTGGATTTTCCCAAAACATCATGCTAGGGTAATGGATAATTGGGAGGTATATTGCACAGCATCTCCAGGTATTAATGATGAGTAACAAAGGTCAAGGTCACACTATTATGAAAACTCAAATCTTAAGAAAAATTTAAAATTGTCCGTCTGGAAAATTGTGTCTTAGCCATAACTCTGTAATGGCTGAGTGCATTTTCAAGGATAAAAGAACAAGGGGAAGGTGTTTTTGCAGCACCCTCAAGTCTGAATGACAGTGGTCATGGTCATATGCTTTGGAAAACTGAAATGTAAGAAAAACTTTGTCTCAGCCATAACTTTAGAACAACTGGGTAGATTTCCATTGAACTTAACAAAAGAGAAAAGTACATAGGGAAGGTGTGCCATCTGACTGCTCGGTCCATCAAAGTGACTATCTGTCTGTATGTCTGTTCATTCATTTGTCCCTTTGTTCATCTGGAAAATTTGTCATTGGAATAACTCTTTATACCATGCTCGCCTATGTTACTACCTGTGAAAAGCCTGTATGTTCAATTGTAGCTTTTAACCCCACTACCGGTGTAAAGCTTCTACTGCGGTTAAAAAAAATTTACGCCTATAGTCGGAGGTTCATCCAACTTGACCTTTGACATGACGCAATTTGCCAACCTCGATACATTCACACTTCGCAATGTTTTATTGAAACATACGACAGTTTACGGTACTCTCTACTACATGCAATAACTTATTAAGTTTAAAATACCTACAATTGAATATTTAAAATAAAATATAAGAATTGTTAATAATAATTTGACTGAAAAAGCAAGGTAAATTCAATCAGCTTTGACAATGTGTCTAGCTCTCAATCAAGCATTCACATGCAGCTGGTAGTACTGCCCACCGGCGCAGCTGTAAAGAAAACAAAGCTGTGTGTTTGCGATAAAAAGTTTCGTTTTTTCTCCATTTTAAGTGACATAGTCTATTATTTATTAAGAGCATGGTACAGCGGAACCATGTTAATTGAATAGCCACTTTGCCAATGAAAATTATTCAATTAACAGGAGTATTCACTTAACAGGGATTGTGTCACTTTCCTGAATTCTACAGATAAACTGCATTTATTCTATTTTATCTTGTTTGACAGAGTTCCATAAGATTAAATGCCTGTATTGGATGTATTGAGGCCAAATAGGACTATAAACAAAGGAAAACTGGGGTGAGTCAGGGTAATTTCTCAACAGGTTACAAGATTTGTTATTCAACTAGAGAAACAGAATTTACTGCATCCAGTAAATTCAGGTCTGTGTGAAAAGGGTTAAAGTATCAGGAATAAACTCTACAGAAAGAGAATTTATGGATGCTTATCTTCTGGTGTAAAATATTTTTTAACAAATCAGAAATGGGTTTTTCGTTAACAGTATTTACAGATATTCATACAGGAATCAGAACAATTTTTATAAGAAACCAGAAAAGGCATATATGTGACCAGCATTTAAAGGATTCGATACACGAATCAGAAATGGACAATTTTGGCTCTGCCCACGAATTTGAGTGATGAAATACATTCATAAACTTTAGAAATACATTAAGGTGTAAATGCATTTCCCAGTCTTTCTGAATAATATGCACTTGATGACCTCATTTAGGTGGACCATATATTGAATCTCCAGCAATGTTTAACTCAATCGGTGTAGTCCCATGTCCACATCTACATTGAAGAATGAGCGCAACCCACTTTGAAATAATAGCTCCACCAACTTCAGATCTGTCATCTGACATTCAGATCGAACGGGTGAAAAAAACATAGATGAGTGCAAACTGGTTATTGTTAACCAGAATGCCAAAATGCATAGAGATAGGACGGTCCGTATTTGAGTTGTCGCGCTGACAAAGGGTGCATAGACTCTATGTCGGAGATGTTGTCATAAAAATCTTAAAAAACCCCAAGAGCTCATTTGAAAGCCTGCTCTTAAAATAGCATCTAGTGACCTAAACAAGGCATACATAAAACTAGAACTTCTCTAATAAATTAATTTTAAACAGTCATAGCACTAACACAGTTAACAGAACATTCAACTATGTCAGTATTGCATCTTTTACCGGCATCCTGACAGTATTGTGATAGGTTTAAATAACAAATCTCCAGTGTAGTTTTACAATTACATGTACACTGGAATTCTTCATTATCAAGTTGTTTGTTTTTATATTAACTTGGTTTGGGAATTAATTCTGTACAATGAGATTAAATAAATAGATCATGTTATTGTATGTGACAGTCACAGCTTTCTCCCCACTGCTTTTGTGAAATTCTTTCATGGAGAAAATATTCATACAGGAATCAGAACAATTTTTCTAAGAAACCCGAAAAGGCATATATGAGCACACCATACATAGGGTTCGATCAAGGAATCAGAAATGGACATTACTGCCGCTACCATTTATTTGAATGATGAGATACATGTATAATCTTCAAAATTGTATTAATTGGTATAAAATGAAATTCCCAATAGGAAGAAAAAGTATGCATTTAATGACCTCTCTTGACCGCATAGAGGTGGACCACATTTTGAACCTCCAGCAAGTTTCAACTCATTTGGTGTAGGTACCATTACTATAGGTCATACTAAACCTGAAGTATGAGCACAACTACTTTATAAATATTGGCTCCACCAACTCCGGATCTGCCATATTTGTAGATGATGGCAAATGTCCATATTAGCAAGGCAATGATGAAGTGCATGCATGGTACCTCTGGAAAATATATTGCAAGTAAAAAGGTTCAGTAATGTTGGAATGTAGACGTTGAAAGGCCTTGAAGACCCCCAAGAGCCTGTCTGAAGACTTATTGGCATTGTCAAAATACTGAGGTCCCATCTATATCCATGTGTGTTTAGAACAACACTGTGAGAATGGAAATGGTTTTCATTATTCTCAATGATTTTTTCGAAGAGAGGTGCACCATCGAAGTGCAGTACGCTTTAGTACACAGCGCAACCGTGCCCCCATATTAAGATTTTCAGAGGATTAAAATATTCGCTTTAAATATTCCATTTTAATCCTTTAACCCTTTACCCAGATGGTAGAGGTGCAGGCTGCAAGCCGAGAGGTCCTCGGTTTGAATCCCACCTGCGGCAACCGCGTTGTGTCCTTGGGCAAGACACTTCACCCCCATTGCCCATGTGGGGGCACGGTGACGATGTGTACTAAGGCGTACTGTACGTCGATGGTGCACCTGTCTTCAGCCAATGCTAACCCTGCTTGTGTGGAGTTGGTATGTTGGGGAGCTGACAGTTGCTCGGCGTTGCTCAGTGGTTCTCTCCGGGTACTCCGGCTTCCTCCACCCGTAAAACTGTCACGGTCATGGTTAGCCATTGTGCAGAAATATGTGACCTTAAAACACCAATAAAAATAAAAAAAAACCTTTACCCAACGAATCGGCCGCATCCGCCCGCGTAATATGCAAATTCAGAAGTTGAAAAAATATTAGTTCCAACGAGGGGTCTCATGATATGGTTTTGTTGAAATTGTTTGGAAAATTTGAAAAAAATGATATTTGAAATAATAAATTTTGCTATCGTCTCCATTGGGTAAAGGGTTAAATGGGGGCGCAGTGGCTGAGTTGGCAGAGGTGCAGGCTGCAAGTCGAGCGGTCCTCACTCTGTCCTTGGGCAAGACACTTCACCCCATTGCCCACGTGGGTGCATGGTGGCGATGTGTACTAAAGCGTACTGCACATCGATGGTGCACCTGTATTCAACCAATGCTAACCCTGCTTGTGTGGAGTTAGTATGTGGGGAATCTGATAGTTCTCCCCAGGTACTCTGGCTTTCTCCGCCCGTAAAACTGTCCTGGTCATGGTAAACCACTGTGCAGAAATATGTGACATTAAACACCAATAAATAAATAATCCTTTAAAAAATGAGCTCATTCCAATGAAGGGTCATAAGCTATGTTTTTTCAAGCAAAAATGAAAAAGTAATTAAAACTGAATAGACATTTCTGTGCATAAAGATGACCGGTTTTTGCCGTTATGTTGGCTAAAGGGTTAAGAATCCCTTAGTTTGGAGAGCACACTGAAAAGGTGTCCCATTCCACATAGAATTAAATGTTTCAGAAAAGAGAGTGAAAAACATTCTGTAGCCATGAGTTATATTAAAGATATTTTTTTACTCACATCGAAGTATTAAGAGGGTTAAAATCTGACCATTCAAATATTCCATTTTATTACTTTTTAACTGTGATAGGTGTTTCGAGAAAGCCACACACCACTCCATCCCAAAACCTCTCAATCTTGAGTTATGATTGAGAATAAATAGATTTTTAAAAAAAAAAATGCTTTGAAAAGTGAAGGTTTCTCTCTCTCTTCAATGACTGAGACTGAAGTTTTGTAACATGATACAACATAAATATACAGTGCTGTTCAATGTAACAAAGAATTCTATCTCAGCTTTCTCTCTGGAGATTTCTGTTTTAGATAATGGTTACTGCTTCAGCTAACTCATTTCCCAGTAAATGTTGTAAACATATTTTTAACATCTAGAGCCCGAAGGCCCCACATGCCTCCAAATCATAGATGACCAAGTACCAATGGCAGGCACTCTATCAGTATACCAAAAACATTGAGATAGGATTGATTGTATTTGGGTTATCATGTTGACAAACAGTGCATAGAAGACATTCTATGAATGTTATTAATTTATTGGGGTTTAACGACACTTCAACAGCTAGGCCCGCCTCGTGTCGTACAGTTTTTATGGATGGAGGAAACCAGAGAACACAGAGAACCACCAAACAACAACAACAAGCAACTGTCTGGATCCCCAACATGCTAACTCCACACAAGCAGGGTTAGTGCAAGTGTATCATCGGCATGCAGTATGTCTTAGTACACAACATCACTATGCCATTATGTGGGCAATGGGGGTGAAGTGTTTTTTGCCCAAAGACACAAGACAGTTGCCGCAGATAGGATTCGAACTGAGAACCTCTCGGCTTGCAGCCTGCACCTCTAACTGCTTAGCCACCGTGCCCCTCTATGAATGTAATGGGAATACTTTAGAGGCTTATTTTGGGGATAAAATAGTTTTTAAGAAATAAAAAATAGGTTTTCAATGACAGTATTTATAGATATTCATTCAAAAATCAGTTAATTTTTTCCAAGAAACCAGATAAGGTATATATCTTCACAGTATTCAAAGGGACCAATCAAGGGAATGCACAAGGAGGTTCAAAAATATGATTTCCAGCAATTCTGGTAATAGCCCTCGTGACTCCTGTTCGACCTTGGCCCAAATTTTGAATCTCCATCGAGTGTCGACTCGTTTGGTATTGGTCCCAGGTCCATACATCATACCATGCTTGAAATATGAGCATGACCCACTTTCACAAATTTTGGCCACACCAACTTTTTACATAAAAATGGATGTATGGACTTCAGGAATGCTTTAGAGAGTCAAAAAATGTGATTTCCAGCAATTCTGAAAAAATGCACTCAATGACCACAAGTGACCTCCATAACCTTGACCCACATTTTTGAACCTCCACCAAGTGTCAACTTATTTAGTGTTGGCTCCAGGTCCATGCATCACACCATGCTTGAGATATGAGCGTGACCCACTTTCAAAAATTTTGGCCACACCCACTTTTTTCATGAAAAAATGCACATCTGAATTTTTGGGGAAGCATTTGGAGGTCAAAAAATGTGATTTCCAGTAATTATGAAAAATGCACTCATTGACCCCTGACTGACCTCGGTGACCTTGACCCATATTTTGAATCTCCATCGAGTGTCGACTCATTTGGTGTTGGTCCCAGGTCCATACGTCATACCATGCTTGAGATATGAGCGTGACCCACTTTCAAAAATTTTTGCCACGCCCACTTTTTTACGTCAAAAATGCATGTGTGTATGTCAGGAATGCTTTTAGGGTGCCAAAAAATGTGATTTCTAGCAATTATAAAAAATGCACTTAATGACCCCTAGGTGACCTCCATGACCTTGACCCATATTCCGAATCTCCATCGAGTGTCGACTCATTTGGTGTTGATCCCAGGTCCATACGTCATACCATGCTTGAGATATGAGCATGACCCACTTTCAAAAATTTTGGCCACGCCCACTTTTTTTTACTTCAAAATACATGTGTGTACGTCAGGAATGCTTTAGAGGGTCAAAAAATGTGATGTCTAGCAATTATGAAAAATGCACTTAATGACCCCAAGTGACCTCCATGACCTTGACCCATATTTTGAATCTCCATCGAGTGTCGACTCATTTGGTGTTGGTCCCAGGTCCATACGTCATACCATGCTTGAGATATGAGCGTGACCCACATTCAAAAACTTTGGCCACGCCCACTTTTTTTACGTCAAAATGCATGTGTGTATGTCAGGAATGCTTTAGGGGGTCAAAAATGTGATTTCTAGCAATTATGAAAAATGCACTTAATGACCCCTAGGTGACCTCCGTGACCTTGACCCATATTTTGAATCTCCATCGAGCGTCGACTCATTTGGTGTTGGTCCCAGGTCCATACGTCATACCATGCTTGAGATATGAGCGTGACCCACTTTCAAAAATTTTGGCCACGCCCACTTTTTTACGTCAAAATGCATGTGTGTATGTCAGGAATGCTTTAGGGGGTCAAAAAATGTGATTTCTAGCAATTATGAAAAATGCACTTAATGACCCCAGGTGACCTCCGTGACCTTGACCCATATTTTGAATCTCCATCGAGTGTCGACTCATTTGGTGTTGGTCCCAGGTCCATACGTCATACCATGCTTGAGATATGAGCGTGACCCACTTTCAAAAATTTTGGCCACGCCCATTTTTTTTACGTCAAAATGCATGTGTGTATGTCAGGAATGCTTTAGGGGTCAAAAAATGTGATTTCTAGCAATTATGAAAAATGCACTTAATGACCCCTGGGTGACCTCCGTGACCTTGACCCATATTTTGAATCTCCATCGAGTGTCGACTCATTTGGTGTTGGTCCCAGGTTCATACGTCATACCATGCTTGAGATATGAGCGTGACCCACTTTCAAAAATTTTGGCCACGCCCACTTTTTTTTACGTCAAAATGCATGTGTGTACGTCAGGAATACTTTAGGGGGTCAAAAAATGTGATTTCCAGCAATTCTGAAAAATTCACTCAATGACCCCTAGATGACCTCTGTGACCTTGACCCATATTTGGAACCTCCGTCGAATGTCGACTCATTTGGTGTTGGTCCCAGGTCTGTAGGTCATACTACGCCTGAGATATGGGCGTGACCCACTTTCAAAACACCCCTACAGACACCCCTGATACCCCAGGAATCTGAAAAATATTCAGTGCCGAGAACTTGTGGCTGTCTATCAGCATGCCAAAAATCAACGAGATAGGGCAATTCGTTTTCGAGTTATCTTGCGGACAAAAAAGTGATGAGAAGACAGAAGACAGGAGAAGAAAAAGAAGAAAAAAAAGAAAAAAAAAAAAAGAAAAAGAAACTGTGCAAAAACAATAGTCTGTGTGTTTCACACAGACTAATTAACAGGAGTTTACTCTATAACGTATATTCAGTTAACAGGTCAAATTTGTACTGGAGGTATGGTAAATGGTTTTGTGTTGGGAAATTATATTCAATTAAGAAGTTTATTCTGTTAAGAGATATCCAATTAAGAGGGCTGCTCTGTATAAATACAACAAATAGGTAATAGGGCCGGTAATCAGATTTAAACCACTCATAGAATAAGGGTTTTAAACACTCGGCAAGCCAAGTGGTTAAAACCCTTATCCTCTTGGTTTAAATCTCATTATTTATTCTATATATAATTGCTGGGTGTTCTTTCACAAAACTACATACAAGAGTAAAGGACAAAAAGAAGTGCTGTGCAGCAACATGAGGTTCAGACGACAATAGTCTAGGTCACATGTTTATGAGAACTCAGATCTCCAAAGTTTACATAATACTTCCAAGTCATTTACATATCTGCCCAGCATCATTTTCTGGGAGTTGTTTAACCTTTAAGAGCCTGGAATTCCCACCAGCCCATAGCCTCTATACGTTCAGTGGCTTAGCAGTGATTTCTAGTCTTGGCTGGAAACCATTGCCTACCTAATCTGTCTCTTGTTAACTGGATCTCATCATGGTGGCATGTTAAGGGCACCGGTTCTGAGGTTGTAAAAGTTAGAAATAGACCTTTAAGGGTTAATTTTTGACCGACTAATTGCACAAATGTTAACATTATATTTTAGAAAATAGGTATCTAAGGCATCAGTGGACGGGCAGGCATAGATTGTCTTGTAAAACTTTTAACCTATAAAGTATTTTCTTGTATCTTCCATGAAATCAAGTCAAGGCTGCTGCAAACGGCATTGACTTGAGGAAATGAAAAATTTCAGCTGACTCTTATATCAGGAAATCACTATAAAGTGGTCTACTCCCATTTATAGTGATAACTTTTGGTAACAAGATCCAGTTAATATTAAATGTCCATTTATTTGCTGCCAAAATAAGCTTATTCCCCCACTTCCCCCCCCCCCCCCTCCTTCATTGTAATGTGCGTGACGAGCTTATTCAGTTGCAAAATTTTAACTGTTGACAGAGAGATATATACTCGCCCAAAAAAGAAAGTGTGCATTGCAGAAATTGATCAAACTCCAAAAAAATAATTTTGTAGGTGTAAAGAGTGTTAACCTGTTCATGAATAAGTTATATTGAACACAAAAACAGCTTTCCCCGTTAAAATTGCATCAACGTTAAATGACGTGCTGCACGTTTGTGAAAAGGCATGTTTTGCACGTGGAGAGTCTGAAAATTTATGCAGCAGTGTGAATCCTTGGGTATTTAAACACTAAAGTAAGGCCTTCCCATCGTTCACATTCAAACTTGCGCTGCTGTTAAAACGACTCCACATTAGCATGCCAAGATTGACAATGAATCAACGTCTCCTTGCCCTGGGTATGATTAGAGATGGCAGAACACACAGAGAGGTTGCCCAGCATTTGAACTGCCACCGTAACACTGTAGACAGGCTAGTCCATCGACATGCACAACATGATGACGTTCGAGACCGACCCCCGCTCGGGGAGACCCCGAGTTACCACCCCTACACAAGATGGGTATATCCGTGTCGTCCATCTCCGGAACCGGCAATAAACGGCAAAGACGACAGCCAGGAACATCCCTAACCTGAGACGGATGCATCCTCAAACAGTAATCAACCGGCTGAGAGAATACGTCCTCGAAGACCTGCAATTCGTCCGATTTTGACGTTACGTCATCGTCGTGCTCGACTGCAGTGGTGTAGACAACATCTCAGGCATCCCTTACACTGGTGGCGACGTGTTTTATTCACAGATGAATGTCGTTTCCATCTTTCATCATCAAATGGCCGCCAGAGAGTGTACAGACGTCAAAACGAATGCTACGCAGATCCATGTGTCGTGGAGCAAAACCGTTATGGGGGAGGGTCTCTCATAGTGTGGGGTGGCATCACTGCCCGTAACAGAACTGAGCTGGTCATTATTGATGGCATTCTCAATGCAGCCAGATATCGTGATGAAGTGCTTACACCTGTTGTTGACCCATTTCTTCAATGTCATGGCCCCGGCGTCATTCTACAGCAGGACAACGCCCGACCCCACGCAGCTCGTGTTGTTCAATAGTATCGGCAGCAACAACAAGTGGATGTTCTTCCCTGGCCCGCAAATTCGCCCCATATCTCACCCATTGAGCATGTATGGGACGAAATGAAACGTCAGCTACGCCGGCTTTCCCATGCACCGTCAACGCTTGTGGAACTCCAAAGACAGCTTATCAGAATATGGAACAACATCCCACAACACTTCCATGCTAACTTGTTCACTTCCATGAGGCGTAGATGCACAACAGTAGTCGATGCAGACGGAGGTCATACCAGATATTGAGTGTGTGACTTTTGTGTTTGACCCTTAGTGTCTTTGACTCTCCATGGCACCAAGAGTATTCGTCATAGCGTAATGAAATTTCTCGTGTTGATCACAAATTGATTGATCTGTGATTGAATAAAATTTCCAGGAATGAAAATGATATATATCTTTTTTTAGTGTTATTTTTTAGCATGCACACTTTCTTTTTTGGGAGAGTATATAAAGCTTGCAAAAATTTGGGACTTGTTAGAAGGATTTTTCAAGAGATCACAATACTTCAACAACAACCTGTACGCAAGGAACAGGTCAAATTTGTATTTGTACTAAAAGTATTATAAATGGTTCAGTGTCGTGAAGTTAGGGTTATTCTCTTAACCCTTTGGGGCCTAATTCTGACATTAATCAATTTTACTAAAACGAACAGGTGCCCCAGCATGCAGCATCACGGTTAACTCTCAAATTACATTCCATTGTAAGTATCCTGGAAATTGTTTTTAGACAAGTCTTGGCTGCCTAAATAGGCAGATCAAAATGCCTAAAAACATCTACAAAGCCACATGTTGTAGACTGTCAAAGTGTAGCAAAAATATCTAAAAAATCTCCAGACCCTTAAGGTTTAAACAATATACAATTACAGGGGCTGCAGATGATTTTGAAAGTGTGTGTGTGTGTGGGGGGGGGGGGGAGGAAAGGGGGGAATGGCCTGAAGTGTAATCAGGGTTCCAGTACCTTCTAGAAAATTATGTGAAAATAAGTGACCCAAGAAGTAATCAAGGTAATTTTAAGGAAATAATGGACAACCGACAGCGAACCGGTGCTGGTAGTGCACTAATTCACTCAAATTGCCCAGATTGTTCAGCAACCCATCATTGTGTACTCTGACACACTATGTTTAGGGTAGTAGCTACCCTGTCGCCGACCGCAACTCGGATAATTGCCGACTCAAAAGTAAGTTCTTTGTCAATAAGAAGTAGAAAAACAAGAAATTATTCTCATTTTGTTTACTATTTTCAAGTATATTGAGGACTGTTTGCCAAAAAAATGAGGGAGATAAAGCCTCACTAAATTCCCAGCTCCATACCCCAAACCTCACGGACTCCACCGACCCAGAATTAAGGGGGGGGGGGGGGGGGGGTGGATCAACTGTACTGCATACATTATTACATTCTACCTCTGCAGTGTAGAAAAATTATAACAGGGTTGATGCAAAAATTGTGTTGTTACAAAAACAAATTTCCATGATTATGGTGGTGAAAGGGTTTATCACAAGGAGAATTCTACAGAAAAAGAAAAAAAAACTATCAATCATTAGAATTCCTTTGATAGCTACATTTTTTCTTGAATTTGCAATTAAATCTTACGATTTAGTTGGTCTTCTTTCCCTGCAAGTGTTGGTGAAGCATGCCTTGAATTTAGTTGAGCAAATAAAAATGGGAAAACTTAGACTTGACTAATAGAATTGGTTTATATTTGGACGAGATTTTCATTTGTCAGTTCCTTGATTCATGGATTGATAGGTCATCTTACAACTGTTTGCAAAATAATGTATATGTTCACTGAAACTCAAATAATTGTATTGTAATACATTTTCCTGTTGACTCCACTTATTTGGATACATACTGGTTAATCAAATTTCCATCTTAACTGCATATTTTCTTTAAACACCAAACCATTTCTTATCAGCCTACTCACACAATTGTTTACAACAGGTTTGCACAACAGTGGAAGTCCATATATACTCTCTATTTTTAGCTCAACTTGACAAAGTCAAGCTGAGCTATTGCCATCACTTCTCGTCCGTCGGCATACGTACGTACGTACGTACGTACGTACGTTAGTACGTACGTACGTACGTACGTACGTACGTACGTTAGTACGTTAGTATGTACGTCCACAATTTCCTTTGGCACACCTCTCAGGTCGCATTTATGATCAGATTACTTTGAAACTTGGTATGCTTGTTTGGGGTGACCTCTAGATGGGAGCTATCGATTTTCTTCAATTTCCGTCAAAAAATGTTGCCGCGGCCAACGTTCTTAGAACTTAGTTTAGTCAAACCACAATATTTTCCTTTGGCACACCCTACAGAGCACATTTATGATTTGATTGCTTTGAAACCTGGTATGCTTATTTAGGGTGACCTCTAGATGGGAGCTATCGATTTTCTTCAATTTCCGGCAAAAAATGTTGCCACGGCCAACGTTCGTAGAACTTAGTTTAGTCAGACCTCAATATTTCCCTTTGGCACACCCTACAGGGCACATTTATGATCAGATTGCTTTGAAACCTGGTATGCTTGTTTGGGGTGACCTCTAGATGGGAGCTATCGATTTTCTTCAATTTCTGTAAAAAAATGTTGCCGCGGCCAACGTTCTTAGAACTTAGTTTAGTCAGAAGACTCAATATTTCCCTTTGGCACACCCTACAGGGTACATTTATGATCGGATTGCTTTGAAACCTGGCATGCTTGTTTGGGGTGACCTCTAGATGGGAGCTATCGATTTTCTTCAATTTCCGTCAAAAAATGTTGCCGCGGCCAACGTTCTTAGAAGTTAGTTTAGTCAAACCACAATATTTCCCTTTGGCTCACCCTACAGGGCATATTTATGATTTGATTGCTTTGAAACCTGGTATGCTTATTTAGGGTGACCTCTAGATGGGAGCTATCAATTTTCTTCAATTTCCGGCAAAAAATGTTGCCACGGCCAACGTTCGTAGAACTTAGTTTAGTCAGACCTCAATATTTCCCTTTGGCACACCCTACAGGGCCCATTTATGATCGGATTGCTTTGAAACCTGGTATGCTTGTTTGGGGAGATGTCTAGATGGGAGCTATCGATTTTCTTCAATTTCTGTCAAAAAATGTTGCCACGGCCAACGTTCTTAGAACTTAGTTTAGTCAGAAGACTCAATATTTCCCTTTGGCACACCCTACAGGGTACATTTATGATCAGATTGCTTTGAAACCTGGCATGCTTGTTTGGGGTGACCTTTAGATGGGAGCTATCGATTTTCTTCCATTTCCGTCAAAAAATGTTGCCATGGCCAACGTTCTTAGAATTTAGTCTAGTCAGACCACAATATTTCCCTTTTGTACACCCTACAGGGCACATTTATGATTGGATTGCTTTGAAACCTGGCATGCTTGTTTGGAGAGGCCTCTAGATGGGAGCTATCGATTTTCTTCGGTTTCTGTCAAAAAATGTTGCTACTGGCAAAAAAAATGACATTGGTACCAATGATCTTCAATTTTGCCATTTCATTTATAACTTACCAAGTTCAAGTTTGTCAAGTTGAGCTACAGTGTCATTGACACTTTCATTGTTCTTTCCCACGCAATGTGAGAAAGAAAAAGTGGTGCAAAAGTACTTTGAAAAAATAACCCAAAACTGGGCCATGTGCGACTGACGCACACCCAGTAGGGAACCCTCTTCTCTGTACCACTGCCCTGGCTTCCGGAACCAGTGTGCAGACGTATAACCAATGTGTCATTCTTTTTCTTCCGCCATCTTGTGAAGATGCGTTTTGTCATTGCACTCATCAGTGATACCTTTGACTCACATTGATGTTTATTGTGTTCTGTATTGTGATCTCAAAAGGTGCTGCTTCAATTTCTGGACATAAGGGCTGTGATTTTTTAATAATCTCTCGATTATTCACCATAATTTTGCGTACCGATAATGTGCACATTTTTGCATACTGTGCTCTTCTGTCTTTTGTTAACCCTTTGGGTTCTTTTGTTGTTGAAGTTCGGTGTCAGCAGGAGCGCTGTTGTGGCAGCATTTCTCCCCTCTGTTGATGGTCCAATTTCTGTCAGTTTTACCCCTTTTGGCTGTTTGGGTGCTCTTGTGTTCCCATTGGGCCAGTTTCCCGCCACCTTCCTCTGGTAGGTGGGGTGTGCTTTTGTATTTTTTCTTTGAGCTCACTTTCCCATTTACATTGCTCTCACCAGATATGCCTCTGACAGTATCTTGCGGGCATTGTTTGTTGCCGAAGCATGTGGACGACTCCCATGCTTCATGCTCCACTTGCAATGGGTGCTTTGCTGAAAGACCATGTGGGCTGTGTGGTTCTTGGTCTTCCACATTTTGGGCATCGGCAAATCATGTAGTACATGCTCATGGCCGTTCCTCTCGTGCATGCAGGAAAGGGGGAATGCTGTCGTTCAGGCCTCCTGAACCAACACTGTCTGGAGAGAGTTCTACCCCCTTCATGGGGGATTCACAGTCTTTCCTGGTGGTGGATACTGCAGTAGCTGCTGATGTTTTTGGCGAAGAGATGCCTTGTGCCAGGACTTATGTCCCCTTCCAGTCCAGTCGACATCTGAGGCTGTCACTCAGGTTGTAGTGCATGGAGGGTTTTTTTTTTCCAGGTTCGGTTTCAGTTTTATTTTTTTTAAAACCTTGGTTTTATTATTTCCAGGCCCTTCAATTAATCTAAATCACTATCATCTTACTAGAAAAGGCCATATTTATTTATTGGTGTTTTAAGGTCACATATTTATGCACAATGGCTAATCATGACCGTGACAGTATTACGGGTGGAGGAAGCTGGAGTACCCGGAGAGAACCACCGAGCAACAACGAGCAACTGTCAGATCCTCAACATCCTAACACCACACAAGCAGGATTAGCATTGGTTGAAGACAAGTGCACCATCGGCGTGCAGTACGCCTTAGTACACAATGCCACCGTGCCCCCACGCGGCAATGAAGATGAAGTGTCTTTCCCAAGGACACAACGCGGTTGCCGCAGGTGGGATTTGAACCGAGGACCTCTCGGCTTGCAGCCTGCGCCTCTACCTACTGAGCCACCGCTCTCCCAGAAAAGGCCATAGAAATGTCACATGAGAGCTATTTTTTTTTTTTTTTTTTTTTATTAGGGTTTAACGACACATTAACAGCCAGGGTCATATCATGTCAGTGACAGTTTTACGGGTGGAGGAAGCCAGAGTACCCAGAGAGAACCACCGAGCAATGACGAGCAGCTGTCAGCTCTCCAACTTCATAACTCTGAACTCTGCACCGCGGCACAGGCAGGGTTAGATTGGTTGAAGACATGTGCACATACGACGTGCAGTATGCCTTAGTACACAGCGTCATCGTGCCCCCATGTAGGCAATCGGGGTTAAGTGCCTTGCCCAGGGACACAACGCGGGAGCACGAATCAGTCGCTGAAATGGTCACCCATCCAACTACTAACCGCGCTTGACGTTGCTTAAGTTCGGTGATCTGACGAGAACCGGTTACCGCGACGCCACCGCGCCCCCTGAGAGCTATTTAAAGCATGCTACATCCTACTGGCAGTACTGAGACATAGCACACTTCACTAGCACTCTTCACTAGCACTCAGTCGGTTGACGAAGGGTTAGATTTGGGGTAGATTGTATGTCATTTGATTATTTTCCTGTTGTATATGTTATATTTGGTAAATGCTATACATCAGTGGCAGCGCACCTGGGCACCTTTGAAGACCACGTTAGGCATTGTAGAAACGCTCCGATGGCGTCCAAATTGTTCAAATGTGATTTTTTTTTTTCTGGGGCACGGCCCACAGATCCCAAACCACTATCCTATGCCCACACCCCTGGCTCAGGCCTATGACCTTCGGGAGATGCCGTAAGTATCTCGACCTTGGACCCCCACATCTTACTTAGCACCCTCCCCCCCCCCCCCACCTGGCGCCGCCACTGCTATACATTATATACCTGCTTTGTTATTTTGTGTTCAGTTTTAATTTCGATAAAATAAATAATTTTCACTTGTAACTTTTCTGTTATGTTTAACATCCCCATAATACAGGGACTCCATTCACTGTCCTGTTCCTCGATCCCTCACTGGACCTCTTGCCTTCTTTTGAAGTACAGAGTATGAACTCTCCCTCATGTTATGTGCAAAATAAAATGGATTTACAGCATCAACGAGTATCACATGGGAAATAAATGGTCAAAGTAAATAACCCTATATAATTTTGATTATTATTTTATTTCATGCATTAAATGTGAGATAAATAATTAAATATGACTGAAATGAAAAAAATACAAAAAAACCCCAAAACGTTCACGTGTTCCGACACTCACCTAATTTCGTGCAGTAAAAGCCCACACTCACTGGCCATTTTCGTTCTTGTGTAGGCCACACCAGCTATTCTCACAGTCGGGGTCCAACTTATACAAAGGTAATAGTCGCAGGGGAGGTATTTTGGCTGAAAATACTGGGTGTGACTTATACGTGGGAGCGACTAAAACACAGACATAATTATACAGAAATAATCGCTTTTGGATTTGCCCGTTCTGCTGACGTTTGTTGTCATTTTCAAAATGAGATTACGAGGAGGTCATTGTAAATTTCGAAGTTTAACGTCAAAGTATGCAAAAACCATATGGACGTTTTTTTTTGCCCCTGTCAGTTTAGTTTTTCAGTTTGAGGCAAAAACCGAAACCGAACTGAAAAACCTCCATGCTCTGTCAGGTTGTGACTCCACCTTTGGGGCCAAGATCGGTTGCTCTCTCCACTTTTCCGCCATTGTCAACAGCTACCAACCAATGTATCCATTCCTCCTGCTTCTCAGTCGGTGACATCTACAGTCTCCGTTTCAGCTGGCGACTACTTATCCCTGCAGGGGATTCTGCTCCTTTGAACATGGGATATCGGCCTCAACCTTCCCTGAATTCAACTCGATCAGGTTGTGACTCCACCTTTGGGGCCAAGCTCGGTTGCTCTCTCCACTTTTCCGCCATTGTCAACAGCTACCAATGTATCCATTCCTCCTGCTTCTTAGTCGGTGACATCTACAGTCTCCGTTTCAGCTGGCGACTACTTATCCCTGCAGGGGATTCTGCTCCTTTGAACATGGGATATCGGCCTCAACCTTCCCTGAATTCAACTCGGCGAAGTCGGAAGGGTTTGCTGGCCTGGTCCTTCTGCTCCAGTCTCTCGGCCGGCAGACCAAACAGACCTTGCTATGGATCCAGATTTCTTATCAACCTACCTCACAATTGTTTACAACAGGCTTGCACTACGGTGGAAGTCCCTCACTCAGAAGTATACTCTCTATTTTGTTCTTTCCCAAGTGATCTGGGAAAGAAAAAGTGGTGCAAAAGCACCAAGAAAAATAAGCCAAAACTGGGTCAAGTGCAGCCAGTGCACACTCAGTAGGGGACACTCTTCTCTGTACTAATCCATGGCTTTCTGGTACCAGTGCACAGACGTATAACCAATGTGTCATTCTTTTTTCTTCTGCCATCTTGTGATGCTCATCAACAGTGATACCTTTTGACTCGATGTTGACAATGTTCCTGTTCTGAATTGTGGACTCATAGCTGTTGCTTCACCATCCAGACATACAGGGCTGTGTTTCTGTATATTCTCTCAATTACTCACCATATTTTTCGTGATATATCTCTATACCAATTTTGCGTGTGATTTTTGCATACTGTGCTGTTTCAGTCTCTTTTTCATTAATGCTAACCCTTTGGGTTCTGCTTTTTTCTGAGTTAGGTGACAAGCTGGGGGCTGTTGCGGCAGCTTTTCTCCCCTCTGATGAGGGTTGAATTTTTTCCTTTTTGGCTGTTGGGCTTTGTTTCCTGCCACTTTTCTCTGGTAGCTGGGGGTGTCCTGATTTTATTTTTCTTTGGGTTCACCTTCCCATCTACACTGCTCTCACCAGATATGCCTAGGATGATACCTTGTGGGCAATGTTTGTTACCTTGGCATGTGAAGATTCCCATGATTCATGCTCCACTTGATATGGGTGTTCTGTTGAAAGACCCTTTGGGCAATGTGGTACTTGGTCTTCCACCTTTTGGTCTTCAGTCTATCGTGTAGTTCGGGCATGTTGGCCGTGCACACGGGAAGGGGAATACATTCATTTGGGGCCTCCCATACCGACTCTGTCTGGAAAGAGTTCTACCCCCTCAGTGGGGGTTTTGTAGTCTTTTCTGGCAGTGGATACCATGGTAGCTGCTGACTTTCTGGTGAAGAGATGCTTGGTTCCGGGACTGCTGTCCCCCTCCAGTCGACATCTGAGGCTGTCACTAGGGTTGTGACTCCTCCTTTGGAGCCAAGCTTGGTTGCTCTCTCATCTTTTCCACCTTTGTCAACAGCTACTGATGTGTCCACTCCTGCTGCTGCCCCATCGGTGACGTCTTTGGTCTCAGTTTCAGCCGGCAATGGCTTATCCCTGTAGGGGTCTGCAGGGATTTCTGCTACGTTGGACGTGAGTTCTGGGCCTCAACCTTCCCTGACTTCAACTTTGTAAAGTCGGATAGGTTGCCGGCAGCTTCCTCTGTTTCTCTGTTTCGGTCTCCCAGCCGTTAGACCAAGCAGGTTTTGCTTTGGATTCAGATGTCCATGATGGGGTCACCATGGACTCTCTTGTGCTTCTGTCTATGCATTCTGGTCCTTAGGTCAGTTTAGCGGGACCAGCGCAATCTGTGCAGCCTGGACCTTCTGTCCTTCAGACGTCCACTGCGACTCTCCTGAGTTCTGCCCTATGTTAGCAACAGTTCCGGTACATCTCCATATACATCGCGACCTTCTCTGTCAAGATCGCCCGAGGAGGTATCATGTCAACCTGACATCATTGTGCCATCACACATCTTTTGTCTGATCCTGTCTCCTCTGTAGGGGTTTTTTCGAGACGAGCAGTGAAGTGCATTTCTTCTTCACTGGTTCAGCCTACATGGCTAAGTGGAAGACCTTCTGTCATTGGTGTGCAGATCACTCTGTTGAATATGCCAACCCTTCGATTGCACAGACTGTGGCGTTTCTGGTCTATCTGTTTGATTCTCAGGGTCTGTTAGTGTCAAGGGGTAGAGGTCATGCTTTCGGAGACCTTTTTTATGGGGGAAAGCATCGTATCAGCACTAATCAGTACCTTTCGAAGCTCATTTGGCACTTTTCCTTGAAAAGGCCTTGAGTTTTGCAGGTGACCCAAGATGTAATCTTTCTTTGATGCTGCTTTGCATGGGGAGTGGGGGGCAGGTGGAGGGAGGGGGCAGGTAAGGATGTGTCACTCGAAGTGTTATCCCGGGTGGATATGCAATTTCTCTCACAATCGAGACAGCTGATGGCTATTGCCAGGAGAGTTAGCGAGCTTCACTCCCTCACAGGAGTTCTGCCAACAGTGTTACTTTCACCACTGATTGCTCCTTTTTAGCCAAAAATCGAATACCAGAAACATCTCTGCCTCCTATCTATATCAGGTCTCTTTCTTCGGGTGATGGTAGTTGCCCTTTGCTCTGTCCGGTTCGTGCCATTCACATTTACCTTAACAGGACACAGTTTATTAAAAAGGCAGGAAGCGATCGATTCTTTCCGTTCCTGATTCCTGATTCCTGGTTGACAGAAGATCTCTCCTCAATCCTCATCTCTAAATGGATTTATATTGCTATTAGAGCATCATATGCTTGTTTGGCGAGGGATTATTGTATTATCAAACACATTTCCATGCATCCTTTGTCTACCTCCTGGGTTTATGCTAACTCTGTCGCATTGTCAGACATTATGCAGGCAGCTTACTGAAGAAATGCTTCTACTTTCTCCTCCTTTTATCTGTGTCAGTTGCAGGAGCAGTCTGAGGACCTTTTTTCTCTGGGACCTCTTTCTTCTGCTCAGGCTCTCATCCAGCCTTGCCACTAATCTTTTCTGCCAACTTTTACAGTGTTGCAGTTTCAGACTTTTTCTTTCCTGTCCTTTTCGCAGAATTCAGTTGACTGGTATCATTCAAATTCTTTCAGGACCAGTTCTATACTTTTGTATTGTTACTGTCCTATCTGTCTGTGAGTTACACATGGCCATATGCCTCATCTCACATTGTTCTATATCGATGTTTGTGATGTGATGGCTCTACACACTTTAGAAACTCATCTCTTGTTCCACTGTGCCAGTGCAGTCGAGTTGTGTGGGGGTTGGTTATGTGATTCCCACCTCCTATTGTCTATTCAGCCTGTTGTAAACAATTGTGAGTAGGTTGATAAGAAATATAAATTTTATAGTTAATTTCCTTTCTTATTATTCCTACCACAATTGTTTGCCCTCCCATCTTATTCGGGTAAGAATCCTTCCTCCTTGTTGGTTTTCTAATATTTGTGGATTCAAATAGAATGACACATTGGTTAAACGTCTGCACACTGGTTCTGTAAGCCGTGGATTGGTACAGAGAAGAGTGTTCCCTACTGGGTGTGTCCTGGTCACACGCGGCCCAGTTTTGGCTTATTTTTTCATAGTGCTTTTCCGGTGATTATTTTCTTACACACAGAGTTTCTGTTTACCCTTTATCTACCACAAATATATCTGGCCACTGCTACTCTCAAAACTTTCATTTAAATTATATATTTTCAATTTCCATCTTCAACCTATAGCTTATGATTCCCAAAAAAATAAATTTTTTAGTTATTCAAGAATTTATTTGACTGGTGTTCCATCAGTTGTGTTTGATAAAGGGGCAATGTGTTGCAGAGATTCAGTTCTAAATGGGGTCAGTGTGTTGCAGAGATTCAGTTCAAAATGGTGAATTGTTTGCTTATTATATGCAATTGAATTCTGGTTACACCCACTTATATAAACAATTAATTCAGGTTATATCAGTAATAAAAATGAAGTGTGGCACAAAAGATCTCATCATCCCCCATTATTTATACTTTGTTTCCTTTGTTCGAATCTATAAAGGAATTACTTTACATTTAAAGAAAGTTTAAGCTGCTAATTTCAAATAGATGATAGAAGAATTTCTTGTTAATTAATATGTAATACTAATCAAGTAGCTGGTGTATGTCAGGAATAAAAGATATTAAATTATTTAAGACTGATACCAGTAACAATAAACAGCCAGTTTCTCAATTCTGAAATCATCTGCTTCAGCAGACTTCACCTTGCAAACAGCAAACAAAGTGTGCCATACAATCGAGCAGACCCATGATAAATGGTGCCCTCTTTGTCTTTATTTGACAAAATGAAAAGAATGTTCTGCTTGCGGTTGCACTGGAATCGTTTAATGCATACTGGACTATGTTTGCCAGAACTTATTTCCTCGAAGAATTTGTTTCCTGACCCATAACACTGATAAACAGTGCTCCCTTTTTAGCTCACTTGACTGCAAGTCAGTGTGAGCTATTGCCATCACTTGGCGTCCGTCGTCCGTTAACTTTTGCAAACTACTTCTTCACAGCCATTCAGCCAAATTCAAACATATGTTACACAAACCATCCCTGGAGTATACCCTTTCTATTTTATTCAAATGAAGCGGCTGCTTTCTTCTGGCTCTTGTCTATGATGCCAAAGCCTAAAAATCTTTAAAAATCCTCTTCTCATGAACCACCAGAGAGATTGCCTTGATATATGGTATGGAACACTCTTTGGTGTTGAAGATTAAAGTTTGTTCAAGGGAAGTTGGTAGATCAAAATTTGGGCTCTCTGTGGGCACATACCCATTTTGGGCTCTGCCCAAAATTTCTATTTCAAGAACCGATGGGCCAATTTTAACCAAATTTCACATGTAGTATAAGCAGATCCAAAGTACTTGATTGATGCCCGTAATTTTTTTTTAGTAGCCCTGTGGGTACCCCAGGGGCTAAAAATAGAAAAAAATTCAAATGCCCATATTTCCCAATATTTATTTATTATTTATTAGCTCACCTGACTGAAAGTCAGGGTGAGCTTTTCTGATCACTTTTCGTCCGTCGTCTGTCGTCCGGCGTGAAGGTGGTGTTTGGGCCTTTTTCTCCCAAACCACTGGCCGCATATTAATGAAATTTCATGTGAGTAGGGGTTATATAAGGGCATTTTGATTTTTTGTCAAATTAGGTTTCAGCTCATATTGAGCAGAGGGATGGGGCAAAAATGCTCCAATTCTTAAAAAATCTTCTTCTCAAGAACCAGCAATAGCAGAGACTTGATATTTAGTATGCTGCTTCCTTTTGAGGTGTAGACTCAAGTTTGTTCAAGAGAAGTTTGTCAGGCATTATTTGCCTTCGTTATGGGAGAGGCAAAAATTTTGGCCACGCCTAAAATTTTTATTTTCAGAACCGTCAGGTCGATTTGATCCAAATTTTATATGAAATGATAATGGGTCATAAGTAGTTGATTGATGCAAAAAAATTTTTTCTCATTGCCCCGTGGGAACCTCGGGAGCTAAAAATAGGAAAAACCTTAAAACTGCCATATCTCCAAAACACACGGCACAGGGAATTCTTATTAGCTCACCTGATTTTCAGTCAGGAGAGCTATTGTGATCACTCACCGTCCGTCGTCCGTGAACATGGTGTTTGCGTCTTCTCCTCCCAAACCGCTGAACCAATTTAATTGATATTTGAGATAATAGTTTGTTATGACATCCCAATTTGATTTTGTTCAAATCAAGTTGCCTCCCCTGTGGGTAGGGCCACACCCAAAAAGTGTGCTGAAATCTTAAAAAATCTTCTTCTCATGAACCAGCAGTAGCAGAGACTTGATATTTGGTGTGCAGCTTCCTTTTGAGGTGTAGACTCAGATTTGTTCAAGAGAAGTTTGTGGGGGCTATACTTGGTGTCGTTATGGGAGGGGCAAAATTTTTGGCCCCGCCCAAAATTTCTATTTTCCAAACCAAGAGGCTGATTTGAACCAAATTTTATGTGAGGGCTTATTGGGTCATAAGTACCTAATTTATGCTGATTTTTTTTTTCCCGCAGCCCCATGGGAATCGCAGGAGCTAAAAATAGAAAAAAATTAAAACGCCCATATCTCCAAAACTCCACGGCACCAAGAATTTTTATTTGGTGTGAAGCTTTCTTAGGACCAACAGAAAGAATTGGTAAAAAAAAATTGCCATCGGTTTTATCATAGGGTACAGTTTCGGGACTTTGAAAAAGTGCTGAGTCAGCACTTTTTAACACTGTAGGCAATGGGAAAAACATTAAAAAATCTTCTTCTCCAGATCCAGCAGGCAGAATCTTTTGATATTTGGTGTGCAACATTGTAGGGTGGATCTGATTCAAGTTTGTTCAAATCGGCCCCCTGGGTTTATATTTGGGCTCAGTATAGAAGCTTGAATTCGAACTTAGTGCATTTCAGGCAAATTTCTTAAAAAATCTTCTTCTCCAGATACAGCAGGCAGAATCTTTTGATACTTGGTATGTAACATTGTGGGGTTGATCTGATTCAAGTTTGTTCAAATCGGCTCCCTAGATTCATATTTGGGCTCACTATAGAAGCTCGAATTCGAACTTAGTGCATTTCAGGCAAATTTCTTTGAAAATCTTCTTCTCAAGATCCAGCAGTCAGAATCTTTTGATATTGGGTATGCACCATGCTTAGGGGGGTGAGATTCAAGTTTGTTCAAGCCAAGTCCCTAGGTCCATATTTGGACTCACTGTGGGAGCTTGAATTGTAACTTAGTTCAAAATAAGGAATTTTATTTAAAAATCTTCTTCAGATCCAGCAGTCGGAATATTTTGATATTTGGTGTGCAGCATCCTTAGGGGGGTGAGATTCAAGTTTGTTAAAGACAAGTCCCTGTGGGAGCCCCGAATTATAACTTAGTTCAATATGAGGAATATTCTTTAAAAATCTTCTTTTTTTTAGATCCACTGGTCAGAATCTTTTGATATTTGGTATAAGCTTTTTTTTAGGAGGAGCAGATGCAACTTGTTGAAATCAATTCTCTGGGTTGATATTTAGGCTACCTTGTCAGGTGAGCGCCCTCAGGCCCCTTGGGGGCCTCTTGTTTATTTATTGGTGTTTAAGGTCACATATTTCTGCACAATGGCTAACCATGACAGTGACAGTTTTACGGGTGGAGGAAGCCGGAGTACCCGGAGAGAACCACCAAGCAATGGCAAGCAACTGTCAGCTTCCCAACATACCAACTCCATACAAGCAGGGTTAGCATTGGTTGAAGACAGGTGCACCATCGATGTGCAGTACGCCTTAGTACACAACAACACCGTGCCCCCACGTGGGCAATGGGAGTGAAGTGTCTTGTCCAAGGACACAACGCGGTTGCCGCAGGTGGGATTCGAACCGAGGACCTCTCAGCTTGCAGCCTGCACCTCTACCAACTGAGCCACCATGCCCCCCCCCCCCATATTTCCCAAACTACATGGAACAGAGAACTGTTATTTGGTATGAAGCATCCTTTTGATCAGTAGAAGTAATTTTTTTTTAAAATGGCCATCGGTTGTGTCAGGGTGTTCTGTGGGGGGCGTTTGAAAAAATGCTGTGTCAGCATATTTGCAAAAATTAAAAAAAAAACGTTTCTTCAGAATTGCTGATCAGAATCTTTTGATATTTGGTAAATAGCATCCATAGGACGGTATACAAATACAAGTGTGTTCAAATCGAGCCCCTCGGTTCATATTTGAGCTCAACACAGGAGCCCAAATATTTAACTTTGGGCTCTATGGGGAATAAGCTTTAAAAATCTTCTTCTTCAGATCAAACAGTCCGATTGTTTTGATACTTGGTATACAACATCACTTCAGGGGTCAGATTGAAGTTTCTTCAAATCAAGTCCCTGGATTAATATTTTGGCTTCCTATGGGAGCCCGAATATAAACTTGGTGCAATATGGGGAATAATCTTTAAAAATCTTCTTCCGATCCACCAGTCATATTCTTTTGATATTTGGTATGCAGTATCTCTAGGGGGGGTTAGATTCAAGTTTGTTCAAATGGGATCCCTGGATGAATATTTGGGCTCTTTATTGGAGACCAAATTTTAACTTAGTGCAATATGAGAAAATTTCTTAAAAAATCTCCTTTTTCAGACCTGCAAGTGAGAATTGTTCATATTTGGTATGTGACATCTCTAGAGGTGTAAGATTCAAATTTGTTCAAATCGAGTCCCTGGGTTAATATTTGGGATTTCTATTGGAGCCTGAATATTAATTTGGTGCAATATGGGGAATAATCTTTAAAAATCTTCTTCTTCAGATTCACGAGTCACATTCTTTTGATATTTGGTATGCATCATCTCTAGGGGGGGTTAGATTCAAGTTTGTTCAAATGGGATCCCTGGCTGAATATTTGGGCTGTTTATTGGAGCCCAAATTTTAACTTAGTGCAATATGAGAAAATTTCTTGAAAAATCTTCTTTTTCAGACCCACTAGTGAGAATCCTTTCATATATAGTATGTGACATCTGTAGAGGTGTAAGGTTCAAATTTGTTCAAATCGAGTTCCTGGGTTAATATTTGTTTTCCCCATGGGAGCCCAAATATTTACTTAGTGCAATATGGGGAATTATCGTTTAAAACCATCTCCTTCAGATCCAGAAGTCAGATTCTTTTGATATTTAGTGTACAACACCTCTAGGAGGGTTAGATTGAAAGTTGTTCAAATCAGGTTCCTGGGTTAATATTTGGGCTTTTTTATTGAAGCCCAAAGTTTAACTTACGAAAAAATTTCTTGAAAATTCTTCTTCTTCAGGCCGACCAGTGAGAATCCTTTCATATTTGGTATGTAACATCTCTAGGGGCAATCACATAGTGATACACTCATCTCTTTTGACAACTTCATCCAGGTGAGCGTTTTAGGCTCACTTGAGCCCCTGGTTTAACTTGTACCGCTTCGGGGAATGCAACGTTCTGATTCCAAATTTAAAGTTCTATTCTCGGGAATCCATGCATACTACAGTCTGTTTATGATTAGCCCTATGGGTAATAAATAAACTAGAGCGCACTGTCACAGTGCCGAGGCTGCGACGATTCGTGCAACGCCAATGATGTTTTAAAACTCATTGGTGACAATAAAAACTTGTTGGTGACAAAAAAATCTTGTTGGTAACAAGTTACACGCCTGCATTTTTTTCTAATCTCACCGGAGCTGTATTGCTGAAGGTTGAAAAATATGGCGAGCTGGTTACCTTCTTTAATTTCAAATCACATTTCAAAGGCTTGGTCCTGTTGTGACTTACTGAACTTGTTTCATAAATGTTACTGTGAACTGTGGACTCATACTGGGGATGCTCTGTATGTAGGTCAGTCTTTCAGGACTTTGACTTCTGGAAGATGAATCTTCAGAGAACTGGCAGTAAATCAAGCAATACACTCTTTCTGTGCTAGACAAGTTCTTCTTTACTGTTACAATAGGACACAGTTACCAATAGCTGGGTGAGAGTTTTCTTAAAATTGCCATCATAGTTGATTGGCTAAACTTGTCTTTATACATTTGTTGGTACCAAAAAAACACAGATGCTGATAAGACCTTAATCCTTAACTCTTTGAACCCTAGCGGCCGTTTTTCCGGCCAGCAACATGATATGTCATAACGTCATTAAATAGGATGGCTGTTCAGTAAATGTGTGTAGGGGAGACCAATCAATATTTTCAATGTGCAGCCCTGAGGCAGCACGTTGAAAATATTGATTGGTCTACCCCAATTAATGAATATGGACTCTTTTAATTGTTGCCCTTGAACTGGCATGGAAGATACCACTAGAGTTCAAAGGGTTAAAAGCCTAGTTCCAACTGATCACTTTTTACTGTAACAGAACAGGTGCCTCAACTTGCAGTCTCTGGTAGTTGTTTCTAGGTAATTCTTGGCAAGAGCAACTGCCAAGCCTCAGGATGTAGACTGTCAAGTTACAGTCTGGCCCTCAACCTTTTACCCAACATAACAGCCAAAACCGGCCAGCGCTATTCACAAAACTCCCCATTCATTTTGGATGATTTTTTTATTTCAAAAAAGTAGTTTATAACACCCCACCCCCTTCCCCCCCCACCCCCCATTGGAATGAGCTCGTAGAGCACATTTCAATGGGGTCATAGCCTTTGTTTTTGATGTAAAAAATGAAAATATTGAGTTATTCAATAATTATCCGTCCATCTGTGAGTCCGTCCGAGAATATTCATAACTTAAGTAAATTGTTATTTTTTTTCTATAATATTTGTTGGTCACAGGTATGCCCACACAGGTTATTTTTTTTTTTCTTACTACTTGTTCACTTAGAAATTGTGTCCGTCCGAGCCAAATTTTGTCTGTTCAGCCTGTATCTCGGGTATCGAATGTTCTATTGCAATGAAATTTGCCCTGAACACTGCTTATGGTATAGGCTTTAAAAAAAGGATTCAATGATATTTCTCACATTCTCCTTTTCAGAGTTATCCCCCTTTTTTGACTTAGAAATTGTAGGAAATAGACATTTTTGTCTGTTCAGCCTGTATCCCAGGAATGGATTAACGGATTTCAGTGAAATATGGCATGCAGTTTGCCTATGACAAAGGTTTCTGCCTCATTGCATAAAACTTCCAAACACCAAACAATTTACCATACCTTTTGACTTCGAAATTGTTGAAAACTTTCTAAGAAAAGGGGGGGTATAATGGATTACATCCATTTGTCTGTGCATCTGTCCGTCAGTCCGTACGAGAATATAAATAATATTTGTTGGTCATAGGTATACCCACCCTAGGCAGTACACCATGTAGGGGTATGCACCGGACAACAGTCCAGCTCTTGTTTTTTTTGCAGGTGTCGTCAACCTTTCGTCTTAGGTAAAGGGTTAAGGGTTAAAACCCATTTTAACTGCATGAGTGCTAGAAGCCACAAACAGGGCTTCACTGAAAGGTGCTAAAAGACACTTTAGTGGCTTTACACTGTGTGCTTGTTGTGTGGTACAGTAGTAGATTACAATTTAAAGAGGAACAAAACAGTTATTGAACAAAATCTTGCTAAACTAAGTTCCCCTTGCTCACAGCATTGTATCTTTAAAAAATATATACTTGTTACAAATCACATTTGAAAAATAATTTATCTGAACTAAGGTTTAACTTTCTGGTAGCATTGTATCTTTGAAATGAAAAAATATACTGGTTGCAAATCACATTTTAAAAATAAATTTTCACTCTACCAGTTAATAAACAAACATCCAGAAAATAAAATCTGAATTGGTCAGTTTTTCAGGGGTTTATCTTGGAAAACATGAAATCTGGATGAAATGGGTTGGAACTGGATGGAGAAAATGAAAGTGGATCTGTTCTCTGCATCACTTTTCACTTTTCTAATCTTTATATGCATATATCATGATAAACCTTTACACAATGTAACCCAAGTATTATGTTTCCTGTGTTCTGTTCTTTGGGACCAATACTCACCTGATGTGTGTGATAACCAAGTTCCTCATTTTCCTTGACATAAATTTTCATGAGTCTTGAGAATTTCCTGTTCTAAATACACTGTCTCTGCAGGAGTTGTTTGTCCAAAGATTCGTGGAATAGTAGTTATTTTGGACATACTCCAGATTTAATATTTGAATATTCCTCTAAAATGTCTCGGATGTTTTATTTATCTGCTCAGCCAACAAACACTGTCAGGTATTTTTGTCTTTCGGCAGTTCCAAATTCATCAGTGTAAGTATACATTTATCTTTGGAGATCTTAACCCCTAGCACTGTGGTAGTGCAACAGAATTTCTCCAATCACTCTGTTTTTCTCATGTTTAACCCTTTACCTAACATGAAAAGCAGACGACACTTGCAAAAAAAATTCTTGAATAACTATTTTTTTTCATTTTTTGTCTCAAAAACATAGGTTATGACTCCTCGTTGGAACGAGCTCGACGAGCTCGTTCCAACGAGGGGTCATAACCTATGTTTTTGAGGCAAAAAATGAAAATATTTTGAAAATTAATTGGTGATTTTTGAGAATAGCGCTGGCTGGTTTTGGCGGTTACGTTGGGTAAAGGGTTAACTGTGAATTTAACCAATTAAATCTTGTTTGTCATAGCTCACTGAGTTTGTCAAACAAGGTATATTTGGTTGAATGTCACACTGCATTATGGGAAATATTTGCTGATGAAAACTTTGCCATTTTAACATTAGAGTGCAGAGTGTTAATGTAGGCCAAATATAACATTACTCTCATCCCTTTGAACCTAGTATGCATAATTGTTGTATATAGCAAAAGTTGGCAGTCTGTGAATAGACAACACAATAAACACCTAATTGAACAAGAGGATCGGTGATAATTTGATCCTACAGCCCTGTTCAGCAATAATTTAATCCAACAGCCCTCTTCAAGCAAATGATACTTCATTAGAAGCAAACTGCTTAGATTATACAACTTTTACAACTTCCCATTATCCAAAACGTTAAATGTCAGCAGAAAGGGGTGCATGGCCATCTTCTCAGAAAAAAACACGTCAGAAAATTTTAAGGCCTTGTGTTGGTGAAATTTTTGCAAAATGGAAGGAAAGCTCTTAATGATTTGGCCCAGAACATGTCTTTTTAAGATTGAAATATCATTACCTGATCCAGCTTGCGTTTACAAAAAACAACGTGAAGTTTTAAGGCTTTGTGTTGGTAGAATTTTGCACAGTAGACAGAAAGTTATCAATATTTTGGTATCTACTGAAAAAATAGAAGGTATCTTCTATTTAATTTATTTTGGGATCAGCTTTAACTTCTTGCATGTTGATGGTGGACATTCCTGCCAGGACAGGATTTCTCTTGCCACAGAAATAACTATAATTTGGGTGCATTTAATAAAATTTGTCCCCTGTAACTTGCATGGATTTTTGCGCCAATGGTTTCTTGAGTTAAATTTAGATCAATTTTTCATCAAATCTCGTCATGGCTGCTTCAGAGCAGCCATGACTAGATTGGATGGAAAATGTATTCAAAATTCTCAGCGGGTTAAGAGTTAAACCTGGAAATAGTTGTTACTTTGACATCGTTTCTGTCATTTTCCACGTTTTTTTTTTCAGACTGAAATTTTAATGACTGACCTGTCTTGTGTCCAAAATGTTGGAAATTTGAATGCCTAATCTGAAAAATGTCCAAAAAATTTTAATGTCCATTGGAAAAGTTCGGACTTGCCCCTCCTCCACCTCCACTCACCTACCAACATAATTATCTTCACCCCTGAATGTTAGGGCAATTGCTGTTAATTTCACAATTGGAGGGTTCCAAGTCTCATTCCCCGAGTACTCTGGAAAATCCATGGGTTGATAGGTTAGGAAATTTTCTCCTGTTTGATGAGAGTTGACTGAAGATTTTTTGAAAAGGCCGAATGTAAGAGACACATGTACCCTTTTTACTTGACAAACAATTTGACATTGAATGAATATTCAAGCAACTGGGATTTGGTCATTTTCCTCATATGCTAGTGACCAACTCAGCACTTATTAGTTGCACAAGCAGGTCTAGGTGTGGCAATGTCAGTTGTTGATCTGTCAGTCAGTTGGTCTGTAGTTGTTTGACCAATGAGTTTTAAAACTCAGTAATTTTTAAAAATTACTTGGTGAAAAAATGACATCATATTTTGTTTGCAACTGTATCTTATTGATGTCTAGCCTTAAGTTCCATGCAGGTTTTATTTGGAGTATTTTTATCAAGTTATTATTCTTTATGGGCATGGAATTTGGGGGGTGGCGGGGGAGCGCACATTGAGGTATACTGGATTACACGTATCCATCTGGCTGTGCATCAATCCATCCATCCACCCACAGTGATATCTTAGCAGTGAGTTGATAGATTTCAGTGAAATTTCGTATGAGGGAACCCTGTGATAAGCAGTTCCTGCGCATGTTATAGAACAGTTGTCTGCATTGTTTCCACAGAGTTACATTGTTTTTAATTCATTTATGCCTTATTGGTCCAGCACCGCTGGGGGGTGGGAGGGGGGGGGGGGGGGGGAGATATTAACGTCCTTCAGCAATAGCTCTTGTTCCACTTGACATCATTGATCCATCAAAAGAACTTTGTAATTGACCAGTCGAAATGTTGCATTCTGACCTAGATCAATTGGAAAGTTGCAGTGACAGCCGATAAATGAAATGACAATTGGAAAATGTCTGTGTTCAAATCCACCAAAATTAACTCCTGCCATTGTAGAAGGATAGAACTCGAGGCTGCTTTCACCTTCTATCCTTCTGTGCTAGCACTCATGCCATATTGACGAATGCACCCATGCCATATTGACGAACGCATTCACATATTCTGTTTATGTATTGGATCTACTGAGGCTGAATAGGTCTATGAACATGAGATGATCAATGGTTGTCAGAGTAATTCTTTGGTAGATCACAAGATCTGTTCAATTAACAGGAGTTTATTCTGTAACCTATGTTCAATTAACAGCTCAAATTTGCACTGAAGGTATGATAAATGGTTTGGTGTTTGAGGTGTTTCAATTAAGTAATATCCATTTATGTGGGCTTAATCAGGAATGCTTAATCGGTTATTTGTTATTTTCACATCAATTTTGCCTACAGTGGTTAATTGTATGTCAGAATCCCATAACATTTCCATCTGTTTGGTTCAGATTTATGGCGCTGCATTCAGGCATTCAGTCAGCATGTGCATATGGTTGTATTACAATGATAATATCTTCATTATAACATATAATCACAAAAAAATGAAATACAAGAGGTAAAAAGAATGACAGGAGTGGAGAAACTTTGTTAAACTTGCATTTGATAAGTTTCTCTTTTCTATTTGGGTTTATGAGCAGGTTCCATGCTGTGGAGTTATTATTGGTTACACATATGGCACATTATGAAATTTGGAACTGGTGAGGAGTTTTAGCTTTTAATAATAAATGCATTATTCTACATATTTAAAGTTGTTCTTTTGGGGATTCCATGGTGATAGAAGCTATGTGATATTTATAGGAACTTTTAGAATGCTGAATAGTAGTTATTGGTAAGAGTTCTGGTGATCTTCAACCCCTTGGTGTTTTTTTTTTTTAAATTTATGATATACAACTTGAAATTTAAATTTTAGAAAGTATTGGCGATTTTACCTATTGTTTAATGAAGAATGTCAATTCTTAACCCTTTACCTAACATGAAAAGCAGACAACACTTGCAAAAAAGATTCTTGAATAATTAATTTTTTTCATTTTTTGTCTCGAAAACATAGGCTATGGCCCCTCATTGGAATGAGCTTGACAAGCTCGTTCCAACGATGGGTCATAACCTATGTTTTTGAGACAAAAAAATGAAAATTAATTCGTGATTTTTGAGAGTAGCACTTTTGCCGTTACGTTGGTAAAGGGTTAAAGGCATTCCTTTTTGTTAGAAGGTAATATGCAACCAGAATATTTTCCTTGCCAGCAAGTGTTCACAATGGAGCTCATTCCTTTTCGCTGTACAGATTTTAATCTCGTCGAATGGCAGTACTTTACTCCAGTGTCTCTTAAGAGATAGGTTGTGCGCGGTGGCTCAGTGGTAGACTGTTGGACTTCTGTGCTAGAGGTCCCGAGTTCGATCCCCATCCAGGATCACCTGCATTGTGTCCTTGGGCAAGGCACTTTATCCCGGTTGCCTACATGTGGGCACGATGACGCCATGCACTAAGGCATACTGCACGTCGATGGTACATATGTCTTCAACCACTGTAACCCTGCTTGAGCGGAGCTTGAACAGACTTAGAATGTTCAGGAGCTGACAGTTGCTCGTTGATGCTCGGTGGTTCTCTCTGGGTACTCCGGCTTCCTCCTCCCATAAAACTGTCATGGTCACGATTAGCCATTGTGCATAAGTATGTGACCTTAAACACCAATAAATAAATAAATAAGAGACATATTTTACAATGCAAACTCTCATAAAATTGTATCATTTCTAAAGGAACTCAACCTTTTTAATAAAGTTAGTATTCTTTAAACCACTGATCTCATTTTCTTATTACTGTTTTCACTGCTCATTTTTAGCTTAACTTGACAAAGTCAAGATAAGCTATTGCCATCACAAGTGCGGAAGTCTGTGAGTCTGTTAGTCTGTGAGTCTGTTCACATTTTCCTTTAGCACAGGCTACACCCCGCAGTTCTTGTCTGATCATCACGAAATTTAATATGCAGGTTTGGAGTCATGTCTAGATGAGAGCATCCCCTTTTGGTTGCGATCGGTCAACCGGTATGGCTGCCCAAGCCCAAAACCCGAAAACCATTAGCACAGTCTACAGGTTGTATTTATGAAGGGATTTCATTGTAACTTGATAGGATGCCTCTGTATAATGCCTAGATGAGAACATCCCCTTTTGATCATGATCTGTCAACCGTGATGGCTGCCCAAGCCCGAAACCCAAAAAGTTTTAGCACTGTCTGCAGGTCATATTTAATATGGAGGGATTTCATTGTAACTTGGTAAGATGACTCCGGATGATGTCTAGATGAGAACTTCCCCATTTGGTCGCGATCTGACGACTGCCCGAGCCCAAAACCCAAAAACCTTTAGCACAGTCTACAGGTCATATTTATGGAGGGATTTCATTGTAACTTGGTAGGTTGACTTCATATAATGTCTAGATGAGAACGTCCTCTTTTGGACGTGATTGGGCAACTGTGATGGCTACAAGGGCCCGAAAACCTTTAGCACAGTCTACAGGTCATATTTATGAAGGGATTTCATTGTAACTTGGTGGGATGACTCCAAATAATGTCTAGATGAGAACTTCCCCTTTTGGTCGCGTTCATTCAGCCTTGATGGCTGCCCGAGCCCAAAAACCTTTAGCGTAGTCCATAGGTCGTATTTATGTAAGGATTTCATTGTAACTTGTTAGGTTGACTCCATATAATGCCTAGATGATGACATCCCCTTTTGGTCATGATTGGTCAGCTGTGACGGCTACAGGTGCTCGAAGCCCGAAAACCTTGAGCACGGTCTACAGGTCATATTTATGAAGGGATTTCATTGTAACTTGGTAGGTTGACTTCATATAATGTCTAGATGAGAACATCCCCTTTTGGACCTGATTGGGCAACTGTGACAGCTACAGGGGCCTGAAGCCCAAAAACCCTTAGCTCAGTCTACAGGTCATATTTATGAAGGGATTTCATAGTAGCTTGGTAGGATGACTCCAAATAGTGTCCAGATGAGAACGTCCCCTTTGGTAGCGATCATTCAGCCTTTATGGCTGCCCGAGCCTAAAAACATTTAGCATAGGCTATAGTTCGTATTTATGAAAGAATTTCATTGTAACTTGTTAGGTTGACTCCATATAATGCCTAGATGATGACATCCTCTTTTTGTTGTGATTGGTCAACTGGCGGCTACAGGGGTCCGAAGCCCGAAAACCTTGAGCACAGTCTACAGGTCATATTTATGAAGGGATTTCATTGTAACTTCGTAGGATCACTCCAGATGATGCCCAGATGAGAATGTCCCCTTTTGATTGTGACCATTCAACCATGATGGCTGCTGAAGCCCGAAAACCTTTAGCACAGTCTACAGGTCATATTTATGAAGGGATTTCATTGTAACCTGGTTGGTTGACTTCATGTAATGTCTAGATGAGAACGTCCCCTTTTGGACGTGATTGGGCAACTGTGATGGCTACAGGGGCCCAAAGCCCGAAAACCTTGAGCACAGTCTACAGGTCGTATTTATGAAGGGATTTCATTGTAACTTGGTAGGATGACTCCAAATAATGTCTAGATGAGAACGTCCCCTTTTGGTCGTGATCATTCAGCCTTGATGGCTGCCTGAGCCCAAAAACCTTTAGCATAGTCTATAGGTCATATTTATGGAAGGATTTCATTGTAACTTATTAAGTTGACTCGATATAATGCCTTGATGATGACAACCCCTTTTGGCCGTGATTGGTCAACTGTGACGGCTACAGGGGCCCGAAGCCCCAAAACCTTGAGCACAGTCTACAGGTCATATTTATGAAGGGATTTCATTGTAACTTGGTAGGTTGACTTCATATAATGTCTAGATGAGAACATCCCCTTTTGGACCTGATTGGGCAACTGTGACAGCTACAGGGGCCTGAAGCCCAAAAACCCTTAGCTCAGTCTACAGGTCATATTTATGAAGGGATTTCATAGTAGCTTGGTAGGATGACTCCAGATGATGCCCAGATGAGAATATCCCCTTTTGGTTGTGATCATTCAACCGTGATGGCTGCCGGAGCCCAAAGCCCAAAAACCTTTAGCACAATCTACAGGTCATATTTATGAAGTGATTTCATTGTATGAGAACGTCCCCTTTTGGACGCAATTGGGAAATTGACAGTTACAGGGGCCCGAAGCCTGAAAACCTTTAGCACAGTCTACAGGTCATATTTATGAAGGGTTTTCATTATAACTTGGTAGGATAACTCCAAATAATGTCTAGATGAGAATGCCCCCCTTTGGTCACGATCATTCAGCCTGGATGGCTACTGGAGCCCAAAACCCAAAAAACTTTAGCACAGTCTATAGGTCGTGTTTATGTAAGGATTTCATTGTAACTTGTTAGGTTGACTCCATTTAATGCCTAGATGATGACATTCCCTTTTGGTCGTGATTGGTCAACTGTGACAGCTACAGGGGCCCGAAGCCCAATAACCTTGAGCAAAGTCTACAGGTCATATTTATGAAGGGATTTTATTGTAACTTTGCAGGATCACTCCAGATGATGCCAAGATTACAACGTGCCCTTTTGGTCGCGATCATTCAACCATGATGGCCGCCCGAGCCCAAAACCCGAAAAACTTTAGTACAGACTACAAGTCGTATTTGTGAAGGGATTTCATTGTAACTTATTAGTAGAATGACTCGGTATAATGTCGGGATGAGGACGTCCCCTTTTAGTAGCAAGCGGTCAACCGTCATGGCTACACAGGCATGAAGTCTGAAAACCTTTAGCACAGTCTACAGACCATATTTATGAAGGGATTTCAATGTAACTTGATAGGATGACTCATTTTGGAATAATTTCACTGTAACTTGGTAACTTTTGTTGACATACGTTAACTGTGAGGGCCACATACATTAACTGTGAGGTCATATTAACCCACCCCTCCGCCCTTTAGTACAGTGTACACCTCATGTTACTTTTATGAAAAACATAGCATACAGGGAACAGAAATTAACATATTCCCAATTATCACAATTCTTGTCTTATTTCATAATCCTTTCATAAAAATTGAACATTATCCTTTTCATCAAATAAAACACACAAGTTAAGCTACAGTGTCATGGACACTTTCATTATTTCATGGAAAATAATTAACTCTTTTGTACTTCATATTTTCTATCTCCACAATATAGCCTTAAATGCTGATGTGACATAAATAAATAAATAAATAAATAAATAAATAAATAAATAAATAAATAAATAAATGCCTATTTCAGACTTTTATGCCCTAACAACAGGTGTTCTTAACATGTTATCATGAGGAGGTCCTGCTGACAATAGACAAATTACCTAGGCTGTGGTTTCTTGTCAAGCCTTGGCTGCCTAAACAGGCAGCCAAGACTTTACTAAAATCACTGCTAAGCTATTGGTGGTGTACAGCCTGTGTGGTCAGATGTGAATTCAGGACAGTTGTCCAGGTCCTTAAGGGTTACTCAAAGTCCAACACTCTCAACAGCAAAAAGTTTCTCACTGTGCAGTTAGAATTTTCTTTAAAAAGTATGCTGTCTTATTGAGCTCCATGTGCTCAGTCAGGTCCTTTGATTATATGTTGTCTGATTGAGCCCACAATGTTCTATTTTTTCATTGGGGTTTAATGACACTTCCAACAGCCAAGGTCACCTCATGTTGGACAGTTTTACAGGTGGAGGAAGCTGGAGTACCTGAAAAGAACCATTGAGCAATGACGAGCAACTGTCAACCCCCCCCCCCCCCCAACAGTGCTCCATCAGATGACCAAGAGACATCAGACTCCATCAACAACATCTCCTTGAATATAGTAGAACATATATACCTTGTTCATTATTTTCAGCAATATTTATGTACAGTTTCCATTTCAATGTTTTGTTAACCCTTTACCTAACGTAACGGCCAAAACCGGCCAGCGCTATTCTCAAAAATCGCCAATTAATTTTCATTATTTTTTTCATTTTTTGTCTCAAAAACATAGGTTATGACCCCTCATTGGAACGAGCTCGTCGAGCTCGTTCCAATGAGGGGTCATAACCTATGTTTTTGAGACAAAAAATGAAAAAAATGGTTGTTCAAGAATTTTATTTGCAAGTGTCGTCTGCTTTTCAGGTTAGGTAAAGGGTTAAAACAGTATGGCTGTCATGGACTGGTCACTTTTCACAGGTGGACAATATTTCCATAGATGCATTAATATTCGATCCTTAACACTAACAGTAGGAATAATCATCAAAAATTTATTCATTAAAGCACCAGGTAAAACCTGGTGCTTCATTAATTAAAATTTTGCTGATGATGATTTTTATTACCTGTTAATCCTTTACCTAACCTGAAAAGCAGACGACACTTCCAAAAAAAAATCTTGAATAATTATTTTTTTCATTTTTTGTCTCAAAAACATAGGTTATGACCCCTCGTTGGAACGAGCTCGACGAGCTCGTTCCAACGTGGGGTCATAACCTATGTTTTTGAGACAAAAAATGAAAAAAATAATGAAAATTAATTGCCGATTTTTGAGAATAGCGCTGGCCGGTTTTGGCCGTTACGTTAGGTAAAGGGTTAAACGAAGGCATGGACATTGCTGCCCAAACATGGATTACGACATGGCCACGGTGGCTGTACTTTATGTATGTTTTGTGAGATGACACAGATGACCATCACCAAACTATATCAACCTGTGAAAATATTCAAAATGAAACAAACTGGACAGCTGATTTCGATTCAAACAAAATACCAACTTAGGATTCAAAATCAACTCGAATCTTGAAACTTTGCAGGGCCCTACAAACCAAGGGAGATAAACAAACTGTATAGACATGTGTGAATGGAATTAACATGTTGAGCATTACATATAGAAGTCTTATCACCACAGTTCACCTCTAAAGACTAAGTTTAGTACACATGCCTAGTTTGGTGGGGAATGAATGTGGGAGAAATTAAGGAACAAACACATACACAAGCAAACAAACTATTCACAGATTATAGTATCAATTATATCTTTTTTAACGGAGCTCATTTCCATGCAGCTCTGAATAACAAGATATTATTGATTGAGTGCTTATATTGGATGTACTGAGGCTATACAGAACTATACACATGGAGAATTAAGTGGTTGTCAGAGTAATTATTTGTTACATTAACCTTTTACCTTTAGAATTGGGCATACACACCCACATAATTTACAAATTGAGCACTTGAAAAACAAACAAAATTTTTTTAAAATTTCAGCAAAACCATGTGACATAATAATGAGGGGGTCAGATGATACGGTTTTGTTGAAATTTTGTGAAAAGTTTTTAAAAAAAAAATTAAAATAACAAATTTGTGTATCGTGTGCATTGGTAAAGGGTTAAAAGATATTTATTCAGCGAGCAGGAATATATTCTGAAACCCAAATATAACCGACAGTTCAAATTTATATTAAATATTGATAAATGGTTTGCGGTTTGGAAATTATATACAGTTAACAGGGTTATTCAATTAAGAAGTAAAACATTAATTATGCACCAGTGTATTGTAACAAAACAATGACTGAACTAAACCTTTTCAAAACAGATACCAATTAAATGTCATCAATTGTGGATGAAATTACCCTTCAAAATTGATTGGCACTGTAATAATTAAATAGGTACAGAATAGATAAAGAGTCATGATAATTGTATCTACCTACAGGTTGACCAACAAATGGAAGGCGCTTCAGAATCACCAGACCTCATTCCAGCAGTTCGACACAACGATGGAAGAGTTCTTGTCATGGTTGGGCAATATAGAGAACAGCTTCAAAAGTATCTCAGAGGAAACCAAAAAAGAAGAGGTGGCTGATAATGAGGATCTTTGTCAGGAGTTCTTGGAACAGTTCAGGGTAAGTTGACAAATTTCCTTATGTGTTACAGTGGATCCCACTTCAAGAAAACAACTGGTTGAATGAAAGCAGCCCAAATTTAAAGTATATTGAGATATGCTGGTATTAACTCCTTGCATTCTGCTGGCAGATATTCTTGCCCAGGACACAAACTTTCTCCCACCACTAAGGTATTGAGACATATATAAAGTCGTGTGAGACAGCTGGGAGAGATATGCCTGTCTCACCCCACACATGCAGTCCATGGAATTAGCGACGGCATTCGGCAATGCCGTTGCAAATGCCGCCGCCGTCGTGCATGACGGCAGCATTTTCTTGCCGTCGCAAATTGGCAGCCATAATATTTTTTTACTTGTCCCTGTCCCAATTACCTGAAGTCCGTCAGAACTGATCATCCAACCCTACATAACATATGTTTTACAGTGGAACCCTGTTAATTGAATAGCCACTTTGCCAATGAAAATTATTCAATTAACAGGAGTATTCATTTAACAGGGATTGTCATTTTCCTGCATTCTAGAGATAAACTTAGCATTTATTCTATTATATCTTGTTTGACAGAGCTCTATGAGCTCTGTCAAACAAGATACAATAGATTAAATGCCTGTATTAAATGTACTAAGGCCAAATAGGTCTATAAACAAAGAAAAACTGGAGAGAGTCAGGATAATTTCTCAACAGGTTACAAGATTTTTTATTCAGTTAACAGGAGTTTACTCTATAACCCATATTCAATTAACAGGTCAGATTTGTACTGGAGGTATGAAAAATGGTTTTGTGTTTGGAAATTATATTCAATTAACAGGGATATACAATTAAGAGATATCCAATTAAGTGGGCTCCACTGTATAGGTGTAACTGGTGTATAAAATCAATATTTGTGGAAATATCTAATATTAATTAATTTGAAAGTAAGTTTGTACAAAATGTATGTGGTTGAAATACTGTTCATAACCAGTTGTTTTTCGTTTGTTTGTGTTTTTTCGAAAGAACCCCCTTGTTGACTGTGATGCACGTTTAAAATAACCCAGGAATTCCTGGGCAATTCCCTTTTGACGTCACACCTTACATAAATACAACCAATCAAATTCTTTGTTTCATGAAAGTATGCTAAATTGGTGTACTGGGACAATGCGGCAGTTCTATTGGTCACTGATGTAATCTCAACAGAGCACGTGGTCATGTTCCATTTTAATTTTAGCATTCTCCACTTGTGGCGTAATGTAAACTGTACAATCTCAAACAAACTGAATTGGAAAACAATCAATCAGTTCAATAAAAAAATAAACGCATTGAGCACAAAACAAGGGTGAGTTGGAAAATAATTCTGGTTGTGTTTATCGGGTCAGAGTCAACTCACCCCGGGTTGATGCGCAATGCAAATATTTCTGTCTCTAACAGTTGCTGTCAAAACCGATAGGCTAATAATGCATGGATGCGAGTTACAACCAGCCCCTAAAATTAGGACAACCAGTCAATCAATTGATCACTTAATCGAACTACAGATTGTCCAACTGACCACCCACCAGAGATCTCTTGTCCATTCGAAGTCAGCTGTTCTGATTAATGATTATTATTCACTTAATGTCACAATACTGTTATCCAAACAATTCAATTCAAATGTGCCAGCGCTGATAAAAATTTGCCGTCGCAGAATTTTTGGCAGCGGCAATGTTGTGCTGTCGCAATATTTTCCTAATTCCGAAGACTGCACATGTGACAGCTATCTCACCCTACCCACGTGACAACCTATATTGGCTTCTTGGCATATTTAATGAGTGCAGGACTATTCAATCATTACATCTTCTTCTGTAAACAAACAAAATGGTATCACGTTTCAGAAACATTACCAGACAAACGTTTGTCAAAGAAAATAGAAATGAAAACACAGACCACAACACCAAAGGACCCTTGTCTCTTTTATATGAATTTTTGGAGGAACGCCATTATGAGTGGAGCGAGTTGCACGAAATTCCCGTCGAAAAGTTATGCGAATACATTGCAGAATTCATAATATGACATCATTGGAATGTGTCAGTGGTCATTTCGTTACAAATCTTTAACCCCGACGTTGGGATTTACTTTCATATTATATACCTGTGGTATATACAGAGCTTTTGTGCGATAAGCAAATCAGTTTTTTTCAGAAATGGATAAGAAAATTGTTAGATATAACTGCACATGCCCCTAAATTACTTTTGATGATGACAGTGTGTTTTGGTGGGGGAGAAAAATTATTCCTGATGGGGGTGGGTGTGAGATGGGGAAATCTCACCCGAGGACAGGATATTGGAGCCAGACATGAGGCTTGCTGAGTGTCTGGGCCAAATATCTTGTCCTGAGAGTGAGATTTCCCCATCTCACTCCCACCCCCATCAGGGATAATAATAATCTCACCAGTAAAATAAGTATAAGGGAGCATGGTGGCTCAGTGGTGACAGCATTGGACTTCAAATCGAAAGGTGCACGGTTTAATCTCTACCTGGTGTAACCGCTTTGTGTCCTTGAGCCGATGGTTCCCTTGTCTTCAACCAATGCTAACCCTGCTTGTGTGGAGTTAGTACATTGGGTTTGGGGGGGGGGGGGGGGTCTGACAGTTGCTTGCTATTGCTTGGTGGTTTTCTCCAGGTACTCCCATCTTTATCCACCTGTAAAACTGTCCGAAACGAGGTGACCCTGGCTGTCAAAAAAGTACATATAATTTGGGCACATTTAACCAAATTTACCCTTTATAAATTGAATGGATTTATTGGCCAACGGTTTCTTAAGTTGAATTTAGATGAATTTTTCATCCAGTCTAGTGATAGCTGCTTCATAGCAGCCATGACTAGATTTGATGAAATTTTTTTTGAAAATACTCAGCAGGTTAAGAGTTAAAAGCCTTCACAATCTGTGAATGAGCTAAAAATCTCTTTAGAATTCCAAATAATGTTTTCTGTCGATTTGTCGTATAATTTATTGGAGTCTTCATTTAGGCAATCTCCAATAAATTGTAGCAAAACAAAACCGTAACAAGTTTGGGGTACCAAAATTAATCTTACACTTTACCTGTGTAAAATAGGAAAATATTTGGGGGCATGTTTGGCCAGTTTGTTCAATAAAGCATTATGTTTTCCAAGTGTGGTTGTATTCTTCCAGAACCTTTAAGTCTAAACTTATCACTTTATATTGTTGGAAATAATTTTTATCATAATATTTATTGAACTCCCGCTGCTTCCCAAATCAATGTTTTATCTTTCATCTGAATAGAAATCAATATGTCTAGCCTTCCAATGGACAAGACGGATGACACGTATTTTGTGTAATAGCAATGATAGAATGTAGTATTATAGTTTTCGAATAGAATTTTTTATAATTTCAAAATCTTTTGCATATTTGATGGACAATAATTGTTATCTTTTGTTGAATAGTATCATTTATTTTGTAGATGCTTTGGTCTCTCTTGGTATGATATGTCAGAACAGATAGGTTTAACCCAGTACTTAACACGAGTAGAAAACTTTAAAATTTTCATTTTTGGCACAAAAACATGAGCTCATTACAATGAGGGGTCATAAGCTATGTTTTCAAACAGACATTAAAGACATAACGAAATTCAAATGGTAATTTCTGTGAGTAGTGCTGGCAGGTTTTGGCAATTATATTGGCTAAGGGGTGAATAGTTTCAGAGCCAGCTGTTTCTTTATTTTTTCTTTAACTCCTTGCATGCTGCAGGCAGATATTCCTGCCTAGGACAGAAAATCTCCTGCCATACATATTTAACCAAAGTTTCCTCATGTATTAACAATTGACCAGTCATTTCTTGTATCAAATTTTAATGAATTTTTCATCATATTCGATGAAAAATATTTTAAAAATATTCAGCGGGTAACAAGTTAACCCTTTCCCTAATGAATCAGCATCATCTGCCCACATAATATACAAACTGAGCAGAAACAAAATTATTTTTAAAAACTTTCAACGAGACCATGTCATGTGACTTGCCTAGCTCGTTCCAATGAGGAGTCACATGATATGGTTTTGTTGAAATTTTTTTTTAAATTTTAAAAAATAATATTTAGCCCCTAGCACGCTGGTAGTGCAACAGTATTTTCTCCGATAACTGTTTTCTCTTTTTTTAATTCTATGAATTTAACCAATTATATCTTGTTTGACAGAGCTCATTGAGCTCTGTCAAATAAGGTATATTTGGTTAAAGATCAAACTGCATTATGGTAAATATTTGCTGCTGAAAACTTTGCCATTTTGACATCAGTGTGCAGAGGGTTAAAATAATAAATTTTAATGTAATGTGTTTTGAGTAAAGGGTTAAACCAAAATTAGTACCTTGCACAGCTATGAGATTAGTTGAATCACCAAGTAGATTGACTTCATTCAGGACTTAAAATTCATTTATTTTGGGCACTCCCTTTTGCTTTAATTCAGACCTAGAAATAACACATGAATGATAGTTTAGGTTCTGTGGGGGTTACATCAATTGTAAAAAACACGAATGCTGTACAAGTTACGATAAAACAACACAGGATAAATTCCCTTCCTAACCCTGCATATTTTGCCAGTCAGATATGACAATGTTTCGAAAATAACTCAACCCAATGGCTGTGCATTGCATCCATATATGACCAGAGTGGTCAAATAAATAGCAACAACTAATGCGTGATCTCACCAAAGCGAGATTGCATGCTGGTTGTTGCAATTTATTTTGCGGAAATTCCGTCAAGATGTAAGTTACATGACAAGTTTACTAAAAACATAGAAAGCGGAAAAGCATTACACTTTTTTCCTATAGTTTACCAGTATGTTATATAGTGTAACCTTCTAACAGGTTACAATGTAAGCTCTTTATTTCCAGGTCTGCTACTTTGGGCCCATTAACCCTTTGAGACTTTAATTATCCCGACGTTCAAACGTCACTGGGAATTCAGTTTCTTCAACGTTTTTCAAAATGCGACATCAAACGTTGAAAAGTACAAATAAGATATTTTTCACATTAATGATTATCTGGATAAGGGCTAGATTTTTTTTGTTGGTCTGAATTTGTTATTCAAAACTTGTTTTATTACAAATTATTGGAGAGTTCCCACAGGCACTCTCCAATAATTTGTAATAAAACAAATTTCTGTAAACAAAATATTATATGTGTTTGAATATGAAATATAAGCAAGGAAAGTATTGGCTTTTGCTCTGGTATCCTCATTTTTGAAAGTCCTGATAGTGGCTTCTATCACTCAACCAGTTAAGAAGTCTTGACAGCAGGATTATATTAGTATTTTGGCTCAACGGTTGTCACTGAGCACTATTCGGGAGAAAATCGGAATTAAGGTTAAAACTTTAACAAAACAAATGACCACAGAGTATCAACATGCTGTTTTATTTCGTACGTAATAAGACATACAAAAGTATCAAAGGGTTAAAACTAGAAATAACAGCTTTATGTTTTATTTCCATGCCTTTCTTTGTGTTTCTACTATCATATTATGATGGAAGTTATTCTCAAATGTAGAAGAGGTACAGAAAATTTAGATATCTTTCTTGATGTCTTCACACCTTTCCTAATTTAGGCACACCTGTAAACGGTGTGAAATTGGGGTAATCTAAAGAACTGCTTCATTTCATATCCTGACTTCATGCTTTGACACATTTCTGATTGACATATTTTACTCACATGATTATTTGTTCCTAAGAATTCGTTTAATGGCTTTAATGTCCGAAACCTTTTTTTTAGATGCAAAAATTAGTTATGATTTGAAAATATTACAAGCCTTTTTCAGTAGGTAATGTTAGGTACAAGGCTGAGAGTTGAACCTGCTGTGAAACCGCTTCTCTCAATTGGTTCAAAGTTTGAAACCCATACATGGTCAGTTGGGAAGATTTATTATGACTCGGCTTCCAAAGGATGATTTGGGAGTATCTTGTGAAGACCTTCATCTCTCAGGATGCATACAACTATGTGTCTATTTTTACAAACATTTTGTCTTGTAGCTGACGTGTGGATAAGCAAATTTGGTTGCCCGTGCATGAGGGAAAGTATCTCCACTTAGGATGGATTCTGCCCACATTCATTTTTTTGCCAAAGTTGTAGCCTTTGTTGGCCTTGCAAAATGCATCTATCTGTACAAACATTGTGTTTGTCCTTTAGTCAAGCATGGGGAAATCTCCAGATAGAAGGGGTCCCCTCTGCTGTTTCTTACCCAAGTTGTGGCCCTTGTTGGTGGACTTGCAATGTAATGATTCTGCCTGTCCATACAAACATTTTACCTTGTAGCTTGGTTGTGGATAATCAAACTTTATTGTCTTTTGGTATGCTGATAGACTAGCATGAGGAAGGATCTCCAGATAGGATGGGCTCTGTCTTCACTTTCTTTCAGAGGGCCACCCCTTTTTGGAAATATAGATTCCATTTATTTATTTATTTATTTATTTATTGGTGTTTAACTGGTTGAGTGCTAGAAGCCACTATCAGAGCTTTAAAGAAAATGTGGGTACCAGAGCAAAGCCAACATTTTTCTCACTCATATTCCTTTTTCAGTCAAACGCAAATAATATTTTGTTTATATTAAATTGTTTTATTACAAATTACTGGAGAGTGCCAAAAGGCACTCTCCAGTAATTTGTAATAAAACAAACATTGGTGAATAAATTCAGACAAGCAAAAATAATCTAGCCCTCAACCAGTTAACAACACTTTTGACAGCCAGAGTTACCTCGTGTCAAACAGTTTTATGGGTGGAGGAAGTCAGAGTACCCAGAAAGAACCACCAAGTAACAACAGTGAGCAACTGTCAGACTCCCCACGTACTAACTCCACACAAGCAGGGTGAGCATTGGTTGAAGACAAGTGCACCATCAACATGCAGTACACCTTAGTACACAATGCCACCGTGCCCCAGTTGGGATTAAATGCCTTGCCTAAGGACACATCGCGTTTGCCGCAGGTGGGATTTGATTTGTCCATTTGAACATTTCATCTTGTAGCTTGGTTGAGGATAATCAAGATTGGCTGCTCTTTGGTATGCTAATAGACCAGCATGGGGGAAAGAATCCCCACATAGAATGGATTCTATGCACACTTTCTTGCCTGAGTTGTGGCCTTTTGTAGACTTAAAAGATAGTAATAATTTATCGGGCCGCAAGCACATGCTTTGCATTGCACTTGTTGTAATCAGCCATAAAAGAGCAAGATTTCAAGAATAACATTGTCTAGCAGCTAAGCTTCAAACACAACAGCTCACCATATTTCTGGAGTGTGTGAATCTGTCCTATCTTTTCACATTCACATCCCTGTGGACCTATCACACCAAATCCTATTTGATGAGTATGTTGAACAATTTGGACTTATTTCCAATAGAATGTGCAAGAACCCTTTACCGCACATGACTAGAGGAAGATACTGTTCAAAAATGTCTTTGAATCACTAAATATTTTCAGTTTCTCCTCAAAATCGTAGCTTACGAACCCCCTCATTGGCATGAGCTTAACAAACTTGTTCTAATGAGAGGTCATAAGTTATATTTTGGAAGCAAATGTAGAAAAAATATTAAAGTTTCAAGGTCAGATTTTGTGAATGAGGCTACAGGATATGTCCATTATGTTAGGTAACGGGTTAAGCTAATTGTCATAGATTATAGACATCTACCACTGGTAATGAAGGGAAACATGTTTTGTTATTGATTAACAAATGTCGTTATTATAGTTTACAACAATCTCTTGATAGATTATATGTCTGTGGGAAACAGGCTCTTGTGTTTCTGATGGAAAACAATCATGATATTAATTGACCAGGTAACCCTGTTCTTTCTGATTATAACAAGGCTCACATGACTATATATTTTGAGAAGACTAGAAAAGGGTGGTGTGTGGTTATAGTAATAAATACATATTATTGATACAGTGAAGTGATCTGGGTCGTAGTATCACGTCAAGTTTAGGAGGTCAGATCGCCGGATCAAACAAGTGGCCTGCGGCAGCTCATTTAATCTGGCGATCTGACCTCCTCAACGAGACATGATGAGAGGACCCAGATCACTTCACTGTAGCGATAAAAGGTTTATTTTTTGACTTACAGTTCAACATCGTATGCCAATGCTAGCATTAACAATTCCCCCAACCTTTTTAAGTAAATTAGACTGAAGTAAAAAGAATTATTTTTGTTTACACTTATTTTTGTAAAGGTGCACACTTCCATGTAATCACCCAATGCACATGAATATTATAAACCCCTAGTTTCATATTTGAGCTCAATTCAGGAGCCCAAATTTTATCTTAAGGCAATATGCCAAATAAGCTTTAAAAATCATCTTCTTCAGAACCACCTGTTGGAATCTTTTAATATTTCATATACATCATTGTTCTGAGGGTCAGATTCAATTTTCTTCAAATTATGTCCCTTAGTTAATATCCAGGCTTCCTGTGGGGACCCAAATTTTAATTTAATGCAATATGAGGAATAATCTTTAAAAATCTTCTTCTTCAGATCAACTAGTCAGAATCTTTAGATATTTGGTATACAGCATCCTTAGGGAGGTTAGATCTAATTTTGTTCAAACCAAGTCACTGGTTAATATTTGGGCTCCCTTTTGGAGCCCCAATTTTAACTTAGTCCAATATGAGGAATAATCTTCAAAACTCTTCTCCAGAAACACTTGTCATAATCTTTTGATATATGGTATTCAGAATCCTTACAGGGGTTGGGTTTAAATTTGTTCCAACTCAAGTCCATTGGTTAATAATTGGGTTCTTTTTTGGAGCCAGAATTTTAACTTAGTGCAGTATGGGAAATAATCTTTAAAAATCATCTTCTTCAGATCGACTTATCATAATCATTTAATATTGGTATACAGCATCCTTAGGGAGGTCAGGCTTAAGTTTGTTCAAACCAAGTCCTTGGGTTAATATTTGGGAGCCCAATTGAAGCCCAAATTTCAACTTAGTCCAATATGAGGAATAATAAATCCTCTTCTTCAGAACCACCAGTCAGAATCTTTTAATATTTGGTATACATCATTGATACAAGGGTTAGATTCAAGTTTGTTCAAATCAAGTCCTTTGATTAATACTTGGTGTCCTTATTGGAGCCCAAATTTTTTCTTGGTGCAGTATTCTTTAAAAATCTTCTTTTCATGAACCCCCAGTTAGAATCTTTTCATGCATGGTATACACTGTCCTTTTGGTAGGGCAGTCAGATTCAAGTTTGTTAAAATCAAGCCCCTTGGGTTAATATTTGGCCTCCCTATTGGAGCTTGAATTTTATCTAATCCAATATTACGAATGATCTTAAAAAAATCTGCTTCTTAAGATACAATCAGAATCCTTTGATATATGGTATACATCATCTTTAGTAGGTTCAGTTTCAATTTATTCAAATAAAGTCCCTGGATTGATGTTTGTGCTCCCTGTGGGGGTGGGGGGGGGGGGGGGAACCAATTGTAATATAGTGATATATTGGTAATATGCTCAAAACATTCTTCTCCTGAAACACCAATATTCTTGTGGGAGGGGGGCAATTTTGAGTTTTTTTTCAAATAAAAGTCCCTGAGTTAATATTTGGGTGCCCAAGCTCTCATTTTAACTTGGTGTAAAAGAAAAGTTTATTTTTAAATCTTCTTGAACCACCATTCAGAATGTTTTTGATACTTAGTATGCAATACCCTTCCCAGGCTCAGATTTAGGTTTGTTCAAATTGAGCAACTGGAGTTATATTTGGGCTCCCTATAACTAATGGTATATGATAAATAATCTTTTAAAAACTCTCCTCCTTCAGATCCACCGTTCAGAATCTTTTGATATTTGGTATACAACATGCTGGTGTGGAAGGGGAGGGGTCAAATTCCAGTTTGTTCAAGCCAAGTCCCTAGGTTTATATTTGGACTCCCTAGTTTGTATTACTGGAAATCTGGAATTATTTCTGTGGTACCATCCCAATACCAGAAAAAAGTCATCTGACATGGACAACAGAGTTACAAATAAATAAATAACTTCATTCCTCTGTAATGTTATCTTGCCATAGATGCTAATTAAATTTTTTTTAAAATAACTTTTGTCAGGTGAGCGCTTCTTGTTATTATTGGTATCATATCAGTACCAAATACATTATCTATACCAAGGTAATTCATCCCTAAAATATGGGTGATCCATGTTATCTGACCCCTGATTATCTTTCCTTCAAAGGGGGTGTCAGTTAGAGTAGTTTTATCTTTCCATACCCTGTATATCCACTCATCCCCCACCTCCACCACAACACATTCACACCAAAATTGTTTTTCCTTTTGCAAAAATTATCACTTTCAGAACTTGATATAGGAGAGTTATAGGAGAATCAACAAGTCTTACAGTTTGTCACAAAGTATTTCTTCATGCTGTTATTACAGAATTTCTAAGTTGTATTATAAAGACTAAAGGTTACAAGTATTATTTGTGACATGTTATATCTTTTAATTTGCCTTCTTTACACAAGGGTAATATGTAATACATAATGACAACCCTGTAAACAGCTTAGTTTTTTGTCATTAACTAAAGTTACAAAAAAGTGACATTTAATTTACTGATAGACTCATTGGTGTGACTGATGTAAATCACTTTATGAATATATCATTTTTTCTCTCAATCATTCCGACAAGAAGTACTGAGATAATTGAGGGATTTTGAGGGATTTTTTTATCATAGCATTTCTTATTCATCCGTGGCTTTTTATGGATGGAAATAGCTTTAACTCCCTTAACCCTTTACCTAATGTAACTGCCTGGTGCTATTATAAGTTAACACCAAGCTGCAGGCAAGGTGTTTAAATGAGACATCCAGATATTAAATCTCCATATAACATACATGTTGGCGAAGATAACATTTTTATCCCATTTGAAACACAATAGAAACATAGTGGAAACAAATTTGTGGATGCGCAATCAGTTAGACCAAACTCATGAATAATTGTTTTGTTTTTACAAACACAGAAGACAACAGATAGAGTTAAATCCCTGGGAAACATGTAAACAGATCGCTGGCTATTTTGTTGACAGATTTGCTCTTATTTTATTTTTCTCAAGTTGTTTTGTTTAATTATTTGACTGTTTAATTTAAAACAGCAAAATCTAATCAAATTGTCAGAAATCTGAAGATATTTGTGACTATTTTCAGGTCTTTTAGTTTGATTTTTAAATCGAGGCACGCGAAAGCAAAAAGCTTTCATTGAACCATATACCCCCGATGTTTCGCGTGCCCTTATACTTGGGATGTTGCCAGCTCTCATATACCTTGAATGTTGGGTGTGCCCTTTGCCATGGCTATTTGTCCTAGGCATTCTGACGAATCAGAAGACAGAATTTATCAGAATATAGGGACAATCATAAATATCTTCCTTCAAATTTGATTATTTCCCCAATTGTTGATTCCAAAAATGTTATAACCCTCTCTTTGGAATGAGCTTTAATAAATAGTCCACCAGACCATCACTGAATATCATGAGTGCGCCATCCCCATTATCTTTTCTACAGCGTCTAGATCTAGCTCATTGCCACCAGTCTAATTCTGTAAGGAATTTGATACATTTGTGGCCTGTAACCAGTCTAGCCCTGAAATAGTCCGTTGCCTATGTTTAGATGCAATTGGCTTTTTTTTAGTTGCTCGAAAAAAAATGAACCTACTGTTTTCTTTTCCTTCTAACTCAGATATTTCATCTGATTAAATGTGAAAACATTCAATAAACATTCTTTTTGTTTGAAACATTACAAGAAATGTTTCCTAATCCAGACTTGATTTGACCAAATATTTGATGACAATTACGGTTATGAATGAAAACTCACCACAGCTGTATTTTTATGATTACGCTGTGTAGTTCCACCAATTGTGTTAAAATCTTGTGAATTAAATATATATTGATTGGAATATCTGTACTTTAATTGGCTGAGAGCCGGTTGGCTCCATGCTCTAACCTCAGATAAATTCACTCTTACCATGCTCTAATTGCTGGAAGTGGGTCAAGTAGAACATGTCTGTATCCATGCTACTAGGGATCTCACTTCTCTCTTATGAATTCTTACGTCACTCAAGTCACGAATCGAACACATTCTGTAAATTTGATCATGGCAAATAGACCGATATCGAAAACAACATTTTTTTTTATTGTTAACCTTCAAATAAAACGGGTTTGGAGAAATTTTTCGCTTCTAACGAATACAGGAATTACAATGGAGATAAATGGCTCTTGTTTCGTTAGACATTCGGGAATTTGACTACAGAGTTCGTTAACAAATGGTGTTCAATATTCAAATTCCCAAATGTCTAACTCAACAATGAACGTTTATCTCCTAAAACAAGTATGAGATTGAATAGTTTATACTGTCGTACTAGTTTTCATGCAAGTCTTTCATTTGATGTTTGATGATGGAGCTGAAGCTTTTACACTGTTACTACAGTCATAACACCTTAATAAATGACTTGATGCCATTTCAATGGGGAGGGTGTGGAGGGCAGATTGAGTTGTGATGTTGGTTGACTTGATGTCATCTTATGGTGGGGTGGAGTGTGGGTGGGGGGGGGGGGGTTTGGTGGAGACAGGATTGCTGGAACATCACTGAAAAACGTTGCCAATCAATCCACCACCACCCCAAGTTGGGGTTGAGTGAGTTGCAATGTTTTTCATGATGTTTCAGCAATCCAGTTGTAGAGAGATCAGTGTGCTGCATACACATTGAATATTTTATTGGTGACTTGGGAAATGAAGCTGTACTGGTTGTCTTTGTTACTGAAGCTTCACTCTAAAAGATTGATTCCAGTAGCCTATCCTTTGAATGGAAGCCTTTTGAAATAGGCAGCATAAATTTATTGAACTTTCATTTTGCGGAGTAATTTTTTTGAATTTCTTCTAAAATTGAACTCTTTATACTTCTGTAACTTGATATGATATAAAAGTCAGCCATCAAGAAATCTTTGATTACAAGATGTATTCTAATTTACAGGGGTACCGACTGTTGAAATAAGCTCAAATTATACCCCAGTTGATTAATAGAGTATCCTTGTGGATATAAGTACATAATTACATCATATCAAATATTGGCAGAATAAATCGATTACTGTGGTAAATGAGTTCTGCTTTACTGATACAAAAATAATATTCATATTTTGCATTCTAATAGCATTTATTCTTTTAACAGAACACATGCAGTGGCAGAATTTCCTGAAGAGGGAGCAGGCAAATCACCCTTCACAATGCCACCATTTTTTTTCAGTTGTCTGAATGACAAACTTTTATACATAACTCAGAAATTTGCATCTGTTCATGCACTGTTACATACTTGCGAAAAAATCCTCCCATCATGGGAGGATATTTTCCCAAGTATGCAACATTGCATAAACATTTGCGAATAGTTCCGTAGCCGTCTTCTCATAAATCGTCAAAGTCAAACAGGCATGGTATAGTGCATTTCTATGAAGCTGATGGAACTATGCAAATTGGCATATGCCATAATATAAAGCAAGCAAAGATTTGAGGCTGTGGTACAAAAATAATATTGAAATATTGCTCTCTGGTAACTTTTTTAATAGAACACATGTGACAGGTTTAGGTGATGTAATTGGTCTTATTTTTTCAAGGTGTCTAATTTTGTTAAATTTATAATGTGCTGTCCTTCAGGTGAGCAGTTGTCAATTCATGCTGAGTCGAACCTGTCCTATTAACTTCAATATGATTTTCATTCTGCTATCTTGTAAATAATGTAACGGTAACAGACATATCACACAGCTAGCCAGGCTAGACACAAAACCATATCATGTAACCCCTCGTTGGAATGAGATATTTGATCTCATTCCAATAGTGGGTCACATGATATGGTTTGGTTGAAATTTTGTGAAAAATTTGAAAAACAAATAATTAAAAAAAAAAATTGATATTCTGTGTGTTGGGTAAATGGTTATTTATTTATTTATTAGTTCACCTTGACAAAGTCGAGCTGAGCTAATCTAATCGCTCTCCGTCTGCCGTCTGTCCATCTGTCGTCTATCAACACCATGTTTTGGTCTTCTCCAAAACCACTGGCCACTCCAATTGAAAGTTTGTGTGAGTGATGGTCCCGAAGGGGCATTGCATTTTGTTCAACTCAACATGCCCAACCCCATAGGGAGGGGGTGGGGGAAAATGATGCAAAATATTTTTAAAATCTTCTTCTCATGAACCAGTGGGTACAATAACTTCATATTTGTAATGGAGCTTCCTTTTGAGGTGTAGAATCAAGTTTGTTCAAACGAAGTTCATGAAGCAATATTTGGCTTTGTATTGGGAGGGATAAGATTTTTGGCCCACCCAAAATTTCTATTTTCTGAACCGATGGTCCGATTTGAACGAAGTTCGGTATGTGGTATTATTGGGTTATAAGTACTTGACTCATGCAAAAAAAATAAATTTCTGCAGCCCCATGGGAATCCCAGGAGCTAAAAATAGAAATATTTTCAAACGCACATATTTCCCAAACCACTCAGAACAGAGAACTGTTATTTGGTATGAAGCATTCTTAGGATCAGTAGAACTGAATGGTAAAAAAAAATGCCATCGGTTTTGTTAGGGTGTTCTGTACAGGGCATCGAAAAAATGCTGAGTCAGCATATTTGCAAAACATTTTAAAAATCTTTTCTCCAGAACCAATGGTCAGAATCTTTTGATTATACAGTATCTATAGGGGGGTCAGATACAAGTGTGTTAAAATGAAGCCCCTCAGTTCATATTTGGGCTCAATACAGGAGCCTGAATTTTTAACTTAGGGCATTATAGAGAATATTCTTTAAAAATCTTCTTCTGCAGAACCACCAGTCCGAATCTTTTAATGTTTTGTAGATATCATTGTTATGAGGTTCAGATTCAAGATTGTTCAAACCAAATCCCTAGGTTAATATTTGGGCTTCCTATGGAAGCCCAAATTTTAACTTAGTGCAATATGGGGGATAATTTTTAAAAATCTTCTCCTTCAAATCCACCAGTCAGAATGCTTTCATATTTGGTATATTACATCTTTAGGGGGGTTAGATTCAAATTTGTTCAAATCAGGTCCCTAGGTATATATTTGGGCTTGCTATGGTAGCCCAAGTTTTAACTTAGTGCAATATGAGGGAATTTCTTTAAAAATCTTCTTCTTCAGACCCACCAGTAGGAATGCTTTCATATTTGGTGTACAACATCTCTAAGGGGGTCAGAATCAAGTTTGTTCAATTTGAGTGCCTGGGTTTATATTTGGGCTCCATATGGGAACCTGAAATTTAAGGGAATATGAGGGAATTTCTTCAAAAATCTTCTTCTTTAGATTCACCTGTCAGAATCCTTTCATATTTGGTTTACAACATCTCTAGGGGAGTCAGATTCAAGTTTGTTCAAATTGGTTCTGTAGGTTAATATTTGGGCTCCCTATGGCAGCCCAAATTTTAACTTAGTGCAATATGAGGAAATTTCTTTACAAATTTTCTTCTTCAGATCGACCAGTCAGAATGCTTTCACATATTTGGTATACAGCATCTCTAGGGAGGTCAGATTCAACTTTGTTCAAATCGAGTGCCTGGGTTAATAAGTACTTGACTCGTGCAAAAAAATAAATTCTTGCATTGGCCATGTAGCTGAAGAATTAGAATTTTGTATTCAGTATCCTTTAGAGGTGTGTAACTAAGATTAATCCACATAGGTTGTATCAAGGGGCTTAATAGAGGAACTCCACATTTTACGTTATGATCAACCAAAAAAAAGGCATGATGCTTGGCTTATTTTTGTCACTCCTGAAGGGCTCAAGGATTGACAATGTATCCTATGGAGATGGATTGCTTGATGTAGATTCATTCTGTTTATATTGTGTTCTATTCAAGGTGAGCGCTTCACCTGGGGCCTCTTATTTATTTATTTATTTATTTATTTATTTATTTATTTATTTATTTATTTATTTATTTATTTATTCATTTATTTATTTATTTATTTATTTATTTATTTATTTATTTATTTATTTATTTAATTAATTATTTATTTAATTAATTATTTGTTTTTTAATGACACTTTCAACCACCAGGGTCACCTCATGTCGGACAGTTTTACAGGTGGAGGAAGCTGGAGTACCTGAATTAAGTGCCTTGCCCAAGGACACAACACAGTTACCATAGCAGGGATCGAATCGTGGACCTTTTGGTTTGAAGTCCAATGCCATAAGCAATTGGCCTCCATGACACCTGGGTAAAGGGTTAAACCTGGTGAAAATTAATAGACTCAAATGTACATGTGTACATAATGGTATTTGAGCTGACTATTTTTTTCTCAAGAGCTATGGTCCTTTATTGATTTTCATTTTATAAAGGATCCATATGAATGTTTTTCTGCATATTTCCTGCATTTTTTGTTTTTTGGGTTTTTTTTTCCTGTGCATTTACTTATTTTCTTACCTTGATAGTGGTAGACTGTTGGACTTCTGCTAGAGGTCCCGAGTTCGATCCGCGTCTGGGATGACCCACCTTATGTCCTTGGGCAAGGCACTTTATCCCGATTGCCTACACGGGGGCACAATGACACCCTGTACTAAGGTGTACTGCACATCGATGGAGCACATGTCTTCAACCGCTGTAACCCTGCTAGAGCGGAGCATGAACAGAGTTAGAATGTCGAGGAGCTGACAGTTGATTGTCGATGCTCTGTGGTTCTCTGTGGGTACTCCGGCTTCCTCCACCCGTAAAACTGTCATGGTCACAATTAGCCATTGTGCATAAGTATGTAACCTTAAACACAAATAAATAAATAACTTGATAGAAAGGCTCACTTTTAAAGGCTGTTTATCATGATGCTCTCAGTTAAAGGCACATGCCATATGATGTCAATCTCAAAGCAACATCTACAATTTTCCAGGCCTGTCAGAACCATAGAAATTTGTGTGGGATATGGAAATCCTTGACTTTTTTATGAAAATACTTTTTATTAGATGGTAAAAGTTGTTCGTTTTTAGTCATTGTATCATTTTTTCAATTTATCAGTACAAATTCAGAATGCACAGAATTCTGAATGGCTTTGGTAACCACAAGAAGTGAACCAATGATGATTTATTGTGATAGACAAGATTTGCTGTACTATTTTAATAAGAATCAATATTTATGAGTCTACTGGGGTGAGCAGCATCGTTATAAATGATTGTCTATTCCAGACTTTATATTTGTGTTACAGGTGTGATAAAGCTTTAGATGCTGAAAGCTACCATAAATAGCAAATAAGGAGACAAACAAACAGACTTAGAAATCGAAGATTGCTAAAAAATGTCTCTGGTTTGAATAAATATTCAAGAACCAGAAGACAGAACTCCAACATTAAATATATTTCTTCCAGTCAACTACTCTATTGGCCATTTCTGGCTTTAATCCAACCAAATCATAGACTCTACTAATTGTGATAAAATCTAATAAATGCTTTGAAGGATTAGCTGAAGTCTTCAGACAGACTTGAAATCCTTTCAATCATTTCTCCAATATTTGACAAGATTGCCTGCCATTTCCAGGATTCAAAGTTCTTCTGTTGTTTAAATAGTCATTACTTTCCCATAAACACTTGAAAATGTAGACAGTTTTGCACCCCACTAGTACCAATGCTCACAGCAAGTACAGAACATATATTTATTGGACCCAATTTAGTATAATGATTACAGGCCTGAAAATAAGCAGTCTGACATTTGCAGAATGAGGTCAACAGAGGTGAATTTGATGATGTTATTCCATACAGTGGGCCAGTTTGTCCTCTGGGTACCTCTTTCTGTTTAGTTTTGAGACCCTTATTCAGGTTGAGGTTCACAGAGGGTAAATTTGCTGTGCAGGGTAGCATCACTAAATTCACCCTCTGGGGACCTCATTTTGCAGATGACAGTCTTATTTTTGGCTAGAATGGTTAAGTTATCTGGCCACTCTAATTACAGCTGTGGTTGTTTACTACAATAGAAAAAACTCTGCTCCACTACAGGCTTCCAGCAAGGAATGGCCTGGAATTTGACTATGGATCATCCAAGGCCTTGAAATCCTGGAAAATGTGCCAGGAGGCCTTAAGAATCCTTGAATATTCATGAAATAAAAATGCTAACGAAGCAAGTAATCATAACTATGTAGTTTAAAATGCCAGAGTTCGTGAAGGCATCATCCTATCTGGGACCCTCAGGTGAGTACCCCTTCTTCCCACTTCCCTGCAAGGGAAGTGGGAGGAGGAGGTAATGACTGGAGAGCACCAATGAAGACATGCCTTGAAAATCCTTGAATTTGACAATTGTATAGCTTTCAAAAATGCTGAAATGTGCCATGGAACAGCCTTGAACAGCTTAGAGTTTTATCAGTTCTTACCTACAGGAACCCTGCACTAGTAAAATAGAATCCAGTTACCAATGTTTGTATGTGGCTTTCACAACTTTTCAGTAGAGCCATGTCAATGACTTCTAGCACTCAACCAGCTAATACTGTATCTGCACATAAGTTGTTCCCATATTTAACCTTTAACTGGTAGAGTGCGGATTTAATTTCTGTCATCAAAATTTGTTCATTTAACTTTGCCTTGTTACAATTTATGGGAGAGTGCCAATAAGGCACTCTCCCATAAATTGTAACAAGGCAAATCCTGACAGATTAAATAATTTTACTTCAAAGGTGATATGTAGAACATCCACGGAATATGAAGCCTTTAAGTTGTGGTACCGACACTTCAGAATAAAGCCCAAATATGGGCTTCCAGCACTCTACCAGTTAAAGCCAAATTCTGACTTTAGACAATTCTTCTTCTCCAGAACAGGTGACACAGCCCACCCCCACCCCCCTGTGTGGCAACTTGCTAGTTAAATTCAAAGTTTACTAACAGTGGTTTCTAGCCAAGTCTTGGCTAACTTTATAGGAATCCAAAACTTGACTAGAAACCACTGGGAAGGCATAGGACATGGCTTGTAACCTGTGATGAAAATTGTGGAAAATTCTTCAAGCCAAAAAGGGTTAAGTCACACACTCGATTTTCAACAAAAATTTCTCCTGTTTTGGCTGTTACCATTGTAAATGGGACATTTGATTCTTTGTATAAAAAATTGATAGTTGTTAGAGGTTCAGCATTGATTTGAAAATCTGATAAAAATGACTTGTCGGTTCAGTTCTCAAAACCAAGCAAAATGGAATGCAGTTTTTCAGAATGAGTCCAATTAAAATGGATACTCAGTAATTCACATTGATGGCATATGATGCCAACAAATTCCAACTGAAATTGAAAGCAAAGGATGTATACCGAGTCAAAAAAGAAAGTATAATAGAAACAGATCTGAAAAATAGCATAAAGGATGAAATATAAAAGTTCTAATGTTGCATGTTTGTGGACAAGAAGTCGTGCAAAGAGTATAATGACATGTTGTTGTTGTCCCCCAACCGTATACAATTTTGCTACCGATTTCAAAATAGCATGTGCTACCCAAAAGTCAAATTGAATGGGTGACCGACTATTTTCTTTGTGTTATGCTGTGCTAGAGAGCCTGAGTTATTGAGAAAACCTGCTAGTTTTTGTCTTCCGACATTTTAAAAAATGCCAAAGTTAACCAAAAATCAAAGGTTTGGTGCCATTGGTATGCATGAGGCTGGGGATACGTCCAGATGAGCTCGCTACTGAGTTCGGAGTCACTGTGGCCACTATATTTACCATCTCATTGGAAGGTACAGAACCACTGGATCAACTGCTGACCAACCGCGATCAAGTCGACCAAGAGTTACAACCCCTGCACAAGACCGACACATCAGGACGTCTCACTTGCGGGATCGCTTCCTTCAGGCGATGAGGACAGCAGCAATTACTTCTGGTAGAACTAACAATAGAATCATTGCACAATTGTTCATACCACGGGCCAATCCTTACCCAACATCACCATACCGTCAGAATGGAATGGGTACATCAGCATGTTTGCTGGACTCAGCAGCGTTGGAGCACAGTTCTTTTTAGTGATGAATCATGATTTTGTCTACGGCACACTGATGGTAGGGCAAGAGTGTATCGCCGATGAGGTGAACAGTTTTCTGATGCTTGTGTGCAGGAACGCGACCGTTTCAGCGGGGTAGTGTAATGGTTTGGGCAGGAATTTCCTTGCACCTTAGAATGCAGTTGATCTTCATTGATGGTAATCTGAATGGACAGCGATATAGGGACGAAATTCTTAACGTTGTTGTTGTCCCGTTGTTCAACCATAACATTGGATTGCAGTTATTCCAGCAAGACAATGCCCGATGTCACGTGGCACGCATCTGTCATGACTTTCCTGAGGAGTAGAGCATCAAACTTCTTCCCTGGCACCCATTTTTGCCAGATTTGTCGCCAATCGAGCATCTTTGGGATCAATTGGACCGTTAGGTACGACTTTATGATCTTCAGACGTGAGGCGATTTATGTAATGTTCTAAGGCAGGAGTGGAACGCAATACCATAGCGTGACATCCAGAGACTTTTCAGGTCCATGTGCCGTCGATGTCTTGCCATCCAAGAGGCAAACGGTGGACATACACGCTATTGACTGCATGTGGGAACTTTTCGTTTCACCCCATGTCTGAATTGCGATATCCTGATGTGATGCTGGCAACAGTAAGAACATGAAATTATGCGAAGCCATACAGCTAGACTCAAAATATGAATTTGCAATAATTTGTTTGGGATTAAAGTCGATAATACTAAAAAAATTGCTCCTCAAAGTTTATAATACTTTCTTTTTTTGACTCAGTATATTTTTGAAAATTCACATTTTATTCCTCTGATCTGATTCAATAGTAGAGTGAGATATTAATGTTGACATGTTTTTACTAGTTGTCTAAATTGCTAATCAAGTGGATGCTGACTGATTAACTAATCATTTTAATGCTATACCAGTGGTTGGTTCCCTGCATCTATTATTTAAATGGGAAGTCTGTGATTGCATCTTACTAGAAATTTCAGCTTTGATTATCTTCCTTGACATGAGTGGGGTGCCTTTCCATACTTGTAGAGGCAGGGCAGCTATTTTTCTATCTTGGATGGGCGGGTTTACATGGGGGATGTTTGGGGCTGAACAGGTGGGGCAGATATTTTTCCATCCTTGGATGGGCTGTTTTTCCAACTTTGGTTAGGTGGGGCAGCTACTTTTCCATATATGGATGGGTGTGCCAGCTAATTATGTATACTAGGGCACCGTACCCACTGTTTGTTTATCATCATGACTTGTCCTCTGAATGTTGTTCCTTTGCACACTGATGTCAAAATGCCGTAATATCAAACATTAAATTTTAACCCATAGTGCAACTCGAAATTTAGCCAATTCCATCTTGTTTTCCAGAGTTCTTTGAGCTGCCAGACAAGACAGAATTGGTTAAATTTGTAGTTGCATCATGGGAAAAAATTACAGATTCAAAATTTTTTGATTCAACATCAGTGTGCAGGTTTTGATTCAACATCAGTGTGCAGAAGGTTGAACTCTAAACCACTGAGTATTTTCAGGATATTTGTCATCAGATCTAGTCATGGCTGCTGTGTAGCAGACATGACTAGATTTGATGAAAATTCTTCTCTATTTAATTCAAGAAATCACTGGTAAAAAAATCATTTTAATTTACAGGGGGAAAATTTGATTAAATGTGCCCAAATTATACATATTTCAGTGGCAAGAGAAATTCTGCCCTGGGCAGGAATATCTTCCACCAGTATGCAAGGTGTTGAAGTCTTTCTTCATAGTTAGTGTAACTGTTTCCACATATAAATTTGGCTTAGATGTGGTCAGAAGATTATAATTTCCTGACCTATTCGACTTCTGATGTATTGTTATTGCCCCATATCGGAAATGGGGAGATTTCTTCAAAATAATTGAAGAACATAATTCTCTGGGAATTTATTTATCAAAATATTTTCTCTTAGGAAAGTGTTCAGTGTTAAGTAATATAACGGCATGGTGATAAATCAATTTTCTTGTCTGATAATTTCTGATCAGTATCCTATCAGTAAATGCTGCCGTCATTTCCTTGTAATTGGTGAATATTCAGTACTCAATAACTAGTTATCATATAAAGATAAACTTCTTAACACTTTGAGTAACTAATGAATCAGCCACATCTGCCCACATTATTTACAAATTCAGCAGTTTAACATTTTTTTTTTTCTAAAATTCTCAACAAAACCATATCATGTGACTCCCCTGATGGAACGGGCTTAGTGAGGGGATGGTTTTGTTTAAATTTTTTTTAAAATTTAAAAAAAAAATAATTGATTCAAAAAACAAATTCTGATATCATGTGGTTGGGTAAGGAGTTGACTCTTTACCTAACATAACAAACAGGCAACATTTGCAAAAAATTCTTTTGACTAACTGTGTATATTTTTGGGCTTTTTGCCTTCAAAACATTGTGTATGATACCTTGTCGTAACAAGCTTGTTCTATGAAGAGTCACATTCCCAAGCTATGTTCGGGGCAAAAATTGAAGAAAAAATAATAAAATTTGAAAGACAATTTTTGTGAATTGTGATCACAAGATTTGACAGTTATGTAAAAAAAAAGTTAACATTTTATCTAATGACTTGAAGGCAACTCATGTAAAATATTTCTGGAATAACTGAGCATTTCCATTTTTTGCTTCAAAGACATAGCTTAGGATCTCTCATCAGAAAGAGCGTGTGTGAATTTGGTTGGTACTAAAGGAAAGCTCAGAAGTGGAGTAGTATTTGTGTGCTGTGGTAAATGACTTCTGCTTTCCTGGTGAAATAAGACCCGGTGACCAACACATGGTGTGGAAGTCCTATAAAATGGCAGCAAACTTATAAATCTTTAAACATGACTTTATATTTAAATTTCATTCATGATATTACCATAGATGTTGAAGGTGACCTTAAACATCAGTAAATACATGAAAAGATTTGATAGGTAAAGGGTTATAAAATGACATGTTTATGCATTTTTGGTCCTGAGATCAGTTGCTTCAGGTGAGGGGTCAGCCTGGCAACTGATTTTAGGGGGAAGTGGCTTCTCCCTCCAGAGAGTTTAGGGAGAAGTCAGGGACCAGGAGGGAGAAGTCAGAAAAAAAACATAAAACATATATGATATCGTGACAAAATAAATGTACTTAGAGGACACAACAATAGCTAACATGACGAATTGTGGAGAAAAAAATAAATAAAAGTTATACAAACATACATACACACACAAAACTAAATCAGACGGCATATAACAAGATTGTAGGTTAAACCACCCCCCACCACCACTCATCCACACCCCTACAAAAAACTGTGTCTTTCATGGTTTCTGAATGCCCTAACTCTTTTTCCCTACCAGTGATGCCTGTGGTTATCATGCAGCTGATTTTGTATTTGCCTCAATGCAGTGGATTTGAAATTTAGCATTACCCTTGGTGAGAGTGTTCTCTGTTACAGAAGGTATATTCTTTTAAAACAAAATATTTAAAGTATTTAAAATAAATTACAAGTTCATATAAGAAGCTGGGTCATTCATGGTTTCTGAATACCCCAATTGAATTGAAAAGCGAAGTTTAAAAAGTTTTTGATATCCTTCGTTAATTAAGCGTTATTAACAATTTGAGTTAATTTATTTCTAAGGTAAATGACAAAATATTTCAGTTGTCTCCTTTCTCTTCTGCACCGGGTAATAATACCAATACACTGTGCAGAAAAATTACAATTTCTGCCAACCATCTTACATTGACACCTGCGACTGGTGCTATAAAGGCCTGCCATTCTTATCCATCCTAACATGTATGATTTCTATCATAGCCTTATTACATTTAACCCCCTTCCAACACAAGTTTTCAAAGAAAAACTTTCAATGCAAATGCAAATTTCAGCACATATTTCAATGGAACCAATTTTTCAATGGAAAAGAGTATAACCGTAAGCAATTTTGACTTTTTTATGGATGAACTGTCTCCTACACATTTTTGTTTTGTTTTGAAACAGAGGTTAATTTTAATAAATTCCAATTGACATGATGTGTGTTTTGTGTGATTCGTTGTTTTTGCTGGCATTTTGTTTTTAAATGGCAATTTTGTGCTGGTTGCTACCAGTTGGGGTGAATTGTTCGAATAACTTTGCCATTACAACTCTTTTCAGAAATATAAAATTGGGCTAGTTTAGGCTATTTTCAGAGCTGTATGATGGATTTTAACAGCAGCTGTGTTTACTTTGTTATGAATCCGGAAGCGTTTTTTTTTAGAAATAAAACCTACGAAATGCATAAAAGTTTGGAAGGTGTCTTGAATTTTGCCCCCAATGTAAGCCAAGCCGACTTGGGGAATGACAAGACGACTTCTTACCCTAGTTGCTCACTTGGCTGACCCCTGCTTCAGGTTCATAATTCACTTGGCCAGTTATCTGCCGTGAATTTTTTTCTAGTTAACCCTCTGAACACTTAAGTTAGAATCCCAGAATTTCAAGATGCAAATGTTTCGCAGAATGCAGGTAAGAATCTTAACAAATTCAGTCTTGTTTTACATAGCTCAAGGAGCTCAGTCAAACAAGATTGAATCGGTTAATTTAAATTTCTACCTGCACTATGGGGAAAATTTTCAGGTTGAAATTTTGATTTTTATTCCCTGCCAAACGAAGTTTGCAGGGGATCTGGCAATGGGGGCCGTCCATTTGTCCATCCATTCATAATAACTTCAGACCTCTGTTTCTTGGTCAGTGCATGTTGATGGACCCTCTTAGGGGGAAGAATATTCACAAGTAACAAGTTTTGTTCAATCATTTTTTCTAGAGTTATGGGTCTTTTTTGACTTAAAAAATTTCAGTTTGTATGGTTTCTGGTTAGTGAACCCCATCACGACAGGGGATACCGGTGGCGTTGCACCTTATTCATCATCAGTGTAGACAGGGTTGGTGGAGGTTATCAAACCAACTAACATACTAGTTTTTGAAGTTTGGTATGTTGAGTTTTGTGCACTGGATGGAGGCTTTGCCACTGGATTCTCAGTGAGAATGATTTTGTGGTGGTCCACACGGAAGGTGCTGAATGTTGACACCATTATTCATTTCTGATAAAAAGATTAGTTAGTTAAGTTCCAGACCTGACAGGGTTAAAAACAAATCAATCATAATTTGTTATTGTGAAGCCTACTGTTGGAAGGAGGTGGGTTCGTCAAGTTCTTGGTTACTGCTGTACAGGTTAATTTGTTCGCTTTTTCCTGTTATACTCTTGTGAGATGGAATTATCAGTTGCATTGATTTTTCTCGAGTTTTTTGGACCTCGTCTCATATATACATCCATCTCGAATTGAGATATCTTATTGACATGTGGAACAATTAAAGTCCATTCTATTGATTTACTTGAGGGTGGTATTGTTTCACAGTTCTCAAGAGTTCCATTTAAAAATATTGGATTCTTTAACACAATAGCAAGAACTTACTATCCTTCATTCATTTCAAGGCAGCCATTAAAACAGTTTCCTATTGTGTGTATCCATTTCTGAAAAAAAAAATTCCCTTTATTTTTGTCAACATTGCTAAAGTTTCCAATACTTCTGTCAAGGCTGTTTCAAGACAGTTAACTTCTCCTAGGAGAGTATCCTACATTTGGTTTATTGAATTAAACTTGGGTCAGAAAACTACTATTTTTTTCATTTATTTATTTATTACGGTTGTAATGACACTTTCGACACTTTCGACAGCTAGGTCACCTCATGATGGACAGTTTTACAGGTGGAGGAAACTGGAGTACCCTGGAGAGAACCACCAGACATTGGTGAACAACTGTGAAAATCCCCAACGTACTAACTCTATACAAGCAGGGTTAGAATTGGTTGAAGACAAGTGCGTCATCGATGTGCAGTATGCCTTAGAACACAGTGCCACTGTGCTCCCACGTGGGCAGTCGGAATAAAGTGCCTTGGCAAAGGTCCAGTTACTCCTGGTGGGGATCAAGCCATGGACCTTTCGGTTTGAAGTCCAATGCCATAACCACTGAGCCACCTTGCACCCCTGAAAACTACTAAAGTTTCCAAACCAAAATTTTTTAAAAGTTTTTGACATAATTTGAGAGGGCATTGAGTTTGTGCCTGATTTACTTCGGCAATACAGTGGAGCCTACTTAATTGGATATCTCTTAACTGAATAACCGTGTTAATTGAATATAATTTCCCAACACAAAATCATTTACCATACCTCCAATACAAATTTGACCTGTTAATTGAATATAGGTTATAGAGTAACTCCTGTTAATTGAATAAAAAATCTTGTAACCTGTTAAGAAATTACCCTGACTCGCCCCAGTTTTCCGTTGTTTATAGACCTATTTGGCCTCAGTACATTCAATAAGGCATTTAATCTATTATATCTTGTTTGACAGAGCTCATGGAGCTCTGTCAAACAAGATATAATAGAATAAATACTAAGTTTATCTCAAGAATACAGGAAAGTGACACAATCCCTGTTAATTGAATACTCCTGTTAATTGAATAATTTTCATTGGCAAAGTGGCTATTCTTTCAACAGAGTTCCACTGTATTTGCATTCAATTGCTGAAGATAATAATAAGAGATGTTGGTTTGTACCTGAGAATGCTGTAGATTTATTAAGCCTTTACCTAATGAATCAGCCGCATCTGTCTGCATAATATACATACTGAGCAGTGGAAAAAATTACTTTTCAACAAATATCAACAAAATGTGATGACCCCACCCCACCCCACTCATTGGGATGAGCTTCTTGAGTGTCATCTGCTATTCATGTTAGTTAAACTAATGTATAGATGCCCTGTTAAGAAAAGGGATAAAATCACCTGCCAAAAATAGTCCGACACCCAGACAGTTAAAAAAATCTGGCCATGGTCAATACTTGAAATGTCAATTATGTTTCAAATGTCCTGCAAATTGAAGTATGAATTTTTTTCACAACTCATCATTAAAACATGTCCTCTGCTAACCTTTCTTGTCAACTAGATATTTCAAAGAAAAAATCAATTCCCCCTCAAAAGGCTCCATGGATCTGGAAAAAAAGCATTTCTAAGGTTGCATGTTTCCTCTGACTCCCTTGGGTATAGTGAAAACAGAATTGTTACATTAGAATTGTTTTTTTGATATAGAGGATATTGGCCTTTCATAATTTTTCAGCTTATTTTGTAACCTAAGCTGATTCTATAATATTGGTTGAGTTTTTTCATTTACTAAGCCTGTATGTTGGATTTTATATACATCATTTACTTTTGTAATTACAAAGGAATCACCTGAAGTGCTGAGATAAGTGGATGTGAGAGGGAGCTTCCAATTACAGGGGGTGAGGGTGGTGTTGTTCAAAAAAACAATTTAAAAGTAGTGTGTAAAATGTACCTATTGTGGCATAGAATTTTGTGTTATTTACTGTTATGTTTCTGACAAAAAAAATAGTGATTTATACTAGTTTTTGTACAACTTTGACATTACTGTACCTTTCATAGATCGACAGTGACTCAGTTTTTCCCAGGGTTTTGACATGGACTCCAAAATCTATTGTAGGATTTGCAAGTGTTCTCCCCAAGAAAAACATTTAATATTAGGCCTAAAAAAATAAAAAATCTGTTTCTCAGGCCCTCCCGCAGGGTCCTTTTGGCTGCCGCATGCTCTCTTTTTATAACCAATTTAAACTTAAAAAAATAAAAATTAAATGGTTTATGTCTGATATTTTACCCAAGTTAAAAAAATTGATGAATTTGTCCCTTGAGTGCAAGAAGGCTTTGCAATGCTTTAGCATTGCAAAGTCTTCTTGCACTCAAGGGATCAAATACACCACCACCCATGCTATTCTGTAGATTATTAGGCCTAAAACTTGAACCAAACATATGAACTTTTGATGACAAAAAAGTAATTACTGAAATAAAAAATAAAATAAAAAAATGCTCGCCCGCGTGCAATTTCACAAATAATGGTCTGAGAAACAGAAGATCTACTTTGTCTGGCCTTAGGTGTTGCAGCCTTCTGGTACCATATTGTATTTTATTTACTTTCATATCTCCACATACCACTCATATTGTTCAAGCAGACGAATGGTCGCTTCCACTGAGGAAGGTTAATGATCCAGTTGACAGGATCACAAGCTGGTTGAAAATCTCAGTCCACTTTACTTCTAGTTATTCTGTAGAATCACACACGTGGAAAAAGAAATGTTTTTTCGTGATTCATTCTTTATTAGCTCAACTTTGACGTAAGTCAAATTTTTAGCTCAACTTTGATGTAAGTCAAATTTGAGGTTATGCCATGGCCCGTCGTCCGTCTGTCTGTCCATCTGTCCGTCAACAATTCAATACGGCTCGGGCTAGAGGCCGTATTTATGAACCGATCTTTACGAAACTTCTTGAGTACCTTTATTATCACCGTGGGACGAGAACGAGTGCTTTTGGGTGCGGTCAGAAATTCAAAATGGCCACCAGCAGCCATTTTGTACCTCAGTTAGTGCAATCAGTTTTTTGTACAGAACTTAGGTATGAAAGTTATGATTCAAATAAATTTTTGAATGAATGTTTAGTAACAAGGAATACATCACATATAATACAGGTTTTTTTCTCGTGCAAAAATTCTGCAAATTAGATGAACTTTGATTTTTTCAGTGCTACTTACACACAGTAAGTACACATGTCAATACGGCTCGTGCTAGGGTCTGTATTTATGAACCGATCTTCACGAAACTTTTTGGGTTCCTTTGTTATCACCTTGGGATGAGAACGAGTGTTTCTGGGTGCGGTCCTATATTCAAGATGGCTGCCAGTGGCCATTTTGTACCGAAATTAGGTCCAATCAGTTTTTTGTACACAACTTCTATATGGCTCAGGCTAGAGGCCGTATTTATGAACCGATCTTTACGAAACTTCTTGGGTACCTTTGTTATCACCGTGGGACAAGAACGAGTGTATTTGGGTGTGGTCCGAAATTCAAGCTGGCCTCCGGCAGCCATTTTGTACCAACATTAGTGCAATCAGTTTTTTGTACAGAACTTCTGTATGAAAGTTCTGATTTGAATAAATTTTTGTATGAATGTTTAGTAACATCGAATACATCACATATATTACAGGTTTTTTTCTCGTGCAGACATTATGCAAATTAGATGGACTTTGATTTATTCAGTGCTACTTATACACAGTAAGTACACGTCAATACAGCTCGGGCTAGGGGCTGTATTTATGAACCGATCTTCACAAAACCTCTTGGATACCTTTGTTATCACCTTGGGACGAGAACGAGTGTTTCTGGGTGCAGTGCAAAATTCAAGATGACTGCCAGCGGCCATTTTGTATCGAAATTAGGTCCAATCAGTTTTTTGTACACAACTTCTATATGGCTCAGGCTAGAGGCCGTATTTATGAACCGATCTTTATGAAACTTCTTGGGTGCCTTTGTTATCACCTTGGGACGAGAACGAGTGTTTTGGGGTGCAGGCCGAAATTCAAGATGGCTGCCAGTGGCCATTTTGTACCGAAATTAGGTACAATCAGTTTTTTGTACAGAATTTCTATATGAAGGTTCTGATTTGAATAAATTTTTGAATGAATGTTTAGTAACATGGAATACATCACATATAATACAGGTTTTTTTCTCGTGCAGAAATTATGCGAATCAGAGGAACTTTGATTTATTCAGTGCTACTTATACGCAGTAAGTGCACATGTCAATACGGCTCAGACTAGAGTCTGTATTTATGAACCGATATTCACGTAACTTCTTGGGTACCTTTGTTATCACCTTGGGACAAGAAAGAGTGTTTCTATGTGGGGTCTAAAATTCAACATGGCTGCCAGTGGCCATTTTGTACCGAAATTAGGTCCAATCAGTTTTTTGTACACAACTTCTGTACGGCTCAGGCTAGAGGCTGTATTTATGAACCGATCTTCACGAAACTTCTTGGGTACCTTTGTTATCGCCATGGGATGAGAATGAGTGTTTTTGGGTGTGGTCCAAAATTCAAGATGGCCGCCAGCAGCCATTTTGTATCAAAATTAGTGCAATCAGTTTTTGTACAGAACTTCTGTATGAAAGTTCTGATTTGAATGAATTAGGAATGTTTAGTAACATGGAATACATCGCATATAATACAGGTTTTTTTCTTGTGCAGAAATTCTGCAAATTAGATGAACTTTGATTTGTTCAGTGTTACTTATACACAGTATGTGCACATGTCAATACGGCTCGGGAGTCTGTATTTGTGAACCGATCTTCACGAAATGTCTTGGGGTACCTTTGTTATCACCTTGTGACAGGAATGAGTGTTTTTGGGTGCCTTTGTTATCAGTGTGCTATGAGAACAAATATTTTTGGGTTCAGTCAGACCCACTCTGGGACTCCAGGATTTCTTTTCTAGTTTAGCATCTGTCACCCCACCTTTACAGTGCTTTACCTATATATTTGTTACATGCTACGGTCAGCATTTATGTACAGACTGTTACAATACTTTACATGTACCTTTGTTATCAGGTCATTACCTAGATGTTTGTCATTGCTTTGTCACATACTATACATGTACATGTCTTAAACAAGTTGAGCTACAGTGTCATTGACACTTTCATTCAATATTTTAGTTACAAAATCTGGTGTACAAGGGAATCGTGACCCAATTGTGATCTAATAAAAAAAAATACCATTTTTAGCTCAACTTGGCAACGTCAGGTATGAGCTATTTGGATGGATTGTGATCTGTCGTCCATCCATCCGCATGTACATACATACGTACATCCATATGTTCGGTCCATCCACAATTCCTTTAGCACACCCTACAGACCACAGGTCTCATCTGATTAGTTCCAAATTTTATATGTGGCTTTGGGCCAATATCTAGATGGGAGCTATCGATTTTTTTCGAATTTCATTGAAAAACATGGCTGCCAGTGGCCATCTTGGATTTGTATATAATTTGTCCAACAATTCCTTTAGCACACCCTACAGGTCACAGCTCCCCAATTTCATATGTAGATTTGAGGCCATATCTAGATGGGTACTATCGATTTTTTCTGAATTTTGTTAAAAAACATGGCCGCCAGTGGCCATCTTAGGTTTCGCGTATAAATTGTCAACAATTCCATTAGTACACCCTGCAGGCCGCATCTCTCACCCAGTCTTTTTCAAATTTCATATGTAGCTTTGGTGTGATGTCTAGATGGGAGCTATTGAATTTTTCCGAATTTTGTTGAAAAACATGGATGCCAGCAGCCATCTTGGGTTTGGATATAAATTGTCCAACAATTCCTTTAGCACACCCTACAGGCCATGGCTCTAACCTGATTAGTCCCAAATTTCATATGTGGCTTTGGGACAATGTCTAGATGGGAGCTATCAGGTTTTTTTTTTAATTTTGTTGAAACAAAGGCTGTCAGTGGCCATCTTGGATTTGAATATAAATTGTCTAACAATTCCTTTAGCACACCCTACAGGTCACAGCTCTCATCCGATCAGTGTCAGATTTCATATGTAGCTTTGGGGCAATCTCTGTATGGGCGCTATTGAATTTTTCCACATTTCAGTGAAAAACATGGCCTCCAGTGGCCATCTTAGATTTGGCATAATAAATTGTCAACAATTCTATTAGCACACCCTGCAGGCTGCATCTCTTACCTGATCTTTTTCAAATTTCATATGTAGCTTTGGTTTGATGTCTAGATGGGAGCTTTCAAATATTTCTGAATTTTGTTGAAAAACATGACCGCCAGCAGCCATTTTGGATTCAGATATAAAATGTCAACAATTCCATTAGCACACCCTCCAGGTCGCATCTCTCACCTGATCTTTTTGAATTTCATATATAGCTTTGGTGCGATGTCTAGATGGGAGCTATCAAATTTTTATACACCTGTTTTGAAAAAATGGTCGTATTATGGTATGTCCGTCCATCCGTCCGTCCGTCCACACGACGTACAATAACTTGAAAATGCTTCAAGCAATTTTTGTGATTTTTTGGTTGAAAGTATATGTTGATGGAAGGAAGCTCCCTTTCGATTTGTGTCGCTGTCCGATTTGTCATTCCAGAGTTATGAGACTTTATTCATCAAAATATAGGCAATTTTCCACATGTCGGACAATTTTTTCTTGAAGTTATGATCTCTATAGACATAAGATATATACATGAAATTCAAATAATTTATTTCCAAATTAATGAACACAGTATGTTGTTGGTTATGATTATTGTATGGGGCACAGTGGCTCAGTAGGTAGAGGTGCAGGCTGCAAGCTGAGAGGTCCTCTGTTCGAATCCCACCTGCGACAACCGCGTTGTGTCCTTGGACAAGACACTTCACCCCCATTGCCCACATGGGGGCACGGTGACGCTGTGTACTAAGGCGTACTGCACGTCGATGGTGCACCTGTCTTTAACCAGTGCTAACCTTGCTTGTGTGAAGTTAGTATGTTGGGGAGCTGACAGTTGCTCGCTGTTGCTCGGTGGTTCTCTCCGGGTACTCCGGCATCCTCCACCCGTAAAACTGTCGTGGTCATGATTAGCCATTGTGCAGAAATATGTGACCTTAAACACCAATAAATAAATAAATAAATAATCCAGACACTTCTATTCACAAGAATCACTATTCAAATTAAGGATAGTGTTTGACCCTTCGCTGGAATGAATTCATCAACCTTGCTCCAATGAGGAGGTTATAAGCTACAATTTTGAGGTAAACAATGAAAATTTCTGTTGGATGAGAAATTTGGAGGATATGTCATTCTGCTATTTATGTTAGGTGTGTGGTTAACCCTCTGCACACTGATGTCAAGATGGCAAAGTTTTCAGCTGCAAATTTTTCCCATAATGCAGTTTGATATTTAACCAAATATACCTTGTTTGACAGAGCTCAGTGAGTCTGTCAAGCAAGATATCATTGGTTATTTTCATAGTTAAACAAGAGAAAAATGGTGTGATTGGAGAAAATACTGTTGCACTACCAGTGTGCTTGTGGTTAATGACCTAACAGTCAAATGAAATAGAATAGTTGAAAAGTCAAGAACATTATTACATTTAAGTGGGACTGTATCAGTTTTTTCTTTAACAAACACAGAACAATCCTGACAGTTGAAAAATCACCATTAGAAATAACCACAGTAGCAGTCTTTTTGGGGTGATTTTGAATTTGTAAATTGATGTTTTGCTTGTGGTGTGTAAAAATCAATATCAGTTGAAACTTTTCTGTGCATGAACACGATCAATTTTCCACCATTGTTATAAAACCCATATTGGCATATCATGTTACAGTGAAATAGTGAAACCATGCAGTACTTTTGTGAAATCCCAAGTAAAGTTGTGCAATTGTTGTTAGCTCACTTGACTGAAAGTCAGGGTGAGCTTTTCTGATCACTCTTCGTCCTGCGTGAAGGTGGTGTTTGAGCCTCATTCTCCTAAATCATTGGCCACATTTTAATTAAATTTCATGTAAGTAGTGGTTATATAAGGACATTTCGATTTTTATGCAAATTAGGTTTCGGCTCATATTGAGCAGAGGGGTGGGGAAAAAATGGCCAAATTTTTTGAAAATCTTCTTCTAGTGAACCACCAGTAGCAGTGACTTGATATGTGGTATACAGAGTCCTTTTGAGGTTTAGAATTAATTTTGTTCAAGAGAAGTTTGTCGAGCATTATTTGCCTTCATTATGGGAGGGGCAAAAATTTTGGCCACGCCTAAAATTTCTGTTTTCAGAACCGTGAGGTCTATTTGAACCAAATTTGATATGAGATGAAAATGGGTCATAGGTAGTTGATTGATGCAAAAAAAAATTGTCTCATTGCCCCGTGGGAACCTCGGGAGCTAAAAATAGGAAAAACCTTAAAACTGCCATATCTCCATAACTACATGGCACAGAGAATTCTTATTTTGTTTAAAGCTTACTTTTATCCAGTAGAATAGAATGGTTAAAAAAAATCCGTTTTGGTTTGATCACAAGACACTTTTTTCAGGGCTTTGAAAAAGTGCTGAGTCATCACTTTTTAACACTGTAGGCAATGGGAAAAACATTAAAAAATCTTCTCCAGATCCAGCAGGCAAAATCTTTTGATATTTGGTATGCAACATTGTAGGGTGGATCTGATTCAAGTTTGTTCAAATTGGCCCCCTGGGTTTATATTTGGGCTCAGTATTGGAGCCCAAATTTGAACTTAGTGCATTTCAGGTAAATTTCTTTGAAAATCTTCTTCTCAAGATCCAGCAGGCAGAATCTTTTGATATTGGGTATGCACCATGCTTAGGGGGGTGAGATTCAAGTTTGTTCAAGCCAAGTCCCTGGGTTCATATTTGGGCTCACTGTGGTAGCCTGAATTATAACTTAGTTCAAAATGAGGAACTTTCTTTAACAATCTTCTTCAGATCCAGCAGTCAGAATGTTTTTATATTTGGTATGCAGCATCCTTAGGGGGGTGAGATTCAAGTTTGTTCAAGCCATGTCCCTAGGTCCATATTTGGGCTCACTGTAGGAGCCCAAATGATAACTTAGTTTAAAATGAGGAATTTTCTTTGAAAATCTTCTTCTTCAGATCCAGCAGTCGGAATGTTTCGATATTTGGTATGCAGCATCCTTAGGGGGGTGAGATTCAAGTTTGTTCAAGCCATGTCCCTAGGTCCATATTTGGACTCACTGTGGGAGCTCGAATTGTAACTTAGTTCAAAATGAGGAATTTTCTTTAAAAATCTTCTTCTTCAGATCCAGCAGTCGGAATGTTTTGATATTTGGTGTGCAGCATCCTTAGGGGGGTGAGATTCAAGTTTGTTAAAGCCAAGTCCCTGGGTTCATATATGGGCTCCCTGTGGGAGCCCGAATTATAACTTAGTTCAATATGAGAAATATTCTTTAAAAATCTTTTTTTAGATCCACTGGTCAGAATCTTTGGATATTTGGTATAAGCTTTTCTTAGGAGGAGCAGATACAACTTATTGAAATCAATTCTCTGGGTTGATATTTAGGCTACCATGTCAGGTGAGCACCCTCAGGCCCCCTGGGGCCTCTTGTTTTAATTGTGGTTGCTCAAATTTTCTTTTGTTTTCATACGCCCATTTGAAAAAAACGGTTGTATTATGTAAATGTGTTGTCTGTCCATCCATCTGTCCATCTGGATTTATTTTTGTCAGGAGCATTTCTCAGCCATATGTTGTCCAATCTTTTTTAACTCACCTTGACAAAGTCAAGCTGAGCTAATCTCATCGCTCTCCATCCGTCGTCCATCTGTCATCCGTCAACACTATGTTTTGGTCTTCTCCAAAACCACTGGGCCAATTCAAGTGACAGTTTGTGTAAGTGATGGTCCCAAAGTTGCATTGCATTTTTAGCTTAACTTGACAAAGTCAAGATAAGCTATTGCCATCATGCATGCAGAAGTCTGTTAGTCTGTGAGTCTGTTTACATTTTCCTTTAGCGCAGGCTACACCCTGTAGTTCTTGTCTGATTGTCACAAAATTTCATATGCAGGTTTGGGGTCATGTCCAGATGAGAACGTCTCGTTTTGGTCACGATCATTCAACTGGTATGGCTGCCCTAGCCCAAAACCTGAAAAGCATTAGCACATTCTACAGGTCGTATTTATGAAGGGATTTCATTGTAACTTGGTAGGATGCCTTTGTATAATGTCTAGATGAGAACGTCCCCTTTTGGTCATGATCTGTCAACCGTGATGGCTGCCCAAGCCCGAACCCAAAAACTTTTAGCACAGTCTGCAGGTCATATTTAATATGGAGGGATTTCATTGTAACTTGGTAGGATGACTCCGTATGATGTCTAGATGAGAACTTTCCCATTTGGTTGCGATCTGTCAACCATGACAACTGCCAGAGCCCAAAACCCAAAAACCTTTAGCACAGTCTACAGGTCATATTTATGGAGGGATTTCATTGTAACTTGGTAGGTTGACTTCATATAATGTCTAGACAAGAATGTCCCCTTTTGGATACGCTTGGTCAACTGTGACGGCTACAGAGGCCTGGAGCCCGAAAACCTTTAGCACAGTCTACAGGTCATATTTAGGAAGGGATTTCATTGTAACATGGTAGGATTACTCCAAATAATGTCTAGATGAGAACGTCCCCTTTTGGCCACTATCATCCAGCCGTGATGGCTGCCCGAGCCCAAAACCCCAAAACCTTTAGCATAGTCTGTAGGTCGTATTTATGGAAGGATTTCATTGTAACTTGTTAGGTTGACTCCATATACTGCCTAGATGATGACATCCCCTTTTGGTCATGATTGGTCAACTGTGACAGCTACAGGGGCCTGAAGCCCAAAAACCTTTAGCAGAGTCTACAGGTCATATTTATGAAGGGATTTCATTATAACTTTGTAGGATCAATCGAGATAATGCCCAGATGAGAACGTCCCCTTTTGGTCGCGATCATTGAACCACGATGGCTGCCCGAGCCCAAACCCCAAAAAACTTTAGTACAGACTACAGGTCATATTTGTGAAGGGATTTCATTGTAACTTGGTAGAATGACTCAGTATAATGTCGAGATGAGGACGTCTCCTTTTAGTTGCAATCGGTCAAATGGCTACACAGGCCTGAAGCCCGAAAACCTTCAGCACGGTCTACAGGCCATATTTATGAAGAGATTTCATTGTAACTTGATAGGATGACTCGTTTTGGAATAATTTTACTGTAACATGGTAACTTTCATTGACATATGTTAACTGTGAGGGTCACATTCATTAACTGTGAGGGCCACATTAACCCACCCCTCAGTTCTTTAGTACAGTCTACACCTCATATTATTTTTATTAAAAACAGCATACAGGGAACAGAAATTAACATATTCCCAATTATCACAATTCTTGTCTTATTTCATAATCCTTTCATAAACATTGAACATTATCCTTTTCATGAAACACAACACACAGACAAATTAAGCTACAGTGTCATTGACACTTTCATTGTTCAACTCAACATGCCCAGCCCCTTAGGGAGGGGGTGGGGGAAAGTGCTCCTAAATATTTTTAAAATCTTCTCATGAACCAGTGGGTATAATGACTTTATATTTATTATGGAGCTTCCTTTTGAGGTGTAGAATCAAGTTTGTTCAAACGAAGTTCGTGAAGTAATATTTGGCTTTGTAATGGGAGGGGTAAGATTTTTGGCCCTGCCCAAAATTTCTGTTTTCTGAACCAATGGTCCAATCAGATTCAAGTTTGTTCAAATTGGGTCCCTAGGTATATATTTGGGCTTGCTATGATAGCCAAAATTTTAACTTAGTGCAATATGAAGAAATTTCTTTCATATTTGGCCATACAACATCTCTAGGGGGCTTCAGATTCAAGTTTGTTCAATTCGAGTGACTGGATTAATATTTGGGCTCCATATGGGAACCTGAAATTTAACTTAGTACAATTTGAGGGAATTTCTTCAAAAATCTTCTTCAGATTCATCTGCGAGAATCCTTTCATATTTAGTTTACAACATCTCTAGGGGAGTCAGATTCAAGTTTGTTCAAAATTGGTTCCCTGGGTTAATAATTGGGCTCCCTATGGTAACCCGAATTTTAACTTAGTGCAGTATGAGGAAATTTCTTTAAAAATTTTCTTCTTCAGATCCACTAGTCAGAATGCTTTCATATTTGGTGCACAACATATCTAGGAAGGTCAGATTCAACTTTGTTCAAATCGAGAGTCTGGGTTATTTTTTGGGCTCCCTATGGGAGCCGGATTTGGCCAAGTAGCTGAAGAATTAGATATTTTGTGTTCAGTTCCCTCTAGAGGTGTGTAACTACGATTAATCCACATAGGTTGTATCAAGGGGCTTCATAGGGAAGCTTCACATTTTACATTATGATCAACTGAAGAAAAGGCATGATGCTCGGATTATTTTTGTCACTCCGGAGGGGCTCAAGGATTGAAAATGTATCCTATGGAGATTGATTACTTTATGTAGACTCATTCTTGGAATCTGTTTATATCATGTTCTGTTCAAGGTGAGCGCTTCAGGCCCGTGGGACCTCTTGTTTCAAACTTGGCGAATAAGTTAACCACCATGAGAACCTGTGCAAGTGTAGTTTTGAGTTTGATTGAATTTTCTTAACCAGAGTTATGATACAGTCTGACTTAGAAATTATAGTCTGTGGACACCTTTTTGTTTGGAGTGTTTCTCAGCCATTTGTTGTCCAATTTTTTTCGAACTTGGTACAGAAGTTAACCACCATGAGAACCTGTGCAAGTGTGATTTTAAGTTTGATTGGAGTTTCAATTTGTAAATCAGCACCAGACGTGGTTTGTGTCTTAGTCATATTAAAATACAGGTAAAGTTCGAAACTGAGTTTGGTACAGTGTTATTAGTCGGATGAAAACAGTAGTTATGTACAATTCGAAAAAAGCCAACCCTGCTTATTTTGCAACACTAGGCAGTGCTCTTGTTACAAATATCCTAGCATCTTCAATTATTCTATAAATTCTCTGAAACTTACAACTCATGATTTCTCAAAATTCCCATGATATATACCGTTTAAAGGTAAGCAAATTGAAAAAACAAACAACATTAACATACAACCCCCCCCCCCCCCCAACTTATTTTACTTATTAATAAAACAGCATTTTAGAAACAAAATTGATGTCATTGATTCTAGACCTTCATTTTAACCCAACCCTCTGCACCTGTATGTTGAAATATCGAAATTTCAATCTGAAAGTTTTTCCCACAATGCAACTAGGAATTCAACCATTTCAATCTTGTTTGACAGAACTCAATGAGCTCTGTCAAGCAAGATTGAATTGTTTAAATTTCAGGTTGCATTGTGGATAAAATTTGCTGGTTGATATCAGTGTGCAGGGTTAAAGTTTATTTGTTTCTATGAGGTTCCTGAAATTCCACAGCGTAAAGGTCAAGGTTTCCAGAAATTTATAAAATACCTGTATTGAGCAGTAATTACACAACCTTACTAAGGATTTCATGAAATAACTAGTTTAACAATCTTACTGTAACATTTATATGTAAAATTTATTTATTTGTTTATTGGTGTTTAAGGTCACATATTTCTGCACAATGGCTAATCAGACATTTGATCACAATTTGAGTTATGATTGGGGGGAATATTCAGTTTGCATGTGTTTTAGTAGTAACCCACTCCACATTCTGTACTATTTTTATTGGACTACTATCTCCAAAAAACTTTTGAGAAGTCAAGAAATGTTGATAATCTGCACACAGACTAGTTTCACTCTACAGTTTCCCCAGTGGAACCTAGGGAGGTACTGCAATCTAGGGTCAGTGGGGTAATTTCTGTTTCAATGGTATAATTAGTCTCATTCACCAGCGACTTGGGTATATTTATTTATTTATTTGTTTATTTATTTATTTATTTATTTATTTATTTATTCATTCATTCATTCATTCATTCATTCATTCATTCATTCATTCATTTATTTATTTATTTATTTATTTATTTATTTATGTTTAAGGTCCCATATTTCTGCACAGTGGCTAATCATGACCACAGTTTAACGGGTGGAGGCAGCCAGAGTATCCTGAGAGAACCACTGAGCAACGACGAGCAACTCTCAGCCCCCCAACATACTAACTCCACACAAGCAGGGTTAGCATTGTTTGAAGACAAGTGCACCATCAATGTGCACTATGCCTTAGTACACAATGCCACCATGTCCCCATGTGGGTAATGGGTGTGAAGTGTCTTGCCCAAGGACACAACACGGTTGCCACAGCTGGGATTCGAACTGAGGACCTCTCAGCTTGCAGCCTGCACCTCTACCCATTGAGCCACTGCACCTCCATTTATATGTAGAAAGCTCTTAATTGTTTTAATAGCTAATGCACATTTGACTTCACAAGAATATTTTAGCTTTTCCATTTTTTAGCTTTTCCATTCATTCTTTACCTTACACGACAAGCAGACAAGACTTTTAAAAATAGTTTCATGACTAAAAACATTAATTTCTTTTTGCCTCAGAAACATAACTTATGTCCTTTGTGGAATGAACTCAGGAAACATGTTTTTTCCAGCAAAAATTGAATTGAGTAATAAAATTTGAATGGGGATTTTTGTTAATAGCACTGATTAGATATGAATGTTTTGTTCAGGTTTAGGGTTAACTGTTTCCTTTTATTTTATTGGTTTTTTATGACACTCTCAGCAGCCAGGATCATCTCATGTCAAACAGTTTTACGGGTGAGGAAGCTGGAGTACCCAGGGAGAGAACCACCAAACAGTGGCAAGCAACTGTATGACTCTTCAGCTTACTAACTCCACAAAAGCTGGTTTAGCATTAGTTGAAGACAAGTAAACCATTGACAAGCAGTATGCATTAGTACACAGTGCCCAGTGCTCCACCATGGACAAGCGGGGTTTAACTGTTTCAGTGGCATTACCTGTTTTTGCTTTCCAACACAGGTTCTGTTGAAAACTTTGGAGATTTGAGACCCTTTCACTGATTCCATTTGAAGTCTGGTGGGAGATTCTTGAATAATGTGAATCTCTCCCAAATTCTAAATACATTGTAAACAGGGCTTATATTTCATCTAAGTTTGGGTGAATTCATTTGGATTCTTGTGAAAATGGTTGCGAGAATATATACCTGCTATCAGTGCCCCAGGCTCCTATGAGGCCACCATGGTTGAACCCCTGTTGTATACTGATCAGTTAACCCTTTACCCAACACAGCTTTTTAATTTTTAGCTCAACTTTGACGTAAGTCAAATTTGAGGTTATGCCATGGCCCGTCATCCATCTGTCCATCTGTCCATCAACAGTTCAATACGGGTCAGCTTAGAGACCATATTTATGAATTGATCTTGAAACTTCTTGAGTACCTTTGTTATCGCCGTGGGAAGAGAACGAGTGTTTTGGGGTGCGGTCCAAAATTCAAGATGGCCACCAGCAGCCATTTTATACCTTAGTTAGTGCAATCAGTTTTTTGTACATAACTTCTGTATGAAGTCCTGATTTGAATAAATTTTTGTCTGAATATTTAGTAACATGGAATACATCACATAATACAGGTTTTTTTCTCGCGCAGAAATTATGCAAATTAGATGAACTTTGATTTATTCAGTGCTACTTATACACAGTAAGTGCACATGTCAATACGGCTTGGGCTAGAGGCTGTATTTATGAACAGATCTTCATGAAACTTCTTGGGTACCTTTGTTATCACCTTGGGACAGGAACAAGTGTTTTTGGGTGCCTTTGTTATCACTGTGCAATGAGAACAAATATTTTGGGGTTCAGTCAGACCCACTCTGGGACTCAAAGATTTTCTTTTCTAGTTTAGCATCTTTTCTAGATTAGCATCTTACTGTCACCCACCTTTACAATACTGTACCTATACATTTGTTACAGCCTACGGTCAACAATACTTTATATGTACCTTTGTTAGGTCATTACCTAATTGTGTGTCATTGCTGTGTCACATACTATACATGTACATGTCTTACACAAGTTGAGCTACAGTGTCATTGACACTTTCATTAAAACATAATTTGATGATTTTTTAAAAAAATAAACAGTAGTTACTAATAAAACCTTACAAATATAGATGTCATTGAAACCGGCTCAATGGGCTGGTTCCAATGACAACCATACTTATACAATTTTATTGACAAAGTGTCAGGATATTTCAGGTCATGTTAGCCTTGTATTGGTTAATTTGCTGCCTCTATGTTAAATAAAGGGTTCAATTGACTCAATTCCTTTCATGTGAATACTAGCAGAGGTGCAACTTGAATCTACATGGATTCTTGTTGGTTTTGTTGCGCGAATTGTTGCATGAATCGATTCTCAGATTCACATCGAGATATAAGCCCTGGTAAAGGATTAAGTATATAGGATATGTGTACTAGGCTTTTGCATACCATCATACTTCTGTAAGTGTTGTAGCTCATTGGTTATGGCATTGAACTTCTAACCGAGAGGTCCCTGCCAGGGGTAACTCCATTGTGTCCTTGGACAAGGTACTTAAACCCGATTGCCCACATGGGGGCATGATGGGACAGTGTACTAAGGCTTACTGCATGTCGATTGTGCACCTGTCTTCAACCAGTGTTAACTCTGCTTGTGTGGAGGTAGTACGTTGCAGAGTCTGACAGTTGCTCGTCATTGCACGTTGGTTCTCTCTAGGTACTCGGGCTTCCTCTACCCGTAAAACTGTCCGACATGAGGTGACCCCGGCTTTCGAAAGTGTAATTAAACTCCAATAAATAAATAAATAAATAAATAAATAAATAAATAAATAAATAAATAAATAAATAAATAAATAAATACTTCCATATGAAGCAAGCTTAGTATGCAATAGCCTAGTAAACATATCAAATGCTAACTATAAATACTACCTGGTATATAGGAGAGATAATTGCTAATAACAGTACCACAGATTCAGCCATTGGAAATGCAATTCAGTTTGAGGTTCGATCTGATGTGAGAAGTCCAATTTGATAGAGTGAAAATTGTTTGCCAGGCCCAAATGGAACAGTATGTCAACTGCATATCATCAGTTTAATGAGAAAACTTTAGTTCTCTTCAGCTTATAAAATGCACTTGACAGTTATTCTCTGGGGTGCATGTTATGTAAATGTTGGCAACATAATTAAAGAAATCGGCTACACCATCTGAAACTAAAAATGGAATTTTTAATTAAATTTTAATTCTGTTCACCAAAAAATGTCTCTGTCAATGGAGCTGTCTTTTTGAGTTCATTCCAGAAAAATGTGGTACATGTGTATGTTTTGGTAGAAAAACTAGAAGGATTTGAGTTTCTCTTTAAGAATTTACTGTAGTGTCAATCCAGTTTTAACCCTTTACCCAACGTAACAGCCAAGACCGGCCAGCGCTATCCACAAAAATCGCCAATTAATTTTCTTTATTTTTAGCTCAACTTTGGTGAACCCTAATTTGAGCTTATGCCATGGCCAGTTGTCCATCGTCCATCTGTCCGTCTGTCTGTCAACAATTCAATACGGCCCGGGCTAGAGGCCGTATTTATGAACCGATCTTTACGAAACTTCTTGGGTACCTTTGTTATGACTGTGGGACGAGAATGAGTGTTTTTCTGTCCGATCCGAAATTCAAGTTGGCCGCCAGCCGCCATTTTGTACCGATGATGCAGAAATCTGTTTTTTGTACTGAACTTCCATATGAAAGCGCTGATTTGAATAATTTTTTGTATGAATGTTTAGTACCATGGGATACATCACATATAATACAGGTTTTTTTCTCATACGTAAATTATGCAAATTAGACTAACTTTCATGTATTTAGTGTTACTGTCAGCACTGTAAGTGCAAATGCCAATACGGCTCGGGCTAGAGGCTGTATTTATAAACCGATCTTTACGAAACTTCTTGGGTACCTTTGGTATCACCGTGGGACGAGAACGAGTGTTTATGAGTGCGGTCCAAAATTCAAGATGGCTGCCAGTGGCCATTTTGTACCGAAATTAGGTCCAATCAATTTTTTGTCACAACTTCTATACAGCTCGTATTTATGAACTGATCTTCACGAAACTTCTTGGGTACCTTTGTTTTCACCTTGGGACAGGAATGAGTGTGTTTTGGGGTGTGTTTGTTATCACTGTGCTATCCCACCTGTGGCAACTGCGTTGTGTCCTTGGGCAAGACACTTCATCCCCATTGCCCACGAGGGGGCATGATGACGCCGTGTACTAAGGCGTACTGCACGTCGATGGTATGCATGTCTTCAACCAATCTAACACTGTCTGTGCTGCAGTGCGGAGTTACGATGTTGGGGAGCTGGCAGCTGCTCGTCGTTGCTCGGTGGTTCTCTCCGGGTACTCCGGCTTCCTCCACCCGTAAAACTGTCACGGTCATGATTAGCCATTGTGCATAAATATGTGACCTTAAACATCAATAAATAAATAGTATAAATAAATAAATCACTGTGCTATGAGAACAAATATTTTGGGGTTCAGTCAGACCCACTCTGGACTCAAAGATTTCTTTTCTATTTAGCATCTGACTGTCACCCACCTTTACAATACTTTACCTATACATTTGTTACAGGCTACGGCCAGTATTTATGTACAGACCGTTACAATACTTTATATGTACATTTGTTGTCAGGTCATTACCTAGGTGTTTGTCATTGCTGTGTCACATACTATACATGTACATGTCTTGACAAGTTGAGCTACAGTGTCATTGACACTTTCATTTTTGTCTCAAAAACATAGGTTATAACCCCTCTTTGGAACGAGCTCAAGAAACACTTGCAAACAAAATTAGTTATTCAAGAATTTTGTTTGCAAGTGTCGTCTGCTTTTCATGTTAGGTAAACGGTTAAATCCCAAAATTAATTAATGTACTCTTCTATTGGTGGATCAGGTTTTTTTCAAAGAAATGTCATTTTTCTGAAATTTTCCCCTAAAATAGGAAATTTTCAGCTTATTTCAGCAAGTTCAACTGCATCCTACTCTCATCACTGCGTGTGAGTTGTAAGTATCATCTAACTCGTGGACCTGTTAAAGGGTCAAGCAAAATTTATAATCAGTGAGTTTTCACTTAACAACACAGGAGCGTAGTGACTCAGTGGTTACAGTATGGGATTTTAAACCGAAAGGTCCACAGTTTGATTCCCACCAGGGGTAACTGCATTGTGTCCTTGGGCAAGGCACTTAATCCTGATTGCCCACATGGGGGCACAGTGGTGCTGTGTACTAAGGTGCACTGCACGTCAATGGTGCACTTGTCTTCAACCAATGCTAACCCTGCTAGTGTGGAATTAGTACATTTGGAGTCTGACAGTTGCTTGCCACTGCTGAGTGGTTCTCTCCAGGTTCTCCAGCTTCCTCCACCTGTAAAACTGTTCGTCATGAGGTGACCCTGGCTGTCGAAAGTCTTGTTAAGCCCCCAATAAATAAATACTTATCTCTGCAAATGCAGTACTTCATGCCTGTAAACTAGGCAAGTAAAAAATATCACACCTGAATTTATTATGGTGCATTGTTAGGAGAGTTAAAATTGTCCACTCAGATACTGAAAGCAGTTGATTTGGGAAGGTGCTATTTTCTTCGTACAAATGTGTTTCATTACTGATAAGCAGCTGTATTAACTTGATGTACACTGATAGAAAATCATAGGAAACATGGATGCCTCACATAGGCCTGCCTGGTTCGCATAGCTTGGAAGATAAAATTATTGAATGGGAACAAAATGCTCCATTCAGTGCAAGTAAGAATCTAATGTTACTATGTCCATTTTACTGGGAGTCTCATTATCACTATGCCTTGCCTGTGGCCTATTCTTGCACTCTTAACTGGGTGAGTGGTAGAAGCCACTATCAGGGCTTTTAAAAAAATGAGGGTACCAAAGCAAAAGCCAACATTTTCCTTGCTCATGTTTCATATTCAGTTGAACACAAATACTATTCTATTTATATAATCTTGTTTATCACAAATTATTGAAGAGTGCCTGTGGGCACTCTTCAATAATTTGTAATAAAACAAATTTTGATGAACAAATTCAGACCACCAAAAATAATGTAGCCCTCAACCAGTTAACCCACTGAGTATTTTCAAGATATTTTTTATCAATTCTAGTCATGGCTGCTGCAAAATTCAACTAAATTTTACTCAAGAAATCATTAAATCCATTTACAGGGGAACAATTTGATTAAATGTGCTTGAATTATACTTGTTTCAGTGGCAAGAGGAATCCTATCCTGGGCAGGAATATCTGCCAGCAGCATGCAAGGAGTTAAAATATCAGCAGTAAGATATATCTAATAATATGTACAACAAAAGCCTAGGCCAACCTGCACTTAGCACCCATGTAGGCCTGATGTTTGATGTATAAATTATTTAATATATTCTGTACTTCTGATATTTTTGGAATGCAAGAAAAAATTTACCTCAGTTGCAAATAAGATTAGGGGTGCGATGGTGCACATTAGATATGAATCATTGTTGATGAAGGCAGTTGTGTGACAGCTGTTGGAAAAGACTTTAGTTCTTCTAGTTATAAATTGTGAGGGTAGCATTAACTATTTTGGTTACAATTCACTGTTTTGGTGCAAACAGCGCCTCTACAGGGTTACATCCCAACCTTTAATGGAGGATAAAAGTTCCCTGATTTATCTGATTGGTGGAAAATGAACTGAGCTTGTAAGTGTGAATAAAATTTTAAAGTGCATGTTTTGAAAAAAAAAATCAAATATTGGTGACAGTTGTCTTCTGAAAAGTGTGAGAGAAGATAAAAATTGGGTCGGGGTAGGTAAAAATATGTCTATTTCATTCAGTGCGAAACTGGACGGGAGTATAGGAATCACCAAATTTAAAGGTGAAAGTCACATTTGTTTTCAGTATATTTTTTTTATGAGATGATAAACTAAATGGATAGATAGTAGTTTTTGCCCAAATCAGCTTGATGAGATGGGGAGAGGAGGAAAGATTAGCACTGTCATCAATGGAAAAAAAACAGTGTATTGTAACCTTTTACAACTGGTGGATAAATTGAATTGTCAATCAGGATCATATAATGACAATTATACTTGATTTTATCTCCGCTGAAGATTAAAGTACTTTTGGTTTTCAGTGATGAAATAGTATAAGCAGATACTCTGATGGAAAGACACTACCAGTCTAAATAAAGCAGTCCACCAGACTGGAGATTAAAGTACTTTGACCTTTAGTGATAGTATGAGCAGACACGCTGTTGTAAAGACAGACACTGTTATCCCTGATAAAACAGCCTACCATACCTTCACTGAATATCAAGAGTGCACCAACCCAGACCCATATGCTTCTTAATCCCTTTCAGCCCATCAAATCTCCAATTGTGTACCAAGTCTTCTCACATGATTTTGCACCAGGTTCTCAGTCTGGTCTGGGACAATCTGCACAAGCCCAAGGAGTGAGCAGTGGCCTCAAATATTTGGTCCACTATTCTCTAACTATTGATCCACTGGACCATAAGATGGTTGGTCTTGTGGTCTTCACTATCAAAAGTTGAAGTTTACATGTGAAACTGCAACTGAAGGACATTGGGTGAAAAAAGAGAAATACGTGCAGTGGCAACTGGCTTAAACTGGTCAGGGAACCAGACTGCTTGGAGTTCTGGCCCAACTGGAAACCTTCCAATCTACCAAATCACCAGTCTGCTACTTGTCCCAGAATTTTTCAACAGAGCTCAGATATGATCCTTTAGCACTGAACCAGTTAACTCTTAACCCAACACAAATAGCAGATGACACTTGTCCCAAAAGTTCCTGAATAACTAAAATTTTCATTTATCTCAATGCTCTCATTCCAATGATGGGTGATAAGCTATGTTTTTGAAGCAAAAGTTTAAAAATAATGAAATTTGAATGATAATATTTGTGAATACTGCTTGCCAGATATGACCATTTTGTTAGGTAAAGGGTTCAATAAATCAGTCAAATCTACTAATGCTATATACAAAAACTGCAATTCATTTGTTTTCAAACTTCAAACATGGATTTTAACCCTTCGAGTCTAATTAATTCCAACTTCCATCACTTTTTATTGCTACAAAATAGGTGCCCCCAACATGGAGTCTTCAGGTAAATTTGCAAGTTAGTACCTTAGCAGTTGTTTCTAGACAAGTCTTGGCTGTCTATATAGACAGTCAAGACATGTTTAGAAAGAATTGCTAACCCACAAGATGTTGACCTTCAAAAGTGTAGGAAAAATTGATAAAAACCTACAAGCCTTTATGGGTTAACCCTTTACCTAACATGAAAAGCAGACGACGCTTGGAAAAAAAATTCTTGAATAACTAATTTTTTTCATTTTTTGTCTCAAAAACATAGGTTATGACCCCTCATTGGAACGAGCTCGTTCCAATGAGGGGTCATAACCTATGTTTTTGAGACAAAAAATGAAAAAAATAGTGAAAATTAATTCGCGATTTTTGAGAATAGCGCTGGCTGGTTTTGGCCATTACGTTGGGTAAAGGGTTAACCTCCAAATGGAATAAGCTCATCAAATGTGTTCCAAGGAGTGCGCATAGTCTATGTTTTCTTAAAATGTTCAGTCACTCACTAAATGTTATTATTGCAAGTGTCGTTTGTTAAGGGTCAAACAAAAGTTCATATCCCTGGGTGTCATAATTGCATGGTATTGAACTAGGCTTACTGACCACAACAATGGAGAACATAAAGAATTAATTTCACACACAGATAATATACTGCTGATAACATCATAAAAACTTCCCTTCCATAGAGCTTTTTATGGTGTTTTAATGTACAACTATTGATCATGATCCATTTGCACAGGATTGGGTTTACAGGGGAAAAAAAAGCTGAAAAATACATTTTTCTTCAGTCTCCTTTGTAATGCTATATTTTAGTACACCAATGGGTATAAAAAAATTTGTGTCCTTGTATGCATTTCTCCAAGGGAACCTTGGAAAGTTATGCAGTGCTTATTTACTGTTGTAGTGTGGTAGACAAGTTCTGTTTTACCAGGATGGTATGTTGTGTTAACTAACACCTGGGGTAAGAGGCCTCTAATGTGGACATTGTTATTATAATTGATTGGCTGACTTGATCCATGTGTTTCAGTATGGTTGCAATACATCCATTGATGCTGAAAGCGACCTTGAAATCTCAACAAACTTGAATATAGACATCTTGTCTTTGTTTGGTGTAATATTATGGCTCATAAAGCCTCAAACTTCAATTTGATTCATAATCGTCTTGATTTGATTTGATTTGATACAAATTGTGCTGATTCAAACATTTTTGTATCTTCAAGATCTTCTCAAATGTCTCTTCTTGAACTCTTCTTCTATCATCAGGTCCCCTGTACAGGAGGATCACCATGGAACAATTTTACAATTAACGAGGATATCGATGGACCTTATCCGATGATTCTCAGTTAGAAGGGAAATACCCCACCTAATGTTGACATCACAATTAGTAGAACACCAGAAAAGTACTAGCTTACACAGCTCAAACCCTGTACAACCTACATTCATAGAGGGACATTTTATAACAGAACAACAAACAGTTTTTAGGTAACCTTCTTTTATTGTACCAAAATAGCTGATAAAAGCTTCCAGTTGTCGTCTGTAGCCACTCCTTCTTTTCTCTTTACAAGTCATCATCTTAAAAAGACCCTCACTAGATGTGCTCTGTCTGGCATACAACACATTGAATGAAATTACCTACAAAAATATGATCATATATGACCATCAAAACTAAGCAATATAATATTAGGGACAGACACCTCAGCATGCTCCGCCTCTTTCAGTTACCTTTCAAATAGTGCAATCATCTCACCGTATTCAGTTACCCGCCAAGCAATGCAGTCCCGCATTGCCAGCCACACATTTCTGTCCAGTTAACCACCAAGTTTCTTGTCTTGTTACCTGCCGGATGATAACCTGTATATATGAAGAGCACTAACACCTAACGCCTCTAATGAGTACAAAACGCATACGAAACCGGTCAGGCTATAATTTCTGCACGGGTTAGCAGCAGTATTCAGCCTCCCTTGGGTGTCTTATACCAGTTGTTCACTGTTGAATATGTCATTGAAAAACCCAGTAATAAATCTTTGTAAAACCCAATGTAAATGATGTGTTTGTCTGTCCCACATTAACCCTTTGAACTCTAGTGATATCTTCCATGCCAGTTCAATGGAAGCAATTAGAAGAGTCCATATTCATTATTTGGGGTAGACCAATCAGTATTTTCAATGTGCTGCCTGAAGCTGCACATTGAAAATACTGATTGGTGTACCCCACGATATTTACCGAACAGCCATCCTATATAATAACATTATGATGTATCATGTTCCTGGCTGGAAAAGCGGCCGCTGGGGTTCAAATGGTTATTAGGCCGGATATTCAAAAAGATATGGGAAAGTAAATGGGAACAGAATGGCAATCTAATGTCCATCCATGTCATCCATCTCCATTTTTATTGAAGAAACAAGTATTGTTTACAGTTGTTTATTGTTACAGTTGGCTTGAAATAATATGACTCATTATTTTTAACTTTCATGGGAATCCCCTGAAGTGGAGTAGTGCTGCTTTTCTGTAGTAAACAAGTTCTGTTTTACTTGTAAAATAGGGACCGGTAACCAGTGTCTGTGGTGGAGGTCCTCGGAAGTTGGTATAAACAGTTGATTAAGCTTGACCTTACATTTGAGTTGCTGTATTGATATAGCCAAATGTAGATGGTGAAAGTGACCTTAAATCCCAATAAATAATATGCTCATTTTTATGGGAACATGTTTATTAAATAAATATAAGAGAATATGTCCATCATCAATAATACTGAGTCCCCCTCGGTGACTTTTTTGGGATCGACTTATTAAATTAATAGTCAGTTGAGCTAATCCACAATGCAAGTATGAATTCTTCCAATACATGACATTGAGATAATATGGAAGATACGATTCTGTAATATAAAGAGATAAATAGGTTAACCCTTTGAACTTGTACTCCCATAGGAACCCGGGGAGTGAAGCAGTGCTTGTTTACAGTGGTAAATAAGCTCTTTTTCACTGGTAAAATTGGGCCCAGTCCCAAATGCTTGGGGTGCGAGTCCTCTAAAATAGGCAACATGGGGCTGACCTTGACTTTATCTCCATGTTGTGGTCATGATTAGCCATTGTGCAAAAGTATGTGACCTTAAACACCAATAAATAAATAATAAATATTGAACTTGTAAGACTGATTTTTCGGTCCAACGCATAATTTTGTCCCATTTTTGTCTTATTATCAGAGGTCTATACATGAGGCATTGATGATAAAATAATAACTGCAGCCAGACAGCTGCAAACTGCAGTAATTATTTTATCCTTCCTGTATATTGATATTGGATTGACCATCTCACTATAAGTGTACACAAAGGCAGTATCATTCCAGGAAACAAGGGTTCAAACCTATCACATTACAACGAATGAAATTTAAACGCATCGTCTTTCCTCATTGCCAAAAAACACATCTCAGCTGGTTGTTCAGCTAATATATGTTGCTTCTTTATAACATATATGACAAAGACTTTGTCATATCTCAGTGGGGGTACTATCCAATGTTTCAACAGAACAAGTTAGTTCAATTTTCTACTCAGTTTTGTAATAATAAAGTGCTTTCACAGTTGAGTCTGATTTTTAACTTTGACTTTGGATGAATGACACATCATTGTTTTCTGACATGGGTGATGGGGAATATGTGCATTAACTATGTGGGGGTATTAGCTCCTACTGCTAATCACAGTATGACAGAAATTGATTTTCTACTCTTGTACTGCCGTGACGACATACTCCAGAGACATGAAAAAAAAAATTACTTGAAGTGGTTTGCCAGGCCTGTAGAAATTGAACAAATGATTATTTCATTCGCTAAACATTTGTCTCTAAAGAAATAGGATGACTGATTTTTCATTCCCCTACATTACTAAACCTTTGTTCGTCTGAGTGGGATGTAGTTTGCATGCACCTGTGGACCAATACTATAAAACTTTTACAATCGTATTTTCGAGAATTGTATTTCCTACTTATTAATATAACTGACTAAAATGAATCATTCCCATTTTAAAAGATATGGCAATTTGCCAACTGGCAAATTGCCACATCTTTGAAAATGCTAATGGTTCATTTCAACCCATTTCAAGTCATAACTAGAAAATACAATTCTAGAAAATACAATTGTAAAAGTTTTATAGTATTGGCCCCTGGCGGTTGGAAGTGAGAACCAAGATTTGCCATCATTGGCCTGTTTTGGCCATCCATTAGCTCGGTGCTGATGAAGAATATTGCTTGAGTCAGTTCTTAAAACATAAGTTTGATAGGTGTTCTTTATTTTACCATTTTAAATTATATTATTATTTTCATTGTTATCAACTACACTATGTCAACAACTTCCGAAAAATGAAGGAATCTATAAAATAAAATCCAGCGTGAGTGTTTGTGTTTGATTGTACGAGGATCGGTCAAAAAGTTCAAAGCCCATCATGGAAAACAAACATTGATCAAAGATTTGTGCAATGTATTTTAACATAATCACCCATCATCTCATTACATTTCTTATATCGGTCCTCCCAGATTTCTCAATTCTTTGAACACTGGTGGTATCTTCCATGCCAGTTAAATGTCAGAAATTGGAAGAGTCCATATCTGTTATTTGGGTGTAGAGCATTTAATATTTTCATTGAAAATATTAATTGTTCTACCACACACATTCACTTATTAGCCATCCTACTTAATGAAATTATAACGTATTGTGTTCCTGGACCGGAAAAGTGACCTCTCGTGTTGAAAGAGTTAATAAGAATTTGTTTGGCACTATCATGAAATACTTGTTCAAAGCGCCTTCTGGTCATTATCATCTGCATTGTGTTTGCCACAAAGGTGTTCCTTCAGTTTTGGAAAGAGATGTAAGTCACTTGGAGCCAAATCTGGAGAATTTTGGGAATAAGGAAGCGCTTCAAAACCACTCATTTGCCAGACAGGTAGTATGTGATGAAGCATTATCATGCAAATACAGAACCCCTTCAGTGAGCTTTCCTCGGCACTTTTCCTCAATGAAAACCCTCAATCGTTGAAGTAAAGCAGTGTAATAAGCACGATGATAGGCTTCTGTTCCTCCAGGTAGTCAATAAAAATCAAACCCTTATCATCCTAGAACGCTGTGGCCATAATCTTCTTCAGTAACCTTGACTATTTGGACTTCTTGGGTGGAGTTGTTTGGCACCACACCCAAGTCTGGAAATAAGCAGACTGTCATTTGCAGAATGTGATTTTCAGAGAGTGAATCTGGTGATGCTGTTCTGCACAACAGGGTAGCATTACTAAATTTACCCTCCCTCTGTGAACCTCAATCTGAATCAAGTTATCAGGCCTAAACAGAAAGAGGTACCCAGAGGATATATTAGGGTTTCTATCCCACTGTATGGAATCGCATCAGTAAATTCACCCTCACTCTGCAAATGAAAGGTTGCTAATTTCCAGGCTTGACCACTCCATAGATGGACATTTTGATTCAGGAACATAAACTTGAAATTCTCTCGGGACATTTCTCCTCTTTTTTGCTTCAGATTGCAGTTCAGAAACTCCAACCCCCCAGCAGGCAGATACTTTGGTCATATGTAGCTGGTCATGAATTACATTTACAATAGATCCATGAATTATTCCGATTTCCTCCTTAACTTCAGCAATGGTTACATACCTGTCAAAAAAGATAAGTTCCTCAGTTTTCTTGATCGAGTCATCATTAATGGATGTTGATGTATGTCTTGATAAGGCATCATCAAGACTTTTTCTTCCATACTTGAAAAGAGAGCTGCCCAATGTTTTACTGTTGTATAGCTTGGTGTTTCATCACCATAAGCATCTGACACATGTTCATGGTTTTCTTGAGTGAGAGTTCCCTGTACTAAAGTTGTAAAAACTTAATCACAGCTCCATAGTAAATTTTCTCCTCTTATGCATCCATTTTGATTCTATGCAAGCCCTACATCTTCTGCTTGAAAAACCATCTACACTGAAGGTTTTTACAGTAGCTGTACAAAAAGCTAGATGACATGTGGACATCAGTGTTCAGTGCTTCATGGGTGGCTTAGCTTACAACTTTCTGACTAACCTTTGTACAGAGCTAATATGCCAGACGTTACTGTACAGTGCTTCCAAGGTGGCTAGACTTAGAACTTTTTCACTGAACCATGTCCAAAACTATTATGCTGATCACCTTCTTGTTTGACATTCATGTTCTGCACACACTTCCATGAGTGTTAATGTCTACTTTCATTCTGATTGCATGTCTCAAAATAAATTTTGTAGCAATTTTCTAATTTTTCCATCCATAAGATGGGTAGTTGGATATTCTTCTATAAAATGTAGCCCTCATCAACTAGAAATGTTTTAGAGTTGTTTTGTTTTACCCTGTTAGCTTAAAGAAACTTGACACTAATTGCCCTGGGCAATCATTGTTAATTATCCAGAACCATTATCTGTTTTAAAATGGCATTTAAACTATTAAATTGTTCTTTTACTTTTGAAGAAGAATGCTGTGAATTGTTTTACACTGCTCAATAGAAATATTTTAACCTCCTTACCTATTATTATAAGTTACGGGATATTTAGTGGTCGGATATGAGGTCATGTGAGGTGAAGTTAGATCAATATTAGGCAAGGCTTTAGCCAAGCCTAATATTGATCTCACTGAGCCTCACATGACCCCATATCTGACCACTGAACATCCCATAACGTATTTATTATGTCAGCAGACAAAATCCAGTATGTTCTTTTAATTAATTGGCCCGCTAATTTATTTGTGAAAATGTAAACAAGCAGACGTAAGTTTACAATGTAAAGGGAGTAACTCTATCTAGCAATTGTTTCGTGCTGAAGTATTTATCGATTGGTACAATTAACCTATTGGATGTGAAATAAGTTTCTCAATATGGGACATATATTATAAACAGATTATTTCTTTTTGTTCAAGTGAGTTTAATGAAACTTTAATCACATTCAACGGACAATTCGGAACATTTGCTGTAAAATTGCCATTTTTGAGACGAGGCAGTTGTATTTTATTTCTAGAAACAATATGGTGGACACACACCTGATATTGATTTCATATGGGGTCACCAATGGCGTCATCATCGCCTTGATATGGCTTCATAGGCTGCCACCATTTATCCACGCTGATTGGTTGATACCAAGAACTGACATAATAAAATGGCAATATTGGGCCAGTGCCATCCACAAAAATTGCCATTCAGAGTTTGGTTTTTTTTTCTCAATGTATTCCTCCAAAACATAGCTTATGATCTCACATTGGAACAAGCTTGTCAAACTCATTCTAATGACTGGTCATAAGCTATGTTAGGGAGGGTGGGAGATGGAGATCAGACATAATAAAATAATAACAATTTGACAAGTGTTGTCCTCTAGTTGTGTTAGATAAAGGGTTACCCCTTCATCTCCGACATGAGGTGACTGGCTGTCGAAAGTATCATTAAACCCCAATAAAAAAAAAATAAAACCTGCAATAGACTGGAGACTTTTTTCCATTTTTGATACACTTTCCCAGTCTCCATTCTGTGGCATTGCAGTTATTTGAAGGCAAGTCTTGGTTGCCTTTATAGGCAACCAAGACTTTCCTAGAAATAACTGACATTTTTAGGTACATAGAATGTAACTTGAAAGTTTACCTATAAACTGGATATTGGGGCACCTGTTCTGTTGCAGTAAAAGTGATCGAAAATTCATAATTAAGCCTATGAGTTAAGAGTGTAGTGGTTGTGTAGATAAGGGTATTGGTCTCTGAAGCCAAAGGTCCTAGGATTAATCTTCAGTTGGGAATGTTCTCAAGGTGTCTGAACACTCTGACAGAATCATTTGTGTGCTTGATACTGTCACAGCATACCGTTCTAGTGGCTGTACAGGTTGAAGATTCTTGTGCAGTCTTCAAGAAGGGCAAGGCCGGGAAAAGTTATGAATAGAAAGGAAAAAGTTAACTTTTTGTATTGTTAGAGAACAAAATGTTGGTTTAACAATCTCTTTACACTAATGTAAAAGTATCAGAGTTTTCAGCTGCCATTTTCCTTTAATGCAAGTGGGAATTTAACTGATCATATCTCCATTGACAGAGCTTGATACAAAATAATTGACATTTTTGCCATTCCTGTACAATATATTATCATGAAAAGGATATTTTATTATTGTACCCAAGTGTCTCCAGTTAGCAAGTGTAAGTGTCAGTGAATCCCAATCAGTAACCATTTGCCCCAGAAAAGCTTGACATTTTAGTCACTTTGCCAGTAAAAAATATACTGTTAACTGGTAGAGTGCTGGAAGACCATATTTGGGCATTATTCTGAAGTACAAATGCCACCACTTAAAGGATTCATATTTGGTGGATGTGCTTCATATTATCTTTCAAGTGGAATTATTTAGTTTGTGTTGATTAGCCTTGTCACAATTTATGGGGAGAATGCCTTTTGGCACAAAATTGTAACAAGGCAAAGATATGTAAATGAATTCTGATGACCAAAAATAATTTAATACTGTATCAGTTAACAGGAGTTTTCAACTGACAGGAATTTGATGATTTTCTTATATTCTAGTTATAAAATGAATATTAATTCTCTTAAATCTTGTTTGACAAAGCTGATGAAGCTATGTAAAAGAAGATATATAGAGGATATGGAATGAGTGTTTTTCTCATATAATATGTATGAAGCGAGTCTAAGAATTTTCCATTTGGGCGAGCCGCTGGCGAGCCCAAACGGAAAATTCGGACGAGTTTCATAAATATTGTATGAGAAAAACACTCATTTCATATTCTATTTATCATATGACACACATACGCACAAATTAGCCACTTAGTATGACTTTTTAACCCATCACCTAACTTAAGTTGCAGATGGCACTTGGAAAAGACATCCTCGTATAACTGAAATTTTTCATTTTTTGCTTCCAAAACATAGGTTATGACCCCTCATTGGAAAGAGCGTGACACGCTAGTTCCAATGAGGGGTAATAACCTATGTTTTGGAAGCAAAAAGTGAAAATGTAATAAAAAATGAATTGCGTTTTTCTTGTATTGAGCGAGATGGTTTTTACCATTACGTTAGGTAAAAGATTAATACAATATAACCCACCCTAGATAAGACAGATAACGTAAATTCTCCCTACTGAAACTATGCAAATGTGACCCAGTTGTATTTTGTTTAGCCAATCAAATTGTCTAGTTTTGAAATTGACCAATGAAAGCTCCCAACTCTAATTATGCAAATTATGAAAATGTGGCCCAGTTGTATTTTGTTCAGCCATTCAAATTGTCTAGATTTGAAATTGACCAATGAAATTGACGGAAGGCTTTATTTATCACTGATTAATATGAAAACAAAATATCAAATGTTTTAAAGTGAACAAAACGGACGAGTCATAAATAGAGGATATCTAGTGTTTTTGAGTGGATACCCAAAATTATCTCATGAGTGACCGAGACAAATGTTTATTTTTCGCGGGCGCTTGAAAGTGAGATAATTTTCGGTATCCACTCAAAACACTAGATTTTCTTTTTATTATACGCTTTTTATAAGAATCTGATAATTCCACTCCTTTCAACCTTGAATTAATGCATGAAAGTAAAACAGTGCATTGAATCATTGAAACGCAGAAGTGATTTGATTGATACTCGGAACAGATAGCGTCTTGCAATCTGATTCAGCTGATGGATTTCTAGTCCAAACATGGCCTGAAAGTCTGTAATATAAGTTTTTGGTTTGGTACGTCCTTTGAAAGGACGTACCAAACCAAAAACTTATATTACAGACTTTAAGGCCATATTTGGACTAGCAGGTTTCATGCATCAATTCAAGAAGAATGCGTGTTGAATTATAGCTGGAAATGATCAGTATCCACTCAAAAACACCAGATTTACTTTTCATTATACATTTTTAGAACAAATTGATCATTTCCAGTGATAATTTGACTCATATTCACCTTGAAGTGATGCTTTGAAAGGCACCATTTTGATTGATACTGTGAAAGTGAAAATTTCTATATCTTCACAGTGGGGATACGATTTCTATCTTTCCGCAATTTCTTCGATAATCTATCGTTTAGCTTATAGTAAAATAAATTAAATGTTTATATTAATGTACTGCGGCCAAATAGATCCATAAACATGGGGAATTCAGTGGCTGTCCTAAGTAATTTTTCCATAGATCACTGTGGATCACAAGATTTTTGTTCAATTACCAGGAGTTTAGTCAAAAGCCAATATGCAATTAACAGGTCAAATTTGTACTGAAGGAATGGTAAATGGTTTAGTGTTTGAAAGTTTTATGCAGTTAACTGTGTTATTCAATGAAGAAATACCCAATTAAGTGGGCTCTACTGTACCCCACTCCCCTCAAGGACACCTACACCAGCTGCTGTGTTTCCTTAAACTACTATTGATTCACATGTTTTGCCAATACTATAACAATGTAGATCTAAAAACATTTATTTTGTATGCTAAGAAAACAAGGGTCTTGTATCTGTTTGACACGCAACTTGCCAGCAAAATTGATCGAATAACAATACACCATGATATTTGGCTCAAAGTATCGAATATATCAGGTAGACATTATCCAGCATTTTTGGGCGGATAATTTCCTAAAAACTATTAGTTTTTTTTCTCTTACAATGAAAAATTATTTCTTCTGATACTTGATAATACTCAGTACTTACTGTCTTAGCTATGGATAAGGAGAAAAAAATAATTCTTGGAGACAAGTTTGTTAGAAAATCAGATCGTATAGTTTTTGCTACAAATTCACAATTTTAGACAGGAAATTGAGTTCTAATGGATATTGAACTTGTGCGGAGTACACACTGATCAGTATGAAATATATTCTCCATTCACTGACAAGAAGGCAGTTCGTTAATGGATTTTAGTTCTGTGTTACACAGAGTTGGAAGCTAGGTTCTCAGTATGCTGTAGAATTCATACCTGTTGAAGCTGGTGGCATGTTGATAATGTGGATGCATTCATGCTTTACCTTCAGTCATGGCTGAGAGTGTAGACTTGTCTAACAAGGATTTATATCTGAAGTACTTACTAAAATGGAAGAATCGTCTCCAGGTATTTCTCATTATATTTTCTATCCGTGCATTTCTGCCCTGATGTGCTGTACATTGGAGCCCACTTAATTGAACATCTCTTTATAGAATAAACCTGTTAATTGAATATAATTTCCAAACACAAAACCATTTACGATACCTGCAGTGCAAATTTGACCTGTTAATTGTATACAGGGTGTAGAGTAAACGCTTGTTAGTTGAATAAAAAATTGGGTAATATGTCAAGAAATTATCCTGATAGACACCAAATTCACTTGGGTTACTTTTTTTTGCCTATTTGGCCTCTGTATATTCAATAAGGGCAAATAATCTATTAATAATAATCTCCATGAGCTCTGTCAAACTAGGTATAATAGATAAATGTTCAGTTTATATCTACAATACAGCAAAGTGTCCAAACTCCTAATTGAATAATTTTCATTGGCAAGTGGTCATTCAGTTTACAGGGCTTCACTGTATTTTCTAGCTTTGTTAGCTTGCCTGAGTGAAGCTCAAAAAGAGGTTTACAGATTAATTTCCGACTGCCGTCTGTCATCCATTCCTTCCAACGTCAATTGTCCACTGTGAATTTTACATTATCGACTTCACCTCATAAACTATAGGACCAAAGTGAACCAAATCTGGCATGTCAGGGATTTTTCTGCCTTCTTTGGGAAAGGGCCGGGACCCATGCCATTGGGAAAATTTGCATTGTGGGTCACCAGTTGATGAGAACATCCCCTTTTGGTCACGATCGATCAACCATGATGGCTGCTCGAGCCCAAAACAAAAAAAACTTTGGCACAGACTACTGGTCATATTTATGAAGGGATTTCATTGTAACTTTGTAGGATGACTCAGTGTAATGTCTAGATGAGGACATCCTCTTTTGGTTGTGAGGGGTGAACCATGATGGCTACACAGGCCCGAAGCCCAAAAACCTTTAGCACTGTCTACAGGCTGTATTTATGAAGGGATTTCATTGTAACTTGGTAGGATGACTTGTTTTGGAATAATTTCACTGTGACTTGGTATTTTTGGTTGACATACATTAACTGTGAGGGCCACATTAACCCACCTCTCAATTCTTTAGTACAGTCTACACCTCAAATTATTTTTATTGAAAACATAGCATACAGGGAACAGAAATTAACATATTCTCTTTTATCACAATTCTTGTCATATTTCATAATCCTTTCATAAACATTGAACATTATCCTTTTCATCAAACACAACACACAGTCAAGTTAAGCTACAGTGTCACTGACACTTTCATTGAATACATGTAGATGCAGTTTTTATTTTTACCACACAGCTGTCTACAGTATGGCCACCATGGACTGGTCACTTTCCAAGGGTGGGTAATATTTACACAGAGGCAATAATATTAGATTCCAAACACTAATTATAGGAATAACCATAAATAATTTAATTAATGAAGCACCGGATACAACCCAGTACTTCATTAATTAAAAATTTGCTGATGATGATTTTCATTACCTGGCAAACGCATACGTGGACATCACTGTCCATTTGTGGGTTACGATCAGTCCATGGCGACTGTACTGTACATGAATAACTGCCATGAACAGCAACAGGAAATAGCAATAATTGGGCATTATAGGATAAAAGAATTTGTATTATTTTAAATGAAGTGCTGTTATGCTTCCAATAAAATTCACAGCACATGTATCAGCAACGTCAGTCAAAAATAGATTGCATGAATGCATATGCTATAAATAAAAACTTGTGTACACAAACTTCACCTTTGTGAACTGGTTGAGGGCTGGATTATTTTTGGTGGTCTGAATTTGTTATTCATTATTTGTTTTATAACAAATTATTGGAGAGTGCTTACTGGCACTCTTTAATAATTTGGAATAAAACATATTTATGTCCAAAAAATTATTATTTGTGTTTGACTCAACATGAAAAATGAGCAAAGAAAATGTTGGCTTTTGCTCTGGTACCCTCATTTTTTTAAAAGCCCTGATAGTGGCTTCCAGCACTCAACCAGTTAAGATAGCTAATTTTGATGAATATGGAAAATGATATTGCACAGAATTTTCCATGAGTGATCGGCTAACTAGATCAGTATAAAGAATTGCTACCTGCCTTTTTTGAGAAAAACAATAAATTCTCACCTTCAAGTTAATTTATATAATTAACGCAAACACTTTCTGACGAGTGATATATGAAAGATAAAGGTGCTGTAGCATAATGAAAATTGTGGTTTGGTCAAGTGGTTAACTTATTTTTTTTCAAATTTGCAGCTTATTGTCCCTTTAATATCTGAGAGAAGTTAATTTTTTCATATAACATTATTTTCATGTATTGGTATTAATAAATGTCAGGTGAAGAAATAAACCACAAAAAGATGTGTATTTCCTTTTTGTCTGCCTGTCTAATTTTTTGGCTGGTCCTATTTTTAGCTCATCTTGACAAAGTCAAGCTGAGCTAATCTCATCGCTTCCCATCCGTCGTCCGGCATCTGTCGTCCGTCAACACCATGTTTTGGTCTTCTTCTCCAAAGCCCCTTGGCCAATTCAAGTGAAAGTTTGTGTGAGTGATGGTCCCAAAGGGGCATTTCATTTTTGTTCAACTCAGCATGCCCAGCCCCATAGGGAGGGAGTGGGGGAAAATGCTCCAAAATATTTTAAAAATCTTCTTCTCAAGAACCAGTGTGTACAATGACTTGATATTTGCTATGGAGCTTCCATATGAGGTGTAGAATCAAGTTTGTTCAAACGAAGTTCGTGAAGTAATATTTGGCTTTGTAATAGGAGGGGTAAGATTTTTGGCCCCGCCCAAAATTTCTATTTTCTGAACCGATGGTCTGGTATGAACCAAATTTGGTTTGTGGTAGTATTGGGTCATAAGTACTTGACCCATGCAAAAAAAAAAAATTCCGCATCCCCATGGGAACCCTGGGAGCTAAAAATAGAAATATTTTCAAACGCCCATATTTCCCAAACCCCACGGAACAGAGAGCTTTTATTTGGTATGAATTATCCTTATGACCAGTAGAATTGAATGGTAAAAAAAAATTGCCATCGGTTATGTTAGGGTGTTCTGTAATGGGCATCGAAAAAATGCTGAGTCAGCATATTTGCAAAAATTTTAAAAAATCTTTTCTCCAGAACCAATCATCAGAATTTTTTGATATTTGGTATACAGCATTCATAGAGGGGTCAGATAAAAGTTTGTTGAAATAAAGCTCATTGGTTCATATTTGGGCTCTCGACAGGAGCCTGAAGTTTTAACATAGGGTAATATGGGGAATATTCTTTAAAAATCTTCTTCTTCAGAACCACCAGTCAGAATCTTTTAATATTTGGTATACATCATTGTTATGAGGGTCAGATTCTAGATTGTTCAAACCAAGTCCCTAGGTTAATATTTGGGCTTCCTACGGAAGCCCACATTTTATCTTTGTTCAATATGGAGGGTAATTTAAAAAAAATCTTCTTCTTCAGATCCATCAGTCAGAATGCTTTGATATTTGGTATGCAACATCTCTATGGGGGTCAGATTCAAGTTTGTTCAAATCAGATCCCTAGGTATATATTTGGGCTCACTATGGTAGCCCAAATTTTTACTTAGTGCAATATGAGAAAATTTCTTTAAAAATCTTCTTCTTCAGATCCACCAGTCGGAATGCTTTTATATTTGGTATACAACATCTCTAGGGGGGTGAGATTCCAGGTTGTTCAATTCGAGTGCCTAGGTTAATATTTGGGCTCCATATGGGAACATGAAATTTAACTTAGCACAATATGAGGGAATTTCTTCAAAAATCTTCTTCTTCAGATTCACTTGACAGAATGCTTTCACATTTGATATACAACATCTCTAGGGGGGTCAGATTCAAGTTTGTTCAAACCGGATCCATAGGTCAATATTTGGGCTCACTATGGTAGCCCAAATTTGAACTTAGTGCAATTCGAAGAAATTTCTTTACAATTTCTCTTCTTCAGATCCAACAGTCAGAATGCTTTCATATTCGGTACACAACATCTCTAGGGCAGTCAGATTTAACTGTGTTCAAATCAAGAGCCTGGGTTAATATTTGGGCTCTCTATGGGAGCCGGAATTGGCCATTTTGCTGAAGAATTAAAAATGTTGTATTCAGTACCCTCTAGAGGTACTAAGATTAATCCACATAGGTTGTATCAAGGGGCTTCATAGGAGAGCTCTACATTTTACTTATGATCAACTGAAGAAAAGGCATGATGCCCAGATTATTTTTGTCACTCCTGAGGGACTCAAGGATTGATAGTGTAGCCTATGGAGATGGCTTGCTTAATGTAGACTCATTCTTGGACTCTGTTTAAATTGTGTTCTGTACAAGATGAGCGCTTCAGGCCCCGTGGGGCCTCTTGTTATCTGAAGGCAGCAGTCATGATTAGCCATTGTTCAGAAATATGTGATCTTAAACACAAATAAATAAAAATAAAGGCAATAAGTAAGTGATTAGCTGTTCACTTAATCATATAAATCTATGATTATAAACTGTCTGACAGATGGTGTGTCAGACTAATCTGCTACCTAATGAATTGGCTCCATCTGCCTTCATAATATACAAATTCAACATTTGAATTTTTTTTTTTTTTAAATTTCAACAAAACCATATGATGCACAGAGAATAAAATCTCTAATTTTGAGATAACCTATTTTCTGTTCATCTGGATTTAATAAAGAGGACCGATTACAGTACAGCCATAGGAGACGGGACAAAATCTATGGGTGGGCAATTATTTGATGCAAATAATTCAAATATGATCCGCTATGACACCTAGCAAACTTTCCACCAGTGAAGCACTGGGGTAATCTCCGTGCTTCATTGGTGGAAATTTTGTTAGGTGTCATAGTGGATCATCTCTGAATTATATGCGTGCAGAAAATGTCAACTGTGGATTTTGACCTGTCCACTATGGCCCTACTGTATGACAGTTCACAGATTTTGAAAGCATTTGCGGCAAGCACAGGGAGCATCAGCTGTCTTGGGGAGTTAGAGCATTGAAGAGAGGGGTCTTCCCACAGGAACATTTTAAAACAGTGCTATCATATAAGATGATAAGACACAACTTCTTGACAAAATCTGTAGTTTCAGACGAACAACTTTTCGGTTATCTGTTTTTTCATTTAGATAACCACAAGAGGAACTATAAATTGTTCCTCTCAAATTTTATGGCCTGATGCAACCCCCTCATTGGAACGAGCTTGTCAGCCTCATTTCATTGAGGGAGTCACATGATATGGTTTTGTTGAAATATTTTGAAAAATTTGAAAAAGTTATATTTAAAATAAATTTTTTATATCTTCGGTGTTGGGTAAAGAACTAGGGGGTTGGGGGGGGGGGGGTACATATTTTACTGGCAAAGTGGCTATTCAGTTAACAGGATTTCACTCCGTCACTGAATGGTGGAAAATTGATTTGGGTTTGAAAAGTTTGCTTGGGATTTGAAAACTATTGGCAGTGTAGAGTCAGCTCAGCATATTCTCTTGGAAGCCATTTATTTTCCTTGCTTGCAGACCTATGAATATTTGATGTCCTTTCTGACATTTATTGTTTTTTTCCCATTTTCCATATCCAGAAAATTATGAGGTTGCAGATCAGAATCTGAGGTCACTGATTAAATGCTTGAGCTTCTGCTATCCTATTGAAGTATTTCAAGGACTATACTTAACCAAATTATCGTAATTTCTACCTCTTAAATTGAAAGGTTTTATAAGAAAATATGCTTGCCCTGGCTGTTGAGTGAGTTTGTTCAGAAGCTCAGTGTCTCTGTGAATTCAATATATAGAAAGGTCTGTCAGTGAAATGCATTCATTGTGTTTATATTGGAGAACTATACTGACGCAATACTCCCAAGTGCATTCTTCAATCACGAGATTACACAGAAAATGTCAGAGCTGCATAGATCTGTGCCAGAGTGATGTGTTGGAAGTACACAAAAGGTTGATATGAACACATTCCATAGCACACACCAATCAATCTAACAGTACTAGATCCCTTTGGGGCAAGGGAAAGGTTTTTTAGCAAGCATATCAATACAAATGTTTGTTGTGAAGTAATGTGGGGATTTGACCCTCTACTTGTCACTTGATTATATTTCTTGCAAATTAATAAAATTTCCAGTGTTTTGCTAAGCAGTGTAACACAGAACCAAACAATTTTGATTGCCAAGGCATCCTCAATGTGATACAGTTTCTCTCTTTAAGTCCTTCCATGCTGGTGGCAGATATTCCTGCCCAGGAAAGGATTTTTCTTGCCACTGACACTAGTATAATATGGGAAAATTTAATCAAATTATCTCCCTGTAAATTAAATAATTCCTGTGTTAACCCTTTACTCAAAGTAACGGCCAAAACCGGCCAGCGCTATTCTCAAAAATCGCCAATTAATTTTCATTATTTTTTTCATTTTTTGTCTCAAAAACAAAGGTTATGACCCCTCATTGGAACGAGCTCGTCGAGCTCGTTCCAATGAGGGGTCATAACCTATGTTTTTGAGACAAAAAATGAAAAAAATTAGTTATTCAAGAATTTTTTTTGCAAGTGTCGTCTGCTTTTCATGTTAGGTAAAGGGTTAAATTCAGATGAATTTTTCAGCAAATGACTAGATTTGATAAAAAATATCTTAAAAATGAAGTACACTGATCCCACTTGGATATTTCTGTATTGGTTGTACTGGAAGCCCATATTTCGGCTTTTTTTTCTAAAATGCAGGTACAGTGGAACCCTGTTAATTGAATAGCCTCTTTGCCAATGAAAATTATTCAGTTAACAGGAGTATTCAATTAAGAGGGATAGTGTCATTTTCCGGTATTCTGGAGATAAACTTAGCATTTATTCTATTGTATCTTGTTTGACATAGCTCCATGAGCATTGTCAAACAAGATATAATAGATTAAATGTTTGTATTGAGACCAAATAGGTCAACAAACAAAGGAAAACTGGGGAGAGTCGGGGTAATTTCTCTACAGATTACGAGATTTTTTATTCAGTTAACAGGTCAAATTTGTACTGGAGGTATGGTAATTGGTTTTGTGTTAAGAAATTATATTCACTTCACAGGGTTATTCAGTTAAGAGATATCCAATTATGTGGGCTCCACTGTTCCACATTTTAAAGGCCTCATATTATGAGGATGTTGCTTCATGTTATCTGTAAAGTGAAATTATTTAGTCTATTGATTTGCCTTGTTACAGTATATGGGAGAGTGCCTTTTGGCACTCTCCCATATATTGTAACAAGCCAAAGACGTGAATGAATTTTAACAACTCAAAATAATTAAACATTCTACCAGTTAAATTAATAACCCTGTTAATTGCATGTAAATTACAAACACCACACCTTTTATCATCCCTTTGATACAACTTCAGCATGTTAAATTGCATATAAGTTATAGAGTAAACTCTTGTTAACTGGCTGAAAAACCGTGTCATTAGTCAATGAACTACTTGGACAACTACTGAAGACCCCACATTTATTTAAAGACCTATCTGGACTCAGTATATCCAATATAAGCAATGGAGCTATTACAACTTGTTTGACAGATCTTCAAGAGCTCCATCAAATAGGATATAATAGAATAAATGCTCAGTTTATCACCATAATATAGGAAAATATCAAACTCCTGTTAACCCTGTACCGGTCAAATACACCTGCATCTGCCCACATAATTAAACTGACCAGATAAAAAAAAAATATTACATTTTCAACAAAACTGTATCATGTGACCCCGTCATTGGAACAAGCTCATTGGGCTTGTTCCAATAAGGGGTCACATGATATGGCTTTGTTGTAAAGTTTTTAAAAAAATTTAATTAAAATAATTATAAAATTTATCATGTGCATGGGGTAAAGAGTTAACTGAATACTCATAATAAATCATTTTCACAGCCAAAGTGGCTATTCAGGTAAATGGTTTTCAAGTTTTTAGCTCATCTTGACAAAGTCAAGCTGAGCTAATCTCATCGCTTGCCACCCGTCATCCGTCAACACCATGTTTTGGTCTTCTCCTCCAAAGCCACTGGGCCAATTCAAGTGAAAGTTTGTGTGAGTGATGGTCCCAAAGGGGCATTTCATTTTTGTTCAACTCAGCATGCCCAGCCCTATAGGGAGGGAGTGGGGGAAAATGCTCCAAAATATTTTTAAAATCTTCTTCTCAAGAACCAGTGTGTACAATGACTTGATATTTGCTATGGAGCTTCCATATGAGGTGTAGAATCAAGTTTGTTCAAACGAAGTTCGTGAAGTAATATTTGGCTTTGTAATAGGAGGGGTAAGATTTTTGGCCCCGCCCAAAATTTCTATTTTCTGAACTGATGGTCCGGTATGAACCAAATTTGGTTTGTGGTAGTATTGGGTCATAAGTACTTGACCCATGCAAAAAAAAAAATTTCCGCATCCCCATGGGAACCCTGGGAGCTAAAAATAGAAATATTTTCAAACGCCCATATTTCCCAAACCCCACGGAACAGAGAGCTTTTATTTGGTATGAAGTATCCATAGGGGGGTCAGATAAAAGTTTGTTGAAATAAAGCTCATTGGTTCATATTTGGGCTCTCTACAGGAGCCCGAAGTTTTAACATAGGGTAATATGGGGAATATTCTTTAAAAATCTTCTTCTTCAGAACCACCAGTCAGAATCTTTTAATATTTGGTATACATCATTGTTATGAGGGTCAGATTCTAGATTGTTCAAACCAAGTCCCTAGGTTAATATTTGGGCTTCCCATGGAAGCCCAAATTTTATCTTTGTTCAATATGGAGGGTAATTTAAAAAAATCTTCTTCTTCAGATCCATCAGTCAGAATGCTTTGATATTTGGTATGCAACATCTCTATGGGGGTCAGATTCAAGTTTGTTCAAATCAGTTCCCTAGGTATATATTTGGGCTCACTATGGTAGCCCAAATTTTTACTTAGTGCAATATGAGAAAATTTCTTTAAAAATCTTCTTCAGATCCACCAGTCGGAATGCTTTTATATTTGGTATACAACATCTCTAGGGGGGTCAGATTCCAGGTTGTTCAATTTGAGTGCCTAGGTTAATATTTGGGCTCCATATGGGAACATGAAATTTAACTTAGTACAATATGAGGGAATTTCTTCAAAAATCTTCTTCAGATTCACTTGTCAGAATGCTTTCACATTTGGTATACAACATCTCTAGGGGGGTCAGATTCAAGTTTGTTCAAATCGGATCCATAGGTCAATATTTGGGCTCGCTATGGTAGCCCAAATTTGAACTTAGTGCAATTCGAAGAAATTTCTTTACAATTTCTCTTCTTCAGATCCAACGGTCAGAATGCTTTCATATTCGGTACACAACATCTCTAGGGAAGTCAGATTTAACTGTGTTCAAAGCAAGAGCCTGGGTTAATATTTGGGCTCTCTATGGGAGCCGGAATTGGCCATTTTGCTGAAGAATTAAAAATTTTGTATTCAGTACCCTCTAGAGGTACTAAGATTAATCCACATAGGTTGTATCAAGGGGCTTCATAGGGGAGCTCTACATTTTACTTATGATCAACTGAAGAAAAGGCATGATGCCTAGATTATTTTTGTCACTCCTGAGGGACTCAAGGATTGACAGTGTAGCCTATGGAGATGGCTTGCTTAATGTAGACTCATTCTTGGACTCTGTTTAAATTGTGTTCTGTACAAGATGAGCGCTTCAGGCCCCCGAGGGGCCTCTTGTTTGTTGGTTGTGTTTTCTTCCAGTTGTATTTGCAGGGGGTTAACTGGTTGAGCACAAAATTATTTTTCAAAGGTGATTTGAAACATGGGTATTTTTAGCTCACCGAAGGGAGCTTACTTATCACTGGCCATCCGTCGTCTGTCGTCGTCCGTCGTCGTGAACATTTTTCAAACGACTTCTCCTCTGAAACCACTGGTCCGATTTTCACATAACTTCATGTGGATGTTTATTACTATATGGCAATTCATGTTTGTTCAAATGAAATGGCCACATCCCTTGGGGGCTCTGTATAGGGCATAACTCTGATAGCACCGTATGAATTATAGAAAAATATTTAAAAAATCTTCTTCTCCAGAACCAGTGGGCAGAATATTTTGATATTTGGTATACAGCATCTTGGTATGGGTCTGATTCAAGTTTGTTCAAATGGAGTCACTTGATCAATTTTGGGGCTCACTATGGGGACCTGAATTTTTACTTCGTGCAATTTAAGAAAAAAAAATTTAAAATCTTCTCCAGAACCAATGGGCAGGATCTTTTGATATTTGGTATACAGCATCTTGGTATGGGTCTGATTCAAGTTTGTTCAAATTGAGTCCCTCGATCAATATTGGGGCTCATTAAAGGGGTGTGAATATTTACTTAGTGCAATTTAAGAAAATTTCTTTAAAAATCTTCTTTTCCGGAACCGATGGGCAGAATCTTTTGAGATTTGGTATACAGCATCTTGGTATGGGTCTGATTCAAGTTTGTTCAAATTGAGTCCCTCGATCAATATTGGGCCTCACCAAAGGGGTGTGAATATTTACTTAGTGCAATTTAAGAAAATTTCTTTAAAAATCTTCTTTTCCGGAACCGATGGGCAGAATCTTTTGATATTTGGTATACAGCATCTTGGTATGGGTCTGATTCAAGTTTGTTCAAATTGAATCCCCCGTTCAATATTGGGGATCACTATGGGGGTGTGAATTTTTACTTAGGGCAATTTAAGAAAAAATCTTTAACAATCTTCTTCATCAGAACCAGTGGGCAGAATCTTTAGATATTTGGTATGCAGCATCTTGGTGTGGGTTGGATTCACGTTTGTTCAAATTGAGTCTTTTGATCAATATTGGGCTCACTATGGGGGCGTGAATGTTTACTTTGTGCAATTCAAGGAAAATTCTTTTAAAAATCTTCTTCAGAACCATCATGCAGAATCTTTTGATATTTGATCAGCAGCATTGTCCCATTCAGTCCTGTTGATGTTTTAGCTCCACAGAGAGTATAGATTTACTCTGTAGAACCTTAAGAATAGCTTTTGATAAAATTTGTGTCTTAACAGTATGGAACATTCGGTGAGCACCTAAGGCCCCCTGGGGCCTCTTGTTTTTAAAGATATCAAGCTACCAGCAAGAATAGCATTAGTTTAGCAAGATTGTGGCCATAAATAGTTGTTTTGTTACAATTTATTGGAGAGCGCCAACAGGCACTCTCCAAGAAAATTGCAACCAAACTAGTGATGAGGCGATTAATCGGTATACAATCGGCCATTGGCTGATAAGCACCAATCATTGACAATCGGTAGTTGGGATGTGGAATCGGCCTTTGCTGATGGTCACACATAAAAAAATTGTCAAGATTTCCTCAATTCATCATCCAGATTTAAAACGTTTTTATTGAAATGACTCTTGAATGGTTTGTAGTTCCATTTGATCTTGTCAAATTTTGCCGAGCACTGGCAGAAATTGAGAGACAACTGTGTTCACTCAAGTGATGAATGTCGGCTTGATATCAAAGAAATTTATTACCTTTGATGCATTTCGGCTGCAGCTTCCATAAAATATAAAACTGTAGTGTTTGGGTTTATGTTTGTTTCATTTTGTTTTATTCTGCCATGATTCTGGTTTATCAAATATTATGTATGCAAGATGGCAGCACCCATTAGTAAAACAAATGTGCTCCTCATCAATAATTAAATTGTTAATTAAAGCACTCATTATTGATAACAAACACTACTAAAACCATTGTCGGGACTGGGAGTTTACATGGTACATTGCCTGGTGATTAACATTAGTTGAACATAAAACATTGACCATCTGACATCGGCATCGACAATTGACCGATTTCGTACGCAAAACATCGACATTTGGATGACAGGTCATTTATCTTATCAGCTCATCACTAAACCAAACAGTGTTATATAAAAAAAAATTCATCTACTGCTGAGCAAACATCAAGCTAATGCATACAGTCTAAAGCCACTAAAGTGGCTTCCAGCACTTTTCAATAGAGCCATGATAGTGTCTTCTAGCACTCAACCAGTTAATACAGTTTTGTTGTCTTGTAAGAAACTGTGTTGCATTGCTGGAGTTCTGTAAAGTGATATCATTATTCCTTGAGGGATCAGTGTTCCAGTTTCCTTGTGGGAATCCCTGGAAGGATGCATTGCTTAAGTTATTTCCTGCGGTAAACAAGTTATCCTTCATGGTAAAATAGAATCTGGTACCAATGCATGGGGTGGAAGTCCTCTAAAGTGGGCAACATAGATGTAAACGATTGATTAAACACAACTTCATACCCATGTTGTGGCCATGATATAGCCATAAATACTGAAAGTGACCATAAACACCAATAAATAAATAAATAATAAATAAATGTTCCAACTGATTTCTCTCACCACCTGTCTATTGAGATATGCCAGTCTCGGATAAAAAACGTGGGTAATATAGATCTACCCTGTGGTATATACCAAATCTTTTCTTGCTCTTGCGGAATATGTAATCAGATTTTGCTAATGAGTAGATCGGGTGGCACATGACAACTTTTCAAACCCAAATGATATCAAGATGACATTTGGGTGGGAGAAAAAGAATCTACAAAGGGTTATGGGTAAGGGATGGGGAAATGTCCCCCTCGTGGTATATACTGAACCCTCATGGCATATACTAAAGGTATTTGAGCCGGACACGAGGCTTGCCATGTGTCTGGCATAAATATCTTGCCTCTCTGGTTTGATTTCCCCATCCTACACCCAAAACCCATTGGGGATAATAATATTCTCATGATTACATAAAAAACAAAACAGTAGGTGTCATTTTTCCTTCCTCATCGAATGTAAATGACTCCATTCTGAAACTGACTCCAAACTTCGTGAGTTTGTCATTATTTGTTTGGAACAAGGTACAGTGAAATCATTCCTCAAGTGTATCAAGGTGCCATCTGCAATACTAAAACATCGCAAACAGTATCTTAATATACTCAAGGGATGAAGTAGTTTGTTGGCAACAAATGTGACAAAAATTTTTGATTTATGAACTTGTATTCCTATCTCTTGGTGACATATCATGTGTGAAAAAAGGATATTCAGTTGAATTTGTCCTATTAATATTCATTTGAGAAAGGATGTATGTATTCTTCCCTTGGGAACCCTGTGAAATGAAGTAGCGCTTGTTCACTGGGGTAAACAAGTTCTGGAGTTGTCCTCTACATGTATCAGACCTGATTATTAGCTTACCTGAGCGAAGCTCAAGGAGAGCTTTAGTGATCACTTCCTCACCGCCTTTCGTCTGGCATGAACTTGACATTATTGTCTTTTCCCCATGAACAAATTGCCTGAATGGAACCAAACTTGACATGCGTGTTCCTTATCATATGTCATTTCAAGTTTTTGTTCATTTAAGGTTGCCATGCTCACATGGAGCATCACAAGGGGCATAATTCTGTTAGCCCCCACAAAACTTTTTTAACAAATTAAAAAAATCTTCTTTTCTACCAATCAGAATCTTTTGATACTTGGTGTACAACATCCTTAGAGGGGCCAGATTCTGGTTTGTTTGAAATGGATTCATATTTTGGTTCCCTTGAACCTGAATTTTAACTTGGTGCAGTATGAGGAAATTTATTTAAAAATCTTCTTCAGATCACCTGGTCATTTGATATACTGCATCTTTAGGGAGGGGGCGCGGTGGCTCTGTAGGTAGAGGTGCAGGCTTCAAGCCGAGAGGTCCTTGTTTCGAATCCCGCATGCAGCAACTGTGTTATGTCCATGGGCAAGACACTTCACCCCCATTGCCCACGTTGCGGCACAATGGCGTTGTGTACTAGGCGTACTGCACGTCAATGGTGCATTTGTCTTCAACCGATGCTAACCCTGCTTGTGTGGAGTTGGTATGTTGGGGAACTGACAGTTGCTTGCCATTTGCTTGGTGGTTCTCTCTGGGTACTCCGGCTTCCTCCACCCGTAAAACTGCCGTGGTCATGATTAGCCATTGTGCAAAAATATGTGACCTTAAACAGCAATAAATAAATATAAAAAAATAAATCTTTGGGGAGATCAGCTTCAAATTTGTTCAGATCAAGTTCATGAAGTCATATTTGGGTTCTTCTTTTGATATGCAGCATCCTTAGACAGTTCAGATTCATATTTGTTGCAGTGAAAAACCTATGGTCATATTTGGACTTCCCATTTTAACCCGAATTTTAACTTAGTCCAGTATGAAGTATATTCTTTTAAAATCCTCTTCATCAGATCCATCTGCCAGAATCTTTTGATATTTGGTTTCCGGTAGCCTTTGTGAGGTCGAATTCCAGTTTGTTTGAATGAAGTCCCTGGGTTCATATTTGGGCTTCCTTTGGCAACCTAAATTTGAACATTGGGCATTATGAGGAAATTCCTTTAAAAATCTTCTTCACTTCCACCAGTCATAATCTTTTGATATTTGATTTGCAGCAACCTTAGAAGGTTCAGATTTCAGTTTGTTTAGATCAAGTGCACTGCCTTGTGGTCATTTTTTGGGCTCCCTATGGGATTCCAGATTTTAACTTAGTGCTGTGTAAAGACTATTCTTTAAAAAATCTTTTTCTTCACATCCACGAGTCAAATTATAACAGAGCTGATTGTGATGAATTTTAGACAGATGTGAATGTGAGTATATAAAATTAAGGTTTGCCCAAATGGGGCCCAACAGGACACTTGAGTCCTCCCTCCCCCCTCCCCACCCAGGATCCTAGTTACATGATGAGAAGAAACATTTTCAGCTTGAAATTTTCCTATTTGACACCAGTCCGCAGAGGGTTAAAGAACAGCTGCAGTTCAGAAAGCTGGAAGAAAACCTATCGCTAAAAAGTGGAGATAATGAGAACAGTATTGAGTTTATTAGCATGTGATATGAAGTAGAAAATTTGCAATAAATTTTGAAATGTCAGCCAAATGAAGTTCGAAAGAATTGGAAGATAACTCATAAAAAGATAAGTATCATTCCCATTAATATTTCCATCAACAATATGGCTGTAGAGAATGATAAAGACTTAGATGAGTGGAACTATTCTCTGGCTCCAACAAAAGCCCTGCAGTAATATCAATTCATTTCCACTAGGTGACAGTGTTCTGTCATTGGCATCAGATAATAGAATCAAATGTATGAACGGAATGCCCTTATAATTAAACTTGATAGCCATCTTCTATGATACCTTCAATAATATGTTGCAACTTATATTACAAATAGTTAATTACACAGTGAACACTTCTTAGTTATTCACCTTTCAGTTCACAGGTAAATGAACATATTTTACTGTGTTGTGATGCAAATATTGAAACTTACCAGTGCAATAAAAATGGTATTGTCACTGAAGAGTAATATCATTTCTATTTTTGCTTGTGTCAGATGGTTCAAACAAGTGAGTATTAAAATTTAGAAGGTTGTTGCTTTTTTCTTATTTTGTATGAAAGATCCTTTTAAGTTCTTTACTAATCCCAACTTCCTTGAAAATCCTTGAGTCAATCCATAAAACTCTTTGAAAGCAGGGGGAGGCCTGCACAAACTGGCGACTGCATAGAAGAAGGTTACCTAAAAATTTTGGGGCAATCCATTTTTTTTTCAGGTATTCCTTAAGGCTTTTTATACCCCCACTTTTTTTACAAAAAGTGGGATATACTGAATTGCACCTGTATGTCCGTCCATGCATTCATCCATGCCTCTGTGCGTGTGTCCATCCACACATCTGTCCATTCGCTGTCCGATGTCTGTTTGCATTTTAACTTGAACAGGATTTTGATGAAATTTCTTCATACAGATGTTCACTATCATGAGATCTTTGAGGAGCATTAGCCATTTTGCTGTTGGAATATTTTTTCTGTGAGTTATGGCCCTTTGAATGTACAAAATAGCCTATTTTTCGTCTGTTTGCCTCATATCTCAGGTTTGGGTTATCGGATCTCAATGAAATTTGGAATGTTGATTGTTTATGGAAAAGTCTTTTCAAATGAGTCGCTAAAAATATTTCTTACTTTTCACTTTTTAGAATTATCCCCCTTTTTAACTTTGAAAATTTGCTGTTGGCCTCGTAAAATAGCCAATTTTTTGTCTGTTTGCCTCATATTTCAGGTTTGGATTATCAGGTCTCAATGAAATTTGGAATGAAGATTGTTTATGTGAAAGGCTTTGAAATGAGTCATGTCCCTGCAGTAAAACAAAGAAAATACATGCAAATCACCCCCCCCCCCCCCCCCCCCCCACACACACACATGTGGCATTATGACTTTGTTCTCTATCTCTTCCGTGGAGGGTCACAAGACTTCAGTAACAGGTGTTTCTGGCCTTTACAATTACCTTGGGGGGAGGGGGGGGGTGGTAAATTAAATTGTTTGCTGTAAAACAAAGACAATAATTTCATACTGTTTGCTTCATAAAATAGCCAATTTTTTGTCGGTTTGCCTCATATTATCAGATTTAAATGAAATTTGGAATGAAGATTGTTTATGGGAAAGGCTTTGAAATGAGTCATGTCCCTGCAGTAAAACAAAGAAAATACATGCAAATCACCTCTCCACATGTAGCATTATGTCTTTGTTCACAATCTCTTATGTGGATGGTACAATCGTCACTAGCATTCAGTAACAGGTGTTTTGGGCCTTTATAATTTTTTGGGGGTGGGGGGGGGGGTGAATTTTTGCTGTAAAACAAAGACAATAATCTCATATCTCCCATGTAGATGGCCTGATTGACACAAACTATTGGTATCAGGTGTACGTGGATCTCACAATTTCTACTGGGTTGGATTTCTCTCTGCTGAAAAACAAAGTTAATAAACCTCTCATTTGTGTATGCCTTGTGTTGAAAATATGTGCATCCTAGCATTTTCAGAGGAGAGGGGGCTGGAGGTGTGCATATGCCATGCTTAGCATGCTCTTCTTAAAATTACATGACTGTAGAGTTGCTTTGGTGTTTGGGGTTTTAAAATGGGTTTGTGAACACTTCAAGAACTTTACACAAAAATGTTTTCACCTTGAGATTTGTTGCTGGGTTGGTCCATTGGGCAAGAGATATTGTTTGTCATCTGACACAGCCTTATCCTTCACACTGGTATGTTAGCATATCTGGTACAATCTCTTGTATTGAAATATATCTCTGCATCCATCCATCCATCCGTATGTCTGCATGTCTGCACTCTGATGTCTGTTCGTGTTATAACTTGAACATTACTGCTCAGATTTCGATGACATTTCATACAGATGTTCACTATCATGAGATCTTTAAGGAGCATCAGCCGTTTTGCTCTTGGAATAATTTTTCTTTGAGTTATGGCCCTTTGAATATACAAAATAGCCTATTTTTGTCTCTTCGCCTTGAATCTCAGGTTTGGGGTATCGGATCTCAATGAAATTTGGAAAGAAGATTGTTTGTGGGAAAAGCTATCAAGTGAGTCTATAATAATATTTCTTACTTTTCACTTTTTAGACTTATCCCTCTTTTTAACTTTGAAAATTTGCTGTTTGCCTCTTAAAATAGCCAATTTTCTGTCTGTTTGCCTCGTATCTCAGGTTTGCGTTATCGGATTTCAGTAAAATTGTTTATGGGAACGACTTTCAAACGAGTCATGTCCCTGCAGTAAAACAAAGAAAATGCATGCAAATCACCTTCCCAATTGTGGCATTATGTCTTTGTTCTTTTTCTTTTATGTGGATGGTCTGATCATTACTACACTTCAGGAACAGGTGTTTCTGGCCTTCACAATTACCTCTGGTGGAGGGGGGGGGGTGTAAATTAATTTTTTGCTGTAAAACAAAGACAGTAATTTTGCTGTTTGCCTCGTAAAATAGCCAATTTTTTGTCTGTTTGCCTCATATCTCTGGTTTGGGTTATCGGATCTCAATGAAATTTGGAATGAAGATTGTTTATGGGCAAGACTTTCACAGTATCATGGTTTATTTCTTCTCTTGCCATTGTTTGGCGGTATGCACCGTGGGGATTTGCCCCGGGGTGTGGTCCACCTCCTGTTTCATCTGGCACAAGTATTCTAGAAACTCTGCAGTTTATTTCTCAAGTTTCTGTCAGTAATGCGATAATATGCTGTGATGTAATACACTGTTGGAAAGGGCTGAGAGAGCCCTTTCCAACAGTGTGTTACATCCCAGCATTTCATCATGAAACTCAAATCACACTAGGCTTTATCATCATTATAAAGAACATTATGGTTCTTTGAAAATTTACCAGTGAATACAAACCAATTCAACCCCCCCCTCCCTCAACTCCACTACCACATACTTAGTGTACTGAGTCCTCAGGATGAGACCCACCACCATATGGTTTATAGGGGTAAGTCTCTGGGTATCTCTCATCAGCTCAACTTGACAAAGTCAAGCTGAGCTATTGCCATGACTTCTTTCCGACGGCGTACGTACGTACATGCGTATGTTAGTACGTACGTACGTTAGTACATTAGTACGTACGTCCACAATTTCCTTTGGCACACCTCACAGGTCGCATTTATGATCAGATCACTTTGAAACTTGGTATGCTTGTTTGGGGTGACATCTAGATGGCAGCTATCGATTTTTTTCAATTTCCATCAAAGAATGTTGCCGTGGCCAACGTTCTTAGAACTTAGTTTAGTCAGACCACAATATTTCCCTTTGGCACACCCTACAGGGCACACTTATGATTGGATTGCTTTGAAACCTAGTATGCTTGTTTAGGGTGACCTCCAGATGGGAGCTATCGATTTTCTTCAATTTCTGTCAAAAAATGTTGCCACGGCCAACGTTCTTAGTTAGTCAGACCAAAATATTTCCCTTTGGCACACCCTACAGGACACGTTTATGATTGGATTGCTTTGAAACCTGGTGTGCTTATTTGGGGTGACCTCTAGATGGGAGCTATTGATTTTTTTCCATTTCCGTCAAAAAATGTTGCCGCGGCCAATGTTCTTAGAACTTAGTTTAGTCAGAAGACCTCAATATATCCCTTTGACACACCCTACATGGCACATTTATGATCGGATTGCTTTGAAACCTAGCATGCTTGTTTGGGGTGACCTCTAGATGGGAGCTATCAATTTTCTTCCATTTCCGTAAAAAAATGTTGCCACGGCCAATGTTCTTAGAACTTAGTTTAGTCAGACCTCAATATTTACCTTTGGCACACCCTGCAGGGCACATTTATGATTGGATTGCTTTGAAACCCGGTATACTTGTTTGGGGAGACCTCTAGATGGGAGTTATCAATTTATTTTCTTCAATTTCCGTCAAAAAATGTTGCCGCTGCCAACGTTCTTAGAACTTAGTTTAGTCATACTTTACCTGTACATTTGTTACAGGCTATGGTCAGTATTTATGTACAGACCTTTACAACACTTTACATGTACCTTTGTTATAATGTCATTGCTGTGTCACATACAATACATGTACATGCCTAACACAAGTTGAGCTACAGTATCATTGACACTTTCATTTTTAGCTCAACTTTGGCGAAGCCAAATTTGAGCTTATGCCATGGCCCGTCGTCCATCGTCCGTCTGTCTATCAACAATTGGATACGGCTCGGGCTAGAGGCCGTATTTATGAACCGATCTTTACGAAACTTCTTGGGTACCTTTGTTATGACCGTGGGACGAGAACGAGTGTTTTTGGGTGCGGTCCGAAGATTCAAGATGGCTGCCAGCCGCCATTTTGTACCGACGATGCAGAAATATGTTTTTTGTGCAGAACTTCCATATGAAAGCTCTGAGTTGAATAATTTTTTGTATGAATGTTTAGTACCATTGGATACATCACATATAATACGGGTTTTTTTCTCGTGCGTAAATTATGCAAATTAGACTAACTTTGATGTTTTTTCGTGTTACTTTCAGCACTGTAAGTGCAAATGCCAATACGGCTCGGGCCAGAGGCCGTATTTATGAACCGATCTTTACGAAACTCCTTGGGTACCTTTGTTATCACCGTGGAACGAGAACGAGTGTTTTGGGGTCCGGTCCGAAATTCAAGATGGCCGATGGCAGCCATTTTGTACAAAATTTGGTGCAATCAGATTTTTGCACAGAACTTCCATATGAAAGCACTGATTGGAATAATTTTTTGTGTGAATGTTTAGTACCATGGGATACATCACATATAATACGGTTTTTTTTCTCGTGCAGAAATTATGCAAATAAGATGAACTTTGATTTTTTCAGTGCTACTTACACACAGTAAGTACGCATGTCATATCGACTCGGGCTAGAGTCTGTATTTATGAACCGATCTTCACAAAACGTCTTGGGTACCTTTGTTATCACCTTGGGACGAGAACGAGTGTTTCTGGATGCAGTCCAAAATTCAAGATGGCTGCCAGTGGCCATTTTGTACCGAAATTAGGTCTTATCAGTTTTTTGTACACAACTTCTATACGGCTCAGGCTAGAGGCCGTATTTATGAACCGATCTTTACGAAACTTCTTGGGTACCTTTGTTATCACCGTGGGATGAGAACGAGTGTTTTTGGGTGTGGTCTGAAATTCAAGATGGCCACCAGCAGCCATTTTGTACCAAAATTAGTGCAATCAGTTTTTTGTACAGAACTTCTGTATGAAAGTTCTGATTTGAATAAATTTTTGTATGAATGTTTAGTAACATGGAATACATCACATATAGTACGAGTTTTTTTCTCGTGCAGAAATTATGCAAATTAGATGAACTTTGATTTATTCAGTGCTACTTATACACTGTAAGTGCACATGTCAATACGGCTCGGGCTGGAGGCTGTATTTATGAACCGATCTTCACAAAACTTCTTGGGTACCTTTGTTATCACCTTGGGACGAGAAGGAGTGTTTCTGGGTGCGGTCCAAAATTCAAGATGGCTGCCAGTGGTCATTTTGTACCGAGATTAGGTCCAATCAGTTTTTTGTCACAACTTCTACACAGCTCATATTTGTGAACTGATCTTCACGAAACTTCTTGGGTACCTTTGTTTTCACCTTGGGACAGGAATGAGTGTGTTTTGGGGTGCCTTTGTTATCACTGTGCTATGAGAACAAATATTTTGGGGTTCAGTCAGACCCACTCTGGGACTCCAAGATTTCTTTTCTAGTTTAGCCTCTGACTGTCACCCACCTTTACAATACTTTACCTATACATTTGTTACAGGCAACGGTCAGTATTTATGTACAGACCGTTACAATACTTTATATGTACCTTTGTTATCAGGTCATTACCTAGATGTTTGTCATTGCTGTGTCACATACTATACATGTACATGTCTTTGTCTTGACAAGTTAAGCTACAGTGTCATTGACACTTTCATTTAATAGTGTGAGATGCATTCCTCTACCTTATGATACCATATGGTGGGGAGGGCCCCACTTGAAATGAGAACTTGGTGCAAGTATGTGGGTTGGGGGGGGGGGTGTAAAATGTGTCCCAAGACACATGGTTACTGCTAATACAATGCCAATTTGAGTAAGGATATTTGTTAAAGCTCTTGTAAATAGCACTTAAAATATAAGGATTTTTTTTCAAGCCCAGCTCGTACAAAGAAAAGCCACTCTCTGCTCGTTCTAAAAAATACACCCTTGTTATATACCATTAACTCTTAACCTATTGAGTAATTTACTGTGAAGTTTCAATCAAATTTTGGGTTGAAAATGAATAAACATTTTTATCAATGATAGTTTTTAGTTGAATTTTCCATCAAATCTAATCATGGTTACTTCAAACAAAACAAACCTGTGTGTTTCTGATAGAAAATGACTTTTTTTCTCTATTTTAAGTGACAAAGTTGATTATTTATTAAGAGCATGGTATAATTAAAATAAATAGGTACTTGGGCCAATAATCAGATTTAAACCACTTTTAGAATAAGGCTTTTAACCTCTCGGCAAGCCGAGTGGTTAAAACTCTTATCCTCCTTATGGTTTAAATCAGATTACTGGCCCTAGTACCTATTTATTCTATATTTATTCAAAGAATATTCTATACATTATAGAAATGAACAACAAAAAAGTAACAGTACCAGGCACAACATAACATATATTTAACACTAATATAACATATATTTAACACTAAACAAATTGCTACGGTAAACAGGCTCTGTTTTACTGGTAAAATAGGACCCAGTCACCAATGCTTGGGAGGTGCAAACCCTCTCTAAAATGGGCAACATGGCTTATTAACACTCATCCCTGGTCTTGAGTTGATACTCATGTGGTCATGATTAACCATTGTGCAAAAATATGTGACCTTAAACACCAATAAATAAATATACAAATTGCTAAGTAAAGAAGGGATTTGACAGGCAGCTTGGAGCTTATGTGAGTCATCTCCCTAAAAGGCAATTTATAACATGAGCATTTTTAGCTCATCTTGACAAAGTCAAGCTGAGCCAATCTCATCACTCTCCATCCGTCGTCCGTCCGTCCGGCTTCCGTCAACACCATATTTTGGTCTTCTCCTCCAAAGCCACTGGGCCAATTCAAGTGAAAGTTTGTGTGAGTGATGGTCCCAAAGGGGCATTGCATTTTTGTTCAACTCAACATGCCCAGCTCCATAGGGAGGGAGTGGGGGAAAATGCTGCAAAATATTTTTAAAATCTTCTTCTCAAGAACCAATGTGTACAATGACTTGATATTTGCTATGGAGCTTCCTTTTGAGGTGTAGAATCAAGTTTGTTCAAACGAAGTTCGAGAAGTAGTATTTAGCTTTGTAATGGGCGGGGTAAGATTTTTGGCTCCCGCCCAAAATGTCTATTTTCTGAACCGATGGTCATGTATGAACCAAATTTGGTATGTGGTATTATTGGGTCATAAGTAGTTGATCCATGCAAAAAAAAATTCCCGCATCCCCATGGGAACCCTGGGAGCTAAAAATAGAAATATTTTCAAACACCCATATTTCCCAAACCACACGGAACAGCGAGCTGTTATATGGTATGAAGTATCCTTAGGACCAGTAGAATTGAATGGTAAAAAAAAATTGCCATCAGTTATGTTAGGGTGTTCTGTAATGGGGCCATCGAAAAAATGCTGAGTCAGCATATTTGCAAAAATTTTAAAAAAATGTTTTCTCCAGAACCAGTCTTCAGAATCTTTTGATGTTTGGTATACAGCATTCATAGGGGGGTCAGATACAAGTTTGTTGAAATAAAGCTCATTGGTTCATATTTGGACCCACTACAGGAGCCTAAATTTTTAACATAGGGTAATATGGGGAATATTCTTTAAAAATCTTCTTCTTCAGAACCCCCAGTCAGAATATTTTAATGTTTGGTATACATTATTGTTATGAGGGTCAGATTCAAGATTGTTCAAACCAAGTCCCTAGGTTAATATTTGGGCTTCCTACAGAAGCCCAAGTTTAACTTTGTTCAATATGGAGGGTAATTTAAAAAAAATCAGATCCACCAGTCAGAATGCTTTCATATTTGGTATGCAACATCTCTAGGGGGGTCAGATTCAAGTTTGTTCAAATCAGATCCCTAGGTGTATATTTGGGCTCACTAATTTTTACTTAGTGCAATATGAGGAAATTTCTTTAAAAATCTTCTTCTTCAGATCCACCAGGCGGAATGCTTTCATATTTGGTATACAACATCTCTAGGGGGGTCTGATTCCAGTTTGTTCAATTCGAGTGCCTGGGTTAATATTTAGGCCCCATATGGGAACCTGAAATTTAACTTGGTACAATATGAGGGAATTTCTTCAAAAATCTTCTTCTTCAGATCCACTAGTCAGAATGCTTTCATATTTGGTATACAACATCCCTAGGGGGGTCAGATTCAAGTTTGTTCAAATTGGATCCATAGGTTAATATTTGGGCTCGCTATGGTAACCCAAATTTTAACTTAGTGCAATATGAAGAAATTTCTTTAAACTTTCTCTTCAGATCCAACAGTCAGAGTGCTTTCATATTTGGTACACAACATCTCTAGGGAAGTCAGATTCAACTGTGTTCAAATCGAGAGCCTGGGTTAATATTTGGGCTCCCTATGGGAGCCGGAATTGTCCATTTTGCTGAAGAATTAAAAACTTTGTATTCAGTACTCTCCAGAGATGTGTAACTAAGATTAATCCACATAGGTTGTATCAAGGGGCTTCATAGGGGAGCTTTATGATCAACTGAAGAAAAGGCATGATGCCCAGATTATTTTTGTCACTCCTGAGGGACTCAAGGATTGACATTGTAGCCTATGGAGATGGCTTGCTTAATGTACTCATTTTTGGACTTGGTTTATATTGTGTTCTGTTCAAGATGAGCGCTTCAGGCCCCATGGGGCCTCTTGTTTTCATTTTTTATTCCAAGAAACCATGCTACTGCCAAGTGGAGACTCAATTTAGCGAGATTTTGTCCATAAATAATTGTTTTGTTATAATTTATTGGAGAATACCAGTGGGCACTTTCCTATAAATTATAACTAAACAGTCTTATTTAAACATTATTTTTTCTAATGCTGAGCAATCAACATGCTTTGAATTGGTTAACTTCCTAGTTGCATTGTGGGAAAGTTTTGTTGTTTAAATTTCTGAATTTTGACATCAGAGTGCAGAGGGTCAAAGCAGTGAAAGAAATCAAGAGATCCTCGATGTGGAAATGAACCCAACAAACAGAACTTGGAACCATAGGGTTCATAGCTTTAGTATTGCATTTTTTCATCTTTCCTCAATGATTCCACAAATTGATTGACTTTAGGGGTTGCTTGTTGAATGTTTCTGGGCAAAACAGCATTATGAGTGCAAGACTGCAAATATGTCACCTGTCAATAAAGTTTGAAGAATGCTACTCAAATTGCAGAAGTCGATGTCTCGATTTATGCTTCCCTTCATCATTAATTTGATTGAAGAGGGAAATTGTTTTCTAAATCAGTTTCATGCCATTATGAAGCAGATTCTTGGCAGAGAATCATCACACGAGAACCCTCTTTAACCCTTTACCAAACGAATTGGTTGCATCCTCCCATATAATTTAAAAACTGTGCAGTTAAAAAATAAATTGTTTTAAAAAAATGCCAACAAAACCATATCATATGACCCTTCATTGGAATGAGCTTGAGGTCATTCCAAGGGGTGGTCATATATGGTTTTGCTGAAATTTTGTGAAAAAGTTAAGGAAAAAATTAAATAAAATATAAAAACTTTTATGCCGTACCCCTTGGATAAATGGTTTATTAGTTATCCTTGTGTCTTCTGGGGTATATGGAAATTTACACCAGTCTGGAGACCCACAAAAATACAAATTTCAGCATTGCCATCACAGGTAACCGAGAAAAAAATATTTCAATTTTATAATTTACTCTACCACCAAAAAAAAACCCACCTAATAAATTTCAACTTTTATTGTCTTATAGCAAGGATGACAGATTTCTTTCCAAACTATGCTTCCCCCACCCCCACCCCACCCCTAAAAAACAAAAAATACCAATTTGAACATTGCCACCCAGGTAACCGTGAAGAAATTATTTCAGTTTTATAATTTACTCCCCCCCTCCCCTCCCCCCCCCCCCCCCCCCCCCCCACTAATAAATTTCAGTTTTTTATTCTCTTATTAAAACCATTCAGAATTTAGAAGGATTGATACCAAATTCCGTTTATCCCTCTCCAAACCCCTCCCCCACCCCTCCTTCATAGCCTGTGTTGACAAGCAGAATGACTTAAAACTTATTTTTAAAAAAAGACATGAGAATAAAACAGTGGTCAAAATCACCCTATTAAAAAGTGTCATCAGCAAATTATTGAACGATGTACTCGAAAACTCAACAGTGGTGTTGAGGATATATCCAAAACCTTGTCTATTTATTAAAGTTAATTTCCATTTTTCCACTTTTCCAATTTTGCAGTTTTTGAAAGATTGGTCCAAAAGGTCTGTTATTTGTATTAACATTGAGTCTTTGATATGGGAGTGACTTATTATTTATCGGTGCAATAGAACTTTCTTCTTCAAAATCATCAGCAAACAGCTGGTTGAAATCAAAATCACAAACTTCATTGTTACTTAAATTGAAATTGCGAACTGCATTGCTAGTTATCGCCCCCCCCGAATGTGAAAGTGTGTTGCTACTGTCACTGATTTTAAGGTCATGTGTGTTATTTGAATTCGCTTTTTCAGCATAAACAGGCCCTGAGTTTATAGTATTGTTTATGGCTTTTCCCATTGCGAACTTTTCCATCGTCAGACAGTTGCGGGGATGGAATGATTTGTATAAATCCTGGATTATACACATAAATGTATCTTCAGTCATTTCAGACCTATTTTCAGCCCTCTTCTACAACAACATAGCCTTTTTGTCCATCTGCACTTTGCTCAAATTGCAAACCATATGGGGTATCCATGGACATTCGAAAGTTTGAATATAATTTTTTCAGGTCTGAATTTTTCAGGACTCGATAATGGGTTATGTCGCCTTTTCCCAACAGATTTCAATTCAAAATGCCTTATCTTTAATAATGTGAAATGTTTTTAAATAAGGCAGTGATTTGAGGTGTCTGTTCAGTCCAAACCTGAAGTTTTCCAAAGACAACTTTTTTTTCTGTTCTCCATCTTACGTACGAGCATCAGGTAGAAATGTTGGAGCACATCATTTTGCTCTTCCTGAGTCAAATTTTCAAAGGCACTGTCGCTTGATTTTTCTTTTAAATAATCTTGCAACATTTTAGCACATTTTGTGTTTGCTTTTACTGTATTTATGGTATAATATTAGCTCTTTTCTCCAAGATTTCTTGTTCTGTGTGCGATGCAAATCTTTTTGAACCCATTTGATTTGACAGAAGCTGATTTCAACAAAAAAACGAATTACATTTTTAAAAGATTAATTGGTAACTACGCTTTCAAAATTGGTCCCATTTGTTGTTTTTTTTTCTTCAAAAATAATCAAGTAATAAAATTTCATTTACGATCATTTTATTTATTTGACAAATTGTGCCTGTTGTTATTTTTTTCCTTTCTTTAAATACATA